>OY813002.1:57292254-57913087 GCA_963681545.1 Germaria angustata | reverse complement strand
TCAGATTACAGGTTTATAATGATTTTACACTCAGATTACCTCTTTTCACAAGACTATAGTCTTATACTCAGATTACAGGTTTATAATAATTTTACACTCAGATTACCTCTTTTCCCAAAATTATAGTCTTATACTCAGATTACAGGTTTATAATGATTTTTCACTCAGATTACCGTTTTTCACAAGACTATAGTCTTATACACAGATTACAGGTTTGAAATGATTTTACACTCAGATTACCTCTTTTCACAATACTATACTCAGATTACAGGTTTATAATGATTTTTCACTCAGATTACCTTTTTTCACAAGACTATAGTCTTATAGTCAGATTACAGGTTTATAATGTTTTTACACTCAGATCACCTTTTTTCACAAGACTATAGTCTTATATTCAGATTACAAGTTTATAATGATTATTCACTCAGATTACCATTTTTCACAAGACTATAGTCTTATACTCAGATTACAGGTTTATAATGATTTTACACTCAGATTACCTCTTTTCACAAGACTATAGTCTTATACTCAGATTACAGGTTTATAATAATTTTACACTCAGATTACCTCTTTTCACAGAATTATAAGTCTTATACTCAGATTACAGGTTAATAATGATTTTACACTCAGATTACCTCTTTTCACAAGACTATAGTCTTATACTCAGATTACAAGTTTATAATGATTTTTCACTCAGATTACCATTTTTCACAAGACTATAGTCTTATACTCAGATTACAGGTTTATAATGATTTTACACTCAGATTACCTCTTTTCACAAGACTATAGTCTTATACTCAGATTACAGGTTTATAATAATTTTACACTCAGATTACCTTTTTTCACAAGACTATAGTCTTATACTCAGATTACAGGTTTGAAATGATTTTACACTCAGATTACCTCTTTTCACAAGACTATACTCAGATTACAGGTTTATAATGATTTTGCACTCAGATTACCTCTTTTCACAAGACTATAGTCTTATACTCAGATTATAGGTTTATAATGATTTTACACTCAGATTACCTCTTTTCACAAGACTATAGTCTTATACTCAGATTACAAGTTTATAATAATTTTTCACTCAGATTACCATTTTTCACAAGACTATAGTCTTATACTAAGATTACAGGTTTATAATGATTTTACACTCAGATTACCTCTTTTCACAAGACTATAGTCTTATACTCAGATTACAGGTTTATAATGATTTTTCACTCAAATTACCATTTTTCACAAGACTATAGTCTTATACTCAGATTACAGGTTTATAGTGATTTTACACTCAGATTACCTCTTTTCACAAGACTATAGTCTTATACTCAGATTACAGGTTTGTAATGATTTTACACTCAGATTACCTCTTTTCACAAGACTATAGTCTTATACTCAGATTACAGGTTTATAATAATTTTACACTCAGATTACCTCTTTTCACAAAATTATAGTCTTATACTCAGATTACAGGTTTATAATGATTTTACACTCAGATTACCTCTTTTCACAAGACTATAGTCTTATACTCAGATTACAAGTTTATAATGATTTTTCACTCAGATTACCATTTTTCACAAGACTATAGTCTTATACTCAGATTACAGGTTTATAATGATTTTACACTCAGATTACCTCTTTTCACAAGACTATAGTCTTATACTCAGATTACAGGTTTATAATAATTTTACACTCAGATTACCTTTTTTCACAAAATTATAGTCTTATACTCAGATTACAGGTTTATAATGATTTTACACTCAGATTACCTCTTTTCACAAGACTATAGTCTTATACTCAGATTACAAGTTTATAATGATTTTTCACTCAGATTACCATTTTTCACAAGACTATAGTCTTATACTCAGATTACAGGTTTATAATGATTTTACACTCAGATTACCTCTTTTCACAAGACTATAGTCTTATACTCAGATTACAGGTTTATAATAATTTTACACTCAGATTACCTCTTTTCCCAAAATTATAGTCTTATACTCAGATTACAGGTTTATAATAATTTTTCACTCAGATTACCGTTTTTCACAAGACTATAGTCTTATACACAGATTACAGGTTTGAAATGATTTTACACTCAGATTACCTCTTTTCACAAGACTATACTCAGATTATAGGTTTATAATGATTTTTCACTCAGATTACCTTTTTTCACAAGACTATAGTCTTATACTCAGATTACAGGTTTATAATGATTACTCACTCAGATTACCATTTTTCACACGACTATAGTCTTATACTCAGATTACAGGTTTATAATGATTTTACACTCAGATTACCTCTTTTCACAAGACTATAGTCTTATACTCAGATTACAGGTTTATAATAATTTTACACTCAGATTACCTCTTTTCACAAAATTATAGTCTTATACTCAGATTACAGGTTAATAATGATTTTACACTCAGATTACCTCTTTTCACAAAACTATAGTCTTATACTCAGATTACAAGTTTATAATGATTTTTCACTCAGATTACCATTTTTCACAAGACTATAGTCTTATACTCAGATTACAGGTTTATAATGATTTTACACTCAGATTACCTCTTTTCACAAGACTATAGTCTTATACTCAGATTACAGGTTTATAATAATTTTACACTCAGATTACCTTTTTTCACAAGACTATAGTCTTATACTCAGATTACAGGTTTGAAATGATTTTACACTCAGATTACCTCTTTTCACAAGACTATACTCAGATTACAGGTTTATAATGATTTTACACTCAGATTACCTCTTTTCACAAGACTATAGTCTTATACTCAGATTATAGGTTTATAATGATTTTACACTCAGATTACCTCTTTTCACAAGACTATAGTCTTATACTCAGATTACAAGTTTATAATGATTTTTCACTCAGATTACCATTTTTCACAAGACTATAGTCTTATACTCAGATTACAGGTTTATAATGATTTTACACTCAGACTACCTCTTTTCACAAGACTATAGTCTTATACTCAGATTACAGGTTTATAATGATTTTTCACTCAAATTACCATTTTTCACAAGACTATAGTCTTATACTCAGATTACAGGTTTATAGTGATTTTACACTCAGATTACCTCTTTTCACAAGACTATAGTCTTATACTCAGATTACAGGTTTGTAATGATTTTACACTCAGATTACCTCTTTTCAAAAGACTATAGTCTTATACTCAGATTACAGGTTTAATAAGATTTTTCACTCTGATTACCTTTTTTCACAAGACTATAGTGTTATACTCAGATTACAGGTTTAAAATGATTTTTGGTTCAGACTTTTTTTAACAAGACTATAGTCTTAAACTCAGATTGCATGTTTATAATGATTTTCACACAGATTACCTTTTTTCACAAGACTATAGTCTTATACTCAGATTGCATGTTTACAATGATTTTTCACTCAGATTACCATTCTTCACAAGACTATAATCTTATACTCAGAATACAGGTTTAATAAGATTTTTCACTCTGATTACCTTTTTTCACAAGACTATAGTCTTATAGTCAGATTACAGGTTTACAATGATTTTTGATTCAGACTTTTTTTTTAACAAGACTATAGTCTTAAACTCAGATTGCATGTTTATAATGATTTTTCACTCAGATTACCTTTTTTAACAAGACTATACTCGTATACTCAGATTACAGGTTTATAATGATTTTACACTCAGATTACCTCTTTTCACAAGACTATAGTCTTATACTCAGATTACAGGTTTATAATGATTTTACACTCAGATTACCTCTTTTCAAAAGACTATAGTCTTATACTCAGATTACAGGTTTAATAAGATTTTTCACTCTGATTACCTTTTTTCACAAGACTATAGTGTTATACTCAGATTACAGGTTTATAATGATTTTTGGTTCAGACTTTTTTTTTAAAAAGACTATAGTCTTAAACTCAGATTGCATGTTTATAATGATTTTTCATTCAGATTACCTTTTTTCACAAGACTATAGTCTTATACTCAGATTACAGGTTTATAATGATTTTTCACTCATATTACCTTTTTTCACAAGACTATAGTCTTATACTCAGATTACAGGTTTACAATGATTTTTGATTCACACTTTTTTTTAACAAGACTAGTCTTATACTCAGATTACAGGTTTACAAAGAATTTTCACTCAGATTACCTTTTTTCACAAGACTATAGTCTTATACTCAGATTACAGGTTTATAATGATTTTTCACTCAGATTACCTTTTTTCACAAGACTATAGTCTTATACTCAGATTGCATGTTTATAATGATTTTTCACTCAGATTACCTTTTTTCACAAGACTATAGTCTTATACTCAGATTACAGGTTTACAATGATTTTTGATTCAGACTTTTTTTAACAAGACTATATCCTTATACTCAGATTACAGGTTTACAATGATTTTTGATTCAGACTTTTTTTTAACAAGACTATAGTCTTATACTTAGATTACAAGTTTATAATGATTTTTCAAACAGATTACCTCTTTTCACAAGACTATAATCTTATACTCAGATTACAGGTTTATAATGATTTTACACTCAGATTACCTCTTTTCACAAGACTATAGTCTTATACTCAGATTATAGGTTTATAATGATTTTACACTCAGATTACCTCTTTTCACAAGACTATAGTCTTATACTCAGATTACAAGTTTATAATGATTTTTCACTCAGATTACCATTTTTCACAAGACTATAGTCTTATACTCAGATTACAGGTTTATAATGATTTTACACTCAGATTACCTCTTTTCACAAGACTATAGTCTTATACTCAGATTACAGGTTTATAATGATTTTTCACTCAAATTACCATTTTTCACAAGACTATAGTCTTATACTCAGATTACAGGTTTATAGCGATTTTACACTCAGATTACCTCTTTTCACAAGACTATAGTCTTATACTCAGATTACAGGTTTAATAAGATTTTTCACTCTGATTACCTTTTTTCACAAGACTATAGTCTTATAGTCAGATTACAGGTTTACAATGATTTTTGGTTCAGACTTTTTTTTAACAAGACTATAGTCTTAAACTCAGATTGCATGTTTATAATGATTTTTCATTCAGATTACCTTTTTTCACAAGACTATAGTCTTATACTCAGATTGCATGTTTATAATGATTTTTCACTCAGATTACCTTTTTTCACAAGACTATATTCTTATACTCAGATTACAGGTTTACAATGATTTTTGATTCAGACCTTTTTTTAACAAGACTATAGTTTTATACTCAGATTACAGGTTTACAAAGATTTTTCACTCAGATTACCTTTTTTCACAAGACTATAGTCTTATACTCAGATTGCATGTTTATAATGATTTTTCACTCAGATTACCTTTTTTAACAAGACTATAGTCTTATACTCAGATTACAGGTTTACAATGATATTTGATTCAGACTTTTTTTAACAAGACTGTAGTCTTAAACTCAGATTGCATGTTTATAATGATTTTTCACTCAGATTACCTTTTTTAACAAGACTATACTCGTATACTCAGATTACAGGTTTATAATGATTTTACACTCAGATTACCTCTTTTCACAAGACTATAGTCTTATACTCAGATTACAGGTTTATAATGATTTTACACTCAGATTACCTCTTTTCAAAAGACTATAGTCTTATACTCAGATTACAGGTTTAATAAGATTTTTCACTCTGATTACCTTTTTTCACCAGACTATAGTGTTATACTCAGATTACAGGTTTATAATGATTTTTGGTTCAGACTTTTTTTTTAAAAAGACTATAGTCTTAAACTCAGATTGCATGTTTATAATGATTTTTCATTCAGATTAGCTTTTTCACAAGACTATAGTCTTATACTCAGATTACAGGTTTATAATGATTTTTCACTCATATTACCTTTTTTCACAAGACTATAGTCTTATACTCAGATTACAGGTTTACAATGATTTTTGATTCACACTTTTTTTTAACAAGACTAGTCTTATACTCAGATTACAGGTTTACAAAGAATTTTCACTCAGATTACCTTTTTTCACAAGACTATAGTCTTATACTCAGATTACAGGTTTATAATGATTTTTCACTCAGATTACCTTTTTTCACAGGACTATAGTCTTATACTCAGATTGCATGTTTATAATGATTTTTCACTCAGATTACCTTTTTTCACAAGACTATAGTCTTATACTCAGATTACAGGTTTACAATGATTTTTGATTCAGACTTTTTTTTAACAAGACTATATCCTTATACTCAGATTACAGGTTTACAATGATTTTTGATTCAGACTTTTTTTTAACAAGACTATAGTCTTATACTTAGATTACAAGTTTATAATGATTTTTCAAACAGATTACCTCTTTTCACAAGACTATAATCTTATACTCAGATTACAAGTTTATAATGATTTTTCAAACAGATTACCATTTTTCACAAGACTATAGTCTTATACTCAGATTACAGGTTTATAATGATTTTACACTCAGATTACCTCTTTTCACAAGACTATAGTCTTATACTCAGATTATAGGTTTATAATGATTTTACACTCAGATTACCTCTTTTCACAAGACTATAGTCTTATACTCAGATTACAAGTTTATAATGATTTTTCACTCAGATTACCATTTTTCACAAGACTATAGTCTTATACTCAGATTACAGGTTTATAATGATTTTACACTCAGATTACCTCTTTTCACAAGACTATAGTCTTATAGTCAGATTACAGGTTTGTAATGATTTTACACTCAGATTACCTCTTTTCAAAAGACTATAGTCTTATACTCAGATTACAGGTTTAATAAGATTTTTCACTCTGATTACCTTTTTTCACAAGACTATAGTCTTATAGTCAGATTACAGGTTTACAATGATTTTTGATTCAGACTTTTTTTTAACAAGACTATAGTCTTAAACTCAGATTGCATGTTTATAATGATTTTTCACTCAGATTACCTTTTTTAACAAGACTATACTCGTATACTCAGATTACAGGTTTATAATGATTTTATACTCAGATTACCTCTTTTCACAAGACTATAGTCTTATACTCAGATTACAGGTTTATAATGATTTTTCACTCAGATTACCATTTCTCACAAGACTTTAGTCTTATCTCATATTACAGGTTTATAATGATTTTACACTCGGATTACATCTTTTCAAAAGACTATAGTCTTATACTCAGATTACAGGTTTAATAAGATTTTTCACTCTGATTACCTTTTTCACAAGACTATAGTGTTATACTCAGATTACAGGTTTATAATGATTTTTGGTTCAAACTTTTTTTAACAAGACTATAGTCTTAAACTCAGATTGCATGTTTATAATGATTTTTCATTCAGATTACCTTTTTTCACAAGACTATAGTCTTATACTCAGATTACAAGTTTATAATGATTTTTCACTCAGATTACCTTTTTTCACAAGACTATAGTCTTATACTCAGATTGCATGTTTATAATGATTTTTCACTCAGATTACCTTTTTTCACAAGACTATATTCTTATACTCAGATTACAGGTTTACAATGATTTTTGATTCAGACCTTTTTTTAACAAGACTATAGTTTTATACTCAGATTACAGGTTTACAAAGATTTTTCACTCAGATTACCTTTTTTCACAAGACTATAGTCTTATACTCAGATTGCATGTTTATAATGATTTTACACTCAGATTACCTCTTTTCACAAGACTATAGTCTTATACTCAGATTACAAGTTTATAATGATTTTTCACTCAGATTACCATTTTTCACAAGACTATAGTCTTATACTCAGATTACAGGTTTATAATGATTTTACACTCAGATTACCTCTTTTCACAAGACTATAGTCTTATACTCAGATTACACGTTTATAATAATTTTACACTCAGATTACCTCTTTTCACAAAATTATAGTCTTATACTCAGATTACAGGTTTATAATGATTTTACACTCAGATTACCTCTTTTCACAAGACTATAGTATTATACTCAGATTACAAGTTTATAATGATTTTTCACTCAGATTACCATTTTTCACAAGACTATAGTCTTATACTCAGATTACAGGTTTATAATGATTTTACACTCAGATTACCTCTTTTCACAAGACTATAGTCTTATACTCAGATTACAAGTTTATAATGATTTTTCACTCAGATTACCATTTTTCACAAGACTATAGTCTTGTACTCAGATTACAGGTTTATAATGATTTTACACTCAGATTACCTCTTTTCACAAGACTATAGTCTTATACTCAGATTACAGGTTTATAATAATTTTACACTCAGATTACCTCTTTTCACAAAATTATAGTCTTATACTCAGATTACAGGTTTATAATGTTTTTACACTCAGATTACCTCTTTTCACAAGACTATAGTATTATACTCAGATTACAAGTTTATAATGATTTTTCACTCAGATTACCATTTTTCACAAGACTATAGTCTTATACTCAGATTACAGGTTTATAATAATTTTACACTCAGATTACCTCTTTTCACAAAATTATAGTCTTATACTTAGATTACAGGTTTATAATGATTTTACACTCAGATTACCTCTTTTCACAAGGCTATAGTATTATACTCAGATTACAAGTTTATAATGATTTTTCACTCAGATTACCATTTTTCACAAGACTATAGTCTTATACTCAGATTACAGGTTTATAATGATTTTACACCCAGATTACCTCTTTTCACAAGACTATAGTCTTATACTCAGATTGCAGGTTTATAATGATTTTTCACTCAAATTACCATTTTTCACAAGACTATAGTCTTATACTCAGATTACAGGCTTGTAGTGATTTTACACTCAGATTACCTCTTTTCAAAAGACTATAGTCTTATACTCAGATTACAGGTTTAATAAGATTTTTCACTCTGATTACCTTTTTTCACAAGACTATAGTCTTATACTCAGATTGCATGTTTACAATGATTTTTCGCTCAGATTACCATTCTTCACAAGACTATAATCTTATACTCAGAATACAGGTTTACAAAGATTTTTCACTCAGATTACCTTTTTTCGCAAGACTATAATCATAAGACTCAGTATAAACTCAGATTACAGGTTTATAATGATTTTTCACTCAGATTACCTTTCTTCACAATACTATAGTCTTATACTCAGATTACAGGTTTATAATGATTCTTCACTCAGATTACCTTTCTTCACAAGACTATAGTCTTATACTCAGATTGCATGTTTATAATGATTTTTCACTCAGATTACCTTTTTTCACAAGACTATATTCTTATACTCAGATTACAGGTTTACAATGATTTTTGATTCAGACTTTTTTTTTAACAAGACTATAGTTTTATACTCAGATTACAGGTTTACAAAGATTTTTCACTCAGATTACCTTTTTTCACAAGACTATAGTCTTATACTCAGATTGCATGTTTATAATGATTTTTTCACTCAGATTACCTTTTTTCACAAGACTATAATCTTATACTCAGATTACAGGTTTATAATGATTTTTCACTCAGATTACCTTTTTTCACAAGACTATAGTCGTATACTCAGATTGCATGTTTATAATGATTTTTCACTCAGATTACCTTTTTTCACAAGACTATAGTCTTATACTCAGATTACAGGTTTACAATGATTTTTGATTCAGACTTTTTTTTAACAAGACTATAGTCTTATACTTAGATTACAAGTTTATAATGATTTTTCAAACAGATTACCATTTTCCACAAGACTATAGTCTTATACTCAGATTACAGGTTTATAATGATTTTACACTCAGATTACCTCTTTTCACATGACTATAGTCTTATACTCAGATTATAGGTTTATAATGATTTTACACTCAGATTACCTCTTTTCACAAGACTATAGTCTTATACTCAGATTACAAGTTTATAATGATTTTTCACTCAGATTACCATTTTTCACAAAACTATAGTCTTATACTCAGATTACAGGTTTATAATGATTTTACACTCAGATTACCTCTTTTCACAAGACTATAGTCTTATACTCAGATTACAGGTTTATAATAATTTTACACTCAGATTACCTCTTTTCACAAAAATATAGTCTTATACTCAGATTACAGGTTTATAATGATTTTACACTCAGATTACCTCTTTTCACAAGACTATAGTATTATACTCAGATTACAAGTTTATAATGATTTTTCACTCAGATTACCATTTTTCACAAGACTATAGTCTTATACTCAGATTACAGGTTTATAATAATTTTACACTCAGATTACCTCTTTTCACAAAAATATAGTCTTATACTCAGATTACAGGTTTATAATGATTTTACACTCAGATTACCTCTTTTCACAAGACTATAGTATTATACTCAGATTACAGGTTTATAATGATTTTACACTCAGATTACCTCTTTTCACAAGACTATAGTCTTATACTCAGATTACAGGTTTATAATAATTTTGCACTCAGATTACCTCTTTTCACAAAATTATAGTATTATACTCAGATTACAGGTTTATAATGATTTTACACTCAGATTACCTCTTTTCACAAGACTATAGTCTTATACTCAGATTATAGGTTTATAATGATTTTACACTCAGATTACCTCTTTTCACAAGACTATAGTCTTATACTCAGATTACAAGTTTATAATGATTTTTCACTCAGATTACCATTTTTCACAAAACTATAGTCTTATACTCAGATTACAGGTTTATAATGATTTTACACTCAGATTACCTCTTTTCACAAGACTATAGTCTTATACTCAGATTACAGGTTTATAATAATTTTACACTCAGATTACCTCTTTTCACAAAAATATAGTCTTATACTCAGATTACAGGTTTATAATGATTTTACACTCAGATTACCTCTTTTCACAAGACTATAGTATTATACTCAGATTACAAGTTTATAATGATTTTTCACTCAGATTACCATTTTTCACAAGACTATAGTCTTATACTCAGATTACAGGTTTATAATAATTTTACACTCAGATTACCTCTTTTCACAAAAATATAGTCTTATACTCAGATTACAGGTTTATAATGATTTTACACTCAGATTACCTCTTTTCACAAGACTATAGTATTATACTCAGATTACAGGTTTATAATGATTTTACACTCAGATTACCTCTTTTCACAAGACTATAGTCTTATACTCAGATTACAGGTTTATAATAATTTTGCACTCAGATTACCTCTTTTCACAAAATTATAGTCTTATACTCAGATTACAGGTTTATAATGTTTTTACACTCAGATTACCTCTTTTCACAAGACTATAGTATTATTCTCAGATTACAAGTTTATAATGATTTTTCACTCAGATTACCATTTTTCACAAGACTATAGTCTTATACTCAGATTACAGGTTTATAATGATTTTACACTCAGATTACCTCTTTTCACAAGACAATAGTCTTATACTCAGATTATAGGTTTATAATGATTTTACAATCAGATTACTTCTTTTCACAAGACTATAGTCTTATACTCAGATTGCATGTTTATAATGATTTTTCACTCAGATTACCTTTTTTCACAAGACTATAGTCTTATACTCAGATTACAGGTTTATAATGATTTTTGGTTCAGACTTTTTTTTTACAAGACTATAGTCTTATACTGAGATTACAGGTTTACAATGATTTTACACTCAGATTACCTCTTTTCACAAGACTATAGTCTTATACTCAGATTACAGGTTTACAATGATTTTTCACTCAAATTACCATTTTCCACAAGACTATAGTCTTATACTGAGATTACAGGTTTATAATGATTTTACACTCAGATTACCTCTTTTCAAAAGACTATAGTCTTATACTCAGATTACAGGTTTAATAAGATTTTTCACTCTGATTACCTGTTTTTACAAGACTATAGTGTTATACTCAGATTACAGGTTTACAATGATTTTTGATTCAGACTTTTTTTAACAAGACTATAGTCTTATACTTAGATTACAGGTTTACAAAGATTTTTGATTCAGACTTTTTTTTAACAAGACTATAGTCTTATACTCAGATTACAGGTTTACAGTGATTTTTGATTTAGACTTTTTTTTAACAAGACTATAGTCTTATACTCAGATTACAGGTTTGAAAAGATTTTTGATTCAGACTTTTTTTAACAAGACTATAGTCTTATACTCAGATTACAGGTTTACAATGATTTTTGATTCAGACTTTTTTTTAACAAGACTATAGTCTTATACTCAGATTACAGGTTTACAAAGATTTTTCACTCAGATTACCTTTTTTCACAAGACTATAGCCTTATACTCAGATTGCATGTTTATAATGATTTTTCCTTCAGATTACCTTTTTTCACAAGACTAGAGTCTTATACTAAGATTACAGGTTTATAATGATTTTTCACTCAGATTACCTTTTTTCACAAGACTATAGTCTTATACTCAGATTGCATGTTTATAATGATTTTTCACTCAGATTACCTTTTTTCACAAGACTATAGTCTTATACTCAGATTACAGGTTTACAATGATTTTTGATTCAGACTTTTTTTTAACAAGAATATAGTCTTATAGTTAGATTACAGGTTTACAAAGATTTTTGATTCAGACTTTTTTTTAACAAGACTATAGTCTTATACTCAGATTACAGGTTTACAGTGATTTTTGATTCAGACTTTTTTTTAGCAAGACTATAGTCTTATACTCAGATTACAGGTTTACAAAGATTTTTGATTCAGACTTTTTTTAACAAGACTATAGTCTTATACTCAGATTACAGGTTTACAATGATTTTTGATTCAGACTTTTTTTTAACAAGACTATAGTCTTAAACTCAGATTGCATGTTTATAATGATTTTTCACTCAGATTACCTTTTTTCACAAGACTATAGTCTTATACTCAGATTGCATGTTTATAATGATTTTTCACTCAGATTACCTTTTTTCACAAGACTATAGTCTTATACTCAGATTACAGGTTTACAAAGATTTTTCACTCGGATTACCTTTTTTCACAAGAATATAGTCTTATACTCAGATTACAGGTTTAAAATGATTTTTGGTTCAGACTTTTTTTAAAAAGACTATAGTCTTAAACTCAGATTGCATGTTTATACTGATTTTTCACTCAGATTACCTTTTTTCACAAGACTATAGTCTTATACTCAGATTACAGGTTTAAAATGATTTTTGGTTCAGACTTTTTTTAAAAAGACTATAGTCTTAAACTCAGTTTGCATGTTTATAATGATTTTCACACAGATTACCTTTTTTCACAAGACTATAGTCTTATACTCAGATTGCATGTTTACAATGATTTTTCACTCAGATTACCATTCTTCACAAGACTATAGTCTTATACTCCGATTACAGGTTTATAATGATTTTTCACTCAGATTACATTTTTTAATAAGACTATAGTCTTATACTCAGATTACAGGTTTATAATGATTTTACACTCAGATTACCTCTTTTCACAAGACTAGATATAGTCTTATACTCAGATTACAGGTTTAATAAGATTTTTCACTCTGATTACCTTTTTCACAAGACTATAGTGTTATACTCAGATTACAGGTTTATAATGATTTTTGGTTCAGATTTTTTTTAACAAGACTATAGTCTTATACTCCGATTACAGGTTTATAATGATTTTTCAATCAGATTACTATTTTTCACAAGACTATAGTCTTATACTCAGATTACAGGTTTATAATGATTTTACACTCAGATTACCTCTTTTCAAAAGACTATAGTCTTATACTCAGATTACAGGTTTAATAAGATTTTTCACTCTGATTACCTTTTTTCACAAGACTATAGTGTTATACTCAGATAACAGGTTTATAATGATTTTTGGTTCAGACTTTTTTTAACAAGACTATAGTCTTAAACTCAGATTGCATGTTTATAATGATTTTTCATTCAGATTACCTTTTTTCACAAGACTATAGTCTTATACTCAGATTACAGATTTATAATGATTTTTCACTCAGATTACCTCTTTTCACAAGACTATAGTCTTATACTCAGATTACAGGTTTATAATGATTTTTCATTCAGGTTACCTATCTTCACAAGATTATAGTCTTATACTCAGATTGCATGTTTATAATGATTTTCACTCAGATTACCTTTTTTCACAAGACTATAGTGTTATACTCAGATAACAGGTTTATAATGATTTTTGGTTCAGACTTTTTTTAACAAGACTATAGTCGTAAACTCAGATTGCATGTTTATAATGATTTTTCATTCAGATTACCTTTTTTCACAAGACTATAGTCTTATACTCAGATTACAGATTTATAATGATTTTTCACTCAGATTACCTCTTTTCACAAGACTATAGTCTTATACTCAGATTACAGGTTTATAATGATTTTTGAATCAGACTTTAACAAGACTATAGTCTTATATTCAGATTGCAGTTTTATAATGATTTTTGACTCATACTTTTTTTTAACAAGACTATAGTCTTATATTCAGATTGCATGTTTATAATGATTTTCACTCAGATTACCTTTTTTAACAAGACTATAGTTTTATATTCAGATTGCAGTTTTATAATGATTTTTCACTCAGATTACTTTTTTTCACAAGACTATAGTCTTATACTCAGATTACAGGTTTATAATGATTTTTCACTCAGATTACCTTTTTTCACAAGACTAGATATAGTCTTATACTCAGATTACAGGTTTATAGTGATTTTTCACCCAGATTACCTTTTTTCATAAGACTATAGTCTTATACTCAGATTACATGTTTATAATGATTTTTCACTCAGATTACCTTTCTTCACAAGACTTATAGTTTTATACTCAGATTGCATGTTTACAATGATTTTCACTTAGATTTCCTTTGTTAACAAGACTATAGTCTTATATTCAGATTGCAGTCTTATAATGATTTTTTACTCAGACTTTTTTTAACAAGACTATAGTCTTATATTCAGATTGCAGTTTTATAATGATTTTTGACTCATACTTTTTTTTAACAAGACTATAGTCTTATATTCAGATGGCATGTTTATAATGATTTTCACTCAGATTATCTTTTTTAACAAGACTATAGTTTTATATACAGATTGCAGTTTTATAATGATTTTTCACTCAGATTACTTTTTTTCACCAGACTATAGTCTTATACTCAGATTACAGGTTTATAATGATTTTTCACTCAGATTACCTTTTTTCACAAGACTAGATATAGTCTTATACTCAGATTACAGGTTTATAGTGATTTTTCACCCAGATTACCTTTTTTCATAAGACTATAGTCTTATACTCAGATTACATGTTTATAATGATTTTTCACTCAGATTACCTTTCTTCACAAGACTTATAGTCTTATACTCAGATTGCATGTTTATAATGATTTTCACTCAGATTACCTTTTTTCACAAGACTATAGTCTTATACTCAGATTACAGGTTTATAATGATTTTTCACTCAGATTACATTTTTTCATAAGACTTATAGTCTTATACTCAGATTGCATGTTTATAATGATTTTCACTCAGATTACCTTTTTTCATAAGACTATAGTCTTATACTCAGATTACAGGTTTATAATGATTTTTCACTCAGATTACCTTTCTTCACAAGACTTATAGTCTTATACACAGATTGCATATTTATAATGATTTTCACACAGATTACCTTTTTTTCACAAGACTATACTCTTATACTCAGATTGCATATTTATAATGATTTTTGACTCATACTTTTTTTAACAAGACTATAGTCTTTTATTCAGATTGCAGTTTTATAATGATTTTTGATTCAGACATTTTTTAACAAGACTATAGTCTTAAACTCAGATTACATGTTTATAATGATTTTCACACAGATTACCTTTTTTCACAAGACTATAGTCTTATACTCAGATTACAGGTTTACAAAGATTTTTCACTCAGATTACCTTTTTTCACAAGACTATAGTCTTATACTCAGATTACAGGTTTATAATGATTTATGGTTCAGACTTTTTTTTTAACAAGACTATAGTCTTAAACCCAGATTGTATGTTTATAATGATTTTCATACAGATTACCTTTTTTAACAAGACTATAGTCTTATACTCCGATTACAGGTTTATAATGATTTTTCACTCAGATTATTTTTTTTTCACAAGACTATAGTCTTATACTTAGATTACAGGTTTATAATGATTTTTCACTCAGATTACCTTTTTTCACAAGACTATAGTCTAATACTCAGATTACAGGTTTATATTGATTTTTCACTCAGATTACCTTTTTTCACAAGACTATAGTCTTATACTCAGATTACAGATTTATAATGATTTTTCACTCAGATTACCTCTTTTCACAAGACTATAGTCTTATACTCAGATTACAGGTTTATAATGATTTTTGAATCAGACTTTAACAAGACTATAGTCTTATATTCAGATTGCAGTTTTATAATGATTTTTGACTCATACTTTTTTTTAACAAGACTATAGTCTTATATTCAGATTGCATGTTTATAATGATTTTCACTCAGATTACCTTTTTTAACAAGACTATAGTTTTATATTCAGATTGCAGTTTTATAATGATTTTTCACTCAGATTACTTTTTTTCACAAGACTATAGTCTTATACTCAGATTACAGGTTTATAATGATTTTTCACTCAGATTACCTTTTTTCACAAGACTAGATATAGTCTTATACTCAGATTACAGGTTTATAGTGATTTTTCACCCAGATTACCTTTTTTCATAAGACTATAGTCTTATACTCAGATTACATGTTTATAATGATTTTTCACTCAGATTACCTTTCTTCACAAGACTTATAGTTTTATACTCAGATTGCATGTTTACAATGATTTTCACTTAGATTTCCTTTGTTAACAAGACTATAGTCTTATATTCAGATTGCAGTCTTATAATGATTTTTTACTCAGACTTTTTTTAACAAGACTATAGTCTTATATTCAGATTGCAGTTTTATAATGATTTTTGACTCATACTTTTTTTTAACAAGACTATAGTCTTATATTCAGATGGCATGTTTATAATGATTTTCACTCAGATTATCTTTTTTAACAAGACTATAGTTTTATATACAGATTGCAGTTTTATAATGATTTTTCACTCAGATTACTTTTTTTCACCAGACTATAGTCTTATACTCAGATTACAGGTTTATAATGATTTTTCACTCAGATTACCTTTTTTCACAAGACTAGATATAGTCTTATACTCAGATTACAGGTTTATAGTGATTTTTCACCCAGATTACCTTTTTTCATAAGACTATAGTCTTATACTCAGATTACATGTTTATAATGATTTTTCACTCAGATTACCTTTCTTCACAAGACTTATAGTCTTATACTCAGATTGCATGTTTATAATGATTTTCACTCAGATTACCTTTTTTCACAAGACTATAGTCTTATACTCAGATTACAGGTTTATAATGATTTTTCACTCAGATTACATTTTTTCATAAGACTTATAGTCTTATACTCAGATTGCATGTTTATAATGATTTTCACTCAGATTACCTTTTTTCATAAGACTATAGTCTTATACTCAGATTACAGGTTTATAATGATTTTTCACTCAGATTACCTTTCTTCACAAGACTTATAGTCTTATACACAGATTGCATATTTATAATGATTTTCACACAGATTACCTTTTTTTCACAAGACTATACTCTTATACTCAGATTGCATATTTATAATGATTTTTGACTCATACTTTTTTTAACAAGACTATAGTCTTTTATTCAGATTGCAGTTTTATAATGATTTTTGATTCAGACATTTTTTAACAAGACTATAGTCTTAAACTCAGATTACATGTTTATAATGATTTTCACACAGATTACCTTTTTTCACAAGACTATAGTCTTATACTCAGATTACAGGTTTACAAAGATTTTTCACTCAGATTACCTTTTTTCACAAGACTATAGTCTTATACTCAGATTACAGGTTTATAATGATTTATGGTTCAGACTTTTTTTTTAACAAGACTATAGTCTTAAACCCAGATTGTATGTTTATAATGATTTTCATACAGATTACCTTTTTTAACAAGACTATAGTCTTATACTCCGATTACAGGTTTATAATGATTTTTCACTCAGATTATTTTTTTTTCACAAGACTATAGTCTTATACTTAGATTACAGGTTTATAATGATTTTTCACTCAGATTACCTTTTTTCACAAGACTATAGTCTAATACTCAGATTACAGGTTTATATTGATTTTTCACTCAGATTACCTTTTTTCACAAGACTATAGTCTTATACTCGGATTACAGGTTTATAATGATTTTTCACTCAGATTACCTTTTTTCATAAGACTATAGTCTTATACTCAGATTACAGGTTTATAATGATTTTTCACTCAGATTACCTTTCTTCACAAGACTATAGTCTTATACTCGGATTACAGGTTTATAATGATTTTTCACTCAGATTACCTTTTTTCACAAGACTATAGTCTTATACTCAGATTACAGGTTTATAATGATTTTTCACTCAGATTACCTTTTTTCGCAAGACTAGATATAGTCTTATACTCAGATTGCAGGTTTATAATGATTTTCATTCAGATTACCTAATTTCACAAGACTATAGTCTTATACTCAGATTACAGGTTTATAATGATTTTTCACTCAGATTACCTTTTTTCATAAGACAATATTCTTATACTCAGATTACAGGTTCATAATGATTTTTCACTCAGATTACCTTTCTTCACAAGACTAGATATAATCTTATACTCAGATTACAGGTTTATGATTTTTCACTCAGATTACCTTTTTTCACAAGACTAGATATAGTCTTATACTCAGATTACAGGTTTATGATTTTTCACTCAGATTACGTTTTTTCACAAGACTATAGTCTTATACTCAGATTACAGGTTTATAATGATTTTCACTCAGATTACCTTTTTTCATAAGACAATAGTCTTATACTCAGATTACAGGTTCATAATGATTTTTCACTCAGATTACCTTTCTTCACAAGACTAGATATAGTCTTATACTCAGATTACAGGTTTATAATGATTTTTCACTCAGATTACCTTTTTTCACAAGACTAGATATAGTCTTATACTCAGATTACAGGTTTATGATTTTTCACTCAGATTACGTTTTTCACAAGACTATAGTCTTATACTCAGATTACAGGTTTATAATGATTTTCACTCAGATTACTTTTTTTCACAAGACTATAGTCTTATACTCAGATTACAGGTTTATAATGATTTTTCACTCAGATTACCTTTTTTCATAAGACAATAGTCTTATACCCAGATTACAGGTTCATAATGATTTTTCACTCAGATTACCTTTCTTCACAAGACTTATAGTCTTATACTCAGATTGCATGTTTATAATGATTTTCACTCAGATTACCTTTTTTCAAAAGACTATAGTCTTTTATTCAGATTGCAGTTTTATAATAATTTTTGACTCAGACTTTTTTTAACAAGACTATAGTCTTATATTCAGATTGCAGTTTTATAATGATTTTTGACTCAGACTTTTTTCAACAAGACTGTAGTCTTATATTCAGATTGCAGTTTTATAATGATTTTTGACTCATACTTTTTTTAACAAGACTATAGTCTTATAGTTAGATTGCATGTTTATTATGATTTTCACTCAGATTACCTTTTTTAACAAGACTATAGTTTTATATTCAGATTGCAGTTTTATAATGATTTTTGATTCAGACTTTTTTTTAACAAGACTATAGTCTTAAATTCAGATTGCATGTTTATAATGATTTTCACTCAGATTACCTTTTTTAACAAGACTATAGTCTTATATTCAGATTGCAGTTTTATAATGATTTTTGACTCAGACTTTTTTCAACAAGACTATAGTCTTATATTCAGATTGCAGTTTTATAATGATTTTTGACTCATACTTTTTTTAACAAGACTATAGTCTTATAGTTAGATTGCATGTTTATTATGATTTTCACTCAGATTACCTTTTTTAACAAGACTATAGTTTTATATTCAGATTGCAGTTTTATAATGATTTTTGATTCAGACTTTTTTTAACAAGACTATAGTCTTAAATTCAGATTGCATGTTTATAATGATTTTCACTCAGATTACCTTTTTTAGCAAGACTATAGTCTTATATTCAGATTGCAGTTTTATAATGATTTTTGACTCAGACTTTTTTCAACAAGACTATAGTCTTATATTCAGATTGCAGTTTTATAATGATTTTTGACTCATACTTTTTTTAACAAGACTATAGTCTTATATTCAGATTGCATGTTTATAATGATTTTCACTCTGATTACCTTTTTTCACAAGACTATAGTGTTATACTCAGATTACAGGTTTATAATGATTTTTGGTTCAGACTTTTTTTTTTAAAAAGACTATAGTCTTAAACTCAGATTACATGTTTATAATGATTTTTCATTCAGATTACCTTTTTTCACAAGACTATAGTCTTATACTCAGATTACAGGTTTATAATGATTTTTTACTCATATTACCTTTTTTCACAAGACTATAGTCTTATACTCAGATTACAGGTTTACAATGATTTTTGATCACACTTTTTTTTAACAAGACTATAGTCTTATACTCAGATTACAGGTTTACAAAGAATTTTCACTCAGATTACCTTTTTTCACAAGACTATAGTCTTATACTCAGATTACAGGTTTATAATGATTTTTCACTCAGATTACTTTTTTTCACAAGACTATCAAAACTATAGCCTTATACTCAGATTACAGGTTTACAATGATTTTTGATTCAGATTACTTTTTTTCACAAGACTATAGTATTATACTCAGATTACAGGTTTAAAATGATTTTTCACTCAGATTACCTTTTTTTAACAAGACTATAGTCTTATATTCAGATTGCATATTTTTAATGAATTTTCAACTAGATTACCTTTTTTCACAAGAATATAGTTTTATAATCAGATTACAGGTTTATAATGATTTTTCACTCAGATTACCTTTCTTCACAATACTATAGTCTTATACTCAGATTACATGTTTACAATGATTTTCACTCAGATTACTTTTCTTCACAAAACTATACTCAGATTACAGGTTTATAATGATTTTTCACCCAGATTACCTTTCTTCACAAGACTATAGTCTTATACTCCGATTACAGGTTTATAATGATTTTTCACTCAGATTACCGTTCTTCACAAGACTATAGTCTTATACTCAGATTACAGGTTTACAAAGATTTTTCACTCAGATTACTTTTCTTCACAAGACTATAGTCTTATACTCCGATTACAGGTTTATAATGATTTTTCACTCAGATTACATTTCTTCACAATACTATAGTCTTATACTCAGATTACAGGTTTACAATGATTTTCACTCAGATTACCTTTTTTCACAAGACTAGATATAGTCTTATACTCAGATTGCAGGTTTATAATGATTTTTCACTCAGATTACATTTTTTAACAAGACAATAGTCTTATACTCAGATTGCAGTTTTATAATGATTTTTGACTCATACTTTTTTTAACAAGACTATAGTCTTATATTCAGATTGCATGTTTATAATGATTTTCACTCTGATTACCTTTTTTCACAAGACTATAGTGTTATACTCAGATTACAGGTTTATAATGATTTTTGGTTCAGACTTTTTTTTTTAAAAAGACTATAGTCTTAAACTCAGATTGCATGTTTATAATGATTTTTCATTCAGATTACCTTTTTTCACAAGACTATAGTCTTATACTCAGATTACAGGTTTATAATGATTTTTTACTCATATTACCTTTTTTCACAAGACTATAGTCTTATACTCAGATTACAGGTTTACAATGATTTTTGATCACACTTTTTTTTAACAAGACTATAGCCTTATACTCAGATTGCAGGTTTATAATTATTTTTTAATCAGATTACTTTTTTTCACAAGACTATAGTCTTATACTCAGATTACAGGTTTATAATGATTTTTCACTCAGATTACCTTTCCTCACAAGACTTATAGTCTTATACTCAGAATACAGGTTTATAATGATTTTCACTCAGATTACCTTTTTTAACAAGACTATATTCTTATATTCAGATTGCAGTTTTATAATGATTTTTGACTCAGACTTTTTTTAACAAGACTATATTCTTATATTCAGATTGCAGTTTTATAATGATTTTTGATTCAGAGTTTTTTTTAACAAGACTATAGTCTTATATTCAGATTGCAGGTTTATAATGATTTTCACTCAGATTACCTTTTTTAACAAGACTATATTCTTATATTCAGATTGCAGTTTTATAAAGATTTTTGACTCAGACTTTTTTTAACAAGACTATGTCCTTATATTCAGATTGCAGTTTTATAATGATTTTTGACTCAGACTTTTTTTAACAAGACTATAGTCTTATATTCAGATTGCAGGTTTTTAATGATTTTCACTCAGATTACCTTTTTTAACAAGACTATATTCTTATATTCAGATTGCAGTTTTATAATGATTTTTGACTCAGACTTTTTTTATCAAGACTATATTCTTATATTCAGATTGCAGTTTTATAATGATTTTTGACTCAGACTTTTTTTAACAAGACTATAGTCTTATATTCAGATTGCATGTTTATAATGACTTTCACTCAGATTACCTTTTTTAACAAGACTATATTCTTATATTCAGATTGCAGTTTTATAATGATTTTTGACTCAGACTTTTTTAACAAGACTATAGTCTTATATTCAGATTGCATGTTTATAATGATTTTCACTCAGATTACTTTTTTTAACAAGACTATATTCTTATATTCAGATTGCAGTTTTATAATGATTTTTGACTCAGACTTTTTTTAACAAGACTATGTTCTTATATTCAGATTGCAGTTTTATAATGATTTTTGACTCAGACTTTTTTTAACAAGACTATATTCTTATATTCAGATTGCAGTTTTATAATGATTTTTGGCTCAGACTTTTTTTAACAAGACTATATTCTTATATTCAGATTGCAGTTTTATAATGATTTTTGACTCAGACTTTTTTTAACAAGACTATAGTCTTATACTCAGATTGCAGGTTTATAATGATTTTTCACTCAGATTACATTTTTTAACAAGAGTATAGGCTTATACTCAGATTACAGGTTTATAGTTATTTTTCACACAGATTACCTTTCTTCACAAGACTTATAGTCTTATACTCAGATTGCATGTTTATAATGATTTTCACTCAGATTACCTTTTTTAACAAGACTATATTCTTATATTCAGATTGCAGTTTTATAATGATTTTTGACTCAGACTTTTTTTAACAAGACTATAGTCTTATATTCAGATTGCAAGTTTATAATGATTTTCACTCAGATTACCTTTTTTAACAAGACTGTATTCTTATATTCAGATTGCAGTTTTATAATGATTTTTGGCTCAGACTTTTTTTAACAAGACTATATTCTTATATTCAGATTGCAGTTTTATAATGATTTTTGATTCAGACTTTTTTTAACAAGACTATAGTCTTATACTCAGATTGCAGGTTTATAATGATTTTTCACTCAGATTACATTTTTTAACAAGAGTATAGGCTTATACTCAGATTACAGGTTTATAGTTATTTTTCACTCAGATTACCTTTCTTCACAAGACTTATAGTCTTATATTCAGATTGCATGTTTATAATGACTATATTCTTATATTCAGATTGCAGTTTTATAACGATTTTTGACTCAGACTTTTTTTAACAAGACTATAGTCTTATATTCAGATTGCAAGTTTATAATGATTTTCACTCAGATTACCTTTTTTAACAAGACTGTATTCTTATATTCAGATTGCAGTTTTATAATGATTTTTGGCTCAGACTTTTTTTAACAAGACTATATTCTTATACTCAGATTGCAGGTTTATAATGATTTTTGACTCAGACTTTTTTTAACAAGACTATGTTCTTATATTCAGATTGCAGTTTTATAATGATTTTTGACTCAGACTTTTTTTAACAAGACTATGTTCTTATATTCAGATTGCAGTTTTATAATGATTTTTGACTCAGACTTTTTTTAACAAGACTATATTCTTATATTCAGATTGCAGTTTTATAATGATTTTTGGCTCAGACTTTTTTTAACAAGACTATATTCTTATATTCAGATTGCAGTTTTATAATGATTTTTGACTCAGACTTTTTTTAACAAGACTATAGTCTTATACTCAGATTGCAGGTTTATAATGATTTTCATTCAGATTACCTTTTTTAACAAGACTATATTCTTATATTCAGATTGCAGTTTTATAATGATTTTTGACTCAGACTTTTTTTAACAAGACTATAGTCTTATATTCAGATTGCAAGTTTATAATGATTTTCACTCAGATTACCTTTTTTAACAAGACTGTATTCTTATATTAAGATTGCAGTTTTATAATGGTTTTTGGCTCAGACTTTTTTTAACAAGACTATATTCTTATATTCAGATTGCAGTTTTATAATGATTTTTGACTCAGACTTTTTTTAACAAGACTATAGTCTTATATTCAGATTGCAAGTTTATAATGATTTTCACTCAGATTACCTTTTTTAACAAGACTGTATTCTTATATTAAGATTGCAGTTTTATAATGGTTTTTGGCTCAGACTTTTTTTAACAAGACTATATTCTTATATTCAGATTGCAGTTTTATAATGATTTTTGATTCAGACTTTTTTTAACAAGACTATAGTCTTATACTCAGATTGCAGGTTTATAATGATTTTTCACTCAGATTACATTTTTTAACAAGAGTATAGGCTTATACTCAGATTACAGGTTTATAGTTATTTTTCACTCAGATTACCTTTCTTCACAAGACTTATAGTCTTATATTCAGATTGCATGTTTATAATGACTATATTCTTATATTCAGATTGCAGTTTTATAATGATTTTTGACTCAGACTTTTTTTTAACAAGACTATAGTCTTATATTCAGATTGCAAGTTGATAATGATTTTCACTCAGATTACCTTTTTTAACAAGACTGTATTCTTATATTCAGATTGCAGTTTTATAATGATTTTTGGCTCAGACTTTTTTTAACAAGACTATATTCTTATACTCAGATTGCAGGTTTATAATGATTTTTCACTCAGATTACATTTTTTAACAAGAGTATAGGCTTATACTCAGATTACAGGTTTATAGTTATTTTTCACTCAGATTACCTTTCTTCACAAGACTTATAGTCTTATATTCAGATTGCATGTTTATAATGACTATATTCTTATATTCAGATTGCAGTTTTATAATGATTTTTGACTCAGACTTTTTTTAACAAGACTATAGTCTTATATTCAGATTGCAAGTTTATAATGATTTTCACTCAGATTACCTTTTTTAACAAGACTGTATTCTTATATTCAGATTGCAGTTTTATAATGATTTTTGACTCAGACTTTTCTTAACAAGACTATAGTCTTATACTCAGATTGCAGGTTTATAATGATTTTTCACTCAGATTACATTTTTTAACAAGAGTATAGGCTTATACTCAGATTACAGGTTTATAGTTATTTTTCACTCAGATTACCTTTCTTCACAAGACTTATAGTCTTATACTCAGATTGCATGTTTATAATGATTTTCACTCAGATTACCTTTTTTAACAAGACTATAGTCTTATATTCAGATTGCAGTTTTATAATGATTTTTGACTCAGAGTTTTTTTAACAAGACTATAGTCTTATATTCAGATTGCATGTTTATAATGATTTTCACTCAGATTACCTTTTTTAACAAGACTATATTCTTATATCCAGATTGCAGTTTTATAATGATTTTTGACTCAGACTTTTTTTAACAAGACTATAGTCTTATATTCAGATTGCATGTTTATAATGATTTTCACTCAGATTACCTTTTTTAACAAGACTATATTCTTATATTCAGATTGCAGTTTTATAATGATTTTTGACTCAGACTTTTTTTAACAAGACTATAGTCTTATATTCAGATTGCATGTTTATAATGACTATATTCTTATATTCAGATTGCAGTTTTATAATGATTTTTGACTCAGACTTTTTTTAACAAGACTATAGTCTTATATTCAGATTGCATGTTTATAATGATTTTCACTCAGATTACCTTTTTTAACAAGACTATATTCTTATATTCAGATTGCAGTTTTATAATGATTTTTGACTCAGACTTTTTTTAACAAGACAATATTCTTATACTCAGATTGCAGGTTTATAACGATTTTTCACTCAGATTACATTTTTTAACAGGAGTATAGGCTTATACTCAGATTACAGGTTTATAATTATTTTTCACTCAGCTTACCTTTTTTCACAAGACTATAGAATTACACTCAGACTGCAGGTTTATAATGATTTTTCATTCAGATTACCCTTCTTCACAAGACTTATAGTCTTATACTCAGATTACATGTTTATAATGATTTTCACTCAGATTACCTTTTTTCACAAGAATATAGTTTTATACTCAGATTACAGGTTTATAACGATTTTCACTCAGATTTCCTTTTTTCACAAGACTATAGTTTTATACTCAGCTTACAGGTTTATAATGATTTTCACTCAGATTACCTTTTTTCACAAGAATATAGTTTTATACTCAGATTACAGGTTTATAACGATTTTCACTCAGATTTCCTTTTTTCACAAGACTATAGTTTTATACTCAGCTTACAGGTTTATAATGATTTTTCACTCAGATTACCTTTTTCACAAGAATATTGTCCTATACTCAGATTACAGGTTTATAATGATTTTTCACTCAGATTACCTTTCTTCACAAGACTATGGTCTTATACTCAGATTACATGTTTATAATGATTTTTCACTCAGATTATTTTTTTTCACAAGACTATAGTCTTATACTTAAATTACAGGTTTATAATGATTTTTCACTCAGATTACCTTTTTTAACCAGACTATACTCCTATACTCAGATTACAGGTTTATAATGATTTTTCACTCAGATTACCTTTCTTCACAAGACTATAGTCTTATACTCAGATTGCAGGTTCCAAATGATTTTTCACTCAGATTACATTTTTTAACAAGACAATAGTCTTATACTCAGATTACAGGTTTATAATGATTTTTCACTCAGATTACTTTTTTTCTCAAGACTATCAAGACTATAGCCTTATACTCAGATTGCAGGTTCATAATGATTTTTCACTCAGATTACATTTTTTAACAAGACAATAGTCTTATACTCAGATTACAGGTTTATAATGATTTTTCACTCAGATTACTTTTTTTCTCAAGACTATCAAGACTATAGCCTTATACTCAGATTACAGGTTTATAATGATTTTTCACTCAGATTACCTTCCTTCACAAGACTATAGTCTTATACTCAGATTACAGGTTTATAATGATTTTTCACTCAGATTACCTTTCTTCACAAGACTATAGTCTTATACTTAGATTACAGGTTTATAATGATTTTTCACTCAGATTACCTTTTTTAGCAAGACTATACTCCTATACTCAGATTACAGGTTTATAATGATTTTTCACTCAGATTACCTTTCTTCACAAGACTATAGTCTTATACTCAGATTGTAGGTTTATAATGATTTTTCACTCAGATTACATTTTTTAACAAGACAATAGTCTTATACTCAGATTACAGGTTTATAATGATTTTTCACTCAGATTACATTTTTTAACAAGACAATAGTCTTATACTCAGATTACAGGTTTATAATGATTTTCCACTCAGATTACTTTTTTTCTCAAGACTATAAAGACTATAGTCTTATACTCAGATTACAGGTTTATAATGATTTTTGGTTCAGACTTTTTTTTAACAAGACTATAGTCTTAAACTCAGATTGCATGTTTATAATGATTTTCACACAGATTACCTTTTTTCACAAGACTATAGTCTTATACTCAGCTTACAGGTTTATAATGATTTTTCACTCAGATTACCTTTTTCACAAGAATATTATCCTATACTCAGATTACAGGTTTATAATGATTTTCACTCAGATTACCTTTTTTCACAAGACTATAGTTTTATACTCAGCTTACAGGTTTATAATGATTTTTCACTCAGATTACCTTTTTCACAAGAATATTATCCTATACTCAGATTACAGCTTTATAATGATTTTCACTCAGATTACCTTTTTTCACAAGAATATAGTTTTATACTCAGATTACAGGTTTATAACGATTTTCACTCAGATTTCCTTTTTTCACAAGACTATAGTTTTATACTCAGCTTACAGGTTTATAATGATTTTTCACTCAGATTACCTTTTTCACAAGAATATTATCCTATACTCAGATTACAGCTTTATAATGATTTTCACTCAGATTACCTTTTTTCACAAGAATATAGTTTTATACTCAGATTACAGGTTTATAACGATTTTCACTCAGATTTCCTTTTTTCACAAGACTATAGTTTTATACTCAGCTTACAGGTTTATAATGATTTTTCACTCAGATTACCTTTTTCACAAGAATATTGTCCTATACTCAGATTACAGGTTTATAATGATTTTTCACTCAGATTACCTTTCTTCACAAGACTATGGTCTTATACTCAGATTACATGTTTATAATGATTTTTCACTCAGATTATTTTTTTCACAAGACTATAGTCTTATACTTAGATTACAGGTTTATAATGATTTTTCACTTAGATTACCTTTTTCACAAGAATATTGTCCTATACTCAGATTACAGGTTTATAATGATTTTTCACTCAGATTACCTTTCTTCGCAAGACTATAGTCTTATACTCAGATTGCAGGTTCATAATGATTTTTCACTCAGATTACATTTTTTAACAAGACAATAGTCTTATACTCAGATTACAGGTTTATAACGATTTTCACTCAGATTTCCTTTTTTCACAAGACTATAGTTTTATACTCAGCTTACAGGTTTATAATGATTTTTCACTCAGATTACCTTTTTCACAAGAATATTGTCCTATACTCAGATTACAGGTTTATAATGATTTTTCACTCAGATTACCTTTCTTCACAAGACTATGGTCTTATACTCAGATTACATGTTTATAATGATTTTTCACTCAGATTATTTTTTTCACAAGACTATAGTCTTATACTTAGATTACAGGTTTATAATGATTTTTCACTTAGATTACCTTTTTCACAAGAATATTGTCCTATACTCAGATTACAGGTTTATAATGATTTTTCACTCAGATTACCTTTCTTCGCAAGACTATAGTCTTATACTCAGATTGCAGGTTCATAATGATTTTTCACTCAGATTACATTTTTTAACAAGACAATAGTCTTATACTCAGATTACAGGTTTATAATGATTTTTCACTCAGATTACTTTTTTTCTCAAGACTATCAAGACTATAGCCTTATACTCAGATTGCAGGTTTATAATTATTTTTTACTCAGATTACTTTTTTTCACAAGACTATAGTCTTATACTCAGATTACAGGTTTATAATGATTTTTCACTCAGATTACCTTTCTTCACAAGACTATGGTCTTATACTCAGATTACATGTTTATAATGATTTTTCACTCAGATTATTTTTTTTCACAAGACTATAGTCTTATACTTAAATTACAGGTTTATAATGATTTTTCATTCAGATTACCTTTTTTAACCAGACTATACTCCTATACTCAGATTACAGGTTTATAATGATTTTTCACTCAGATTACCTTTCTTCACAAGACTATAGTCTTATACTCAGATTGCAGGTTCATAATGATTTTTCACTCAGATTACATTTTTTAACAAGACAATAGTCTTATACTCAGATTACAGGTTTATAATGATTTTTCACTCAGATTACTTTTTTTCTCAAGACTATCAAGACTATAGCCTTATACTCAGATTGCAGGTTCATAATGATTTTTCACTCAGATTACATTTTTTAACAAGACAATAGTCTTATACTCAGATTACAGGTTTATAATGATTTTTCACTCAGATTACTTTTTTTCTCAAGACTATCAAGACTATAGCCTTATACTCAGATTACAGGTTTATAATGATTTTTCACTCAGATTACCTTTCTTCACAAGACTATAGTCTTATACTCAGATTACAGGTTTATAATGATTTTTCACTCAGATTACCTTTCTTCACAAGACTATAGTCTTATACTTAGATTACAGGTTTATAATGATTTTTCACTCAGATTACCTTTTTTAGCAAGACTATACTCCTATACTCAGATTACAGGTTTATAATGATTTTTCACTCAGATTACCTTTCTTCACAAGACTATAGTCTTATACTCAGATTGTAGGTTTATAATGATTTTTCACTCAGATTACATTTTTTAACAAGACAATAGTCTTATACTCAGATTACAGGTTTATAATGATTTTTCACCCAGATTACATTTTTTAACAAGACAATAGTCTTATACTCAGATTACAGGTTTATAATGATTTTCCACTCAGATTACTTTTTTTCTCAAGACTATCAAGACTATAGTCTTATACTCAGATTACAGGTTTATAATGATTTTTGGTTCAGACTTTTTTTTAACAAGACTATAGTCTTAAACTCAGATTGCATGTTTATAATGATTTTCACACAGATTACCTTTTTTCACAAGACTATAGTCTTATACTCAGATTACAGGTTTATAATGATTTTTCACTCAGATTATTTTTTTTCTCAAGACTATAGTCTTATACTTAGATTACAGGTTTATAATTAGTTTTCATTCAGATTAACTTTCTTCACAAGACTATAGTTTTATACTCAGATTACAGGTTTATAATGATTTTTCACTCAGATTACTTTTTTTCTCAAGACTATCAAGACTATAGTCTTATACTCAGATTACAGGTTTATAATGATTTTTGGTTCAGACTTTTTTTAACAAGACTATAGTCTTAAACTCAGATTGCATGTTTATAATGATTTTCACACAGATTACCTTTTTTCACAAGACTATAGTCTTATACTCAGATTACAGGTTTATAATGATTTTTCACTCAGATTATTTTTTTTTCTCAAGACTATAGTCTTATACTTAGATTACAGGTTTATAACGATTTTCACTCAGATTTCCTTTTTTCACAAGACTATAGTTTTATACTCAGCTTACAGGTTTATAATGATTTTTCACTCAGATTACCTTTTTCACAAGAATATTATCCTATACTCAGATTACAGCTTTATAATGATTTTCACTCAGATTACCTTTTTTCACAAGAATATAGTTTTATACTCAGATTACAGGTTTATAACGATTTTCACTCAGATTTCCTTTTTTCACAAGACTATAGTTTTATACTCAGCTTACAGGTTTATAATGATTTTTCACTCAGATTACCTTTTTCACAAGAATATTGTCCTATACTCAGATTACAGGTTTATAATGATTTTTCACTCAGATTACCTTTCTTCACAAGACTATGGTCTTATACTCAGATTACATGTTTATAATGATTTTTCACTCAGATTATTTTTTTCACAAGACTATAGTCTTATACTTAGATTACAGGTTTATAATGATTTTTCACTTAGATTACCTTTTTCACAAGAATATTGTCCTATACTCAGATTACAGGTTTATAATGATTTTTCACTCAGATTACCTTTCTTCGCAAGACTATAGTCTTATACTCAGATTGCAGGTTCATAATGATTTTTCACTCAGATTACATTTTTTAACAAGACAATAGTCTTATACTCAGATTACAGGTTTATAACGATTTTCACTCAGATTTCCTTTTTTCACAAGACTATAGTTTTATACTCAGCTTACAGGTTTATAATGATTTTTCACTCAGATTACCTTTTTCACAAGAATATTGTCCTATACTCAGATTACAGGTTTATAATGATTTTTCACTCAGATTACCTTTCTTCACAAGACTATGGTCTTATACTCAGATTACATGTTTATAATGATTTTTCACTCAGATTATTTTTTTCACAAGACTATAGTCTTATACTTAGATTACAGGTTTATAATGATTTTTCACTTAGATTACCTTTTTCACAAGAATATTGTCCTATACTCAGATTACAGGTTTATAATGATTTTTCACTCAGATTACCTTTCTTCGCAAGACTATAGTCTTATACTCAGATTGCAGGTTCATAATGATTTTTCACTCAGATTACATTTTTTAACAAGACAATAGTCTTATACTCAGATTACAGGTTTATAATGATTTTTCACTCAGGTTACTTTTTTTCTCAAGACTATCAAGACTATAGCCTTATACTCAGATTGCAGGTTTATAATTATTTTTTACTCAGATTACTTTTTTTCACAAGACTATAGTCTTATACTCAGATTACAGGTTTATAATGATTTTTCACTCAGATTACCTTTCTTCACAAGACTATAGTCTTATACTCAGATTACAGGTTTATAATGATTTTTCACTCAGATTACCTTTCTTCACAAGACTATAGTCTTATACTTAGATTACAGGTTTATAATGATTTTTCACTCAGATTACCTTTTTTAACAAGACTGTACTCCTATACTCAGATTACAGGTTTATAATGATTTTTCACTCAGATTACCTTTCTTCACAAGACTATAGTCTTATACTCAGATTGTAGGTTTATAATGATTTTTCACTCAGATTACATTTTTTAACAAGACAATAGTCTTATACTCAGATTACAGGTTTATAATGATTTTTCACTCAGATTACATTTTTTAACAAGACAATAGTCTTATACTCAGATTACAGGTTTATAATGATTTTTCACTCAGATTACTTTTTTTCTCAAGACTATCAAGACTATAGTCTTATACTCAGATTACAGGTTTATAATGATTTTTGGTTCAGACTTTTTTTTAACAAGACTATAGTCTTAAACTCAGATTGCATGTTTATAATGATTTTCACACAGATTACCTTTTTTCACAAGACTATAGTCTTATACTCAGATTACAGGTTTATAATGATTTTTCACTCAGATTACTTTTTTTCTCAAGACTATCAAGACTATAGTCTTATACTCAGATTACAGGTTTATAATGATTTTTGGTTCAGACTTTTTTTAACAAGACTATAGTCTTAAACTCAGATTGCATGTTTATAATGATTTTCACACAGATTACCTTTTTTCACAAGACTATAGTCTTATACTCAGATTACAGGTTTATAATGATTTTCACTCAGATTACCTTTTTTTCACAAGACTATAGTCTTATACTCAGATTACAGGTTTATAATGATTTTACTCAAATTTCCTTTTTTCACAAGACTATTGTCTTATACTCAGATTACAGGTTTATAATGATTTTTCACTCAGATTACCTTTTTTCACAAGACTATAGTCCTATACTCAGATTACAGGTTTGTAATGATTTTTCACTCAGATTACTTTTCTTCACAAAACTATACTCAGATTACAGGTTTATAATGATTTTTCACTCAGATTACCTTTCTTCACAAGACTATGGTCTTATACTCAGATTACATGTTTATAATGATTTTTCACTCAGATTATTTTTTTTTCACAAGACTATAGTCTTATACTTAGATTACAGGTTTATAATGATTTTTCACTCAGATTACCTTTTTTAACAAGACTATACTCCTATACTCAGATTACAGGTTTATAATGATTTTTCACTCAGATTACCTTTCTTCACAAGACTATAGTCTTATTCTCAGATTGCAGGTTTATAATTATTTTTCACTCAGATTACCTTTTTTCACAAGACTATAGTCTTATACTTAGACTGCAGGTTTATAATGATTTTTCACTCAGATTACTTTTTAACAAGACTATAGTCTAATACTCAGATTACAGGTTTATAATGATTTTTCATTCAGATTACTTTTTTTTCACAAGACTATAGTCTTATACTCAGATTACAGGTTTATTATGATTTTCACTCAGATTACCTTTTTTCACAAGACTATAGTCTTATACTCAGATTGCATGTTTATATTGATTTTTGACTCAGACTTTTTTTAACAAGACAATAGTCTTATATTCAGATTGCATTTTTATAATGATTTTCACTCAGATTACCTTTTTAACAAGACTATAGTCTTATATTCAGATTGCAGTTTTATAATGATTTTTGATTCAGACTTTTTTTTAACAAGACTATATTCTTAAACTCAGATTGAATGTTTATAATGATTTTCACACAGATTACCTTTTTTCACAAGACTATAGTCTTATACTCAGATTACAGGTTTATAATGATTTTTCACTCATGTTACCTTTTTTCACAAGACTATAGTCTTATACTCAGATTGCATGTTTATAGTGATTTTTCACTCAGATTACCTTTTTTCACAAGACTATAGTCTTATACTCAGATTACAGGTTTATAATGATTTTTCACTCAGATTACTTTTTTTCTCAAGACTATCAAGACTATAGTCTTATACTCAGATTACAGGTTTATAATGATTTTTGGTTCAGACTTTTTTTTAACAAGACTATAGTCTTAAACTCAGATTGCATGTTTATAATGATTTTCACACAGATTACCTTTTTTCACAAGACTATAGTCTTATACTCAGATTACAGGTTTATAATGATTTTTCACTCAGATTATTTTTTTTTCTCAAGACTATAGTCTTATACTTAGATTACAGGTTTATAATTATTTTTCATTCAGATTACCTTTCTTCACAAGACTATAGTCTTATACTCAGATTACAGGTTTACACTGATTTTCACTCAGATTACCTTTTTTCACAAGACTATAGTCTTATACTCAGATTACAGGTTTATAATGATTTTTGGTTCAGACTTTTTTTTAACAAGACTATAGTCTTGAACTTAGATTGCATGTTTATAATGATTTTCACACAGATTACCTTTTTTCACAAGACAATAGTCTTATACTCAGATTACAGGTTTATAATGATTTTCACTCAGATTACCTTTTTTCACAAGACTATAGTCTTATACTCAGATTACAGGTTTATAATGATTTTTGTTTCAGACTTTTTTTTAACAAGACTATAGTCTTGAACTTAGATTGCATGTTTATAATGATTTTCACACAGATTACCTTTTTTCACAAGACTATAGTCTTATACTCAGATTACAGGTTTATAATGATTTTCACACAGATTACCTTTTTTCACGAGACTATAGTCTTATACTCAGATTACAGGTTTATAATGATTTTCACTCAGATTACCTTTTTTTCACAAGACTATGGTCTTATACTCAGATTACAGGTTTATAATGATTTTCACTCAGATTACCTTTTTTCACAAGACTATAGTCTTATACTCAGATTACAGGTTTATAATGATTTTTGGTTCAGACTTTTTTTTAACAAGACTATAGTCTTGAACTTAGATTACATGTTTATAATGATTTTCACACAGATTACCTTTTTTCACAAGACTATAGTCTTATACTCAGATTACAGGTTTATAATGATTTTTCACTCAGATTATTTTTTTTTCTCAAGACTATAGTCTTATACTTAGATTACAGGTTTATAATTATTTTTCATTCAGATTACCTTTCTTCACAAGACTATAGACTTATACTCAGATTACAGGTTTACACTGATTTTCACTCAGATTACCTTTTTTCACAAGACTATAGTCTTATACTCAGATTACAGGTTTATAATGATTTTTGGTTCAGACTTTTTTTTAACAAGACTATAGTCTTGAACTTAGATTGCATGTTAATAATGATTTTCACTCAGATTACCTTTTTTCACAAGACTATAGTCTTATACTTAGATTACAGGTTTATAATTATTTTTCATTCAGATTACCTTTCTTCACAAGACTATAGTCTTATACTCAGATTACAGGTTTACACTGATTTTCACTCAGATTACCTTTTTTAACAAGACTATAGTCTTATACTCAGATTACAGGTTTATAATGATTTTTGGTTCAGACTTTTTTTTAACAAGACTATAGTCTTGAACTTAGATTGCATGTTTATAATGATTTTCACACAGATTACCTTTTTTCACAAGACTATAGTCTTATACTCAGATTACAGGTTTATAATGATTTTCACTCAGATTACCTTTTTTCACAAGACTATAGTCTTATACTCAGATTACAGGTTTATAATGATTTTTGTTTCAGACTTTTTTTTAACAAGACTATAGTCTTGAACTTAGATTGCATGTTTATAATGATTTTCACACAGATTACCTTTTTTCACAAGACTATAGTCTTATACTCAGATTACAGGTTTATAATGATTTTCACACAGATTACCTTTTTTCACGAGACTATAGTCTTATACTCAGATTACAGGTTTATAATGATTTTCACTCAGATTACCTTTTTTTCACAAGACTATGGTCTTATACTCAGATTACAGGTTTATAATGATTTTCACTCAGATTACCTTTTTTCACAAGACTATAGTCTTATACTCAGATTACAGGTTTATAATGATTTTTGGTTCAGACTTTTTTTTAACAAGACTATAGTCTTGAACTTAGATTACATGTTTATAATGATTTTCACACAGATTACCTTTTTTCACAAGACTATAGTCTTATACTCAGATTACAGGTTTATATGATTTTTCACTCAGATTATTTTTTTTTCTCAAGACTATAGTCTTATACTTAGATTACAGGTTTATAATTATTTTTCATTCAGATTACCTTTCTTCACAAGACTATAGACTTATACTCAGATTACAGGTTTACACTGATTTTCACTCAGATTACCTTTTTTCACAAGACTATAGTCTTATACTCAGATTACAGGTTTATAATGATTTTTGGTTCAGACTTTTTTTTAACAAGACTATAGTCTTGAACTTAGATTGCATGTTAATAATGATTTTCACTCAGATTACCTTTTTTCACAAGACTATAGTCTTATACTTAGATTACAGGTTTATAATTATTTTTCATTCAGATTACCTTTCTTCACAAGACTATAGTCTTATACTCAGATTACAGGTTTACACTGATTTTCACTCAGATTACCTTTTTTAACAAGACTATAGTCTTATACTCAGATTACAGGTTTATAATGATTTTTGGTTCAGACTTTTTTTTAACAAGACTATAGTCTTGAACTTAGATTGCATGTTTATAATGATTTTCACACAGATTACCTTTTTTCACAAGACTATAGTCTTATACTCAGATTACAGGTTTATAATGATTTTCACTCAGATTACCTTTTTTCACAAGACTATAGTCTTATACTCAGATTACAGGTTTATAATGATTTTTGGTTCAGACTTTTTTTAACAAGACTATAGTCTTGAACTTAGATTGCATGTTTATAATGATTTTCACACAGATTACCTTTTTTCACAAGACTATAGTCTTATACTCAGATTACAGGTTTATAATGATTTTCACTCAGATTACCTTTTTTCACAAGACTATAGTCTTATACTCAGATTACAGGTTTATAATGATTTTTGGTTCAGACTTTTTTTTAACAAGACTATAGTCTTGAACTTAGATTGCATGTTTATAATGATTTTCACACAGATTACCTTTTTTCACAAGACTATAGTCTTATACTCAGATTACAGGTTTATAATGATTTTCACTCAGATTACCTTTTTTCACAAGACTATAGTCTTATACTCAGATTACAGGTTTATAATGATTTTTGGTTCAGACTTTTTTTAACAAGACTATAGTCTTGAACTTAGATTGCATGTTTATAATAATTTTCACACAGATTACCTTTTTTCACAAGACTATAATCTTGAATTTAGATTGCATGTTTATAATGATTTTCACACAGATTACCTTTTTTCACAAGACTATAGTCTTATACTCAGATTACAGGTTTATAATTATTTTTCATTCAGATTACCTTTCTTCACAAGACTATAGTCTTATACTCAGATTACAGGTTTACACTGATTTTCACTCAGATTACCTTTTTTCACAAGACTATAGTCTTATACTCAGATTACAGGTTTATAATGATTTTTGGTTCAGACTTTTTTTTAACAAGACTATAGTCTTGAACTTAGATTGCATGTTTATAATGATTTTCACACAGATTACCTTTTTTCACAAGACTATAGTCTTATACTCAGATTACAGGTTTATAATGATTTTCACTCAGATTACCTTTTTTCACAAGACTATAGTCTTATACTCAGATTACAGGTTTATAATGATTTTTGCTTCAGGCTTTTTTTTAACAAGACTATAGTCTTGAACTTAGATTGCATGTTTATAATGATTTTCACACAGATTACCTTTTTTCACAAGACTATAGTCTTATACTCAGATTACAGGTTTATAATGATTTTCACTCAGATTACCTTTTTTCACAAGACTATAGTCTTATACTCATATTACAGGTTTATAATGATTTTTGGTTCAGACTTTTTTTAACAAGACTATAGTCTTGAACTTAGATTGCATGTTTATAATGATTTTCACACAGATTACCTTTTTTCACAAGACTATAGTCTTATACTCAGATTACAGGTTTATAATGATTTTCACACAGATTACCTTTTTTCACAAGATTATAGTCTTATACTCAGATTACAGGTTTATAATGATTTTCACTCAGATTACCTTTTTTTCACAAGACTATAGTCTTATACTCAGATTACAGGTTTATAATGATTTTCACTCAGATTACCTTTTTTCACAAGACTATAGTCTTATACTCAGATTACAGGTTTATAATGATTTTTGGTTCAGACTTTTTTTTAACAAGACTATAGTCTTGAACTTAGATTGCATGTTTATAATGATTTTCACACAGATTACCTTTTTTCACAAGACTATAGTCTTATACTCAGATTACAGGTTTATAATGATTTTTGGTTCAGACTTTTTTTAACAAGACTATAGTCTTGAACTTAGATTGCATGTTTATAATGATTTTCACACAGATTACCTTTTTTCACAAGACTATAGTCTTATACTCAGATTACAGGTTTATAATGATTTTCACTCAGATTACCTTTTTTTCACAAGACTATAGTCTTATACTCAGATTACAGGTTTATAATGATTTTCACTCAGATTACCTTTTTTCACAAGACTATAGTCTTATACTCAGATTACAGGTTTATAATGATTTTTGGTTCAGACTTTTTTTTAACAAGACTATAGTCTTGAACTTAGATTGCATGTTTATAATGATTTTCACACAGATTACCTTTTTTCACAAGACTATAGTCTTATACTCAGATTACAGGTTTATAATGATTTTCACTCAGATTACCTTTTTTCACAAGACTATAGTCTTATACTCAGATTACAGGTTTATAATGATTTTTGGTTCAGACTTTTTTTTAACAAGACTATAGTCTTGAACTTAGATTGCATGTTTATAATGATTTTCACACAGATTACCTTTTTTCACAAGACTATAGTCTTATACTCAGATTACAGGTTTATAATGATTTTCACTCAGATTACCTTTTTTCACAAGACTATAATCTTATACTCAGATTACAGGTTTATAATGATTTTTGGTTCAGACTTTTTTTTAACAAGACTATAGTCTTGAACTTAGATTGCATGTTTATAATGATTTTCACACAGATTACCTTTTTTCACAAGACTATAGTCTTATACTCAGATTACAGGTTTATAATGATTTTCACACAGATTACCTTTTTTCACAAGACTATACTCAGATTACAGGTTTATAATGATTTTCACTCAGATTACCTTTTTTTCACAAGACTATAGTCTTATACTCAGATTACAGGTTTATAATGATTTTCACTCAGATTACCTTTTTTCACAAGACTATAGTCTTATACTCAGATTACAAGTTTATAATGATTTTTGGTTCAGACTTTTTTTAACAAGACTATAGTCTTGAACTTAGATTGCATGTTTATAATGATTTTCACACAGATTACCTTTTTTCACAAGACTATAGTCTTATACTCAGATTACAGGTTTATAATGATTTTCACTCAGATTACCTTTTTTCACAAGACTATAGTCTTATACTCAGATTACAGGTTTATAATGATTTTTGGTTCAGACTTTTTTTTAACAAGACTATAGTCTTGAACTTAGATTGCATGTTTATAATGATTTTCACACAGATTACCTTTTTTCACAAGACTATAGTCTTATACTCAGATTACAGGTTTATAATGATTTTCACTCAGATTACCTTTTTTTCACAAGACTATAGTCTTATACTCAGATTACAGGTTTATAATGATTTTCACTCAGATTTCCTTTTTTCACAAGACTATTGTCTTATACTCAGATTACAGGTTTATAATGATTTTTCACTCAGATTACCTTTTTTCACAAGACTATAGTCCTATACTCAGATTACAGGTTTGTAATGATTTTTCACTCAGATTACTTTTCTTCACAAAACTATACTCAGATTACAGGTTTATAATGATTTTTCACTCAGATTACCTTTCTTCACAAGACTATGGTCTTATACTCAGATTACATGTTTATAATGATTTTTCACTCAGATTATTTTTTTTCACAAGACTATAGTCTTATACTTAGACTGCAGGTTTATAATGATTTTTCATTCAGATTACCTTTTTTAACAAGACTATACTCCTATACTCAGATTACAGGATTATAATGATTTTTCACTCAGATTACCTTTCTTCACAAGACTATAGTCTTATACTCAGATTGCAGGTTTATAATTATTTTTCACTCAGATTACCTTTTTTCACAAGACTATAGTCTTATACTTAGACTGCAGGTTTATAATGATTTTTCACTCAGATTACCTTTTTTCACAAGACCATAGTCTTATACTCAGATTGCATGTTTATAATGATTTTTGACTCAGACTTTTTTTAACAAGACTATAGTCTTATATTCAGATTGCGTTTTTATAATGATTTTCACTCAGATTACCTTTTTAACAAGACTATAGTCTTATATTCAGATTACAGGTTTATAATGATTTTTCACTCAGATTACCTTTCTTCACAAGACTATGGTCTTATACTCAGATTACATGTTTATAATGATTTTTCACTCAGATTATTTTTTTTTCACAAGACTATAGTCTTATACTCAGATTACAGGTTTATAATGATTTTCACTCAGATTACCTTTTTTCACAAGACTATAGTCTTATACTCAGATTACAGGTTTATAATGATTTTTGGTTCAGACTTTTTTTTAACAAGACTATAGTCTTGAACTTAGATTGCATGTTTATAATGATTTTCACACAGATTACCTTTTTTCACAAGACTATAGTCTTATACTCAGATTACAGGTTTATAATGATTTTCACTCAGATTACCTTTTTTCACAAGACTATAGTCTTATACTCAGATTACAGGTTTATAATGATTTTTGGTTCAGACTTTTTTTTAACAAGACTATAGTCTTGAACTTAGATTGCATGTTTATAATGATTTTCACACAGATTACCTTTTTTCACAAGACTATAGTCTTATACTCAGATTACAGGTTTATAATGATTTTCACTCAGATTACCTTTTTTCACAAGACTATAATCTTATACTCAGATTACAGGTTTATAATGATTTTTGGTTCAGACTTTTTTTTAACAAGACTATAGTCTTGAACTTAGATTGCATGTTTATAATGATTTTCACACAGATTACCTTTTTTCACAAGACTATAGTCTTATACTCAGATTACAGGTTTATAATGATTTTCACACAGATTACCTTTTTTCACAAGACTATACTCAGATTACAGGTTTATAATGATTTTCACTCAGATTACCTTTTTTTCACAAGACTATAGTCTTATACTCAGATTACAGGTTTATAATGATTTTCACTCAGATTACCTTTTTTCACAAGACTATAGTCTTATACTCAGATTACAAGTTTATAATGATTTTTGGTTCAGACTTTTTTTAACAAGACTATAGTCTTGAACTTAGATTGCATGTTTATAATGATTTTCACACAGATTACCTTTTTTCACAAGACTATAGTCTTATACTCAGATTACAGGTTTATAATGATTTTCACTCAGATTACCTTTTTTCACAAGACTATAGTCTTATACTCAGATTACAGGTTTATAATGATTTTTGGTTCAGACTTTTTTTTAACAAGACTATAGTCTTGAACTTAGATTGCATGTTTATAATGATTTTCACACAGATTACCTTTTTTCACAAGACTATAGTCTTATACTCAGATTACAGGTTTATAATGATTTTCACTCAGATTACCTTTTTTCACAAGACTATAGTCTTATACTCAGATTACAGGTTTATAATGATTTTCACTCAGATTTCCTTTTTTCACAAGACTATTGTCTTATACTCAGATTACAGGTTTATAATGATTTTTCACTCAGATTACCTTTTTTCACAAGATTATAGTCCTATACTCAGATTACAGGTTTGTAATGATTTTTCACTCAGATTACTTTTCTTCACAAAACTATACTCAGATTACAGGTTTATAATGATTTTTCACTCAGATTACCTTTCTTCACAAGACTATGGTCTTATACTCAGATTACATGTTTATAATGATTTTTCACTCAGATTATTTTTTTTTCACAAGACTATAGTCTTATACTTAGACTGCAGGTTTATAATGATTTTTCATTCAGATTACCTTTTTTAACAAGACTATACTCCTATACTCAGATTACAGGTTTATAATGATTTTTCACTCAGATTACCTTTCTTCACAAGACTATAGTCTTATACTCAGATTGCAGGTTTATAATTATTTTTCACTCAGATTACCTTTTTTCACAAGACTATAGTCTTATACTTAGACTGCAGGTTTATAATGATTTTTCACTCAGATTACCTTTTTTCACAAGACTATAGTCTTATACTCAGATTGCATGTTTATAATGATTTTTGACTCAGACTTTTTTTAACAAGACTATAGTCTTATATTCAGATTGCGTTTTTATAATGATTTTCACTCAGATTACCTTTTTAACAAGACTATAGTCTTATATTCAGATTACAGGTTTATAATGATTTTTCACTCAGATTACCTTTCTTCACAAGACTATGGTCTTATACTCAGATTACATGTTTATAATGATTTTTCACTCAGATTATTTTTTTTTCACAAGACTATAGTCTTATACTTAGATTACAGGTTTATAATGATTTTTCACTCAGATTACCTTTTTAACAAGACTATAGTCTAATACTCAGATTACAGGTTTATAATGATTTTTCATTCAGATTACTTTTTTTCACAAGACTATAGTCTTAAACTCAGATTGCATGTTTATAATGATTTTCACACAGATTACTTTTTTTCACAAGACTATAGTCTTAAACTCAGATTGCATGTTTATAATGATTTTCACTCAGATTACCTTTTTAACAAGACTATAGTCTTATACTCAGATTACAGGTTTATAATGATTTTTCACCCAGATTACCTTTTTTAACAAGACTATAGTCCAATACTCAGATTACAGGGTTATAATGATTTTTCACTCAGATTACCTTTTTTAACAAGACTATAGTCTTATCCTCAGATTACAGGTTTATAATGATTTTTCACTCAGATTACCTTTTTTCACAAGACTATAGTCTTATACTCAGATTAGAGATTTATAATGATTTTTCACTCAGATTACTTTTCTTCACAAGACTATACTCAGATTACAGGTTTATAACGATTTTTCACTCAGATTACCTTTCTTCACAAGACTATAGTCTTATACTCCGATTACAGGTTTATAATGATTTTTCACTCAGATTATTTTTTTCACAAGACTATAGTCTTATACTTAGATTACAGGTTTATAATGATTTTTCACTCAGATTACCTTTTTTCACAAGACTATAGTCTAATACTCAGATTACAGGTTTATAATGATTTTTCACTCAGATTACCTTTCTTCACAAGACTATAGTCTTATACTCCGATTACAGGTTTATAATGATTTTTCACTCAGATTATTTTTTTTCACAAGACTATAGTCTTATACTTAGATTACAGGTTTATAATGATTTTTCACTTAGATTACTTTTTTTCACAAGACTATAGTCTTATACTCAGATTACAGGTTTATAATGATTTTTCACTCAGATTACCTTTTTTCACAAGACTATAGTCTTATACTCAGATTACAGGTTTATAATAATTTTTCACTCAGATTACTTTTCTTCACAAGACTATACTCAGATTACAGGTTTATAACGATTTTTCACTCAGATTACCTTTCTCCACAAGACTATAGTCTTATACTCAGATTACAGGTTTATAATGATTTTTCACTCAGATTACCTTTTTTCACAAGACTATAGTCTTATACTCAGATTACAGGTTTATAATAATTTTTCACTCAGATTACTTTTCTTCACAAGACTATACTCAGATTACAGGTTTATAACGATTTTTCACTCAGATTACCTTTCTCCACAAGACTATAGTCTTATACTCAGATTACAGGTTTATAATGATTTTTCACTCAGATTACCTTTTTTCACAAGACTATAGTCTTATACTCAGATTACAGGTTTATAATGATTTTTCACTCAGATTACCTTTCTCCACAAGACTATAGTCTAATACTCAGATTACAGGTTTATAATGATTTTTCACTCAGATTACCTTTCTCCACAAGACTATAGTCTTATACTCAGATTACAGGTTTATAATAATTTTTCACTCAGATTACTTTTCTTCACAAGACTATACTCAGATTACAGGTTTATAACGATTTTTCACTCAGATTACCTTTCTCCACAAGACTATAGTCTTATACTCAGATTACAGGTTTATAATGATTTTTCACTCAGATTACCTTTTTTCACAAGACTATAGTCTTATACTCAGATTACAGGTTTATAATAATTTTTCACTCAGATTACTTTTCTTCACAAGACTATACTCAGATTACAGGTTTATAACGATTTTTCACTCAGATTACCTTTCTCCACAAGACTATAGTCTTATACTCAGATTACAGGTTTATAATGATTTTTCACTCAGATTACCTTTTTTCACAAGACTATAGTCTTATACTCAGATTACAGGTTTATAATGATTTTTCACTCAGATTACCTTTCTCCACAAGACTATAGTCTTATACTCAGATTACAGGTTTATAATGATTTTTCACTCAGATTACCTTTTTTCACAAGACTATAGTCTTATACTCAGATTACAGGTTTATAATAATTTTTCACTCAGATTACTTTTCTTCACAAGACTATACTCAGATTACAGGTTTATAACGATTTTTCACTCAGATTACCTTTCTCCACAAGACTATAGTCTTATACTCAGATTACAGGTTTATAATGATTTTTCACTCAGATTACCTTTTTTCACAAGACTATAGTCTTATACTCAGATTACAGGTTTATAATGATTTTTCACTCAGATTACCTTTTTTCACAAGACTATAGTCTTATACTCAGATTACAGGTTTATAATGATTTTTCACTCAGATTACCTTTCTCCACAAGACTATAGTCTTATACTCAGATTACAGGTTTATAATGATTTTTCACTCAGATTACCTTTTTTCACAAGACTATAGTCTTATACTCAGATTACAGGTTTATAATAATTTTTCACTCAGATTACTTTTCTTCACAAGACTATACTCAGATTACAGGTTTATAACGATTTTTCACTCAGATTACCTTTCTCCACAAGACTATAGTCTTATACTCAGATTACAGGTTTATAATGATTTTTCACTCAGATTACCTTTTTTCACAAGACTATAATCTTATACTCAGATTACAGGTTTATAATAATTTTTCACTCAGATTACTTTTCTTCACAAGACTATACTCAGATTACAGGTTTATAACGATTTTTCACTCAGATTACCTTTCTCCACAAGACTATAGTCTTATACTCAGATTACAGGTTTATAATGATTTTTCACTCAGATTACCTTTTTTCACAAGACTATAGTCTTATACTCAGATTACAGGTTTATAATAATTTTTCACTCAGATTACTTTTCTTCACAAGACTATACTCAGATTACAGGTTTATAACGATTTTTCACTCAGATTACCTTTCTCCACAAGACTATAGTCTTATACTCAGATTACAGGTTTATAATGATTTTTCACTCGGATTACTTTTCTTCACAAGACTATACTCAGATTACAGGTTTATAACGATTTTTCACTCAGGTTACCTTTCTTCACAAGACTATAGTCTTATACTCAGATTACAGGTTTATAATGATTTTTCACTCAGATTATTTTTTTTTTCACAAGACTATAGTCTTATACTTAGATTACAGGTTTATAATGATTTTTCACTCAGATTACCTTTTTTCACAAGACTATAGTCTTATACTCCGATAACAGGTTTATAATGATTTTTTACTCAGATTATTTTTTTCACAAGACTATAGGCTTATACTTAGATTACAGGTTTATAATGATTTTTCACTCAGATTACCTTTTTTCACAAGACTATAGTCTTATACTCAGATTACAGGTTTATAATAATTTTTCACTCAGATTACTTTTCTTCACAAGACTATACTCAGATTACAGGTTTATAACGATTTTTCACTCAGATTACCTTTCTTCACAAGACTATAGTCTTATACTCAGATTACAGGCTTATAATGATTTTTCACTCAGATTACCTTTTTTCACAAGACTATAGTCTTATACTCAGATTACAGGTTTATAATGATTTTTACTTTTCTTCACAAGACTATACTCAGATTATAGGTTTATAACGATTTTTCACTCAGATTACCTTTCTTCACAAGACTATAGTCTTATACTCCGATTACAGGTTTATAATGATTTTTCACTCAGATTATTTTTTTTCACAAGACTATAGCCTTATAATCAGATTACAGGTTTATAATGATTTTTCAGTCAGATTACCTTTTTTCACAAGACTATAGCCTTATACTCCGATTACAGGTTTATAATGATTTTTCACTCAGATTATTTTTTTTCACAAGACTATAGTCTTATACTTAGATTACAGGTTTATAATGATTTTTCACTCAGATTGCCTTTTTTCACAAGACTATAGTCTTATACTTAAATTACAGGTTTATAATGATTTTTCACTCAGATTACCTTTTTTCACAAGACTATAGTCTTATACTCAGATTACAGGTTTATAATGATTTTTCACTCTGATTACTTTTCTTCACAAGACTATACTCAGATTACAGGTTTATAAGGATTTTTCACTCAGATTACTTTTCTTCACAAGACTACGGTCTTATACTCCGATTACAGGTTTAAAATGGTTTTTCACTCAGATTATTATTTTTCACAAGACAATAGTCTTATACTTAGATTACAGGTTTATAATGATTTTTCACTCAGATTGCCTTTTTTCACAAGACTATAGTCTAATTCTCAGATTACAGGTTTATAATGATTTTTCACTCAGATTACCTTTTTTAACAAGACTATAGTCCAATACTCAGATTACAGGTTTATAATGATTTTTCACTCAGATTACCTTTTTTAACAAGACTATAGTCTTATCCTCAGATTACAGGTTTATAATGACTTTTCACTCAGATTACCTTTTTTCACAAGACTATAGTCTTATACTCAGAATACAGGTTTATAATGATTTTTCACTCAGATTACTTTTCTTCACAAGACTATACTCAGATTACAGGTTTATAACGATTTTTCACTCAGATTACCTTTCTTCACAAGACTATAGTCTTATACTCAGATTGCAGGTTTATAATTATTTTTCACTCAGATTACCTTTTTAACAAAACTAGTCTTATACTCAGATTGCAGGTTTATAATTATTTTTCACTCAGATTACTTTTTTTCACAAGACTATAGTCTTATACTCAGACTGCAGGTTTATAATGATTTTTCACTCAGATTACCTTTCTTCACAAGGCTAAAGTCTTATACTCAGATTACAGGTTTATAATGATTTTTCACTCAGATTACCTTTCTTCACAAGACTTATAGTCTTATACTCAGATTGCATGTTTATAATGATTTTCACTCAGATTACCTTTTTTCACAAGACTATAGTCTTATACTCAGATTACAGGTATATAATGATTTTTCACTCAGATTACCTTTCTTCACAAGACTATAGTCTTAAATTCAGATTACAGGTTTATAATGATTTTTGACTCAGACTTTTTTTAACAAGACTATAGTCTTATATTCAGATTGCAGTTTTATAATGATTTTTGACTCAGTCTTTTTTAACCAGACTATAGTCTTATACTCAGATTACAGGTTTATAATGATTTTTCACTCAGATTACCTTTTTAACAAAACTAGTCTTATACTCAGATTACAGGTTTATAATGATTTTTCACTCAGATTACCTTTTTTCAAAAGACTATTGTGTTATACTCAGATTATAGGTTTATAATGATTTTTGGTTCAGACTTTTTTTTAACAAGACTATAGTCTTAAACTCAGATTGCATGTTTATAATGATTTTCACACAGATTACCTTTTTTCACAAGACTATAGTCTTATACTCAGATTACAGGTTTATAATGATTTTTCACTCAGATTACCTTTTTTAACAAGACTATAGTCTTATACTCAGATTACAGGTTTATAATGATTTTTCACTCAGATTACCTTTTTTCACAAGTCTTATACTCAGATTACAGGTTTATAATGAGTTTTCACTCAGATTACTTTTCTTCACAAGACTATAGTCTTATACTCAGATTACAGGTTTGTAATGGTTTTTCACTCAGATAACATTTTTTCACAAGACTATAGTCTTATACTTAGATTACAGGTTTATAATGATTTTTCACTCAGATTACCTTTTTTCACAAGACTATAGTCTTATACTCAGATTACAGGTTTATAATTATTTTTCACACATATCACCTTTTTTCACAAGACTATAGTCTTATACTCAGATTACAGGTTTATAATGATTTTTCACTCAGATTACCTTTTTTAACAAGACTATAGTCTTATACTCAGATTAAAGGTTTATAATGATTTTTCACTCAGATTACCTTTTTTAACAAGACTATACTCCTATACTCAGATTACAGGTTTATAATGATTTTTCACTCAGATTACCTTTTTTAACAAGACTATACTCCTATACTCAGATTACAGGTTTATAATGATTTTTCACTCAGATTACCTTTCTTCACAAGACTATAGTCTTATACTCCGATTACATGTTTATAATGATTTTTCACTCAGATTATTTTTTTCACAAGACTATAGTCTTATACTTAGATTACAGGTTTATAATGATTTTTCACTCAGATTACCTTTTTTCACAAGACTATAGCCTTATACTCAGATTACAGGTTTATAATGATTTTTCACTCAGATTACATTTTTTAACAAGACAATAGTCTTATACTCAGATTACAGGTTTATAATGATTTTTCACTCAGATTACCTTTTTTAACAAGACTATACTCCTATACTCAGATTACAGGTTTATAATGATTTTTCACTCAGATTACCTTTTTTAACAAGACTATACTCCTATTCTCAGATTACAGGTTTATAATGATTTTTCAATCAGATTACCTTTTTTAACAAGACAATAGTCTTATACTCAGATTACAGGTTTATAATGATTTTCACTCAGATTACCTTTTTTTAACAAGACTAAACTCCTATACTCAGATTACAGGTTTATAATGATTTTTCACTCAGATTACCTTTTTTAACAAGATTATAGTCTTATACTCAGATTAGAGGTTTATAATGATTTTTCACTCAGATTACCTTTTTTCACAAGACTATAGTCTTATACTCAGAGTACAGGTTTATAATGATTTTTCACTCAGATTACCTTTCTTCACAAGACTATAGTCTTATACTCCGATTACAGGTTTATAATGATTTTTCACTCAGATTACCTTTTTTCACAAGACTATAGTCTTATACTCAGATTACAGGTTTATAATGATTTTTACTCAGATTACCTTTCTTCACAAGGCTATACTCATATTATAGGTTTATAATGATTTTTCACTCAGATTACCTTTCTTCACATAACTATAGCCTTATACTCAGATTACAGGTTTATAATGATTTTTCACTCAGATTACCTTTTATCACAAGACTATAGTCTTATACTCAGATTACAGATTTATAATGATTTTTCATTCAGGTTACCTATCTTCACAAGACTATAGTCTTATACTCAGATTACAGGTTTATAAAGATTTTTCACTCAGATTACCTTTCTTCACAAGACTATACTCATATTATAGGTTTATAATGATTTTTCACTCAGATTACCTTTTTTCACAAGACTATAGTCTTATACTCAGAGTACAGGTTTATAATGATTTTTCACTCAGATTACCTTTCTTCACAAGACTATAGTCTTATACTCCGATTACAGGTTTATAATGATTTTTCACTCAGATTACCTTTTTTCACAAGACTATAGTCTTATACTCAGATTACAGGTTTATAATGATTTTTACTCAGATTACCTTTCTTCACAAGGCTATACTCATATTATAGGTTTATAATGATTTTTCACTCAGATTACCTTTCTTCACATAACTATAGCCTTATACTCAGATTACAGGTTTATAATGATTTTTCACTCAGATTACCTTTTATCACAAGACTATAGTCTTATACTCAGATTACAGATTTATAATGATTTTTCATTCAGGTTACCTATCTTCACAAGACTATAGTCTTATACTCAGATTACAGGTTTATAAAGATTTTTCACTCAGATTACCTTTCTTCACAAGACTATACTCATATTATAGGTTTATAATGATTTTTCACTCAGATTACCTTTTATCACAAGACTATAGTCTTATACTCAGATTACAGGTTTATAATGATTTTCACTCAGATTACCTTTCTTCACAAGGCTATACTCATATTATAGGTTTATAATGATTTTTCACTCAGATTACCTTTCTTCACATAACTATAGCCTTATACTCAGATTACAGGTTTATAATGATTTTTCACTCAGATTACCTGTTATCACAAGACTATAGTCTTATACTCAGATTACAGATTTATAATGATTTTTCATTCAGGTTACCTATCTTCACAAGACTATAGTCTTATACTCAGATTACAGGTTTATAATGATTTTTCACTCAGATTACCTTTTATCACAAGACTATAGTCTTATACTCAGATTACAGGTTTATAATGATTTTTCACTCAGATTACCTTTCTTCACAAGACTATACTCATATTATAGGTTTATAATGATTTTTCACTCAGATTACCTTTCTTCACATGACTATAGTCTTATACTCAGATTACAGGTTTATTATGATTTTTCACTCAGATTACCTTTTATCACAAGACTATAGTCTTATACTCAGATTACAGGTTTATAATGATTTTTCATTCAAGTTACCTATCTTCACAAGACTATAGTCTTATACTCAGATTACAGGTTTATAAAGATTTTTCACTCAGATTACCTTTCTTCACAAGACTATACTCATATTATAGGTTTATAATAATTTTTCACTCAGATTACCTTTCTTCACATGACTATAGTCTTATACTCAGATTACAGGTTTATAATGATTTTTCACTCAGATTACCTTTTATCACAAGACTATAGTCTTATACTCAGATTACAGGTTTATAATGATTTTTTATTCAGGTTACCTATCTTCACAAGACTATAGTCTTATACTCAGATTACAGGTTTATAATGATTTTTTATTCAGGTTACCTATCTTCACAAGACTATAGTCTTATACTCAGACTGCAGGTTTATAATGATTTTTCACTCAGATTACCTTTCTTCACAAGGCTAAAGTCTTATACTCAGATTACAGGTTTATAATGATTTTTCACGCAGATTACCTTTTTTCACAAGACTATAGTCTTATACTCAGATTACAGGTATATAATGATTTTTAACTCAGATTACCTTTCTTCACAAGACTATAGTCTTAAATTCAGATTACAGGTTTATAATGATTTTTGACTCAGGCTTTTTTTAACAAGACTATAGTCTTTTATTCAGATTGCAGTTTTATAATGATTTTTGACTCAGACTTTTTAACAAGACTATAGTCTTATATTCAGATTGCATGTTTATAATGATTTTCACTCAGATTACCTTTATTAACAAGACTATAGTCTTAAATTCAGATTGCAGTTTTATAATGATTTTTGACTCAGACTTTTTTTAACAAGACTATAGTCTTATATTCAGATTGCAGTTTTATAATGATTTTTGACTCAGTCTTTTTTAACAAGACTATGGTCTTATACTCAGATTACAGGTTTATAATGATTTTTCACTCAGATTACCTTTTTTAACAAGACTATACTCCTATACTCAGATTACAGGTTTATAATGATTTTTCACTCAGATTACCTTTTTTAACAAGACTATACTCCTATACTCAGATTACAGGTTTATAATGATTTTTCAATCAGATTACCTTTTTTAACAAGACAATAGTCTTATACTCAGAGTACAGGTTTATAATGATTTTATCACAAGACTATAGTCTTATACTCAGATTACAGATTTATAATGATTTTTCATTCAGGTTACCTATCTTCACAAGACTATACTCCTATACTCAGATTACAGGTTTATAATGATTTTGCACTCAGATTACCTTTTTTAACAAGATTATAGTCTTATACTCAGATTAGAGGTTTATAATGATTTTTCACTCAGATTACCTTTTTTCACAAGACTATAGTCTTATACTCAGAGTACAGGTTTATAATGATTTTATCACAAGACTATAGTCTTATACTCAGATTACAGATTTATAATGATTTTTCATTCAGGTTACCTATCTTCACAAGACTATAGTCTTATACTCAGATTACAGGTTTATAATGATTTTTCATTCAGATTACCTTTTTTCACAAGACTATAGTCTTATACTCAGATTACAGGTTTATAATGATTTTTCACTCAGATTACCTTTTATCACAAGACTAGAGTCTTATACTCAGATTACAGGTTTATAATGATTTTTCACTCAGATTACCTTTCTTCACAAGACTATACTCATATTATAGGTTTATAATGATTTTTCAATCAGATTACCTTTCTTCACATGACTATAGTCTTATACTCAGATTACAGGTTTATAATGATTTTTCATTCAGGTTACCTATCTTCACAAGATTATAGTCTTATACTCAGATTACAGGTTTATAATGATTTTTCACTCAGGTTACCTTTCTTCACAAGACTATAGTCTTATACTCAGATTACAGGTTTATTATGATTTTTCATTCAGGTTACCTATCTTCACAAGATTATAGTCTTATACTCAGATTACAGGTTTATAATGATTTTTCATTCAGGTTACCTATCTTCACAAGACTATAGTCTTATACTCAGATTACAGGTTTATAATGATTTTTCATTCAGGTTACCTATCTTCACAAGATTATAGTCTTATACTCAGATTACAGGTTTATAATGATTTTTCACTCAGGTTACCTTTCTTCACAATACTATAGTCTTATACTCAGATTACAGGTTTATAATGATTTTTCACTCAGATTACCTTTCTTCACAAGACTATACTCATATTATAGGTTTATAATGATTTTTCACTCAGATTACCTTTCTTCACATGACTATAGTCTTATACTCAGATTACAGGTTTATAATGATTTTTCACTCAGATTACCTTTTATCACAAGACTATAGTCTTGTACTCAGATTACAGGTTTATAATGATTTTTCATTCAGGTTACCTATCTTCACAAGATTATAGTCTTATACTCAGATTACAGGTTTATAATGATTTTTCGCTCAGGTTACCTTTCTTCACAAGACTATAGTCTTATACTCAGATTACAGGTTTATTATGATTTTTCATTCAGGTTACCTATCTTCAAAAGATTATAGTCTTATACTCAGATTACAGGTTTATAATGATTTTTCACTCAGGTTACCTTTCTTCACAAGACTATAGTCTTATACTCAGATTACAGGTTTATTATGATTTTTCATTCAGGTTACCTATCTTCACAAGATTATAGTCTTATACTCAGATTACAGGTTTATAATGATTTTTCACTCAGGTTACCTTTCTTCACAAGACTATAGTCTTATACTCAGATTACAGGTTTATAATGATTTTTCATTCAGGTTACCTATCTTCACAAGATTATAGTCTTATACTCAGATTACAGGTTTATAATGATTTTTCACTCAGGTTACCTTTCTTCACAAGACTATAGTCTTATACTCAGATTACAGGTTTATAATGATTTTTCACTCAGATTACCTTTTATAACAATACTATAGTCCTATACTCAGATTACAGGTTTATAATGATTTTTCACTAAGGTTAGCTTTCTTCACAAGACTATAGTCTTATACTTAGATTACAGGTTTATAATGATTTTTCACTAAGATTACCTTTCTTCACAAGACTATAGTTTTATACTCAGATTACAGGTTTATAATGATTTTTCACTCAGATTACCTTTCTTCACAAGACTATAGTCTTATACTCAGATTACAGGTTTATAATGATTTTTCACTCAGGTTACCTTTTTTCACAAGACTATAGTCTTATACTCAGAGTACAGGTTTATAATGATTTTTCACTCAGATTACCTTTTTTAACAAGATTATAGTCTTATACTTAGATTAGAGGTTTATAATGATTTTTCACTCAGATTACCTTTTTTCACAAGACTAAACTCCTATACTCAGATTACAGGTTTATAATGATTTTTCACTCAGATTACCTTTTTTAACAAGATTATAGTCTTATACTTAGATTAGAGGTTTATAATGATTTTTCACTCAGATTACCTTTTTTCACAAGACTATAGTCTTATACTCAGAGTACAGGTTTATAATGATTTTTCACTCAGATTACCTTTCTTCACAAGACTATAGTCTTATACTCAGATTACAGGTTTATAATGATTTTTCACTAAGATTACCTTTCTTCACAAGACTATAGTCTTATACTCAGATTACAGGTTTATAATGATTTTTCACTCAGATTACCTTTTTTAACAAGATTATAGTCTTATACTTAGTTTAGAGGTTTATAATGATTTTTCACTCAGATTACCTTTTTTCACAAGACTATAGTCTTATACTCAGAGTACAGGTTTATAATGATTTTTCACTAAGATTACCTTTCTTCACAAGACTATAGTCTTATACTCAGATTACAGGTTTATAATGATTTTTCACTAAGATTACCTTTCTTCACAAGACTATAGTCTTATACTCAGATTACAGGTTTATAATGATTTTTCACTCAGATTACCTTTCTTCACAAGACTATAGTCTTATACTCAGATTACAGGTTTATAATGATTTTTCACTCAGATTACCTTTTTTAACAAGATTATAGTCTTATACTTAGATTAGAGGTTTATAATGATTTTTCACTCAGATTACCTTTTTTCACAAGACTATAGTCTTATACTCAGAGTACAGGTTTATAATGATTTTTCACTCAGATTACCTTTCTTCACAAGACTATAGTCTTATACTCAGATTACAGGTTTATAATGATTTTTCACTAAGATTACCTTTCTTCACAAGACTATAGTCTTATACTCAGATTACAGGTTTATAATGATTTTTCACTCAGATTACCTTTTTTAACAAGATTATAGTCTTATACTTAGATTAGAGGTTTATAATGATTTTTCACTCAGATTACCTTTTTTCACAAGACTATAGTCTTATACTCAGAGTACAGGTTTATAATGATTTTTCACTGAGATTACCTTTCTTCACAAGACTATAGTCTTATACTCAGATTACAGGTTTATAATGATTTTTCATTCAGGTTACCTATCTTCACAAGATTATAGTCTTATACTCAGATTACAGGTTTATAATGATTTTTCACTCAGGTTACCTTTCTTCACAAGACTATAGTCTTATACTCAGATTACAGATTTATAATGATTTTTCACTCAGATTACCTTTCTTCACAAGACTATACTCATATTATAGGTTTATAATGATTTTTCACTCAGGTTACCTTTCTTCACAAGACTATAGTCTTATACTCAGATTACAGGTTTATAATGGTTTTTCATTCAGGTTACCTATCTTCACAAGACTATAGTCTTATACTCAGATTACAGGTTTATAATGATTTTTCACTCAGGTTACCTTTCTTCACAAGACTATATATAGTCTTATACTCAGATTACAGGTTTATAATGATTTTTCACTCAGATTACCTTTTATAACAATACTATAGTCCTATACTCAGATTACAGGTTTATAATGATTTTTCACTAAGGTTAGCTTTCTTCACAAGACTATAGTCTTATACTCAGATTACAGGTTTATAATGATTTTTCACTCAGGTTACCTTTTTTCACAAGACTATACTCATATTATAGGTTTATAATGATTTTTCACTCAGGTTACCTTTCTTCACAAGACTATAGTCTTATACTCAGATTACAGGTTTATAATGGTTTTTCATTCAGGTTACCTATCTTCACAAGACTATAGTCTTATACTCAGATTACAGGTTTATAATGATTTTTCACTCAGATTACCTTTCTTCACAAGACTATACTCATATTATAGGTTTATAATGATTTTTCACTCAGGTTACCTTTCTTCACAAGACTATAGTCTTATACTCAGATTACAGGTTTATAATGGTTTTTCATTCAGGTTACCTATCTTCACAAGACTATAGTCTTATACTCAGATTACAGGTTTATAATGATTTTTCACTCAGGTTACCTTTCTTCACAAGACTATATATAGTCTTATACTCAGATTACAGGTTTATAATGATTTTTCACTCAGATTACCTTTTATAACAATACTATAGTCCTATACTCAGATTACAGGTTTATAATGATTTTTCACTAAGGTTAGCTTTCTTCACAAGACTATAGTCTTATACTCAGATTACAGGTTTATAATGATTTTTCACTCAGGTTACCTTTTTTCACAAGACTATAGTCTTATACTCAGATTACAGGTTTATAATGATTTTTCACTCAGGTTACCTTTTTTCACAAGACTATAGTCTTATACTCAGATTACAGGTTTATAATGATTTTTCACTCAGATTACCTTTCTTCACAATACTATACTCATATTATAGGTTTATAATGATTTTTCACTCAGATTACCTTTCTTCACATGACTATAGTCTTATACTCAGATTACAGGTTTATAATGATTTTTCACTCAGGTTACCTTTCTTCACAAGACTATAGTCTTATACTCAGATTACAGATTTATAATGATTTTTCACTCAGATTACCTTTCTTCACAAGACTATACTCATATTATAGGTTTATAATGATTTTTCACTCAGGTTACCTTTCTTCACAAGACTATAGTCTTATACTCAGATTACAGGTTTATAATGGTTTTTCATTCAGGTTACCTATCTTCACAAGACTATAGTCTTATACTCAGATTACAGGTTTATAATGATTTTTCACTCAGGTTACCTTTCTTCACAAGACTATATATAGTCTTATACTCAGATTACAGGTTTATAATGATTTTTCACTCAGATTACCTTTTATAACAATACTATAGTCCTATACTCAGATTACAGGTTTATAATGATTTTTCACTAAGGTTAGCTTTCTTCACAAGACTATAGTCTTATACTCAGATTACAGGTTTATAATGATTTTTCACTCAGGTTACCTTTTTTCACAAGACTATACTCATATTATAGGTTTATAATGATTTTTCACTCAGGTTACCTTTCTTCACAAGACTATAGTCTTATACTCAGATTACAGGTTTATAATGGTTTTTCATTCAGGTTACCTATCTTCACAAGACTATAGTCTTATACTCAGATTACAGGTTTATAATGATTTTTCACTCAGATTACCTTTCTTCACAAGACTATACTCATATTATAGGTTTATAATGATTTTTCACTCAGGTTACCTTTCTTCACAAGACTATAGTCTTATACTCAGATTACAGGTTTATAATGGTTTTTCATTCAGGTTACCTATCTTCACAAGACTATAGTCTTATACTCAGATTACAGGTTTATAATGATTTTTCACTCAGGTTACCTTTCTTCACAAGACTATATATAGTCTTATACTCAGATTACAGGTTTATAATGATTTTTCACTCAGATTACCTTTTATAACAATACTATAGTCCTATACTCAGATTACAGGTTTATAATGATTTTTCACTAAGGTTAGCTTTCTTCACAAGACTATAGTCTTATACTCAGATTACAGGTTTATAATGATTTTTCACTCAGGTTACCTTTTTTCACAAGACTATAGTCTTATACTCAGATTACAGGTTTATAATGATTTTTCACTCAGGTTACCTTTTTTCACAAGACTATAGTCTTATACTCAGATTACAGGTTTATAATGATTTTTCACTCAGATTACCTTTCTTCACAATACTATACTCATATTATAGGTTTATAATGATTTTTCACTCAGATTACCTTTCTTCACATGACTATAGTCTTATACTCAGATTACAGGTTTATAATGATTTTTCACTCAGCTTACCTTTTATCACAAGACTATAGTCTTATACTCAGATTACAGGTTTATAATGATTTTTCACTCAGGTTACCTTTTTTCACAAGACTATAGTCTTATACTCAGATTACAGGTTTATAATGATTTTTCACTCAGATTACCTTTGTTCACAATACTATACTCATATTATAGGTTTATAATGATTTTTCACTCAGATTACCTTTCTTCACATGACTATAGTCTTATACTCAGATTACAGGTTTATAATGATTTTTCACTAAGATTACCTTTCTTCACAAGACTATAGTTTTGTACTCAGATTACAGGTTTATAATGATTTTTCACTCAGATTACCTTTCTTCACAAGACTATAGTCTTATACTCAGATTACAGGTTTATAATGATTTTTCACTCAGGTTACCTTTTTTCACAAGACTATAGTCTTATACTCAGATTACAGGTTTATAATGATTTTTCACTCAGATTACCTTTGTTCACAATACTATACTCATATTATAGGTTTATAATGATTTTTCACTCAGATTACCTTTCTTCACATGACTATAGTCTTATACTCAGATTACAGGTTTATAATGATTTTTCACTCAGATTACCTTTCTTCACAATACTATACTCATATTATAGGTTTATAATGATTTTTCACTCAGATTACCTTTTTTAACAAGATTATAGTCTTATACTTAGATTAGAGGTTTATAATGATTTTTCACTCAGATTACCTTTTTTCACAAGACTAAACTCCTATACTCAGATTACAGGTTTATAATGATTTTTCACTCAGATTACTTTTTTAACAAGATTATAGTCTTATACTTAGATTAGAGGTTTATAATGATTTTTCACTCAGATTACCTTTCTTCACAAGACTATAGTCTTATACTCAGATTACAGGTTTATAATGATTTTTCACTCAGATTACCTTTTATCACAAGACTATAGTCTTATACTCAGATTACAGGTTTATAATGATTTTTCACTCAGATTACCTTTCTTCACAATACTATACTCATATTATAGGTTTATAATGATTTTTCACTCAGATTACCTTTCTTCACATGACTATAGTCTTATACTCAGATTACAGGTTTATAATGATTTTTCATTCAGGTTACCTATCTTCGCAAGACTATAGTCTTATACTCAGATTACAGGTTTATAATGGTTTTTCACTCAGGTTACCTTTCCTCACAAGACTATAGTCTTATACTCAGATTACAGGTTTATAATGATTTTTCATTCAGATTACCTTTTTTCACAAGACTATAGTCTTATACTCAGATTACAGGTTTATAATGATTTTTCATTCAGGTTACCTATCTTCACAAGACTATAGTCTTATACTCAGATTACAGGTTTATAATGATTTTTCACTCAGGTTACCTTTCTTCACAAGACTATAGTCTTTACTCAGATTACAGGTTTATAATGATTTTTCACTCAGATTACCTTTTATAACAATACTATAGTCCTATACTCAGATTACAGGTTTATAATGATTTTTCACTAAGATTACCTTTCTTCACAAGACTATAGTCTTATACTCAGATTACAGGTTTATAATGATTTTTCACTCAGATTATCTTCCTTCACAATACTATACTCATATTATAGGTTTATAATGATTTTTCACTCAGATTACCTTTCTTCACAAGACTATAGTCTTATACTCAGATTACAGGTTTATAATGATTTTTCACTAAGATTACCTTTCTTCACAAGACTATAGTCTTAAACTCAGACTACAGGTTTATAATGATTTTTCACTCAGATTACCTTTTTTCACAAGACTATAGTCTTACACTCAGATTACAGTTTTATAATGATTTTTCACTCAGATTACCTTCCTTCACAATACTGTACTCATATTATAGGTTTATAATGATTTTTCACTCAGATTACCGTTCTTCACAAGACTATAGTCTTATACTCAGATTACAGGTTTATAATGATTTTTCACTCAGATTACCTTTTTTAACAAGATTATATCTTATACTTAGATTAGAGGTTTATAATGATTTTTCACTCAGATTACCTTTTTTCACAAGACTAAACTCCTATACTCAGATTACAGGTTTATAATGATTTTTCACTCAGATTACTTTTTTAACAAGATTATAGTCTTATACTTAGATTAGAGGTTTATAATGATTTTTCACTCAGATTACCTTTTTTCACAAGACTATAGTCTTATACTCAGAGTACAGGTTTATAATGATTTTTCACTCAGATTACCTTTCTTCACAAGACTATAGTCTTATACTCAGATTACAGGTTTATAATGATTTTTCACTCAGATTACCTTTTATCACAAGACTATAGTCTTATACTCAGATTACAGGTTTATAATGATTTTTCACTCAGATTACCTTTTTTAACAAGATTATAGTCTTATACTTAGATTAGAGGTTTATAATGATTTTTCACTCAGATTACCTTTTTTCACAAGACTAAACTCCTATACTCAGATTACAGGTTTATAATGATTTTTCACTCAGATTACCTTTTTAACAAGATTATAGTCTTATACTTAGATTAGAGGTTTATAATGATTTTTCACTCAGATTACCTTTCTTCACAAGACTATAGTCTTATACTCAGATTACAGGTTTATAATGATTTTTCACTCAGATTACCTTTTATCACAAGACTATAGTCTTATACTCAGATTACAGGTTTATAATGATTTTTCACTCAGATTACCTTTCTTCACAATACTATACTCATATTATAGGTTTATAATGATTTTTCACTCAGATTACCTTTCTTCACATGACTATAGTCTTATACTCAGATTACAGGTTTATAATGATTTTTCATTCAGGTTACCTATCTTCGCAAGACTATAGTCTTATACTCAGATTACAGGTTTATAATGGTTTTTCACTCAGGTTACCTTTCCTCACAAGACAATAGTCTTATACTCAGATTACAGGTTTATAATGATTTTTCATTCAGATTACCTTTTTTCACAAGACTATAGTCTTATACTCAGATTACAGGTTTATAATGATTTTTCATTCAGGTTACATATCTTCACAAGACTATAGTCTTATACTCAGATTACAGGTTTATAATGATTTTTCACTCAGGTTACCTTTCTTCACAAGACTATAGTCTTTACTCAGATTACAGGTTTATAATGATTTTTCACTCAGATTACCTTTTATAACAATACTATAGTCCTATACTCAGATTACAGGTTTATAATGATTTTTCACTAAGATTACCTTTCTTCACAAGACTATAGTCTTATACTCAGATTACAGGTTTATAATGATTTTTCACTCAGATTATCTTCCTTCACAATACTATACTCATATTATAGGTTTATAATGATTTTTCACTCAGATTACCTTTCTTCACAAGACTATAGTCTTATACTCAGATTACAGGTTTATAATGATTTTTCACTAAGATTACCTTTCTTCACAAGACTATAGTCTTAAACTCAGACTACAGGTTTATAATGATTTTTCACTCAGATTACCTTTTTTCACAAGACTATAGTCTTACACTCAGATTACAGTTTTATAATGATTTTTCACTCAGATTACCTTCCTTCACAATACTGTACTCATATTATAGGTTTATAATGATTTTTCACTCAGATTACCGTTCTTCACAAGACTAAACTCCTATACTCAGATTACAGGTTTATAATGATTTTTCACTCAGATTACTTTTTTAACAAGATTATAGTCTTATACTTAGATTAGAGGTTTATAATGATTTTTCACTCAGATTACCTTTTTTCACAAGACTATAGTCTTATACTCAGAGTACAGGTTTATAATGATTTTTCACTCAGATTACCTTTCTTCACAATACTATACTCATATTATAGGTTTATAATGATTTTTCACTCAGATTACCTTTCTTCACATGACTATAGTCTTATACTCAGATTACAGGTTTATAATGATTTTTCACTCAGATTATCTTTTTTCACAAGACTATAGTCTTATACTCAGAGTACAGGTTTATAATGATTTTTCACTCAGATTACTTTTTTAACAAGATTATAGTCTTATACTTAGATTAGAGGTTTATAATGATTTTTCACTCAGATTACCTTTTTTCACAAGACTATAGTCTTATACTCAGAGTACAGGTTTATAATGATTTTTCACTCAGATTACCTTTCTTCACAATACTATACTCATATTATAGGTTTATAATGATTTTTCATTCAGATTACCTTTTTTCACAAGACTATAGTCTTATACTCAGATTACAGGTTTATAATGATTTTTCATTCAGGTTACATATCTTCACAAGACTATAGTCTTATACTCAGATTACAGGTTTATAATGATTTTTCACTCAGGTTACCTTTCTTCACAAGACTATAGTCTTTACTCAGATTACAGGTTTATAATGATTTTTCACTCAGATTACCTTTTATAACAATACTATAGTCCTATACTCAGATTACAGGTTTATAATGATTTTTCACTAAGATTACCTTTCTTCACAAGACTATAGTCTTATACTCAGATTACAGGTTTATAATGATTTTTCACTCAGATTATCTTCCTTCACAATACTATACTCATATTATAGGTTTATAATGATTTTTCACTCAGATTACCTTTCTTCACAAGACTATAGTCTTATACTCAGATTACAGGTTTATAATGATTTTTCACTAAGATTACCTTTCTTCACAAGACTATAGTCTTAAACTCAGACTACAGGTTTATAATGATTTTTCACTCAGATTACCTTTTTTCACAAGACTATAGTCTTACACTCAGATTACAGTTTTATAATGATTTTTCACTCAGATTACCTTCCTTCACAATACTGTACTCATATTATAGGTTTATAATGATTTTTCACTCAGATTACCGTTCTTCACAAGACTAAACTCCTATACTCAGATTACAGGTTTATAATGATTTTTCACTCAGATTACTTTTTTAACAAGATTATATCTTATACTTAGATTAGAGGTTTATAATGATTTTTCACTCAGATTACCTTTTTTCACAAGACTAAACTCCTATACTCAGATTACAGGTTTATAATGATTTTTCACTCAGATTACTTTTTTAACAAGATTATAGTCTTATACTTAGATTAGAGGTTTATAATGATTTTTCACTCAGATTACCTTTTTTCACAAGACTATAGTCTTATACTCAGAGTACAGGTTTATAATGATTTTTCACTCAGATTACCTTTCTTCACAAGACTATAGTCTTATACTCAGATTACAGGTTTATAATGATTTTTCACTCAGATTACCTTTTATCACAAGACTATAGTCTTATACTCAGATTACAGGTTTATAATGATTTTTCACTCAGATTACCTTTCTTCACAATACTATACTCATATTATAGGTTTATAATGATTTTTCACTCAGATTACCTTTCTTCACATGACTATAGTCTTATACTCAGATTACAGGTTTATAATGATTTTTCATTCAGGTTACCTATCTTCGCAAGACTATAGTCTTATACTCAGATTACAGGTTTATAATGGTTTTTCACTCAGGTTACCTTTCCTCACAAGACTATAGTCTTATACTCAGATTACAGGTTTATAATGATTTTTCATTCAGATTACCTTTTTTCACAAGACTATAGTCTTATACTCAGATTACAGGTTTATAATGATTTTTCATTCAGGTTACCTATCTTCACAAGACTATAGTCTTATACTCAGATTACAGGTTTATAATGATTTTTCACTCAGGTTACCTTTCTTCACAAGACTATAGTCTTTACTCAGATTACAGGTTTATAATGATTTTTCACTCAGATTACCTTTTATAACAATACTATAGTCCTATACTCAGATTACAGGTTTATAATGATTTTTCACTAAGATTACCTTTCTTCACAAGACTATAGTCTTATACTCAGATTACAGGTTTATAATGATTTTTCACTCAGATTATCTTCCTTCACAATACTATACTCATATTATAGGTTTATAATGATTTTTCACTCAGATTACCTTTCTTCACAAGACTATAGTCTTATACTCAGATTACAGGTTTATAATGATTTTTCACTAAGATTACCTTTCTTCACAAGACTATAGTCTTAAACTCAGACTACAGGTTTATAATGATTTTTCACTCAGATTACCTTTTTTCACAAGACTATAGTCTTACACTCAGATTACAGTTTTATAATGATTTTTCACTCAGATTACCTTCCTTCACAATACTATACTCATATTATAGGTTTATAATGATTTTTCACTCAGATTACCGTTCTTCACAAGACTATAGTCTTATACTCAGATTACAGGTTTATAATGATTTTTCACTCAGATTACCTTTTTTCACAAGACTATAGTCTTATACTCAGATTACAGGTTTATAATGATTTTTCACTAAGATTACCTTTCTTCACAAGACTATAGTCTTATACTCAGATTACAGGTTTATAATGATTTTTCACTCAGATTATCTTTTTTCACAAGACTATAGTCTTATACTCAGATTACAGGTTTATAATGATTTTTCACTCAGATTACCTTTTTTCACAAGACTATAGTCTTATACTCAGATTACAGTTTTATAATGATTTTTCACTCAGATTACCTTCCTTCACAATATTATCCTCATATTATAGGTTTATAATGATTTTTCACTCAGATTACCTTTCTTCACAAGACTATAGTCTTGTACTCAGATTACAGGTTTATAATGATTTTTCACTCAGATTACCTTTTTTCACAAGACTATAGTCTTATACTCAGATTACAGGTTTATAATGATTTTTCACTAAGATTACCTTTCTTCACAAGACTATAGTCTTATACTCAGATTACAGGTTTATAATGATTTTTCACTCAGATTACCTTTCTTCACAAGACTATAGTCTTATACTCAGAGTACAGGTTTATAATGATTTTTCACTCAGATTACCTTCCTTCACAATACTATACTCATATTATAGGTTTATAATGATTTTTCACTCAGATTACCTTTCTTCACAAGACTATAGTCTTATACTCAGATTACAGGTTTATAATGATTTTTCACTCAGATTACCGTTTTTCACAAGACTATAGTCTTATACTCAGATTACAGGTTTATAATGATTTTTCACTCAGATTACCTTTTTTCACAAGACTATAGTCTTATACTCAGATTACAGGTTTATAATGATTTTTCACTCAGATTAGCTTTCTTCACAAGACTATAGTCTTATACTCAGATTACAGGTTTATAATGATTTTTCATTCAGATTACCTTTTTTCACAAGACTATAGTCTTATACTCAGATTACAGGTTTATAATGATTTTTCATTCAGGTTACCTAACTTCGCAAGACTATAGTCTTATACTCAGATTACAGGTTTATAATGGTTTTTCACTCAGGTTACCTTTCCTCACAAGACTATAGTCTTATACTCAGATTACAGGTTTATAATGATTTTTCATTCAGATTACCTTTTTTCACAAGACTATAGTCTTATACTCAGATTACAGGTTTATAATGATTTTTCATTCAGGTTACCTATCTTCACAAGACTATAGTCTTATACTCAGATTACAGGTTTATAATGATTTTTCACTCAGGTTACCTATCTTCACAAGACTATATATACTCAGATTACAGGTTTATAATGATTTTTCACTAAGATTACCTTTCTTCACAAGACTATAGTCTTATACTCAGATTACAGGTTTATAATGATTTTTCACTAAGATTACCTTTCTTCACAAGACTATAGTCTTATACTCAGATTACAGGTTTATAATGATTTTTCACTCAGGTTACCTATCTTCACAAGACTATATATACTCAGATTACAGGTTTATAATGATTTTTCACTAAGATTACCTTTCTTCACAAGACTATAGTCTTATACTCAGATTACAGTTTTATAATGATTTTTCACTCAGATTACCTTCCTTCACAATACTATACTCATATTATAGGTTTATAATGATTTTTCACTCAGATTACCTTTCTTCACAAGACTATAGTCTTATACTCAGATTACAGGTTTATAATGATTTTTCACTCAGATTACCTTTTTTATAATGATTTTTCACTCAGATTACCTTCCTTCACAATACTATACTCATATTATAGGTTTATAATGATTTTTCACTCAGATTACCTTTCTTCACAAGACTATAGTCTTATACTCAGATTACAGGTTTATAATGATTTTTCACTCAGATTACCTTTTTTCACAAGACTATAGTCTTATACTCAGATTACAGGTTTATAATGATTTTTCACTCAGATTACCTTTTTTCACAAGACTATAGTCTTATACTCAGATTACAGGTTTATAATGATTTTTCACTCAGATTACCTTTTTTCACAAGACTATAGTCTTATACTCAGATTACAGGTTTATAATGATTTTTCACTCAGATTACCTTTCTTCACAAGACTATAGTCTTATACTCAGAGTACAGGTTTATAATGATTTTTCACTCAGATTACCTTTCTTCACAAGACTATAGTCTTATACTCAGAGTACAGGTTTATAATGATTTTTCACTCAGATTACCTTCCTTCACAATACTATACTCATATTATAGGTTTATAATGATTTTTCACTCAGATTACCTTTCTTCACAAGACTATACTCATATTATAGGTTTATAATGATTTTTCACTCGGATTGCCTTTCTTCACAAGACTATAGTCTTATACTTAGATTACAGGTTTATAATGATTTTTTACTCAGATTACCTTTTTTCACAAGACTATAGTCTTATACTCAGATTACAGGTTTATAATGATTTTTCACTCAGATTACCTTTTATAACAATACTATAGTCCTATACTCAGATTACAGGTTTATAATGATTTTTCACTCAGATTACCTTTTTTCACAAGACTACAGTCTTATACTCAGATTACAGGTTTATACTGATTTTTCACTCAGATTACCTTTCTTCACAAGACTATAGTCTTATACTCAGATTACAGGTTTATAATGATTTTTCACTCAGATTACCTTCCTTCACAATACTATACTCATATTATAGGTTTATAATGATTTTTCACTCAGATTACCTTTTATCACAAGACTATAGTCTTATACTCAGATTACAGGTTTATAATGATTTTTCACTCAGATTACCTTTTATCACAAGACTATAGTCTTATACTCAGATTACAGGTTTATAATGATTTTTCACTCAGATTACATTTTTATCACAAGACTATAGTCTTATACTCAGATTACAGGTTTGAAATGATTTTTCAATCAGATTACCTTTCTTCACAGGACTATAGTCTTATACTCAGATTACAGGTTTATAATGATTTTTCACTCAGATTACCTTCCTTCACAATACTATACTCATATTATAGGTTTATAATGATTTTTCACTCAGATTACCTTTCTTCACAAGACTATACTCATATTATAGGTTTATAATGATTTTTCACTCAGATTACCTTTCTTCACAAGACTATAGTCTTATACTTAGATTACAGGTTTATAATGAGTTTTTACTCAGATTACCTTTTTTTCACAAGACTATAGTGTTATACTCAGATTACAGGTTTATAATGATTTTTCACTCAGATTACCTTTTTTCACAAGACTATAGTCTTATACTTAGATTACAGGTTTGTAATGATTTTTTACTCAGATTACCTTTTATAACAATACTACAGTCCTATACTCAGATTACACGTTTATAATGATTTTTTACTCAGATTACCTTTTTTCACAAGACTATAGTCTTATACTTAGATTACAGGTTTGTAATGATTTTTTACTCAGATTACCTTTTTTTCACAAGACTATAGTCTTATACTTAGATTACAGGTTTATAATGATTTTTTACTCAGATTACCTTTTTTTCACAAGACTATAGTCTTATACTCAGATTACAGGTTTATAATGATTTTTCACTCAGATTACCTTTTTTCACAAGTCTTATACTCAGATTACAGGTTTATAATGAGTTTTCACTCAGATTACTTTTCTTCACAAGACTATGGTCTTATACTCAGATTACAGGTTTGTAATGATTTTTCACTCAGATAACATTTTTTCACAAGACTATAGTCTTATACTTAGATTACAGGTTTATAATGATTTTTCACTCAGATTACCTTTTTTAACAAGACTATAGTCTTATACTCAAATTACAGGTTTATAATGATTTTTCACTCAGATTACCTTTTTTCACAAGACTATAGTCTTATACTTAGATTACAGGTTTATAATGATTTTTCACTCAGATTACCTTTTTTAACAAGACTATAGTCTTATACTCAAATTACAGGTTTATAATGATTTTTCACTCAGATTACCTTTTTTCACAAGACTATAGTCTTATACTTAGATTACAGGTTTGTAATGATTTTTTACTCAGATTACCTTTTTTTCACAAGACTATAGTCTTATACTCAGATTACAGGTTTATAATGATTTTTCACTCAGATTACCTTTTTTCACAAGACTATAGTGTTATACTCAGATTACAGGTTTATAATGAGTTTTCAATCAGATTACTTTTCTTCACAAGACTATAGTGTTATACTCAGATTACAGGTTTATAATGATTTTTCACTCAGATTACCTTTCTTCACAAGACTATAATCCTATAATCAAATTACAGGTTTATAATGATTTTTCACTCAGATTACCTTTTTTCACAAGACTATAGTCTTATACTTAGATTACAGGTTTATAATGATTTTTCACTCAGATTACCTTTTTTAACAAGACTATAGTCTTATACTCAGATTACAGGTTTATAATGATTTTTCACTCAGATTACCTTTTTTCATAAGTCTTATACTCAGATTACAGGTTTATAATGAGTTTTCACTCAGATTACTTTTCTTCACAAGACTATAGTCTTACACTCAGATTACAGGTTTGTAATGATTTTTCACTCAGATAACATTTTTTCACAAGACTATAGTCTTATACTTAGATTACAGGTTTATAATGATTTTTCACTCAGATTACCTTTTTTAACAAGACTATAGTCTTATACTCAAATTACAGGTTTATAATGATTTTTCACTCAGATTACCTTTCTTCACAAGACTATACTCCTATACTCAGATTACAGGTTTATAATGATTTTTCACTCAGATTACCTTTTTTAACAAGACTATAGTCTTATACTCAAATTACAGGTTTATAATGATTTTTCACTCAGATTACCTTTCTTCACAAGACTATACTCCTATACTCAGATTACAGGTTTATAATGATTTTTCACTCAGATTACCTTTTTTCACAAGACTATAGTCTTATACTTAGATTACAGGTTTATAATGATTTTTCACTCAGATTACCTTTTTTAACAAGACTATAGTCTTATACTCAGATTACAGTTTTATAATCACCCCTATCGTGAATAAGAAGTGAAATTTTTGTTCACGTGGAATTTTTATTCCACCCGAACAGAAAATTGCTATCGGGAATTTCACGTGAACAATTTTTTCCACAACTTGAACAGCTGTGCAAAGTGTAATATGTTATCAGTGTAATTTGAATGAACATTTGAAAATAAAAGATATACATACACATAAAAAGATATACATACACATAAAGGTGCAGAGAAATATTGCAGAAATAAAGCAATACAAACATACATACATACGTATTAGCAATAATTTAAAAATAGTTGTTAAATTAAAGTTGTTTTTTTTCTAATAATCGAAGTTTTATTTCTTCAATTTCTAGTAATTTTTGGGTTTTCTCTATTTTATTATTGACTTCTTTCAGCCGGAGTTCTTTGCACACCGCATGATGCCCCTCTATCATTTTGAATTTTTTAGCCTCGAGTTCGTTACCTTTTTCCAACGACCAGTAAACTTTTCTCATTATCAAATGCATTTCTTTATTGTGACAGTTTAATCTTAACAAATCATGTCGATCACACAACTTAAACATGATTGGTTTATGATTAAAGGTAGTTTTTCTTTGTCTCAGGACATTATGAAAATTCTTATGTACCAATTCTAAAAGAATTTCCAAGGGAAAAGAAACGTCGGTTGTATTAATTGACTAAAAAAATTTCTGCCATAATATTGGAAAGTCATTACCCAAAATTTTGGTTAAAATAATAGACATATAAATAAGGAAACATGAAAGTCCGCTTCATGTAGCCCATCTTCTTCACGAAAGGCATCACCATTCAAAATAAGTCGAGTGAATGATGTAAAATAAATGCGAAAATAAGGCCAGTGGATCTGTTACCTTTCATTTTATTGAGAAGAATGTCACTTTGAAATTTATTTACCGATTTTGTCCTAAAATTACTTTTTATCAGCCTTAAATTTCTAATTAGACAAAAAATACTTACATGATGTATGCATTCCCCAAGCAAAATCAAAGTGAACAAAACAGTGAAAAAATTCCACATATTGCACGAAAAACAACATTCACGATAAGGGGAATTTTGTTTTAAGTGGAATTTTTTCGGGGGAAATTATTCACGATTGCAATAGTGTGGAATGTGGAATGATTTCATGCGGAAAATTATTCCCGATAGGGGTGAATGATTTTTCACTCAGATTACCTTTTTTCACAAGTCTTATACTCAGATTACAGGTTTATAATGACTTTTCACTCAGATTACTTTTCTTCACAAGACTATAGTCTTATACTCAGATTACAGGTTTGTAATGATTTTTCACTCAGATAAAATTTTTTCACAAGACTATAATATTATACTTAGATTACAGGTTTATAATGATTTTTCACTAAGATTACCTTTTTTAACAAGACTATAGTCTTATACTCAAATTACAGGTTTATAATGATTTTTCACTCAGATTACCTTTTTTAACAAGACTATAGTCTTATACTCAGATTACAGGTTTATAATGATTTTTTCACTCAGATTACCTTTCTTCATAAGACTATAGTCTTATACTCAGATTACAGGTTTATAATGATTTTTCACTCAGATTACCTTTCTTCACAAGGCTATAGTCTTATACTCAGAGTACAGGTTTATAATGATTTTTCACTCAGATTACCTTTCTTCACAAGACTATAGTCTTATACTCCGATTACAGGTTTATAATGATTTTTCACTCAGATTACCTTTTTTCACAAGACTATAGTCTTATACTCAGATTACAGGTTTATAATGATTTTTCATTCAGATTACCTTTTTTCACAAGACTATAGCCTTATACTCAGATTACAGGTATATAATGATTTTTCATTCAGGTTACCTATCTTCACAAGACTATAGTCTTATACTCAGATTACAGGTTTATAATGATTTTTCATTCAGATCACCTTTTATCACAAGACTATAGTCTTATACTCAGATTACAGGTTTATAATGATTTTTTACTCAGATTACCTTTTTTTCACAAGACTATAGTCTTATACTCAGATTACAGGTTTATAATGATTTTTCACTCAGATTACCTTTTTTCACAAGACTATAGTCTTATACTCAGATTACAGGTTTATAATGATTTTTCACTCAGATTACCTTTCTTCACAAGACTATAGTCTTATACTCAGATTACAGGTTTATAATGATTTTTCACTCAGATTACCTTGTATCACAAGACTATAGTCTTATACTCAGATTACAGGTTTATAATGACTTTTCACTCAGATTACCTTCCTTCACAATACTATACTCATATTATAGGTTTATAATGATTTTTCACTCAGATTACCTTTTATCACAAGACTATAGTCTTATACTCAAATTACAGGTTTATAATGATTTTTCACTCAGATTACCTTTTATCACAAGACTATAGTCTTATACTCAGATTACAGGTTTATAATGATTTTTCACTCAGATTACATTTTTATCACAAGACTATAGTCTTATACTCAGATTACAGGTTTGAAATGATTTTTCAATCAGATTACCTTTCTTCACAGGACTATAGTCTTATACTCAGATTACAGGTTTATAATGATTTTTCACTCAGGTTACCTGTCTTCATAAGAATATAGTCTTATACTCAGATTACAGGTTTATAATGATTTTTCACTGAGATTACCTTCCTTCACAATACTATACTCATATTATAGGTTTATAATGATTTTTCACTCAGATTACCTTTCTTCACAAGACTATACTCATATTATAGGTTTATAATGATTTTTCACTCAGATTACCTTTCTTCACAAGACTATAGCCTTATACTTAGATTACAGGTTTATAATGAGTTTTTACTCAGATTACCTTTTTTCACAAGACTATAGTGTTATACTCAGATTACAGGTTTATAATGATTTTTCACTCAGATTACCTTTTTTCACAAGACTATAGTCTTATACTAACATTACAGGTTTGTAATGATTTTTTACTCAGATTACCTTTTATAACAATACTATAGTCCTATACTCAGATTACACGTTTATAATGATTTTTCACTCAGATTACCTTTTTTCAGAAGACTATAGTCTTATACTTAGATTACAGGTTTATAATGAGTTTTCACTCAGATTACTTTTCTTCACAAGACTATGGTCTTATACTCAGATTACAGGTTTGTAATGATTTTTCACTCATATAACATTTTTTCACAAGACTATAGTCTTATACTTAGATTACAGGTTTATAATGATTTTTCACTCAGATTACCTTTTTTAACAAGACTATAGTCTTATACTCAAATTACAGGTTTATAATGATTTTTCACTCAGATTACCTTTTTTCACAAGAATATAGTCTTATACTTAGATTACAGGTTTATAATGATTTTTCACTCAGATTACCTTTTTTAACAAGACTATAGTCTTATACTCAAATTACAGGTTTATAATGATTTTTCACTCAGATTACCTTTTTTCACAAGACTATAGTCTTATACTTAGATTACAGGTTTGTAATGATTTTTTACTCAGATTACCTTTTTTTCACAAGACTATAGTCTTATACTCAGATTACAGGTTTATAATGATTTTTCACTCAGATTACCTTTTTTCACAAGACTATAGTGTTATACTCAGATTACAGGTTTATAATGATTTTTCACTCAGATTACCTTTCTTCACAAGACTATAATCCTATACTCAAATTACAGGTTTATAATGATTTTTCACTCAGATTACCTTTTTTCACAAGACTATAGTCTTATACTTAGATTACAGGTTTATAATGATTTTTCACTCAGATTACCTTTTTTAACAAGACTATAGTCTTATACTCAGATTACAGGTTTATAATGATTTTTCACTCAGATTACCTTTTTTCACAAGTCTTATACTCAGATTACAGGTTTATAATGAGTTTTCACTCAGATTACTTTTCTTCACAAGACTATAGTCTTACACTCAGATTACAGGTTTGTAATGATTTTTCACTCAGATAACATTTTTTCACAAGACTATAGTCTTATACTTAGATTACAGGTTTATAATGATTTTTCACTCAGATTACCTTTTTTAACAAGACTATAGTCTTATACTCAAATTACAGGTTTGTAATGATTTTTCACTCAGATAACATTTTTTCACAAGACTATAGTCTTATACTTAGATTACAGGTTTATAATGATTTTTCACTCAGATTACCTTTTTTCACAAGACTATAGTCTTATACTTAGATTACAGGTTTATAATGATTTTTCACTCAGATTACCTTTTTTAACAAGACTATAATACTCAGATTACAGGTTTATAATGATTTTTCACTCAGATTACCTTTCTTCACAAGTCTTATACTCAGATTACAGGTTTATAATGAGTTTTCACTCAGATTACTTTTCTTCACAAGACTATAGTCTTATACTCAGATTACAGGTTTGTAATGATTTTTCACTCAGATAACATTTTTTCACAAGACTATAGTCTTATACTTAGATTACAGGTTTATAATGATTTTTCACTCAGATTACCTTTTTTAACAAGACTATAGTCTTATACTCAAATTACAGGTTTATAATGATTTTTCACTCAGATAACCTTTTTTCACAAGACTATAGTCTTGTACTTAGATTACAGGTTTATAATGATTTTTCACTCAGATTACCTTTTTTAACAAGACTATAGTCTTATACTCAGATTACAGGTTTATAATGATTTTTCACTCAGATTACCTTTTTTCACAAGTCTTATACTCAGATTACAGGTTTATAATGAGTTTTCACTCAGATTACTTTTCTTCACAAGACTATAGTCTTATACTCAGATTACAGGTTTATAATGATTTTTCACTCAGATAACATTTTTTCACAAGACTATAGTCTTATACTTAGATTACAGGTTTATAATGATTTTTCACTCAGATTACCTTTTTTAACAAGACTATAGTCTTATACTCAAATTACAGGTTTATAATGATTTTTCACTCAGATTACCTTTTTTCACAAGACTATAGTCTTATACTTAGATTACAGGTTTATAATGATTTTTCACTCAGATTACCTTTTTTAACAAGACTATAGTCTTATACTCAGATTACAGTTTTATAATGATTTTTCACTCAGATTACCTTTTTTCACAAGTCTTACACTCAGATTACAGGTTTATAATGACTTTTCGCTCAGATTACTTTTTTTCACAAGACTATAGTCTTATACTCAGATTACAGGTTTGTAATGATTTTTCACTCAGATAACATTTTTTCACAAGACTATAATATTATACTTAGATTACAGGTTTATAATGATTTTTCACTAAGATTACCTTTTTTAACAAGACTATAGTCTTATACTCAAATTACAGGTTTATAATGATTTTTCACTCAGATTACCTTTCTTCACAAGACTATAGTTTTATACTCAGATTACAGGTTTATAATGATTTTTCATTCAGATTACCTTTTTTCACAAGACTATAGCCTTATACTCAGATTACAGGTTTATAATGATTTTTCATTCAGGTTACCTATCTTCACAAAACTATAGTCTTATACTCAGATTACAGGTTTGTAATGATTTTTCACTCAGATAACATTTTTTCACAAGACTATAGTCTTATACTTAGATTACAGGTTTATAATGATTTTTCACTCAGATTACCTTTTTTAACAAGACTATAGTCTTATACTCAGATTACAGGTTTATAATGATTTTTCACTCAGATTACCTTTTTTCACAAGACTATAGTCTTATACTCAGATTACAGGTATATAATGATTTTTCATTCAGATTACCTTTTTTCACAAGACTATAGCCTTATACTCAGATTACAGGTTTGGAATGATTTTTCACTCAGATAACATTTTTTCACAAGACTATAGTCTTATACTCAGATTACAGGTTTATAATGATTTTTCACTCAGATTACCTTTTTTCACAAGTCTTATACTCAGATTACAGGTTTATAATGAGTTTTCACTCAGATTACTTTTCTTCACAAGACTATAGTCTTATACTCAGATTACAGGTTTGTAATGATTTTTCACTCAGATAACATTTTTTCACAAGACTATAGTCTTATACTTAGATTACAGGTTTATAATGATTTTTCACTCAGATTACCTTTTTTAACAAGACTATAGTCTTATACTCAAATTACAGGTTTATAATGATTTTTCACTCAGATAACCTTTTTTCACAAGACTATAGTCTTGTACTTAGATTACAGGTTTATAATGATTTTTCACTCAGATTACCTTTTTTAACAAGACTATAGTCTTATACTCAGATTACAGGTTTATAATGATTTTTCACTCAGATTACCTTTTTTCACAAGTCTTATACTCAGATTACAGGTTTATAATGAGTTTTCACTCAGATTACTTTTCTTCACAAGACTATAGTCTTATACTCAGATTACAGGTTTATAATGATTTTTCACTCAGATAAAATTTTTTCACAAGACTATAGTCTTATACTTAGATTACAGGTTTATAATGATTTTTCACTCAGATTACCTTTTTTAACAAGACTATAGTCTTATACTCAAATTACAGGTTTATAATGATTTTTCACTCAGATTACCTTTTTTCACAAGACTATAGTCTTATACTCAGATTACAGGTTTATAATGATTTTTTACTCAGATTACCTTTTTTTCACAAGACTATAGTCTTATACTCAGATTACAGGTTTATAATGATTTTTCACTCAGATTACCTTTTTTCACAAGACTATAGTCTTATACTCAGATTACAGGTTTATAATGATTTTTCACTCAGATTACCTTTTTTCACAAGACTATAGTCTTATACTCAGATTACAGGTTTATAATGATTTTTCATTCAGATTACCTTTTTTCACAAGACTATAGCCTTATACTCAGATTACAGGTTTATAATGATTTTTCATTCAGGTTACCTATCTTCACAAGACTATAGTCTTATACTCAGATTACAGGTTTATAATGATTTTTCATTCAGATCACCTTTTATCACAAGACTATAGTCTTATACTCAGATTACAGGTTTATAATGATTTTTTACTCAGATTACCTTTTTTTCACAAGACTATAGTCTTATACTCAGATTACAGGTTTATAATGATTTTTCACTCAGATTACCTTTTTTCACAAGACTATAGTCTTATACTCAGATTACAGGTTTATAATGATTTTTCACTCAGATTACCTTTCTTCACAAGACTATAGTCTTATACTCAGATTACAGGTTTATAATGATTTTTCACTCAGATTACCTTTCTTCACATGACTATAGTCTTATACTCAGATTACAGATTTATAATGATTTTTCACTCAGATTACCTTTTTTCACAAGACTATAGTCTTATACTCAGATTACAGGTTTATAATGATTTTTCACACAGATTACCTTTCTTCACAAGACTATACTCATATTATAGGTTTAAAATGATTTTTCACTCAGATTACCTTTCTTCACAAGACTATAGTCTTATACTCAGATTACAGGTTTATAATGATTTTTCATTCAGATTACCTTTTTTCACAAGACTATAGCCTTATACTCAGATTACAGGTTTATAATGATTTTTCATTCAGGTTACCTATCTTCACAAGACTATAGTCTTATACTCAGATTACAGGTTTATAATGATTTTTCATTCAGATCACCTTTTATCACAAGACTATAGTCTTATACTCAGATTACAGGTTTATAATGATTTTTTACTCAGATTACCTTTTTTTCACAAGACTATAGTCTTATACTCAGATTACAGGTTTATAATGATTTTTCACTCAGATTACCTTTTTTCACAAGACTATAGTCTTATACTCAGATTACAGGTTTATAATGATTTTTCACTCAGATTACCTTGTATCACAAGACTATAGTCTTATACTCAGATTACAGGTTTATAATGATTTTTCACTCAGATTACCTTTCTTCACATGACTATAGTCTTATACTCAGATTACAGATTTATAATGATTTTTCACTCAGATTACCTTTTTTCACAAGACTATAGTCTTATACTCAGATTACAGGTTTATAATGATTTTTCACACAGATTACCTTTCTTCACAAGACTATACTCATATTATAGGTTTAAAATGATTTTTCACTCAGATTACCTTTCTTCACAAGACTATAGTCTTATACTCAGATTACAGGTTTATAATGGTTTTTCACTCAGATTACCTATCTTCACAAGACTATAGTCTTATACTCAGATTACAGGTTTATAATGATTTTTCATTCAGGTTACCTATCTTCACAAGACTATAGTCTTATACTCAGATTACAGGTTTATAATGATTTTTCACTAAGATTACCTTTCTTCACAAGACTATAGTCTTATACTCAGATTACAGGTTTATAATGATTTTTCACTCAGATTACCTTTTTTCACAAGACTATAGTCTTATACTCAGATTACAGGTTTATAATGATTTTTCACTAAGATTACCTTTCTTCACAAGACTATAGTCTTATACTCAGATTACAGGTTTATAATGGTTTTTCACTCAGATTACCTATCTTCACAAGACTATAGTCTTATACTCAGATTACAGGTTTATAATGATTTTTCATTCAGGTTACCTATCTTCACAAGACTATAGTCTTATACTCAGATTACAGGTTTATAATGATTTTTCACTAAGATTACCTTTCTTCACAAGACTATAGTCTTATACTCAGAGTACAGGTTTATAATGATTTTTCACTCAGATTACCTTTCTTCACAAGACTATAGTCTTATACTCAGAGTACAGGTTTATAATGATTTTTCACTCAGATTACCTTCCTTCACAATACTATACTCATATTATAGGTTTATAATGATTTTTCACTCAGATTACCTTTCTTCACAAGACTATAGTCTTATACTCAGAGTACAGGTTTATAATGATTTTTCACTCAGATTACCTTCCTTCACAATACTATACTCATATTATAGGTTTATAATGATTTTTCACTATGATTACCTTTCTTCACAAGACTATAGTCTTATACTCAGAGTACAGGTTTATAATGGTTTTTCACTCAGATTACCTTTTTTCACAAGACTGTAGTCTTATACTCAGATTACAGATTTTTAATGATTTTTCACTCAGATTACCTTTTATAACAATACTATAGTCCTATACTCAGATTACAGGTTTATAAGGATTTTTCACTCAGATTACCTTTTATCACAAGACTACAGTCTTATACTCAGATTACAGGTTTATACTGATTTTTCACTCAGATTACCTTTCTTCACAAGACTATAGTCTTATACTCAGATTACAGGTTTATAATGATTTTTCACTCAGATTACCTTCCTTCACAATACTATACTCATATTATAGGTTTATAATGATTTTTCACTCAGATTACCTTTTATCACAAGACTATAGTCTTATACTCAGATTACAGGTTTATAATGATTTTTTCACTCAGATTACCTTTTATCACAAGACTATAGTCTTATACTCAGATTACAGGTTTATAATGATTTTTCACTCAGATTACCTTTCTTCACAAGACTATAGTCTTATACTTAGATTACAGGTTTATAATGATTTTTTACTCAGATTACCTTTTTTTCACAAGACTATAGTCTTATACTCAGATTACAGGTTTATAATGATTTTTCACTCAGATTACCTTTTTTCACAAGACTATAGTCTTATACTCAGATTACAGGTTTATAATGAGTTTTCAATCAGATTACTTTTCTTCACAAGACTATAGTGTTATACTCAGATTACAGGTTTATAATGATTTTTCACTCAGATTACCTTTTTTAACAAGACTATAGTCTTATACTCAGATTACGGCTTTATAATGATTTTTCACTCAGCTTACCTTTTTTCACAAGACTATAGTCTTATACTTAGATTACAGATTTATAATGATTTTTCACTCAGATTACCTTTTTTCACAAGACTATAGTCTTATACTCAGATTACAGGTTTATAATGATTTTTCACACAGATTACCTTTCTTCACAAGACTATACTCATATTATAGGTTTAAAATGATTTTTCACTCAGATTACCTTTCTTCACAAGACTATAGTCTTATACTCAGATTACAGGTTTATAATGATTTTTCATTCAGGTTACCTATCTTCACAAGACTATAGTCTTATACTCAGATTACAGGTTTATAATGATTTTTCACTAAGATTACCTTTCTTCACAAGACTATAGTCTTATACTCAGATTACAGGTTTATAATGATTTTTCACTCAGATTACCTTTTTTCACAAGACTATAGTCTTATACTCAGATTACAGGTTTATAATGATTTTTCACTAAGATTACCTTTCTTCACAAGACTATAGTCTTATACTCAGATTACAGGTTTATAATGGTTTTTCACTCAGATTACCTATCTTCACAAGACTATAGTCTTATACTCAGATTACAGGTTTATAATGATTTTTCATTCAGGTTACCTATCTTCACAAGACTATAGTCTTATACTCAGATTACAGGTTTATAATGATTTTTCACTAAGATTACCTTTCTTCACAAGACTATAGTCTTATACTCAGAGTACAGGTTTATAATGATTTTTCACTCAGATTACCTTTCTTCACAAGACTATAGTCTTATACTCAGAGTACAGGTTTATAATGATTTTTCACTCAGATTACCTTCCTTCACAATACTATACTCATATTATAGGTTTATAATGATTTTTCACTCAGATTACCTTTCTTCACAAGACTATAGTCTTATACTCAGAGTACAGGTTTATAATGATTTTTCACTCAGATTACCTTCCTTCACAATACTATACTCATATTATAGGTTTATAATGATTTTTCACTATGATTACCTTTCTTCACAAGACTATAGTCTTATACTCAGAGTACAGGTTTATAATGGTTTTTCACTCAGATTACCTTTTTTCACAAGACTGTAGTCTTATACTCAGATTACAGATTTTTAATGATTTTTCACTCAGATTACCTTTTATAACAATACTATAGTCCTATACTCAGATTACAGGTTTATAAGGATTTTTCACTCAGATTACCTTTTATCACAAGACTACAGTCTTATACTCAGATTACAGGTTTATACTGATTTTTCACTCAGATTACCTTTCTTCACAAGACTATAGTCTTATACTCAGATTACAGGTTTATAATGATTTTTCACTCAGATTACCTTCCTTCACAATACTATACTCATATTATAGGTTTATAATGATTTTTCACTCAGATTACCTTTTATCACAAGACTATAGTCTTATACTCAGATTACAGGTTTATAATGATTTTTTCACTCAGATTACCTTTTATCACAAGACTATAGTCTTATACTCAGATTACAGGTTTATAATGATTTTTCACTCAGATTACCTTTCTTCACAAGACTATAGTCTTATACTTAGATTACAGGTTTATAATGATTTTTTACTCAGATTACCTTTTTTTCACAAGACTATAGTCTTATACTCAGATTACAGGTTTATAATGATTTTTCACTCAGATTACCTTTTTTCACAAGACTATAGTCTTATACTCAGATTACAGGTTTATAATGAGTTTTCAATCAGATTACTTTTCTTCACAAGACTATAGTGTTATACTCAGATTACAGGTTTATAATGATTTTTCACTCAGATTACCTTTTTTAACAAGACTATAGTCTTATACTCAGATTACGGCTTTATAATGATTTTTCACTCAGCTTACCTTTTTTCACAAGACTATAGTCTTATACTTAGATTACAGGTTTATAATGATTTTTCACTCAGATTACCTTTTTTAACAAGACTATAGTCTTATACTCAGATTACAGGTTTATAATGATTTTTCACTCAGATTACCTTTTTTCACAAGTCTTATACTCAGATTACAGGTTTATAATGAGTTTTCACTCAGATTACTTTTCTTCACAAGACTATAGTCTTATACTCAGATTACAGGTTTGTAATGATTTTTCACTCAGATAACATTTTTTCACAAGACTATAGTCTTATACTTAGATTACAGGTTTATAATGATTTTTTCACTCAGATTACCTTTTTTAACAAGACTATAGTCTTATACTCAGATTACAGGTTTATAATGATTTTTCACTCAGATTACCTTTTTTCACAAGACTATAGTCTTATACTCAGATTACAGGTTTATAATGAGTTTTCAATCAGATTACTTTTCTTCACAAGACTATAGTGTTATACTCAGATTACAGGTTTATAATGATTTTTCACTCAGATTACCTTTTTTAACAAGACTATAGTCTTATACTCAGATTACGGCTTTATAATGATTTTTCACTCAGCTTACCTTTTTTCACAAGACTATAGTCTTATACTTAGATTACAGGTTTATAATGATTTTTCACTCAGATTACCTTTTTTAACAAGACTATAGTCTTATACTCAGATTACAGGTTTATAATGATTTTTCACTCAGATTACCTTTTTTCACAAGTCTTATACTCAGATTACAGGTTTATAATGAGTTTTCACTCAGATTACTTTTCTTCACAAGACTATAGTCTTATACTCAGATTACAGGTTTGTAATGATTTTTCACTCAGATAACATTTTTTCACAAGACTATAGTCTTATACTTAGATTACAGGTTTATAATGATTTTTGCACTCAGATTACCTTTTTTTCACAAGACTATAGTCTTATACTCAGATTACAGGTTTATAATGATTTTTCACTCAGATTACCTTCCTTCACAAGACTATAGTCTTATACTCAGAGTACAGGTTTATAATGATTTTTCACTCAGATTACCTTCCTTCACAATACTATTCTCATATTATAGATTTATAATGATTTTTCACTCAGATTACCTTTCTTCACAAGACTGTAGTCTTATACTCAGATTACAGGTTTATAATGATTTTTCACTCAGATTACCTTTCTTCACAAGACTATAGTCTTATACTCAGAGTACAGGTTTATAATGGTTTTTCACTCAGATTACCTTTTTTCACAAGACTGTAGTCTTATACTCAGATTACAGATTTTTAATGATTTTTCACTCAGATTACCTTTTATAACAATACTATAGTCCTATACTCAGATTACAGGTTTATAAGGATTTTTCACTCAGATTACCTTTTATCACAAGACTACAGTCTTATACTCAGATTACAGGTTTATACTGATTTTTCACTCAGATTACCTTTCTTCACAAGACTATAGTCTTATACTCAGATTACAGGTTTATAATGATTTTTCACTCAGATTACCTTCCTTCACAATACTATACTCATATTATAGGTTTATAATGATTTTTCACTCAGATTACCTTTTATCACAAGACTATAGTCTTATACTCAGATTACAGGTTTATAATGATTTTTTCACTCAGATTACCTTTTATCACAAGACTATAGTCTTATACTCAGATTACAGGTTTATAATGATTTTTCACTCAGATTACATTTTTATCACAAGACTATAGTCTTATACTCAGATTACAGGTTTGAAATGATTTTTCACTCAGATTACCTTTCTTCACAGGACTATAGTCTTATACTCAGATTACAGGTTTATAATGATTTTTCACTCAGATTACCTTCCTTCACAATACTATACTCATATTATAGGTTTATAATGATTTTTCACTCAGATTAGCTTTCTTCACAAGACTATACTCATATTATAGGTTTATAATGATTTTTCACTCAGATTACCTTTCTTCACAAGACTATAGTCTTATACTTAGATTACAGGTTTATAATGATTTTTTACTCAGATTACCTTTTTTTCACAAGACTATAGTCTTATACTCAGATTACAGGTTTATAATGATTTTTCACTCAGATTACCTTTTTTCACAAGACTATAGTCTTATACTCAGATTACAGGTTTATAATGAGTTTTCAATCAGATTACTTTTCTTCACAAGACTATAGTGTTATACTCAGATTACAGGTTTATAATGATTTTTCACTCAGATTACCTTTTTTAACAAGACTATAGTCTTATACTCAGATTACGGCTTTATAATGATTTTTCACTCAGCTTACCTTTTTTCACAAGACTATAGTCTTATACTTAGATTACAGGTTTATAATGATTTTTCACTCAGATTACCTTTTTTAACAAGACTATAGTCTTATACTCAGATTACAGGTTTATAATGATTTTTCACTCAGATTACCTTTTTTCACAAGTCTTATACTCAGATTACAGGTTTATAATGAGTTTTCACTCAGATTACTTTTCTTCACAAGACTATAGTCTTATACTCAGATTACAGGTTTGTAATGATTTTTCACTCAGATAACATTTTTTCACAAGACTATAGTCTTATACTTAGATTACAGGTTTATAATGATTTTTTCACTCAGATTACCTTTTTTAACAAGACTATAGTCTTATACTCAGATTACAGGTTTATAATGATTTTTCACTCAGATTACCTTTTTTCACAAGACTATAGTCTTATACTCAGATTACAGGTTTATAATGAGTTTTCAATCAGATTACTTTTCTTCACAAGACTATAGTGTTATACTCAGATTACAGGTTTATAATGATTTTTCACTCAGATTACCTTTTTTAACAAGACTATAGTCTTATACTCAGATTACGGCTTTATAATGATTTTTCACTCAGCTTACCTTTTTTCACAAGACTATAGTCTTATACTTAGATTACAGGTTTATAATGATTTTTCACTCAGATTACCTTTTTTAACAAGACTATAGTCTTATACTCAGATTACAGGTTTATAATGATTTTTCACTCAGATTACCTTTTTTCACAAGTCTTATACTCAGATTACAGGTTTATAATGAGTTTTCACTCAGATTACTTTTCTTCACAAGACTATAGTCTTATACTCAGATTACAGGTTTGTAATGATTTTTCACTCAGATAACATTTTTTCACAAGACTATAGTCTTATACTTAGATTACAGGTTTATAATGATTTTTTCACTCAGATTACCTTTTTTTCACAAGACTATAGTCTTATACTCAGATTACAGGTTTATAATGATTTTTCACTCAGATTACCTTTTTTCACAAGTCTTATACTCAGATTACAGGTTTATAATGAGTTTTCACTCAGATTACTTTTCTTCACAAGACTATAGTCTTATACTCAGATTACAGGTTTGTAATGATTTTTCACTCAGATAACATTTTTTCACAAGACTATAGTCTTATACTTAGATTACAGGTTTATAATGATTTTTTCACTCAGATTACCTTTTTTTCACAAGACTATAGTCTTATACTCAGATTACAGGTTTATAATGATTTTTCACTCAGATTACCTTTTTTCACAAGACTATAGTCTTATACTCAGATTACAGGTTTATAATGATTTTTCACTCAGATTACTTTTCTTCACAAGACTATTCTCATATTATAGATTTATAATGATTTTTCACTCAGATTACCTTTCTTCACAAGACTGTAGTCTTATACTCAGATTACAGGTTTATAATGATTTTTCACTCAGATTACCTTTCTTCACAAGACTATAGTCTTATACTCAGAGTACAGGTTTATAATGGTTTTTCACTCAGATTACCTTTTTTCACAAGACTGTAGTCTTATACTCAGATTACAGATTTTTAATGATTTTTCACTCAGATTACCTTTTATAACAATACTATAGTCCTATACTCAGATTACAGGTTTATAAGGATTTTTCACTCAGATTACCTTTTATCACAAGACTACAGTCTTATACTCAGATTACAGGTTTATACTGATTTTTCACTCAGATTACCTTTCTTCACAAGACTATAGTCTTATACTCAGATTACAGGTTTATAATGATTTTTCACTCAGATTACCTTCCTTCACAATACTATACTCATATTATAGGTTTATAATGATTTTTCACTCAGATTACCTTTTATCACAAGACTATAGTCTTATACTCAGATTACAGGTTTATAATGATTTTTTCACTCAGATTACCTTTTATCACAAGACTATAGTCTTATACTCAGATTACAGGTTTATAATGATTTTTCACTCAGATTACATTTTTATCACAAGACTATAGTCTTATACTCAGATTACAGGTTTGAAATGATTTTTCACTCAGATTACCTTTCTTCACAGGACTATAGTCTTATACTCAGATTACAGGTTTATAATGATTTTTCACTCAGATTACCTTCCTTCACAATACTATACTCATATTATAGGTTTATAATGATTTTTCACTCAGATTACCTTCCTTCACAATACTATACTCATATTATAGGTTTATAATGATTTTTCACTCAGATTACCTTTTATCACAAGACTATAGTCTTATACTTAGATTACAGGTTTATAATGATTTTTTACTCAGATTACCTTTTTTTCACAAGACTATAGTCTTATACTCAGATTACAGGTTTATAATGATTTTTTACTCAGATTACCTTTTTTTCACAAGACTATAGTCTTATACTCAGATTACAGGTTTGAAATGATTTTTTACTCAGATTACCTTTTTTTCACAAGACTATAGTCTTATACTCAGATTACAGGTTTATAATGATTTTTCACTCAGATTACCTTTTTTCACAAGACTATAGTCTTATACTCAGATTACAGGTTTATAATGAGTTTTCAATCAGATTACTTTTCTTCACAAGACTATAGTGTTATACTCAGATTACAGGTTTATAATGATTTTTCACTCAGATTACCTTTTTTAACAAGACTATAGTCTTATACTCAGATTACGGCTTTATAATGATTTTTCACTCAGCTTACCTTTTTTCACAAGACTATAGTCTTATACTTAGATTACAGGTTTATAATGATTTTTCACTCAGATTACCTTTTTTAACAAGACTATAGTCTTATACTCAGATTACAGGTTTATAATGATTTTTCACTCAGATTACCTTTTTTCACAAGTCTTATACTCAGATTACAGGTTTATAATGAGTTTTCACTCAGATTACTTTTCTTCACAAGACTATAGTCTTATACTCAGATTACAGGTTTGTAATGATTTTTCACTCAGATAACATTTTTTCACAAGACTATAGTCTTATACTTAGATTACAGGTTTATAATGATTTTTTCACTCAGATTACCTTTTTTAACAAGACTATAGTCTTATACTCAGATTACAGGTTTATAATGATTTTTCACTCAGATTACCTTTTTTCACAAGACTATAGTCTTATACTCAGATTACAGGTTTATAATGAGTTTTCAATCAGATTACTTTTCTTCACAAGACTATAGTGTTATACTCAGATTACAGGTTTATAATGATTTTTCACTCAGATTACCTTTTTTAACAAGACTATAGTCTTATACTCAGATTACGGCTTTATAATGATTTTTCACTCAGCTTACCTTTTTTCACAAGACTATAGTCTTATACTTAGATTACAGGTTTATAATGATTTTTCACTCAGATTACCTTTTTTAACAAGACTATAGTCTTATACTCAGATTACAGGTTTATAATGATTTTTCACTCAGATTACCTTTTTTCACAAGTCTTATACTCAGATTACAGGTTTATAATGAGTTTTCACTCAGATTACTTTTCTTCACAAGACTATAGTCTTATACTCAGATTACAGGTTTGTAATGATTTTTCACTCAGATAACATTTTTTCACAAGACTATAGTCTTATACTTAGATTACAGGTTTATAATGATTTTTTCACTCAGATTACCTTTTTTTCACAAGACTATAGTCTTATACTCAGATTACAGGTTTATAATGATTTTTCACTCAGATTACCTTTTTTCACAAGTCTTATACTCAGATTACAGGTTTATAATGAGTTTTCACTCAGATTACTTTTCTTCACAAGACTATAGTCTTATACTCAGATTACAGGTTTGTAATGATTTTTCACTCAGATAACATTTTTTCACAAGACTATAGTCTTATACTTAGATTACAGGTTTATAATGATTTTTTCACTCAGATTACCTTTTTTTCACAAGACTATAGTCTTATACTCAGATTACAGGTTTATAATGATTTTTCACTCAGATTACCTTTTTTCACAAGACTATAGTCTTATACTCAGATTACAGGTTTATAATGAGTTTTCAATCAGATTACTTTTCTTCACAAGACTATAGTCTTATACTCAGATTACAGGTTTATAATGATTTTTCACTCAGATTACCTTTTTTCACAAGACTATAGTCTTATACTCAGATTACAGGTTTATAATGAGTTTTCAATCAGATTACTTTTCTTCACAAGACTATAGTCTTATACTCAGATTACGGCTTTATAATGATTTTTCACTCAGCTTACCTTTTTTCACAAGACTATAGTCTTATACTTAGATTACAGGTTTATAATGATTTTTCACTCAGATTACCTTTTTTAACAAGACTATAGTCTTATACTCAGATTACAGGTTTATAATGATTTTTCACTCAGATTACCTTTTTTCACAAGTCTTATACTCAGATTACAGGTTTATAATGAGTTTTCACTCAGATTACTTTTCTTCACAAGACTATAGTCTTATACTCAGATTACAGGTTTGTAATGATTTTTCACTCAGATAACATTTTTTCACAAGACTATAGTCTTATACTTAGATTACAGGTTTATAATGATTTTTTCACTCAGATTACCTTTTTTTCACAAGACTATAGTCTTATACTCAGATTACAGGTTTATAATGATTTTTCACTCAGATTACCTTTTTTCACAAGTCTTATACTCAGATTACAGGTTTATAATGAGTTTTCACTCAGATTACTTTTCTTCACAAGACTATAGTCTTATACTCAGATTACAGGTTTGTAATGATTTTTCACTCAGATAACATTTTTTCACAAGACTATAGTCTTATACTTAGATTACAGCTTTATAATGATTTTTTCACTCAGATTACCTTTTTTTCACAAGACTATAGTCTTATACTCAGATTACAGGTTTATAATGATTTTTCACTCAGATTACCTTTTTTCACAAGACTATAGTCTTATACTCAGATTACAGGTTTATAATGAGTTTTCAATCAGATTACTTTTCTTCACAAGACTATAGTGTTATACTCAGATTACAGGTTTATAATGATTTTTCACTCAGATTACCTTTTTTAACAAGACTATAGTCTTATACTCAGATTACGGCTTTATAATGATTTTTCACTCAGCTTACCTTTTTTCACAAGACTATAGTCTTATACTTAGATTACAGGTTTATAATGATTTTTCACTCAGATTACCTTTTTTAACAAGACTATAGTCTTATACTCAGATTACAGGTTTATAATGATTTTTCACTCAGATTACCTTTTTTCACAAGTCTTATACTCAGATTACAGGTTTATAATGAGTTTTCACTCAGATTACTTTTCTTCACAAGACTATAGTCTTATACTCAGATTACAGGTTTGTAATGATTTTTCACTCAGATAACATTTTTTCACAAGACTATAGTCTTATACTTAGATTACAGGTTTGTAATGATTTTTTACTCAGATTACCTTTTATAACAATACTATAGTCCTATACTCAGATTACACGTTTATAATGATTTTTCACTCAGATTACCTTTTTTCACAAGACTATATTCTTATACTTAGATTACAGGTTTGTAATGATTTTTTACTCAGATTACCTTTTTTTCACAAGACTATAGTCTTATACTTAGATTACAGGTTTATAATGATTTTTTACTCAGATTACCTTTTTTCACAAGACTATAGTCTTATACTCAGACTACAGGTTTATAATGATTTTTCACTCAGATTACCTTTTTTCACAAGACTATAGTCTTATACTCAGATTACAGGTTTATAATGAGTTTTCAATCAGATTACTTTTCTTCACAAGACTATAGTGTTATACTCAGTTTACAGGTTTATAATGATTTTTCACTCAGATTACCTTTCTTCACAAGACTATAGTCCTATACTCAGATTACAGGTTTATAATGATTTTTCACTCAGATTACCTTTTTTCACAAGACTATAGTCTTATATTTAGATTACAGGTTTATAATGATTTTTCACTCAGATTACCTTTTTTCACAAGTCTTATACTCAGATTACAGGTTTATAATGAGTTTTCACTCAGATTACTTTTCCTCACAAGACTATAGTCTTATACTCAGATTACAGGTTTATAATGATTTTTCACTCAGATTACCTTTTTTCACAAGACTATAGTCCTATACTCAGATTACAGGTTTATAATGATTTTTCACTCAGATTACCTTTTTTAACAAGACTATAGTCTTATACTCAGATTACAGGTTTATAATGATTTTTCACTCAGATTACCTTTTTTCACAAGTCTTATACTCAGATTACAGGTTTATAATGAGTTTTCACTCAGATTACTTTTCTTCACAAGACTATAGTCTTATACTCAGATTACGGCTTTATAATGATTTTTCACTCAGCTTACCTTTTTTCACAAGACTATAGTCTTATACTTAGATTACAGGTTTATAATGATTTTTCACTCAGATTACCTTTTTTAACAAGACTATAGTCTTATACTCAGATTACAGGTTTATAATGATTTTTCACTCAGATTACCTTTTTTCACAAGTCTTATACTCAGATTACAGGTTTATAATGAGTTTTCACTCAGATTACTTTTCTTCACAAGACTATAGTCTTATATTCAGATTACAGGTTTGTAATGATTTTTCACTCAGATAACATTTTTTCACAAGACTATAGTCTTATACTTAGATTACAGGTTTATAATGATTTTTTCACTCAGATTACCTTTTTTTCACAAGACTATAGTCTTATACTCAGATTACAGGTTTATAATGATTTTTCACTCAGATTACCTTTTTTCACAAGTCTTATACTCAGATTACAGGTTTATAATGAGTTTTCACTCAGATTACTTTTCTTCACAAGACTATAGTCTTATACTCAGATTACAGGTTTGTAATGATTTTTCACTCAGATAACATTTTTTCACAAGACTATAGTCTTATACTTAGATTACAGCTTTATAATGATTTTTTCACTCAGATTACCTTTTTTTCACAAGACTATAGTCTTATACTCAGATTACAGGTTTATAATGATTTTTCACTCAGATTACCTTTTTTCACAAGACTATAGTCTTATACTCAGATTACAGGTTTATAATGAGTTTTCAATCAGATTACTTTTCTTCACAAGACTATAGTGTTATACTCAGATTACAGGTTTATAATGATTTTTCACTCAGATTACCTTTTTTAACAAGACTATAGTCTTATACTCAGATTACGGCTTTATAATGATTTTTCACTCAGCTTACCTTTTTTCCAAGACTATAGTCTTATACTTAGATTACAGGTTTATAATGATTTTTCACTCAGATTACCTTTTTTAACAAGACTATAGTCTTATACTCAGATTACAGGTTTATAATGATTTTTCACTCAGATTACCTTTTTTCACAAGTCTTATACTCAGATTACAGGTTTATAATGAGTTTTCACTCAGATTACTTTTCTTCACAAGACTATAGTCTTATATTCAGATTACAGGTTTGTAATGATTTTTCACTCAGATAACATTTTTTCACAAGACTATAGTCTTATACTTAGATTACAGGTTTGTAATGATTTTTTACTCAGATTACCTTTTTTTCACAAGACTATAGTCTTATACTTAGATTACAGGTTTATAATGATTTTTTACTCAGATTACCTTTTTTCACAAGACTATAGTCTTATACTCAGACTACAGGTTTATAATGATTTTTCACTCAGATTACCTTTTTTCACAAGACTATAGTCTTATACTCAGATTACAGGTTTATAATGAGTTTTCAATCAGATTACTTTTCTTCACAAGACTATAGTGTTATACTCAGTTTACAGGTTTATAATGATTTTTCACTCAGATTACCTTTCTTCACAAGACTATAGTCCTATACTCAGATTACAGGTTTATAATGATTTTTCACTCAGATTACCTTTTTTCACAAGACTATAGTCTTATATTTAGATTACAGGTTTATAATGATTTTTCACTCAGATTACCTTTTTTCACAAGTCTTATACTCAGATTACAGGTTTATAATGAGTTTTCACTCAGATTACTTTTCCTCACAAGACTATAGTCTTATACTCAGATTACAGGTTTATAATGATTTTTCACTCAGATTACCTTTTTTCACAAGGCTATAGTCCTATACTCAGATTACAGGTTTATAATGATTTTTCACTCAGATTACCTTTTGTTTTGACTCAGCTGTTTTGCTGGTCGGTGTTGCTTTGTCCGGGCGGAAACACCGGGACAATTGTTGCTTTGTCCGGGCGGAAACACCGGGACAATTGTAGATATAATTCAAGCACTTAAGCTTGATTATGTATTATGGTTAAATAACGCAAGCACTTGAACTTGGTTATTTTGATATGGTGAGATAACGCAAGCACTTGAACTTGGTTATTGCGGTGAAGTGGAGAATACAAATAAGACAACTGCTTAGTTTGATTGAATAATTGTTTCTCATTTATTTGAATTAAATCATGGCCTTAAATACTATTTTATTGCCAACTTGCAATAATTATTTTTAATGTATTTATTAATTGAATAATTCTACCTTGCATTTTCCACGCTTGTGAGAAAATTTTATTGCCAACTTGCAAAAATTATTTTAATTTATTAATTGAATAATTCTACCTTGCATTTTCCAAGCGTGTGAGAAATTCCAGGAAATCTGAAACCCCAGACGAATGCAATAAACTTAAAATTATTTCAAGGTTTTGTTAAATGTTTAAAGTAAAAGAATTTAGAGTAAACAACAACTACAGCAAAAATTGAAACTTAATCAGAAGTTCAAGGTTTCTTTTTCTTCATAATTTGAATTAACTGTTGAATTAAAAGTAAGGGAAAATGCATAAAAAAAAAGGTAAATACAATAAAAAATTATATTAGCTTAGCAATTTAAGGTTGTTCAACAAATTTCGTGTAGGCATATGTACTTAAGTGAGTTTGTACATTTATACAAACTAACTTATGCACATATGAAAGGAAATTCATTGTGAAGGTCTGAACATGTACCCCGCCGTTGAGTCATGCTCAACGAAATAATAAATTTGACAACCTTATATTGCTCTTTATATGTCTTAGAATTAAAGATTTAAACTACGGATACTTCAAATTCTGGTGTTGGAATATGTTGACGTACAGCTGGACGTGGAGTTTGTTGATTTGGTTTAATTCCTTTGCAACGTGCCCTTTTCCAGGCGATACTCAGGCATAGTATTATAACGAGAACGAGAGCAACATAGGCAATGGTCCCGTGGTGATATTTTATATGTTTAATTTGTGACGGAAGTTCAGCAGATACCGTTTGGTGTAATTTGCGTTGAATTTCGGAGATATTTTTAATTTGGTCGGAATAGGTCTTGTGGCGAATTCCTGCAATTTGAATCTCGTCTGGATAACTGATGTCACTTATATTGCTCATTGCTGTATATGATGTTTGAAGAGATGTGGAGACAGTTTGATGACCTTTGATGATGATTGAGTTTAGCTTAATTGTACAATCTGATGAGATTTTTAGGAGACCAGATCCTTTTAGGATTAACTGTGATTTTTCTTGCCCACATACGGAGTTTATTCGAGACGGCTGCCGCATAGTGTAGAGCCATTGATTGCTGTATTCTAATTGTGTAAGTGACGTGCTATCAACAACAGGAACAATGTTACAATTTGTTTGAGCGTTAGAATTAAGAAGAGAAATCTCGCACAAGCATTTGTCAGCGTTTGCAGTAAATTTTGTTTGCATTTGTGGACATAGAAATTCATTCTCTCTTATTGTTGAACATGTGGTCCACTGTTTCTCTGCCAACACGAAATACTGATCTTTATGAGCATTTATAGCCAGGAAGTCACTGCAAGGTTTAATAGCGAGCATTGTCCCATTTATTTGAACAGGAATTGGGTGTGGTTTCAGAAGTTCGAATATTTCAAGATCAGATAACGGAATAGATATGTGAAAGATGACGTGGTCTTGTGTGACACCTCCTTTTACATTCATGATTTTGTACAGTTGTAAAATGTTATCCTTGCTTACTGGTAGTTCTAGAGATGTTGGGAGATGATTTCTTACTTGTACTAGCTCGGCTTGAAGTTGGGACGGTGACAAAAGCATTGGGCTAATTTTACCATGGTGTGAATCTGTTAAGGCTGCTATGATTTCTGCTTGAATTCGGTGTAGCCTTGCTGATGTTAAGGAAATTTGAACTGATAGGAACATGAACATTCGAAACAGCCTTGCTTGATATTGTTCTTTTTCATTTTCTTGTAACCTAGATGCCATTTCTGATAATTGATTATCTATACTAATGAACTTTTGTTTTACATTTTCTTCATCTTGTTTAAGAACATTTAGAGTTGCATCAACAATTGATGTTTGATTTATGAGGAGTTGTTTGAGATGGTTTTCATTGTTGTTCACTGCGTTGATGGTGTTTGACATTTGTTCAGCATAATCCGAATCCAGAATACCAAACAGTGAATTAGCGACATTGCCAACGACGTTAATAGCACCACGCTTAGCTCTCCTCTTTAGTAACAGGTTTTTATCTTTTAGGCCTGCTAGGCTGAAGTCAACTGCCTGGAGAACGCTCGAACAAGTCGCCCTTTGAGTTAAAAGGTTGCACAAGCGGTGTAGTGTCGTTGTTTCGTTCATGAGGGTACTTATTTCTTGCCTATATGGTTTTAAGTTATAGTAGGAGATGATATTCCATTCTGACCGCGATACCCGTGTATTGCCAATGCCCTCAAAGTGCAAGCCGATATTGGGTTCAAACTGTGTTACTTCGATTTTATTTGTGGATACTAGTGGAATCAATAGCAATATTGTGAGTATGGTGGTCGTAATTAAGCTTGGCAAGGTCCGCTGTTTTTTGGCGGGTGACCTTCCATCCAATGACTGTTGTGATGATTGGTTTTCTGCTAATATCTCATGATTATCGTTGTTTTCTGTCATTTGTGGACGCGATAGTTCTTCTTCTTCTTCGGGTTCGTCATTGAGCTTAGGGAGTGGAGCTAAATATTGAATTGCTCGCTTAAAGATGCCTGAAGCTGTTTGGACATCTGCTACTCTTACAACTTCGTCGTGTCCTTTATATGTTTTTATTACGCGCCCAAGAGGCCATTTCATGACTGGAACGTTATCTTCTTTTATAATGACTATCGCCCCTGGTTTCAGATTTTTTGATTGTTCTCGCCATTTGTTTCGATATTGTAGCTCATTTAGGTAGTATCGTGACCACCTCTTCCAAAATTCGTGCTTGAGATGAGACACTAATTTCCATCGTGTTTCCAATTTAAGGTTTGTAGACCTTGCTTGAGCATCAATTTGGGCTGTTAATGGTTCACCTATCAGAAAGTGTCCCGGAGTCAATGCGCCTATATCGTTTGCGTCATTTGACATGGGTGAGATGGGTCTAGAATTTAATATGGCTTCAATTTCAACAACTATGGTTTCCAGTTCTTCGTACGTTAGAGATGCATTACCCAGTGTCCTTATCAAAAGATATTTTGCTGACTTAACTGCTGCTTCCCATAGACCACCAAAATGTGGTGCTCTTGGCGGAATGAAATTAAATTGTATACCCTTTTTGCCGCAAGCATTCGTAATGGCTTCTTTCGCATCTGATGCATGTATGATTGTGGTGAGTTCAGGTAATTTATTCTTTGCTCCGACGAAGTTTGTTGCATTGTCGCAATATAAATTTTGGCAATGTCCACGCCGGGCTATGAAACGTTTAAGCGCACCTATGAAAGCTTCAGTTGTGAGATCGCTGACGAGTTCCAAATGTACTGCCTTTGTGGCAAAGCAACAAAATACAGCAATGTAAGCCTTGTGTGGTCGTTTTCCCCTCAGTTTATAATGTACAGTAATTGGGCCACAGTAATCGACCCCGGTATTGATGAATGCACGGGCTGGTGTGATACGTGTCGAGGGTAGGTTTCCCATTATTTGGTGGAATAATTCTGGTTTAGCTCTGCTGCATGTCGTGCATCGATGAACTGTGGCTCTTGCCATAATTTTTCCTTTTATTGGCCAGAAACGTTGCCGAACAATTCCTAATAATGTATGCGATCCACAATGCTTGTGTTCTTCATGAATCATTTGGAATATTAATTTGGAAATGGGATCGTTGTATGGAATTAGAAGTTGATGTTTTGAGTCATAATCTAACAAAGACGCGTCGAGCCGACCTCCGACCCTTATTAGTTTATTTTCATCCAAAAAGGGTGTAAGATTCCGGATAGTGCTTGTTCCTTGTACTTGTTTGTATTTTCTTAGTTGGGTTATGTCTTCCTTGAATTCTGAGAGTTGCATTTGTGAAATAATAGGAACCAGTGCTTGGCTGAGTTCCGTTGTTGTAACTAATTTTGATGGCTGTCGCATCTGCTTCTGACATCTAGTGTGGGCAATGAAGCGCAGAATATATGCAACAATTCGCTGCAGACGATGGAATGAATTTTTATGGTTGATTTGGTAAACAAAGCTTGGTTCCGTTGTCGTCATTGCTCGTGATTCAAGCAGCTTTGCTTTTCGTTCGAGATTTGTTGGGATGTTGGAGCTTGGATTGAACTTAGGTGGCCACACCTTCTCTACGCCATGGAGAAACATTGGACCATAAAACCAAAGAGTGCTTTCCTTAAGAGCCGCCGGAGACATCCCACGAGATAATATATCTGCGGGGTTGAACTTTGAGCCTACGTGACGCCATTGTTCTGCGTGGGTTTCTTCTTGAATTACTGAGATTCGATTTGCTACAAATGTGTTGAATGAAGCTGATGATGAATTTATCCATGAGAGCACAATTTCTGAATCAGTCCATAACCATACTGGGCCTTTAAATTGAAGGTCAGACCTGACTCTTGTGGCTAGTTGGGCTCCAAGTGTGGCTGCACATAGTTCCAATCGTGGTATTGTTTGCCGTTTGAGTGGAGCTATGCGGGATTTCGCACAGAGTAAGTGTACCATAATGGTGCCATCTTTGAAAACTGATCGGATGTAAGCCGCAGCTCCATAAGCCTTTTCGGATGCGTCTGTAAAAATGTGTAGTTGTTGGGATTCTGGAACCCTTCCCTTAAAAATATGTCTTGATATTTGAAGGGTTTTTAATACATTCAGGTCTGTACGAAATGTTATCCATTTAGTGTGTAGCGATTCAGGCAAAGAAGTATCCCAATCTAGTTTTAACTCCCATAATTCTTGAATAAACATCTTTGCCGTTACTATAATGGGAGATAAAATCCCCAATGGGTCGAATAGTCTTGCAAGGTCCGAAGTGACTGTTCGCTTGGTTACTCTCTTAACGTTGCTGATGTTGACCTTAATACCCAGTTTGTCAGTTTTCGGCAGCCAAACTAGTCCTAATGTTTTGATGGTGTCGGCTTCTATTCTCTCAAAATCTAAGTTTACCTCCAAGTTGTCTTGTGGAATGTTGTGGAGTAATTGTGGATGGTTTGCACACCATTTGCGTAACGTGAAGCCGCCCTCTTTCATGATTTGCACAAGTTGCTCTTGTAATTGCATCGCTGTTGATAAGCTATTTGATCCGCCCAAGCCATCATCTACATAGAAATTTTCTTTAATAAATTGTGAAGCAAGAGGATAACGTATATTATTTTCTTCAGCCAGTTGATCAAGACATTTTGTTGCTAAGTATGGAGCAGCTCTTGTGCCATATGTGACCGTGTTGAGTTGGTAGTATGCAATGGGCATTGTGGAATCCTTTCTCCAAATTATGAGCTGAAATTTACGATCTTCAGGAGCAATCAATACCTGCCTATACATTTTTTCAATGTCAGTAGTGAAAACGAACCTTGGCATTCGAAATCTGAGAAGTATGGAGAATAGTTCACTTTGTAGTGTTGGTCCCGTGAACATGAGGTCATTTAGAGAGTAGCCTGAGGAGGTTTTTGCTGAAGCATCGAATACTACTCTGAGCTTAGTGGTTGAACTTTCTGGCCTCAGGACGCAATGATGTGGGATGTAGTAGTTTGGTGATGTTATGGAATCTGTTTCCAATTTTGTCATATGTCCCATTGATTCATACTCATCCATAAATTCAGTGTATTTAGCTTTCAATTCCGGGTTCTTTTGCAAGCGCCGTTCGAGAGCAAGAAATCGGTTGAGAGCCATTGCGTGTGAGTCGCCTAGGGTGTTAGAGGTTTGATGAAATGGTATTCTGACTACGAAGCGATTTTGACGGGTTTTAGTAGTATTTTGTACAAAGTGCTCTTCACATTGTCTGTCGGCTATTGATAGTGGTTTTTTAGTTGTTTTAACTTCATCTATTTCCCAAAGTCGAGCGATGGAAGCTTCAAGTCCTTCATCTTCAGTACATATCCCACAGGATGCGTCTGTAATGCGTTCTCTATTTATTTTTCCTGCTACAATCCATCCAAGAACCGTGTTCTGCAAAATCGGAAGTTGTGGAGATAATTTTATTTGCCCAATTGCGAGCAGTTGGTGATAATGCTCGGCACCCAGCAATATATCGATTTTATTAGATCGATTGAATGTTGGGTCAGCTAGCACAAGATTTTTCGGCAGTGGCCACTCATCAATGTTGATGAATTGTGATGGTTGTGGCGCGATAATTCGAGGCAGAACAAGTGCTTCCAGGCGTGTTGTAAATCCATTAATTCGAGAATGCAAAGCTACATTAACTCGGTGTTGTGTTTTTGTGTTGGAGTCCCCGATTCCATTGATGTTCACTGATGAAGCGTGTTTTGCAATATTAAGTCGTTTTACCAAACGCTCCGTAATTAAATTTACTTGTGAGCCAGAGTCAAGTAAGGCGCGGCATTCAAACTCCATTGTATCAGTTTTGATTTTTACTAGAGCTGTGCTGAGAAGAACGTATGAGTTGGACGCCTGACCATTTGCTGCCGCTAGTGAGGATGCTTCTGGAGGATAAGGTATCGCTTCATTGGAATCCGGACCAGTTATTTCAGGTTGATTAGTAGCGAATGATGATGTTTTCTTGGATACCTTCTCACTGGTTGATCTTTTGTTTGATGCCTGAGTGTTGTTCTCCAGATGAAGTAGCGAGTTGTGTTTTTTCTTGCATGTCAAGCATGATCCTGATTTGCAAGTTTTGGCTGTGTGTCCTGATTTTAGACAGTTCACACACAAGTTTTGCTTCCGAATGAAATTCAGACGGTCTGCTGGCGATAGTTGCTGAAATTTCTGGCACCGATATAGTTGGTGAAAGTTGTTTTTGCAAAGTGAGCACATGACTTCTATTTGTTTAGCTGAAGTAGTGGAAACATAGACCTTTGATGATCTTTCTTTCTGGTTTATGGCCTCCAGGGATTGAAACCGATTTTCGAGAAAGATTAATAGGTCTTTGATTTTTTGTAGCTCTTTTGGATTGCTAATGGTCCTCTCATATAGAACAAGAGTACCCCGATCCAATTTTTTAATAAGTATGTGAAACAGCATGGGATCCCAAGAAGCGGTATCGATCCCGATGTTGTTTAGCGCATGAAGACATTCTTGTGTTGTATCATGTAATTGTTTGATAGCAGCAGCTGATGGTCCCGCGCTTGGTTGATCCAGAAGTTGTTGCATTATTGAGGTTACAAGAACACGTTGATTATTGTATCGTTCTTGCAATAGGCTCCATGCGGTTGCGTAGTTTTCGGCTGTGGCTGAAAGATGACTTATTAGTTTTTCAGCTTCGCCCCCCAAGTTTGATTTCAGGTACCACATCTTTTGTACCGCAGGAATGTGCTGATTGTCTACAAGTTGAGTAAACAAGTCGTGAAAGGATCTCCACTTTAAATAATCTCCATTAAATTTTTGGATTGTGACCTTTGGCAGTGGTAACACGTTGTTTTGCGCAGTTTCGAATCCTTGCTCTCGTGTGCAGGGAACCAGCTTGAAATTTTCAATAACTCGCTTTTCCAGGTTTTCGTAGGAGTTCATGTCGTATCCTTCTTTTAGTGGGTCATCGCTTGATTCCCATATTTTGAAATGTAGCTCTTGGATTTCGCCCCACAATTTTTCTTTCAGCTTCATATTATTTGCCGTAGGGTCCGTGTCGAGTAGCCGCTTTAACGATGACATCATGACATTGTGCCTTCTTATTGTAGCATTTGTTGAAGTAGCCATGGTGTTTGCTTGTTTGAGCTGACTATGCCTTTAGGACTTTGTTCCTGGGAAGAGGAGCTGATGATTTTTTTGAAGTTGATCACGTCGGGGTCACCAGAATGTTTTGACTCAGCTGTTTTGCTGGTCGGTGTTGCTTTGTCCGGGCGGAAACACCGGGACAATTGTTGCTTTGTCCGGGCGGAAACACCGGGACAATTGTAGATATAATTCAAGCACTTAAGCTTGATTATGTATTATGGTTAAATAACGCAAGCACTTGAACTTGGTTATTTTGATATGGTGAGATAACGCAAGCACTTGAACTTGGTTATTGCGGTGAAGTGGAGAATACAAATAAGACAACTGCTTAGTTTGATTGAATAATTGTTTCTCATTTATTTGAATTAAATCATGGCCTTAAATACTATTTTATTGCCAACTTGCAATAATTATTTTTAATGTATTTATTAATTGAATAATTCTACCTTGCATTTTCCACGCTTGTGAGAAAATTTTATTGCCAACTTGCAAAAATTATTTTAATTTATTAATTGAATAATTCTACCTTGCATTTTCCAAGCGTGTGAGAAATTCCAGGAAATCTGAAACCCCAGACGAATGCAATAAACTTAAAATTATTTCAAGGTTTTGTTAAATGTTTAAAGTAAAAGAATTTAGAGTAAACAACAACTACAGCAAAAATTGAAACTTAATCAGAAGTTCAAGGTTTCTTTTTCTTCATAATTTGAATTAACTGTTGAATTAAAAGTAAGGGAAAATGCATAAAAAAAAGGTAAATACAATAAAAAATCATATTAGCTTAGCAATTTAAGGTTGTTCAACAAATTTCGTGTAGGCATATGTACTTAAGTGAGTTTGTACATTTATACAAACTAACTTATGCACATATGAAAGGAAATTCATTGTGAAGGTCTGAACACCTTTTTTAACAAGACTATAGTCTTATACTCAGATTACAGGTTTATAATGATTTTTCACTCAGATTACCTTTTTTCACAAGTCTTATACTCAGATTACAGGTTTATAATGAGTTTTCACTCAGATTACTTTTCTTCACAAGACTATAGTCTTATACTCAGATTACAGGTTTTTAATGATTTTTCACTCAGATAACATTTTTTCACAAGACTATAGTCTTATACTTAGATTACAGGTTTATAATGATTTTTCACTCAGATTACCTTTTTTAACAAGACTATAGTCTTATACTCAAATTACAGGTTTATAATGATTTTTCACTCAGATTACCTTTTTTCACAAGTCTTATACTCAGATTACAGGTTTATAATGAGTTTTCACTCAGATTACTTTTCTTCACAAGACTATAGTCTTACACTCAGATTACAGGTTTGTAATGATTTTTCACTCAGATAACATTTTTTCACAAGACTATAGTCTTATACTTAGATTACAGGTTTATAATGATTTTTTCACTCAGATTACCTTTTTTAACAAGACTATAGTCTTATACTCAAATTACAGGTTTATAATGATTTTTCACTCAGATTACCTTTTTTCACAAGACTATAGTCTTATACTTAGATTACAGGTTTGTAATGATTTTTTACTCAGATTACCTTTTATAACAATACTATAGTCCTATACTCAGATTACACGTTTATAATGATTTTTCACTCAGATTACCTTTTTTCACAAGACTATATTCTTATACTTAGATTACAGGTTTGTAATGATTTTTTACTCAGATTACCTTTTTTTCACAAGACTATTGTCTTATACTTAGATTACAGGTTTATAATGATTTTTTACTCAGATTACCTTTTTTTCACAAGACTATAGTCTTATACTCAGACTACAGGTTTATAATGATTTTTCACTCAGATTACCTTTTTTCACAAGACTATAGTCTTATACTCAGATTACAGGTTTATAATGAGTTTTCAATCAGATTACTTTTCTTCACAAGACTATAGTGTTATACTCAGTTTACAGGTTTATAATGATTTTTCACTCAGATTACCTTTCTTCACAAGACTATAGTCCTATACTCAGATTACAGGTTTATAATGATTTTTCACTCAGATTACCTTTTTTCACAAGACTATAGTCTTATACTTAGATTACAGGTTTATAATGATTTTTCACTCAGATTACCTTTTTTCACAAGTCTTATACTCAGATTACAGGTTTATAATGAGTTTTCACTCAGATTACTTTTCTTCACAAGACTATAGTCTTATACTCAGATTACAGGTTTATAATGATTTTTCACTCAGATTACCTTTCTTCACAAGACTATAGTCCTATACTCAGATTACAGGTTTATAATGATTTTTCACTCAGATTACCTTTTTTAACAAGACTATAGTCTTATACTCAGATTACAGGTTTATAATGATTTTTCACTCAGATTACCTTTTTTCACAAGTCTTATACTCAGATTACAGGTTTATAATGAGTTTTCACTCAGATTACTTTTCTTCACAAGACTATAGTCTTATACTCAGATTACAGGTTTGTAATGATTTTTCACTCAGATAACATTTTTTCACAAGACTATAGTCTTATACTTAGATTACAGGTTTATAATGATTTTTAACTCAGATTACCTTTTTTAACAAGACTATAGTCTTATACTCAAATTACAGGTTTATAATGATTTTTCACTCAGATTACCTTTTTTCACAAGTCTTATACTCAGATTACAGGTTTATAATGAGTTTTCACTCAGATTACTTTTCTTCACAAGACTATAGTCTTACACTCAGATTACAGGTTTGTAATGATTTTTCACTCAGATAACATTTTTTCACAAGACTATAGTCTTATACTTAGATTACAGGTTTATAATGATTTTTCACTCAGATTACCTTTTTTAACAAGACTATAGTCTTATACTCAAATTACAGGTTTATAATGATTTTTCACTCAGATTACCTTTCTTCACAAGACTATAGTCCTATACTCAGATTACAGGTTTATAATGATTTTTCACTCAGATTACCTTTTTTCACAAGACTATAGTCTTATACTTAGATTACAGGTTTATAATGATTTTTCACTCAGATTACCTTTTTTAACAAGACTATAGTCTTATACTCAGATTACAGGTTTATAATGATTTTTCACTCAGATTACCTTTTTTCACAAGTCTTGTACTCAGATTACAGGTTTATAATGAGTTTTCACTCAGATTACTTTTCTTCACAAGACTATAGTCTTATACTCAGATTACAGGTTTATAATGATTTTTTACTCAGATTACCTTTTATAACAATACTATAGTCCTATACTCAGATTACAGGTTTATAATGATTTTTCACTCAGATTACCTTTTTTCACAAGTCTTATACTCAGATTACAGGTTTATAATGAGTTTTCACTCAGATTACTTTTCTTCACAAGACTATAGTCTTATACTCAGATTACAGGTTTATAATGATTTTTCACTCAGATTACCTTTTTTCACAAGTCTTATACTCAGATTACAGGTTTATAATGAGTTTTCACTCAGATTACTTTTCTTCACAAGACTATAGTCTTATACTTAGATTACAGGTTTATAATGATTTTTTACTCAGATTACCTTTTATAACAATACTATAGTCCTATACTCAGATTACACGTTTATAATGATTTTTCACTCAGATTACCTTTTTTCACAAGACTATATTCTTATACTTAGATTACAGGTTTGTAATGATTTTTTACTCAGATTACCTTTTTTTCACAAGACTATTGTCTTATACTTAGATTACAGGTTTATAATGATTTTTTACTCAGATTACCTTTTTTTCACAAGACTATAGTCTTATACTCAGACTACAGGTTTATAATGATTTTTCACTCAGATTACCTTTTTTCACAAGACTATAGTCTTATACTCAGATTACAGGTTTATAATGAGTTTTCAATCAGATTACTTTTCTTCACAAGACTATAGTGTTATACTCAGTTTACAGGTTTATAATGATTTTTCACTCAGATTACCTTTCTTCACAAGACTATAGTCCTATACTCAGATTACAGGTTTATAATGATTTTTCACTCAGATTACCTTTTTTCACAAGACTATAGTCTTATACTTAGATTACAGGTTTATAATGATTTTTCACTCAGATTACCTTTTTTCACAAGTCTTATACTCAGATTACAGGTTTATAATGAGTTTTCACTCAGATTACTTTTCTTCACAAGACTATAGTCTTATACTCAGATTACAGGTTTATAATGATTTTTCACTCAGATTACCTTTTTTCACAAGACTATAGTCTTATACTTAGATTACAGGTTTATAATGATTTTTCACTCAGATTACCTTTTTTCACAAGTCTTATACTCAGATTACAGGTTTATAATGAGTTTTCACTCAGATTACTTTTCTTCACAAGACTATAGTCTTATACTCAGATTACAGGTTTATAATGATTTTTCACTCAGATTACCTTTTTTAACAAGACTATAGTCTTATACTCAGATTACAGGTTTATAATGATTTTTCACTCAGATTACCTTTTTTCACAAGTCTTATACTCAGATTACAGGTTTATAATGAGTTTTCACTCAGATTACTTTTCTTCACAAGACTATAGTCTTATACTCAGATTACAGGTTTGTAATGATTTTTCACTCAGATAACATTTTTTCACAAGACTATAGTCTTATACTTAGATTACAGGTTTATAATGATTTTTAACTCAGATTACCTTTTTTAACAAGACTATAGTCTTATACTCAAATTACAGGTTTATAATGATTTTTCACTCAGATTACCTTTTTTCACAAGTCTTATACTCAGATTACAGGTTTATAATGAGTTTTCACTCAGATTACTTTTCTTCACAAGACTATAGTCTTACACTCAGATTACAGGTTTGTAATGATTTTTCACTCAGATAACATTTTTTCACAAGACTATAGTCTTATACTTAGATTACAGGTTTATAATGATTTTTCACTCAGATTACCTTTTTTAACAAGACTATAGTCTTATACTCAAATTACAGGTTTATAATGATTTTTCACTCAGATTACCTTTCTTCACAAGACTATAGTCCTATACTCAGATTACAGGTTTATAATGATTTTTCACTCAGATTACCTTTTTTCACAAGTCTATAGTCTTATACTTAGATTACAGGTTTATAATGATTTTTTCACTCAGATTACCTTTTTTAACAAGACTATAGTCTTATACTCAGATTACAGGTTTATAATGATTTTTCACTCAGATTACCTTTTTTCACAAGTCTTATACTCAGATTACAGGTTTATAATGAGTTTTCACTCAGATTACTTTTCTTCACAAGACTATAGTCTTATACTCAGATTACAGGTTTGTAATGATTTTTCACTCAGATAACATTTTTTCACAAGACTATAGTCTTATACTTAGATTACAGGTTTATAATGATTTTTCACTCAGATTACCTTTTTTAACAAGACTATAGTCTTATACTCAAATTACAGGTTTATAATGATTTTTCACTCAGATTACCTTTTTTCACAAGACTATAGTCTTATACTTAGATTATAGGTTTATAATGATTTTTCACTCAGATTACCTTTTTTAACAAGACTATAGTCTTATACTCAGATTACAGTTTTATAATGATTTTTCACTCAGATTACCTTTTTTCACAAGTCTTATACTCAGATTACAGGTTTATAATGATTTTTCACTCAGATTACTTTTCTTCACAAGACTATAGTCTTATACTCAGATTACAGGTTTATAATGATTTTTCACTCAGATTACCTTTTTTAACAAGACTATAGTCTTATACTCAGATTACAGGTTTGTAATGATTTTTCACTCAGATAACATTTTTTCACAAGACTATAGTCTTATACTTAGATTACAGGTTTATAATGATTTTTCACTCAGATTACCTTTTTTAACAAGACTATAGTCTTATACTCAGATTACAGGTTTATAATGATTTTTTCACTCAGATTACCTTTTTTCACAAGACTATAGTCTTATACTCAGATTACAGGTTTATAATGATTTTTCATTCAGATTACCTTTTTTCACAAGACTATAGTCTTATACTCAGATTACAGGTTTATAATGATTTTTCATTCAGATCACCTTTTTTCACAAGACTATAGTCTTATACTCAGAGTACAGGTTTATAATGATTTTTCACTCAGATTACCTTTCTTCACAAGACTATAGTCTTATACTCAGATTACAGGTTTATAATGATTTTTCACTCAGATTACCTTTTTTCACAAGACTATAGTCTTATACTCAGATTACAGGTTTATAATGATTTTTCATTCAGATTACCTTTTTTCACAAGACTATAGTCTTATACTCAGATTACAGGTTTATAATGATTTTTCATTCAGATCACCTTTTATCACAAGACTATAGTCTTATACTCAGATTACAGGTTTATAATGATTTTTCACTCAGATTACCTTTCTTTACAAGACTATAGTCTTATACTCAGATTACAGGTTTATAATGATTTTTCACTCAGATTACCTTTCTTCACAAAACTATAGTCTTATACTCAGATTACAGGTTTATAATGATTTTTCACTCAGATTACCTTTCTTCACAAGACTATACTCATATTGTAGGTTTATAATGATTTTTCACTCTGATTGCCTTTCTTCACAAGACTATAGTCTTATACTTAGATTACAGGTTTATAATGATTTTTTACTCAGATTACCTTTTTTTCACAAGACTATAGTCTTATACTCAGATTACAGGTTTATAATGATTTTGCACTCAGATTACCTTTTATAACAATACTATAGTCCTATACTCAGATTACAGGTTTATAATGATTTTTCACTCAGATTACCTTTTATCACAAGAATATAGTCTTATACTCAGATTACAGGTTTATAATGATTTTTCACTCAGATTACCTTTCTTATACTCAGATTATAGGTTTATAATGATTTTTCACTCAGATTACCTTTCTTCACAGGACTATAGTCTTATACTCAGATTACAGGTTTATAATGATTTTTCACTCAGGTTACCTTTCTTCATAAGAATATAGTCTTATACTCAGATTACAGGTTTATAATGATTTTTCACTCAGATTACCTTCCTTCACAATACTATACTCATATTATAGGTTTATATTGATTTTTCACTCAGATTACCTTTCTTCATAAGACTATACTCATATTATAGGTTTATAATGATTTTTCATTCAGATTACCTTTTTTCACAAGACTATAGCCTTATACTCAGATTACAGGTTTATAATGATTTTTCATTCAGGTTACCTATCTTCACAAGACTATAGTCTTATACTCAGATTACAGGTTTATAATGATTTTTCATTCAGATCACCTTTTATCACAAGACTATAGTCTTATACTCAGATTACAGGTTTATAATGATTTTTCACTCAGATTACCTTTTTTCACAAGACTATAGTCTTATACTCAGATTACAGGTTTATAATGATTTTTCACTCAGATTACCTTTCTTCACAAGACTATACTCATATTGTAGGTTTATAATGATTTTTCACTCTGATTGCCTTTCTTCACAAGACTATAGTCTTATACTTAGATTACAGGTTTATAATGATTTTTTACTCAGATTACCTTTTTTTCACAAGACTATAGTCTTATACTCAGATTACAGGTTTATAATGATTTTTCACTCAGATTACCTTTTATAACAATACTATAGTCCTATACTCAGATTACAGGTTTATAATGATTTTTCACTCAGATTACCTTTTATCACAAGACTACAGTCTTATACTCAGATTACAGGTTTATACTGATTTTCCACTCAGATTACCTTTCTTCACAAGACTATAGTCTTATACTCAGATTACAGGTTTATAATGATTTTTCACTCAGATTACCTTCCTTCACAATACTATACTCATATTATAGGTTTATAATGATTTTTCACTCAGATTATCTTTTATCACAAGAATATAGTCTTATACTCAGATTACAGGTTTATAATGATTTTTCACTCAGATTACCTTTTATCACAAGACTATAGTCTTTTACTCAGATTACAGGTTTATAATGATTTTTCACTCAGATTACCTTTTATCACAAGACTATAGTCTTATACTCAGATTACAGGTTTATAATGATTTTTCACTCAGATTACCTTTCTTCACAGGACTATAGTCTTATACTCAGATTACAGGTTTATAATGATTTTTCACTCAGGTTACCTTTCTTCATAAGAATATAGTCTTATACTCAGATTACAGGTTTATAATGATTTTTCACTCAGATTACCTTCCTTCACAATACTATACTCATATTATAGGTTTATATTGAATTTTCACTCAGATTACCTTTCTTCATAAGACTATACTCATATTATAGGTTTATAATGATTTTTCACTCAGATTACCTTTCTTCACAAGACTATAGTCTTATACTTAGATTACAGGTTTATAATGATTTTTTACTCAGATTACCTTTTTTTCACAAGACTATAGTCTTATACTCAGATTACAGGTTTATAATGATTTTTCACTCAGATTACCTTTTTTAACAAGACTATAGTCTTATACTCAGATTACAGGTTTATAATGATTTTTCACTCAGATTACCTTTTATCACAAGACTACAGTCTTATACTCAGATTACAGGTTTATACTGATTTTTCACTCAGATTACCTTTCTTCACAAGACTATAGTCTTATACTCAGATTACAGGTTTATAATGATTTTTCACTCAGATTACCTTCCTTCACAATACTATACTCATATTATAGGTTTATAATGATTTTTCACTCAGATTACCTTTTATCACAAGAATATAGTCTTATACTCAGATTACAGGTTTATAATGATTTTTCACTCAGATTACCTTTTATCACAAGACTATAGTCTTATACTCAGATTACAGGTTTATAATGATTTTTCACTCAGATTACCTTTTATCACAAGACTATAGTCTTATACTCAGATTACAGGTTTATAATGATTTTTCATTCAGATTACCTTTCTTCACAGGACTATAGTCTTATACTCAGATTACAGGTTTATAATGATTTTTCACTCAGGTTACCTTTCTTCATAAGAATATAGTCTTATACTCAGATTACAGGTTTATAATGATTTTTCACTCAGATTACCTTCCTTCACAATACTATACTCATATTATAGGTTTATATTGATTTTTCACTCAGATTACCTTTCTTCATAAGACTATACTCATATTATAGGTTTATAATGATTTTTCACTCAGATTACCTTTCTTCACAAGACTATAGTCTTATACTCAGATTACAGGTTTATAATGAGTTTTCAATCAGATTACTTTTCTTCACAAGACTATAGTGTTATACTCAGATTACAGGTTTATAATGATTTTTCACTCAGATTACCTTTTTTAACAAGACTATAGTCTTATACTCAGATTACAGGTTTATAATGATTTTTCACTCAGATTACCTTTTTTAACAAGACTATAGTCTTATACTCAGATTAAAGGTTTATAATGATTTTTCACTCAGATTACCTTTTTTAACAAGACTATAGTCTTATACTCAGATTACAGGTTTATAATGATTTTTCACTCAGATTACCTTTTTTCACAAGTCGTATGCTCAGATTACAGGTTTATAATGAGTTTTCACTCAGATTACTTTTCTTCACAAGACTATAGTCTTATACTCAGATTACAGGTTTGTAATGATTTTTCACTCAGATAACATTTTTTCACAAGACTATAGTCTTATACTTAGATTACAGGTTTATAATGATTTTTCACTCAGATTACCTTTTTTCACAAGACTATAGTCTTATACTTAGATTACAGGTTTGTAATGATTTTTTACTCAGATTACCTTTTATAACAATACTATAGTCCTATACTCAGATTACACGTTTATAATGATTTTTCACTCAGATTACCTTTTTTCACAAGACTATAATCTTATACTCAGATTACAGGTTTATAATTATTTTTTCACTCAGATTACCTTTCTTCACAAGACTATAGTCTTATACTCAGATTACAGGTTTATAATGATTTTTCACTCAGGTTACCTTTCTTCATAAGACTATAGTCTTATACTCAGATTACAGGTTTATAATGATTTTTCACTCAGATTACCTTCCTTCACAATACTATACTCATATTATAGGTTTATAATGATTTTTCACTCAGATTACCTTTTTTTCACAAGACTATAGTCTTATACTTAGATTACAGGTTTATAATGATTTTTTACTCAGATTACCTTTTTTTCACAAGACTATAGTCTTATACTCAGATTACACGTTTATAATGATTTTTCACTCAGATTACCTTTTTCACAAGACTATAGTCTTATACTCAGATTACAGGTTTATAATGATTTTTCAATCAGATTACTTTTCTTCACAAGACTATAGTGTTATACTCAGATTACAGGTTTATAATGATTTTTCACTCAGATAACCTTTCTTCACAAGTCTTATACTCAGATTACAGGTTTATAATGATTTTTCACTCAGATTACCTTTCTTCACAAGACTATGCTCATATTATAGGTTTATAATGATTTTTCACTCAGATTACCTTTCTTCACATGACTATAGTTTTATACTCAGATTACAGATTTATAATGATTTTTCACTCAGATTACCTTTTTTCACAAGACTATAGTCTTATACTCAGATTACAGGTTTATATTGATTTTTCACTCAGATTACCTTTCTTCACAAGACTATACTCATATTATAGGTTTATAATGATTTTTCACTCAGATTACCTTTCTTCACAAGACTATAGTCTTATACTCAGATTACAGGTTTATAATGGTTTTTCACTCAGATTACCTATCTTCACAAGACTATAGTCTTATACTCAGATTACAGGTTTATAATGATTTTTCATTCAGGTTACCTATCTTCACAAGACTATAGTCTTATACTCAGATTACAGGTTTATAATGATTTTTCACTAAGATTACCTTTCTTCACAAGACTATAGTCTTATACTCAGATTACAGGTTTATAATGATTTTTCACTGAGATTACCTTCCTTCACAATACTATACTCATATTATAGGTTTATATTGATTTTTCACTCAGATTACCTTTCTTCACAAGACTATACTCATATTATAGGTTTATAATGATTTTTCACTCAGATTACCTTTTTTTCACAAGACTATAGTCTTATACTTAGATTACAGGTTTATAATGATTTTTTACTCAGATTACCTTTTTTTCACAAGACTATAGTCTTATACTCAGATTACACGTTTATAATGATTTTTCACTCAGATTACCTTTTTCACAAGACTATAGTCTTATACTCAGATTACAGGTTTATAATGAGTTTTCAATCAGATTACTTTTCTTCACAAGACTATAGTGTTATACTCAGATTACAGGTTTATAATGATTTTTCACTCAAATTACCTTTCTTCACAAGTCTTATACTCAGATTACAGGTTTATAATGAGTTTTCACTCAGATTACTTTTCTTCACAAGACTATAGTCTTATACTTAGATTACAGGTTTATAATGATTTTTCACTCAGATTACCTTTTTTAACAAGACTATAGTCTTATACTCAGATTACAGGTTTATAATGATTTTTCACTCAGATTACCTTTTTTAACAAGACTATAGTCTTATACTCAGATTACAGGTTTATAATGATTTTTCACTCAGATTACCTTTTTTAACAAGACTATAGTCTTATACTCAGATTACAGGTTTATAATGTTTTTTCGCTCAGATTACCTTTTTTAACAAGACTATAGTCTTATACTCAGATTACAGGTTTATAATGATTTTTCACTCAGATTACCTTTTTAACAAGACTATAGTCTTATACTCAGATTACAGGTTTATAATGATTTTTCACTCAGATTACCTTTTTTCACAAGTCTTATACTCAGATTACAGGTTTATAATGAGTTTTCACTCAGATTACTTTTCTTCACAAGACTATAGTCTTATACTCAGATTACAGGTTTGTAATGATTTTTCACTCAGATAACATTTTTTCACAAGACTATAGTCTTATACTTAGATTACAGGTTTATAATGATTTTTCACTCAGATTACCTTTTTTCACAAGACTATAGTCTTATACTTAGATTACAGGTTTGTAATGATTTTTTACTCAGATTACCTTTTATAACAAGACTATAGTCTTATACTCAGATTACAGGTTTATAATGATTTTTCACTCAGATTACCTTTTTTCACAAGTCTTATACTCAGATTACAGGTTTATAATGATTTTTTCACTCAGATTACCTTTCTTCACAAGACTATAGTCTTATACTCAGATTACAGGTTTATAATGATTTTTCACTCAGGTTACCTTTCTTCATAAGACTATAGTCTTATACTCAGATTACAGGTTTATAATGATTTTTCACTCAGGTTACCTTTCTTCATAAGGCTATAGTCTTATACTCAGATTGATAGTATAATAAATAATTAAGTCTGTATTGAAAAGTTAATCATAATAAATAAGACTAGTTGGGGTTCATCAAGAGGGGAATAGTAAAATCAAATGAAAACTCAATTTTATTTTAATTCTAATTAAATTCTCTCGCTCATATTAACGCTCGTAAATATGCATAATGTTTTTTCATGACATTTGATAAGTAATTTAATTAGTAAAATTCAATGAATGTCAATTAACTAAAAATATAATTTAAGGAAGATCTTTTCTCTTTTCAAGAGAAGAGGGTTAAAATATTTTTTTTCCAATTTTCTTAAATTATTATTTAACTTGAGGTCTTACTTTGCGGTTAAAAAATTTTATTTAATTTATCGATATTTCGATATTCATTGAGTATCATCTTCGGGACAATTCTATTCTTTTTTTCTATCTATATATATAAAAACAAGTCCGTATACACTACGTAGGCAGTGGCCCATATATGGTTTATATAAAGTTTGGTTAAAATCAGATAACGCACGTGTGTGCGGTGCGTATGTGAAGTGAGTGTGTTTTTGCCGCAGGCATTATTTGTACCGCATACAGCATTCATTAGTATTGAATACATTTTGGTCGTTTGTGTATTGGAGAGCATTGCACGGAGTGATGCAAATAGCAATTTGTTATCATTTCTCTTTTCTCTTTGGACGTCATTGGTGATTGATCTTATCATAATCGATTTTATTAATTTCTTCGCATTTTTTGATGAGTAAACCAACTTTATTAAAAACAAGTGTGTTTCTTTTCTTATTTTGTTTTGCCGTGCGAAGCAGGCAACGGGCCCGCTAGTTAGTTATAAAGAAAGGTAAAAAATATAGAGATATTACTCTTCTTTCCTGTATTGGTAACAATATTTCCTATATTTAAATCTGCAAAAGAAGGGAAACCTTAAGTCCCCCTAAATGAAAAAGGAAAGATGTAAACTTTAAAAACACTAATACGCATATCTCCTCTACCAGAATCTGATGTTAGGACCTCCTTTCGGAATATATTTTAAATTGTTATATAGTATCATGTAAGAACGGATCATTTTGCTACCATAATTTTTTCGATATTGAAATTTATTAACAAAAATCTATTGAACCTTTCAAAAGTAATGGAGGTTTGGTCACTCACGCTTATTTTGGATCTACAACATTTTTAAAGAGAAAAAAAAACCAGCAGCAATTATACGATCACAAACGATCACGCTATTGCATCTAATGTAAAATGATCACAATCGCAATTTCACAAATCAAAGCAAAGTCCTCTTTATCATATAGAAAATTTACTAAAATATTTATATAAAAAATTAAGATTTGAAAGAAACCAAAACGAGAGCAGGAAATTTCCATTCTGGAAAGAGACATTCAATTTAGTTTGAGGACAAATTTTAATTGAATTATGAAGCCGAATTTTTATAAAAAAATTTGGCTCAATCATGACTAATCTAACTTAAAGAAACTCTATGCTGACGTAATTTAAACAATCTGAGTAATAATTTTATGAAAAGTCATTGGCGTTGTCATTGTCATTATTAAACCACAAAAGTATTTTTGCACAGTCACTTATTCAATGACATATTAACTCGATTTAATAAAAAGAGGTTTAAACATTTTTATATTAATTCTAAAAATTTTAAAAGATTTTGTCCTTAATTTTTATTTAATTTTCCGGCAAAACAAGAATATTTTCAATGTTTTGCATGTATTGAATTTAGTTGCCCCTATAAACTTATGATTCGAATTGAGTTCAACTTGAGTTCGACTTGACTACAATATAAAAGGAGTGACTAAAATATTTCAAAATATTCATTAAAATTATTATAAATATTATTCTTAATGTAACCCCTGAGTTTGGCATTAATAATTTAATATGAAGCATACAAAGTAATTAATTTATACACCCTTTCCAAAAATGAATGCATTCATTCACCTTTTTTAAGAAGTTCACTAAACTTTCAGCACTCAACACTTGGGACTTACAATCAATTAAAATTCCAAAAGGTGATTTATTTACCTTTTTGGAGTAATTAAGAATCCGTTTAAATTATATATCTTGCCTGACAAATTTATATTGGAATCTTTTCCAATAAAAATCAATAAAATTAAATATTACACGCATACTATTATACATACATACAAATGTCCCAGTTGTCCAAGTTGACGTACACTAAAATGTCTTTGAAGATCTATGTAGGATTTGTCCTCGTTGTATTAAGGTTTTGAGCTATTATTCAAACGAGATCATTTTTCGCGTCAATATGAGCGACAAAGTGTTGCATGATGCCCCATCTGAAACAGTATTGCCAACAACATTAGCGACTATGCCGTACAGTTTCTCCTCTATCAGTCTAATAAGAGGTGATGTTTTAAATAGTGAACGCTGCGAAAAACTTTTAGAGACATTATTTTAAATATTGTGTTTAACAAAAGTCATCACGTTATGACATGGAGGTATTGTCGACGAATATATCATGGCGAAAAGATCAGCGATCGGTTGTTAGTGACCTCTCTGCCATTTGTGTGAAAGTCTCCGTGTCCTTAATATCATTTACTCTGTATTTTCATCCCGTCATTAAAGACATCCTAAACACATGGCCAACTGGAGTATATAAAAATAAACATTTATATATGTAAGTGCTTTAGAGGCCAAATCAAAAAAGATCATTGCGCCCGGGGGTCGTTCAATATTTACCTTTTAAGTTGCAATACATACACTCACACTTTATTTCTAAAACAGTCCTTCCTTTTAAAATTGAATCTTACTAGAGGCAAAATTTTGATTTCAATATCAATTGTTGTTTGTTTTCACATAAAAAAGAATTTGATTTAAAATAGCTCAATGCTTTGACTTTATGATACGCAAAATTAACCCTTTGATCAATTTTAGCGAATAAATTTTCGCTTCTCTTCGTTGAAATTTTTATTCAAAATTTTCTTGTTCATTTTCAAAACTATATTTTCAGAATGAAGAAAGAATTTATTATCAAATATAAGTAGAACTATAATTAAAGAAAATGAAGAATACTTACAAAAAATATATTTTTCGAACTACAACAACGATTTTTACAAAAATGTAATATTTTATCAAATATGTAGATCATAATACAGATCTGAAATTTTTTAAAAATTACAGAATTCAATATTGGTTGCAATGTGCCTTTAAACTCTTGGAAAAATTTCGGTCTATGTCGATTTCCACAATTTTGTCGCTGTTTATATTTTTGCTGAAAGTGATTTGCACAAGGGAATTATTGAAGTTTAATCAAATTGGGGTAATAAACTTTTTTTATAAATTGATACAATAAATGTTACACTATTTTCAGAAACACAAACGCCATTAATTTACACATAATCATCGCCAGCTCACATCTTAGGACGAGCATGAAATACACATGAACTCTGAAGCGAGAGTGCAGCGATTTACAATAACAGCATTGTTGTATGCCGCTGTATAGATTATAATTAAATTTGACTTTGAAACATTACTTTACAATTAACACTTAATTAAAAAATGATACGATAATTTAGATTCAGTAAAAAAGTTGTATATTTTGGACTTTGCCTACAAATTGGGGATCAAAAGAAAATATTCCATAAAACGGGAACCATTAAAGCAATTTGTATTTGAAGAGACCCATATAATTTTTCTTCATTCATTAAACATCATTATTCATTTTTATTTTGCCACAATTAATTATTTGAAACGAATAAATATTATGATTAGGAAGAATAAGTTTTAAACATATTCGCATTGTTCCCTAATTAATCCTTGTTTTAATCAAGCAAAATATTGCCGAACTTACAAACGTTTAAATAACAACCAGCAGTTTAATAAACCGACAATATTTCTCAAATATAAAACAATTAATTAAAAAGATTTTATATTTTTTTACAATATATAAAATTACACTCATTTCAACCAGATAAGTCAATCAATTTTTTTTTTAAATCTCCACTCCATTAGTTACTTTGATTAACAACCAGCATTTATAACAATACATTAGGCCTGTTCGTTTACTTTTCGATTGAATACTTGTAACAAGAGAGTAACGTTAAAATTTAAAGAATCACTCTACAAAATCCTCGAGAAAGTAAATGAAGGCTGTACTAGTAACAATTTGTAATTTGATTCTTCGTCTTCCTTTTTCTGTTCGTTGTTCCTAAGAAAAATACTTTTGATATTGAAAAAAAAAATTTTATTCTTCTTTGCTTTTTGAAAGTTCACAAAGAACCATTTACAAATCCTCCATGTAATGAAGCACACAGTGTCTTAATTCGAACACACTGACACCAACTAGACTTTGTCTGCGATATTCAATGAGAGCGGCTTAGAAATTAAAAAAAGCACATTTCAATAATATTAAATTTGTTAATACTTTTTAATTCGTAAACAGAAAGAAGCTGTCAAAATAATTCTTACGAGTAAATAATTTTACTGGTAACAATTTTATAAATCAATTTTTGCGTTCGTGAACACTTTCCATTTACAACTATTGAAACATTCTTTTTAATGAACTGACCTATTATATCACAAAATATTTTTAAATTTGAATTAGTTATTAATAATTGCTTTAATATCCTTAATATATTTTTAAATAATTAATATAACTACACAGTGGAGAGGAATGCAAAATCGTAATTTTCATCAGGCGAAATCATCTTAAAAAAAAATATTCTAAAAAAATTTTACTAAATAGAGGATGTTAATGTTAAATTTTCGAAAATGTAAAATATTAGAAAATTACTGCTAATTAACCAAGAGACTTGAAAATTTTATATACTTGCATAGAACGCAAATTCATTTATTCTAAAGAGAATTTGGTTTCGTGAGCATAATTTCGATATTTCCTTTTAAAAAACCTTTTAAGTGGTAAAAATTGATTTAACATCACAAATCTGTAGACAATATGTGTGAAAAGCATATGTTTTTCAGTAAAATAAAACAAAAATAAAAAAATGAAAAACTTAAATATTTTTCACACTCGAGTTGGTTATCATTGGGCCATTGTGGTATCGTATATGCTTCGCTGTATATCTTCAGAGACAAACCATTCTGACCATTAGATTAGAATTAATAATTTTTTTGCCATCATTTTTTAAGGTCAGCCGTGCCGTGCAATAAAGCAAATGCACCTGAATCATTAATTTTATTTGGATTTTTTTTTTTTTTTTTGTGGTATAAATATATTCAAAATTGAAATAACTTCATTATTGTTAAAGGCCATATATATTTTTATTTAATTATTTTAGATGGATAAACTTTTAGAATGAAGTCTTTTTGTTACAATTAAATAAACAAACTTGCAGCAATCTAAAGAATTGAATTGATTTTTGTTCCTTTGTTGTGTATTTTGGGAACCGCAAACCTTTTTATTTTAATCTCATATAAATTTACATAAACAATTAAACCATTGAATTCAACATTGAATAAACGCAACAAAAATGGTATACGAGTGATTTCATTTGCCTTTAAAGAGGCATCTAATTACTATCACATTCATTTAATTCCATTATGCAAATTCAGAGAACATTTATTTATTTATTATGCGATTTTGGTTTAAAGTTGATATGACAATTCGGTTCAGGACTAAAATTTCATACATTATTTCAAAAACCTGCAAGTGCTTTGCACTTTGCAGACACATGAAGTGTATGAGGTACTGGCAAAATTTTTATCTTACAAGTTATTTTCATCGTTGCACTCGATGGTTGCAATCTGTTTAAACTGTTTTTAAATCATATAATAATTTTTTCGAAATAAATATAATAATATTCGTTTTTACGAGATTGAGTTGGCTAAACACCAGTTCAGGGTCTAAATTTGACCATGGAAAACAAACCGATTTCAAAACAAAGCCAATAATTTCTGACAGAATCTCCAAACGTTTTATCTTTATTAACTTACGAATTGCATATTGAAATACTAAATATTTGGACAAAATATCTTCTTTTTGAGATCTCAAAATATGTTTCATTTAGAAAAACAAACAAGTAATGAACCATATTCATACGCCCGAAATAACATTCAAAATTAAATGAAAATATTTTTCTATAAGGCCTGTTCTGTAAACCGCTTGATTCCAAATCACAAGCCATTTTGAAATCAAAAATATGATTTATTCCTGTTGTGGAATTCACACAAGGAAGCAGCTGATTTTTTTGTTGTTGGTTTGATGGCATTATGTGTTCATTAAAGTTAATTAATTTATTAGTCAAAATATGAATTTTATTTTTCATTGTATATCACGATTTTCTCTTAATTTTCCATAAAAACAATTACATTGTGAAAAATTTTAGGTTTTTAAAGTCGGCCGCAAAAACTTTAATTTTAATAAAAAAAAGCAAAAATTTTGCCATTTGTTGCAAAAAGTTGCCATTTGTTGCATTTTTTTATATTAGACGAAATAATTAATATCCATTAATAATTTTCAATATAATTTGACAATAATAAGGGTTTTCTTATTAACACAAATTAAAAATATTTTTCGTTGAAAATTAATCTTGCATCTCTGGCAAGTATCGATGTATTTTCGAAGAACTAAATCAGCCGATTACTTAAAAGCGAAAGTGAAATGACAAACAAATCTCAGATTTTTTACTACAAAAATCAATTAAAACACGTACAGTTCATTGCGAACTTTAAAGTCAAATATTCGATTAAGTACCGGATTTAGGTGACCGGTTGTATGCAGATCACTTTTTATGTGATTTAAAATTACTTTTACAAAATGTCATTTCTTTATGTGATGACTGTACTTTGCAATTCATTTTCAAATTTTCTCTGAATTATTCATAATAATTTGTCACTTCCTATCAGAGGTTAACGAAAGTAATTTCTGTACGGTCGTTAATAAATACTTCCGATATAAACTTTTCTATACCCCAATTTCCTTTTATAGACTTTTTATTTATTATATTCAAATTCAAAATATTGACTTTTAATGATGTGACGCCTGATTATGTCCACATTTAAATGTAAAATATAAAATATATTCCATATATGGCATCTACGTATTTTATATCTTAACAAATTGCAGGTAAAATAAATTTTTTCTAAAGGAAACTTGTCAATCGTCTCAAACAAAAAAGGTTTGAATACAATTCATATTTTTAAATCTTTATCATCCTCTTCATCTTTTTGTTAATTCCCTTTTAGTTTCTCTTTAAACAAAATTCTTTAGTTGCTGGATTTCAAAACAATAAAATATTTATGACTAAAAATATTCTTTATACTCTGCGAATGTGTGTGTTTATGTATAAAACTTTAACAAAATTTAGTTTAAGTTTACCAAGAAACAAAAGCAGGGAGAATGTAAGTGTCAAAATCCTTCCGGTAAATAGGCGGGACGTCCTTAACGGCATAATAAAATCCACTGATGCAGAGATCCACTAGTAGTTTGTGTGTCTGTATAATAAATATGATTTAATTTGCATAAGTCTTGACTACTTGATGATAATTGTGCCCAACATCTTCCATTTAACCCTTAAACGGATACCTGGCCATATTCAGTCATTTTCACACTTTACGTTTTATATAGATAACAGAGATAAATCTTTTTGTTTTTTTTTTTTTGTTTTTTTTTTTTTTTGTGTGTATATGAATTCCTCAATTAAGGGAAACATTTACATATAAAAAGTAAAATATTTGTGGGACAAATTTTAGTTGATATTTGTACCCCCTGGCCCTAGGTAGGACCTGTAACTTTTTATACTTAAATCAATATAAAATCAAGAGATAAATTAAATTTTTAGAGTGCAGTAGGTAAAATCAAAACAAAATGGCTAAATAATACACAAAGCAGACAATAAATAAAATATGCCATTAAAAAAATCGCATCCTTTGGCCTCAACAGAGAGTGTTGTCGGGGAACACTTCCAGGCTCTTGGCATCCACTGAGATTGTAAACGCAGAGTTAATGTTGTGGAAAAGAAACTTTATTTAATAACTTCTTATAAATTTTTAGTTAATTTTAACTCTAATGTTAAAATTCTTTTTAATGCGGGTACCAAGAACAGTTTTATCACCTGAGAAGATCTTCGTAAGACTCTGAGAAAATGGCCGCTTTTTGGGCTATTTATGGCATCTAAAAACCCGCTTTTTTCGGAATTAACAATGGAGTTTATACTAACATATTAATTCTACCAATACATATGTATATATAGATAAATAAAATGACGTATCGAGAGATGTGTTTAGTTCTTTTTACGGCGTGAAGCTTACAACCATTATAAGGCATTAGTGGCGGTAACAGAGAGTTTTTGGTAAAAGAAATAAGAGTAAAGAAAGTGTTTGTATAATTACCATAATATTATTTATTACAACTTTTTTTCTTTCAAAATTTGTTCCTTAGTATTTTGAAAGATTGGCAGAAGCAATCGCTGGTATAGAAAATTAAAATCATGATGTTGCAGATGAGGCTTTTGACAAATAGTTACAGGTTGATGGCGTAGTAGAAAATCTAATTAAAAGGACTCAGGAAGTGTTAAATTTCAATTATTTTTTACAAGGAAAGGATAGAATTCTGATTTCTGGACGATCTTTGGATCAACACCTATCGAAGTGTATCGTGTTTCCTTATTTAAAGCCTTATTGCATTTCACAAGCAAGACAGAAAAGTTATAGAATCTAAAACAACACACTTGCAAAAATAGTACGACAATTTCACAAAAAAATTTTTTCGTTAAAAGAGTTTTACATTCCAATTGTTCTATGAAATTGTACTGTACGCATAGATGTATTCGAAAATGCAATACTGCGCTGCGTCTCATATGCAGGCACGGTTAGTTTGCGATAATGCTTCAAGTCAATTGACGGTCATGGGATGTGTAGACATATTTTTAGGTTTTATTTACATTTTCGAAAATTCGTTATTAATAACCGATAATTTGCATAATATAAAAAATAAATCAAAATGCGCAGTTAACGAAATCAAATGATTTTCAAATGGAAAAATATAAATTTATTGCTGAAAACTTTATGTTGCAAGAATACATCAGTTATTTTTGTATGTGTTTTAAGTTTTTAATGCATCACATTTTTTGTGATGAATTCTAGAGCTTATGATAGTGTCGCCAGCTGATGCATTTCTGAACGTGCTGATACGTAAGAGATGCAGCGCAGTGCTGCATTTCGAACAGGCAATAAAAATAAGAAGCACATTGCCTGAATATGGAAAACAGCCAGCAACGAAGTCCATTAGGAGGGTTCAACATATTTACCGTTTTATAAGGCTAGACGATAGATTATGGAATATTTCGGTCCAATAAGGATTTTCCCTTTTTAATATAAATCTGCCTACAATTATATTTGTCTTGAATGCATATTAGACGTGTGGCATTAATATTATAAATTAGGTACGAATTTGTTACCGTATAATTTTTTATAGATTTCTTATTTGTTTTTTTTTCTTCGTACAATTTCTTTATTTCCATATGCTTTAAAAAATATTGTTTATAATAAAAAACTTTTGTATTTTTATAAATTTTTTGCGGTAGCATACAAAATGCATGTGGCCCCAGTCAGGCACAGGGGGCTCTTTGTGTCTACTTAAGGGTTAAAATGGTTCATAAACTAAGAAATAATGATAATGAGAAACTCCACAGGAAACATTTATGACCAGATGAGCTGAAATTGCTTTTATTGTAGCTGTTTAAAGTATGAAAAGGTCTCGATACGATCGTACAGTGAACTCGACCACATGCCACCACCCGCTTTTTTATGGCAAATGGATGTACGACGTATGTTACTGCGTATGTGTTTACGCGGGCTTTATTACAATTTTATTTTATCTCCAGAGCTGCCATATTTTAATTACACATAATAAACTGATAAAAAAGATACACATACAAATTTGCAAAGGCACGATGGTCATAGGCTTCCCAAACTAACAAACACTCCATCGTGAACATGAAGAAGAGCTGAACAGCTTAAAAAAAGTAATAAAAATACAAACGCAAAAAATTTATATTTCAAGAGAAAACTGGGAGATAAAATACGTAGAAATACACACAGTTGGCCAAAAAAGAACTTCTTCGGCCTTGTTTTAAACGCCACTTAAATTACTTTGGTATTTCGAATTGTCTTTGTTTTGAGCAACAGACCATTTTCAAAATCAAAGTTTCAAAAATGTATTGTGTGTTGTGGCTTTAGCTGTTCATATGCCAATATTTCATTAGTCATTAAACCAAAAACCCCAATGAACTTTAAGAAGTTCGAAAAAATTCAACCTCATGATGTTTATGTCAAACAAATCAAATACAATATGAGAATTTTCTATCACATATGAATATTGCCAATAGAATGAAGAATGCTTTTGTACAAACAGCTCAACAAATAATTATGCTCTATATCAGCCTGAGTTATTATTCTTGCAACATGTATTCAATTAGACAACTTTTTGGGCGTCAATGATGATATTTTTCAGACAAAACGAAAACTGAAATGTCGGCATATAAACAGCTAAATCCACAACAAACAATACATTTTGAATTTCTTATTGTTCTAGCGACTAGTTGATGAAAATATTTCAAATAATGCACTTCAATATTATAAGCATTTCTATAATATTGTAATTGCCCGCTGTGTCCGATTATTTATTTATTTTTCGAAATTCACCACAGAAATGTTTCTAATATATATACAGCAAAAGTGAAGACTTAATCATAAAGTTATCGGATTATACTTATTAATATTGAAATTTATTATTCGGTATATTTTCCCCAACTAATCGTTAAAACAATTAGAGCTTTTGCAAAATGCATTGTTTATTGTGGCTTTAGCACTTCATATGCCGATGATTTGGTTTAGCGACCAATGAAATGTCGGTATATGAAGAGCTAAAGCCACATAGAACTTAAATCAATAATCAGTCGATATCATTTACATTCTGGTCAATCACTAGAAGAGCGAAGCACCATTAAAAGTGACAGAGACGGAGAAGATTCAATAATGGTTTGAGCTTGTTTTATGGAGTTTGATGCCTTTTCTTTATGTGTAAGGAGATGTACCTTAAAGTAGAAAGACTTTACTTTTCCAGTCATCAAAACTAAGGCGATATTAGTTTGAAAAAATTGTCTACGCCAGCCTTAAGCCTAAACACCAATTCCATCGAAAATTTATGGTTGTTGTGAAACGATGATTGGGAAACTATAAAACGCTCCAAGTTGGCTTTAAGATAGAGTTTAAAACGTATGGAGTAATAAAATCATCGAGACTTGTCAAAATCTGATTGAATGAATCCTCAAAATTTTTGCAAAAGCTTTAAGGAGCAGAAAAAGCTTCACTAACTTTTAACTAAAATCCTGCATAAAGATTATATTAAAAACCAAGATCACTTCAAAACTAAATCCACTTTTTAGACTGAATTTGTCCTTGGTACACTTTTTTTCTTTACTCTAAGTTTAAATTGTCGTATTCAGCTTATAGTCTATTTAAATAATAAATACAAGTATCAAATTTTGCTAAAATCTCCAAATATAAATGTAAGTAGTTGTTTGCTTCCAAACACTTTGTTGGTATAGCGAGGATATCCGAAATTATTTATTCTTTCATTCTGATCTTAAAGTCTTATCGGTTTTATAATATTCATTCAAGGCTGTTTACAAGCCCGACATTGCAAGAAGAAGATTTAAAAGAATAATGAAAGAAATTATACACCATATCCTGGCCTGACCATTGGGGATAGTCTTGAACAATTATTTTATGATCCTGTCCGCTGTGCAGTGTAGAAGAGTACTTTATTCAATTATTGAAACGATTATGTCCACAACATTATGCTTCTTGCAGGGTCAAGGATCTGACATTCAACTTAGTTTCACTCCTTAAAACAAAGTATAGCGATGTTGTCCGACACAGATGATATTATCCTTTCAGCATCCCTCTCGCGTAAAGTTTCAATTTTATATTGTTTTTTTTTTTGTTTTTTTTTTTGTTATTGATTCTTCTGACATTGTAAAGTTTGGTTATAATGAGCACCGCTGGACCAAACATTTCATTTCGTGATTATGTTTTTTCTTCCATTAAATAGAAAAAGTCAGTATCGCAATAGATTACGTTTATTTCTTTTTTTCGATATATAACAAATTCTATATTTATTCATTTTATTGAGCATCTTACGGTTAAATCTAAACTCTAATTCCGGTAACTAAATATTAAAAAAAAATCAGGTGGATAGTCTAACAAATAAATTAATCACGGATATGGCTTCAATATCCATTACATTTGTCATTGAAAATTATCAACAACAAGTATACACTACTGCTAAAATAATACAATAACACAACCGATGCATCAATACATGAGGCATGTGAATTGTGCAATTTTACTGTATGTACCTTTTTCTGAGCTTAAATGACAGTTTTTGTTTCACTGTATTTTGCTTTCTTTAAAAATCTCTATCATGCGCATATTTTATATTGACCTCGAAGTTTATGGCATGTGATATAGACGCCAAAAAGCGTTTCATTTGGTCGCTCATTTTAATCCTGTAATAAAGTGTGGGATTGTGCTTTTGCTGCCACAGTTTGTTAATATGAAAAGTACACACACACATATTCCCATCAACACAACACAGAGTTACCAATTACTACAAAGCAGTCAAACATGTCTGCATGCGTTTGAGTCAAATTTGAGGTACAAATTCACATATAAAAATACCATATCATGTATGTATACTGAGGCTCATTAATACAAGGTGATATCACAGGCGAACTTACTGCGCCTTCAGGTATGCTGTTACCATCACCAGGTAGAGCCAATTCGCCTTGATGTATACCATATTAAATCCAATTTACATTGAGCGTGATGTCGCTGCGACATCATCGCTGTCAGTCGTGTTTGTTGGTGAAAGCTGTAGAAAAGCTCAACGAGCACTAAAATTTTTTTAATAAATATTTTTTTGTTGTTTTACAGAAAATAAACTTTTATGATATTTTTATTTCTTGAAAATTTCTAATTGGGTTTTCAATGGGATCAAATATTGAGACTTTTTTAATGTTAAATAATATTTTTTCACGTATTCTAGGAATTCTAAATTCAAAAACTCGATAGGAGTTTTTATAACAAAACTTGATTTAAAGAAAAAAATACACTTTTATATTGCATTGAGTAATTTAATTTAAAAATAACACTATAATACTTAATATTTTAGCTCTATTAAAGAATCTACAAAAATAAATAAATAAGAGAGCAGAATAGAATACAATAAGCAACTACTTGCAACTCAAGCATTCAAAAATATCGTAGCGATATTTAAAGTAAAAGTCTTGTTTTATTCCTCAGAGGAATTTGTATCCTTCACTATTTTGACTTGTCTTGGGGGTTCATAGAAATTATTTACGGGTACTCAAGCTTCCTTTAAACCATAGTTAAACGCGATTTTATCATATTAAAATAGATATTTAATTTCTAGTTTCTAAACAAAAACCCAAAACTAAGCATAAAATTATTATAGCCACACGTTTCGCTTTATGCTAAATATCGCATTACTGTTGTATGATTTTTAAATGGTATGAGTATTATTAATTAAAATTTTATCGCCAATTAGTTTTTCACTAGTTCAGTCAATAATAATATTTTGTTAAACAACTTTAATTATTTATATATGATTATTATATGACTCAGAACTTTTATATTTTTAATAAAAAAGTAACTCGTATTTGCTCATATAAGTTCCTTTAGACTTGAAGGTAATAGTTTCCCGAGTTTTCTATTTGTGAGAATCGTTACCCAAATGCTAATAAAAGTAAAATTTTTATAATAAACTCATCATTGACCAAATGGGAGTACTTTCAAACATTTATATAAATCATTTATCTTGTTTTAGTGTTTTAATCATAATATGATTACAAAGGAACGATATTATGTTTGAGTAATAAAAAAAAAAACTTGGTTATGGTCCACTCGTATTGCAATTTTTCTAGGCAGTAGTAATAATTTAAGTTCGTCGGTTATTTGCAATTATTCCACACAAATAATTATGTATTTCTTTTGGTAGCTTTCAACAAAGTAGGAGCAGAGCGGACATTTTTATGTCCTTTGTTTTTTTATTTTCTTTGAATATAGAGTATATGGCTAAGAGTGCTGCATGCCTCATATTTATTAGCGTAACAACAAACAGCAAGTAAATCAATCAATTTCTCTAAGTGGAAAACAACAAACAATTTCCCATTTATTCAATTTGACTTTGTGAATATTTCCGGTCAAATATTAACAGGAGTTTCATATTTGAAATTGAAGTTATGTTTGCTACACATAAAAATTATACTAGGAAAAGGACATCAAAATGTATTGCAAGATTTCACTCTTCCTGACCCCTGGACCATCACGATGCAGCTTTACACTGAGTGATCTATAAATATAATATATAAAGTATACATTTTCTGAATTCTAAAGTCCACCAGGAGCGGAGTAGCATATCAAATAAGCTGCGGGACGAATATCATTTGAATCGTTTTTTCGTAACATCTTGACAATGATTTTAGATCCAGTGAACAATATTCAACACAAAAAAAAATACCTTTCAATGATAAATTATAGTTAAATCATTGGAAAAGATCCAAACTTTCGCTAGTTCCGAAATCACGAACAACAACAACAACATGAAGAAAAAAAGAACCATATATTTTATGTGCACCCTTTTGCAAAGCGAAATGACTACAACAAACCCGAGAAAAAATGTGTCAAACATCTTATAAAAAAAGTTTGAAGACAAATTTTTTCAGGTTAGGTTAGGTTGATTGGAGGGTTGTGATAGCCCATGTCTTACGACATACACTTCATTCGAACATGGGAATTTCGCACTACGAGTCTAGTACACTACCTAATAGTCTACGAAGGTTAAAAAAAATGAGTTGGTGTTGGTAACATGTCAAATATGGTGCCTATTTTTAGGGAAATATTTATCCTGAAATTATTGAGTTCAGTTTTAAATAATTATATCCTTTCAACTTGTTCCATGTCCCTTTTATTCCATTTTGGTAACCGCTTTTCTATTGGAAGTATATAAAATCTTGCAAGTATTGCAATAGTTCTTGATAGTTATCGTTCTTACTTAAGAGAGTGTGGAGTATCGTTTGCGATCAGCGGAGAGCTGTTTCATATGTCTTCTTCTTTGGCGATCAATTTTTGATCATTTAATTTTCCTTGAATAAATTTTCTTTGTTTACGGGAAAATCTTAAACTTACTTATATTTTAAGCCTTAATGGCATATTTTACAAAAATCTAACAGTCTTAATAATAATAATTAAACAGTACATCTCGGATCCTGAATCAAACTTCGTATATAGAGTCCTTGTTCAACGGAAATTATGAGCATATTTTTCCGAAATATTTAAAGTCTTACTTAATTTAATCTGAACTTGAGAGTAACGACATAAAGTGCTCCTTGAAGTCATTAATAAATCGTTGTGAGCGAATAAATTATTAATTTTTATGAAGATTTTAAGGAAATTTGATATTTATTGTAAATGATTTTATTTTTAAAATTTTTGTTTTTCATTTCAAATTTATGAATATTTGCCGCAATATTCAAGTTGTTATAAAATAATTGTTTACGATTCAACCGGTTGTTTTTAATTTAGCTGCGGTTGTTCCTTCAATAAATTCAATTTCGTTTTTATTTTATGAACTGAGATGTTGCCCCTTAACTTTATGATTTACGCGTTATTTCACCTCAGCCATAAGATTTCAGTTGGCAAGGGTTTTTGGTTCGACTGGTATCAATTGAATCTTTCTTTCATTCAATTTCAGGTTTTTTTCATACTTAAAATTATCATTATAATTTGGTTGAAAAATATACGAGTATGTTTCAAATGTGCATATGTGCATATGTATGCAATATAATTCACCGCGGTATTAATACATATTCTGTGCGAATTTTTTGAATAATAAATTTTATTATAGACTACCATGATTCGCGTTGCATTGTTTTATATCATCGCAAATTCACCATCAATTATCAATGTGGAATTTATCTTGTTTTTTTTTAATGAATTGAGTAGGTTTTTTTTTGTAGGGGTTCAGTGACTTGATCACCGACCCAGGTTGAAATGTTTATTCACTTCTTTAACACGTATGACTTCATGCAATATTTTAGTGCTTTTTATTGCACATCTGACACTTTGAATTAGTTGCCAATACAACTGCCATGATTTAAATTGAAAATTAAAACAATTGTTTAATTAAACCATGAATCAGATTTAAAAAAAAATTATATAAAAATTTAACAATTGTGGGCTGTAACTACGCCTGATATCTTATTACATTTTTTTTCTATTTACCACAATATTTCTAATAAATAAAAATAAACTGCTCTCGAAGCAGCATAGAGATAGTTGGAAATAAAGGGATTTATGTTCGGTTTTAATCGAAACCGAAATATATGCAGAGCTATAGGGTGTTCCTGAAACTCTTAAATATTCAATCGACTTCTTTTAAAGAACTGTTTCTTGTTAAAAGAGAAACCAATATAATGATTTTAATATTAAAGGTTTCTGAAAGTAAAAAAAAATAATAAAAAATCGTCTAAAGAGTAATAATTGTGGGGGTAAAAAGTACAGCTTAACAATGGATGAATAGACTAGTGTTGGAGAAGTAAATATGCACAACTCCAATTTAAAAGTTTGTAAGCTAGTGCTTTGTAATATTGTTTGAAGCATATAATTCTGGAAAACCTCAACAGCTTGTGTTGCAAAAATTGTGTTCTATTCGGGCATTGTGACATGCACATAATTCGATTACCTAGAACACTTCCGGTGCCTTCCGAGTCATTCCATGTCAAATCAATCATGAATTATCTGAATCCTGACAATCACATAACTTTACCCTCCTAAGCGGACACTGGCCGAAAATATGGAGGGTCACAATTTCCCACAAAATCTTCAAGTCGCGACACTATTGCAATTTCAAATTTCAATACCTTCGTCTCTATTGTAGCTACAGATCACAAGTTTTCTTTATTATTCAATAATAAAAATAAAAATAATAAAATAAAATAAATCTTTCTCATTGATCCCATTGAATGACCACACCGACTCTTTTTCTCTAGTTCCAGCACAATGTATTGCATGAGTGTGCGACATCCAGTGATTACTGATCCATTTAAATAAAAACTTAAGCCTTGATAATATTTGATTTCATTTATCACAAATTTATTACGTGGTTAAAGCTGTTAATATCGGAAGAGGAGCTGTTGGCTGAAGTCGTCAGCGCGTCTACAATAGTGTGTGACATTGTCTTAGTTGCTGTTGGACTGTTTAAGTGATGAAGGCATAGCACTGTTAACTGAACAGTACCGGGCAACGACTGGTTATCTTCTATGGTATGTACATATCCGCCTTCCCCCGTTGGTACTTTTAGCAGAATCATGGGTGAAGTAAATCAATTAATAAAATGGATATACATGCAGCTTCAGAAATTTGTCGACTTACCACCAGAGGCGCTGCAATATACCATAAAAATTAATAATGGCAAAGTTTTATAAAGAATTAAGATCTCTTTTCTTCTGATGTCAACACCTGTCCTCTTTACACTATCCTTTTCACAAAGAGGTAATACTTTAAATAGTGGGCTTGAGTGCCTTGAATATATATTAAATATCATTGATTTATAACATACGAATTTCTAAAATTTTAGAACGTCCTAATTATGTCATAATTGCTGGAAAAACTTAAAGTAATAAATTTATAAATAAATTATTTTCCATGATTGACGTAAATTAAATAAATTAACTGAGCAATGATCATTTTAGTTTAAAAGGGTAAATTATTATGGAGAAACCTCGTAAAAGAATAATAAATATTTCAAATTGAAAGCCAACCCTCGTACAGTGTTTCTGCACCGCTACTGTCAGAAATTAATGTTAAAACGTGCGAAATAAGAGACAGAAACTTAAGCTACACATACACAAGTACGGCATGTCACCAAACTTCGGCGGTAACTAATGCATAGTCTGTGTGTTCATTTTTATATACGAATACAACGAACACATTCAAATATAATTTGAATAATTTGAAATTGGGAATGCAATTGTCTGTGTAAGCGTAAATGCAGTGCTATTTCTTAGTTAATAAATATTTATATAAATACATAGATAAAGCTCTTAATTTAATAAAAGTGATGCATAAAGTTAATTTTTTTTTAACTTGTATTTACTAATTAGTATAGAGAATAATCCAAGTCTAAGCAAACGAGAATTCCAAAGAAAGTTAGAGGCATGTGTTAAGAAGGCTTTTAAAAAAGGCAGCAAATCTAATTGAAAACTTTGTATTTAAAATTGATATAAATAATTTTTAATTGAGTTGTTTTTTATAAATCAAGTTTTAAATTTCGTTTTTTATGTTTTATATTCAGAGTACGAGTGTGTTGAGAAAGTGCTTTTATGTATTAAATTAAATTAATGAATTGTTCGCTTTTGTCTCGACTTTTACAAAGAATATACGATTTAAACAGCAATAATTAAATTTTTAATTTAAAGAACTCTGAATCGAGAGAATAAAATAATCAATAAGTATATATATTGATATACCAAAAACGTTTCTGCCACCAAATGCTATTGATTTTGGGTGTATGTTTGAAATTAAATTATGTAATGGAAATAAGGAATGAATAATGAAGATATCAGGACATTCGAGAAAATTGTTTTTCATATTTATAGATGATTTTGAAAGAACTAATCAGCAGATATCCTGTAAATATGAATATATTTAGAGTGTACGAATACTAAAATAATCTCCGCTGTCGTTTAATATTTATATGAATAAAAACAATTTAATTTATAATTTAGGTAAAATATGGAACTTGCTTCTTTCCAAATTAATAATTTGCTTATTAATTTTTAAAAATTAATTAAAATAGATTATGAATGGGTGAACTAGTTTCTACGTAAAATTTACTGCTTGTTTAGGCCAGATCATTAGGAAACTTTTACCCTAAATTTCTTTGGAATTCAACTGTAAATTGTAGTTGCAAGAGGTAATTAAAAGTAATTTATAGAAACAACAACAACTATATGTACATTAATTCACATTCGCCTTCATATCAATTTTTTCTTGCTTATAGGCCAAATAATGCATTATAAACGTAGTTAGCTGTTCACCTGATATCGTTAGTTTGCCTTGGTATAGTTTCCAAAAAAAACTTAGTCTACTGATCTGTTAGTACCACCTGATGAAGTTAAATCTCCTTGGCTCTTTGCAAAAAAATGTACAGAATGTTTTGGGCGGGCATTCCCATATTGAAATTAAAAAGTTTTTATTTGGCAATTTGCAATTTACAATTCAGATAATATTTGCAATGTACTTTTTCTGAAATTAATGATTAATGTTAAGCAACATTGAAATTGTACCACAAATGCTACAGATCATATAAAGTTTTACAAATACATTTGCCCATTTATTTTCCAAATAAATTTTAAGATAATATTGATGTGATCTAAGGATATTTTAGAAAGAAAAACAGCACAAAATCAATTGTGTGGTAATTTTCAAACCAAGACTTTTTGACATAAGAAATTATACATCTCTACATATATAAAAATTACGTGTATGTTCGTGATCGCTAAACTCAAAAACTACTGGACCGATTTTGACCAAATTTTATATGCATGCTCTGAAGTCCGTTCGACAGATGGCGCAATATTTAGTTTTATTTTGTGTTTTTGCACCGTAACTCAAGAACTACTGTACCGATTTTGTCCTAACCTTATATACATGCTCTATGGGCCGTGAGGAGTATTTCTGTGTAGTTTGAAGTTCGTCCAACAGATGGCCCAATATTTAGTTTTTTGTGTTTTTTCCCGATAGAGATTAGCGTGATAAGCTTATGCTGCGTTTTGCTGAAGGCGTTGGGTCCTTAATCAACGTGTAGTGGCGTTAATTAGAACGATACCGGTATTTGAACAATAATTGCTATGTCGATTTAGTGCACCTTTCATTCTTCTTCGAAATATAAATCCGCCATGACTTTGCAACAAAACCAGACTTGCAGTGAAAATAAAATTTGAAGGCAAAACAACGTTTGCCCGGGTCAGCTAGTTAAATATATAATAAAAAGATTTAGTGGAAGTCAGTTTTAATAAAAACTGTTCCCCTCTATACCGAGCATATCCTTACATTATATTCAATGTTCTTTTAATATACGGATCTGTTCTGTAAATCACGTGATTTCAAATCGTACGATTTTGAAAATATTAAATTGTTGTTCTTTGTACTACAGGATATAGTTCTGGCAAACTTAAGCTGGAATAAGATATTTTCAACGATAAAAACGTTTGAAAATGTATTAAAAATAGTGAGTAAGTTTCTTGCAACCAAGTTTAGGTTATTAAATCGTCCGATATGAAATCGCAGGATTTACAGTCGATATTATATTGTTGCAAACGACCCAAACATATCGTGCCCTTACCTTAAATCTTAAGTCTAATAGTCATTAGGAGAGGCAACACAATTTTAGAGCAACATCAACTTTTCAGTAGCTCCACAACTTAATGTGAAGGCAGTTAATAAAAATACTTCTACTGTAAGATATTGTGTTTGTCCTTTAAGCTTTTTTGGCGGTTAAGTTACGATATTTTTGTCCACAGTTCTAATGACCGAGCACTCCTTCTTTGGTTGTTATAAGCATAAAGTTTAAGAGAGAGCAGATGTGATCGGCAGTAACCTAATCTTACACTTGTTACTTATGAGTGATTTTCTGGTAAAAGCTACAGCCACTATAATCACTGCACTTAGCCACTTTTGACCTTATCATGTTCCCAAAACTTAAGGGAGCCATATGGAAGAATAGCGATTTTGCATGTTTTAGGAGACAAAAACTGCAACGCTATAAAAGCTCAATTCTACATCGAAATAAAAAATAATAATAATAATAATGCCGACATTAGAGAATCGACGAATAAATAAATAAATATTTCAATTAGTAGATAATCGTTAGTGAAAATATCCATTAAAAATACTGAAAACAACGGGAATATATACGTCACAACAGGAATATATAAGTCACTTAATTGAATACATTTTATTTCACTTAAAAGAAATTTCGATTTAGCAGAAAAACGTTTAAGCCAAATACATTTTGCTTGCGAAAATACTACCATATGTGGTGTCGCCTCGTATTGCATGCAACTGATAAAATATCAGTTTTTAAAAAAAGCTCCATTTTGAAACCAGTGTATACCTATTCTATTCTTAGTTTCTTTCATATTTATCATTTACGGTTCATGGCACAATGTAAAAAGTATGACTCTGCTTAACTGAAGCTCGCTTAAAAAAAAGCAAATTTTCTAATTTGAATTTTTCGCATAACCAAATTCGACTGTATTGTAATTTGAAAACTCTGTGCAGCAAAGGATAATAAACTCGATTAATGTACATTCGTACTTGCATAACATATGATGCCTCAACATTCGAAGCTGGAATAAATCGAAACAAGTATATATGTAAGTATGTATAACCTAATTATATCCAATGCCTCGGGTCTAAGGCCTTATTGCGTTAGTACCTTATACTTTTTTAGTTACATTAATTATATCATGTAATTAAATCAATTAAATTAAAATAAATATCCAATGCAGAATATGGTCTTGTTAAGGTCAAATAATTCACATATAAAAGATACGTAACATCTAATATTTTACTAAATTATTTCAAAAGAATGCTATTCCAAAAAAAAATTTATTGAAAATGAAGTATTATTTGAAGCACGTACGCTAAAATTATTTCAACTTCTAGAACACAAATGATTAACAAAATGCATCATATTAAATGAAAAATATTCTTCTGATGGGAAAAAACGTCGTGACAAATGTTAAATATACATATTAATTTAATTAATACAAGTGAAATCAATTTTGGTATTTACTTCTTTAATTGTTGCTCGATTTTTTTTTTTTGTTTCAAAAATGTTATTAAACTCAATACTGAAACAGACCAGAGTTGTAAATGAATCATTCTTTTTTGATTTCAATTCATTACGAATTAGCTAAATTTTGAATTAATTCTTTTCGCCAAAAAATGAATTGAATGAAATTTGAATCAATTCATTTGAATTTAGCAAATATGAATTGCAATTCATTTGCAATTCAAATGAATTGGGCAAAATGAATTGCAATTCATTTTTAATTCAAATGAATTGGTAAAATGAATTGCAATTCATATCCAATTAATTTGAATTGAATTGACTTTGAATTAATTCAAATGAGTTAGAAGAAATGAATTGCAATTCATTTCCAATTCATTTGAATTGATTTTGAATTAATTCAAATGAGTTAGACAATTGAATTGCAATTCATTTCCAATTCATTTGAATTAATTCAAATGAACTCGAAAAATGAATTTTTTATTCATTTCCAATTTATTTGAATTAAATTGATTTTGAAAAAAGACTACTGTAAGTAATATGTAATATTTATTTAACAAAATGTAATTATATTTTACAAATAAACATGAAATTACCAAAAATTAAAATATATGGACAATATAGTAGCATATACAGGCATCAACTAATTTTGCTACTATTTTAATTATAAAATAAATGCTAATTACATTGAATTAGAATGCATCGTTCACTTTCAGCAATAATAATTTTTCAAAATTATCATCCAATAGATTTCCACGTTTAGGCATATTTAGAATAGACGAGTACGAAAATAATCTTTCAACAGCAGCTGACGATGGTAACGGTACATTAAATTTTAAGAAAGCCTTCTTAACGGTCGGATAATTATGCAGCAGACTTAAAAATTTTGAAGAATCTGCTAAGTATGCTGTGAATTCTGCTTCTGAAGGAATATTGACGCACAATGTATTTTCTGGAGTTTCTATAATAATATTATAATATTATTGTTAACGGTGTTTAAAATTATTTTGCAAAGTGACTAGATAATTACCACAAATAGAAAAATCGAAGTAATTTAAAACGTTACTCTCTGAAATGACTGACGTTGTAATGTGTTCATCAGACATTTGTTGAACAGCATCCTTTGCTATTTGAATAACGTCTGCTTCGGTGGCAATATCAAAATTCGGGTTCAAAGCTTTTAACCACAGACACTTAATTGGTGGGCAAAGAATAGATGCCACAATTGCAGTTTTAGCAGTTGCATCTAAGGTATAAAAATTACTAAATCTTTTTTCCGTCGCCTCCATTAATTTTGCAGCCATAGTTTTCAGGTATTCGCTTCCATCTTTCAATTGTATTTTGGCAAATTTTGTTTCAATTGTGGCTAAAGCTGGCAACAGATAACCAAAGAACATGCCGTTGTCTTGGAGAAAGTCTATGGCTCCTGCTATTGGTTGCAGAAGCTGCAAGTACTCTTCTAAAAATTCAAAATCACTGTCTAGAAAAGTCTCAATATTCAACTTATGAATTAATGCTCCCTACTATTTCAAGTCATATTCCGCCGTTACCATTTTTTCGAGTTCATTTGAATTAATTCAAATGAATTGGAAATGAATTGCAATTCAATTGTCTAACTCATTTGAATTAATTCAAAATCAATTCAAATGAATTGGAAATGAATTGCAATTCATTTCTTCTAACTCATTTGAATTAATTCAAAGTCAATTCACTTCAAATGAATTGGAAATGAATTGCAATTCATTTTACCAATTCATTTGAATTAAAAATGAATTGCAATTCATTTTGCCCAATTCATTTGAATTGCAAATGAATTGCAATTCATGTTTGCTAAATTCAAATGAATTGATTCAAATTTCATTCAATTCGTTTTTTGACGAAAAGAATTAATTCAAAATTTTACCAATTCAGTGCATGAATGATTCGCGAATTAATTCAAAAATGAATGATTCGTTTACAACTCTGAAACAGACTACAGATGCCAAAAAAAAAAACACACACACACACTACACAACATGTATTTCGATATAAAAAGCAAAAGAAATTCATGCATGTGATTTGCTCTACTAAATATTTCAGAGCGAAGTTCAAAACAAGAGAATTTAATATAAGAACAAGTACAACTTCTTGGAACAACAACAACACCCATGACAATAAGTGCAAAAGATGAGAATGAATAAATTGAAATGAAATACAAACAGACCAAACAGACCCACACTCAGGCACATGCCTACACACCAACACTTATACACTTGCAAATTAAATTTCAAACAAATCAAACGGAATATTGACTACACAAACACACTGCCATGCATGAGACTGTTATGCGTGCATTTGCACGGGATTTCAACAGTGATCTGTGTGTGCGGGTGTGTGCATGTGTGCGTGTATTTGTAGCCAAAAGCATTAAGCTGACTTTTAGGTTTCAACACAAATCAGGGCTTTTATATAAATGCGACTTGTTAAGAACAAACAACAAACACTCTTATTGTACCAATCAAAGCTTAAGGACTAAAACGAACTTGAAATTCGGAATTTTGAATATAAATTTTTTTGTAACCGCTAAATACAACAAAAAACTTAACTATTTGTTACACAAATATTTTTGAAGTGCCAAACCAGAGAATAATTAAAGCAAAATGAATAAGTTTATTGTATGTTTGACTATAGTGGTGAGTAAAAAATGAACTAAAACTAAAAATCAAAGAAAGCAATAAAAATGATTGTGAACTAAATTACAAATAGTGTTTTACAAAGAAAATGTGTAATAATAATCATACGTACAGGACTGAAATTTTTATTATTTTAAGCAAGAGAAGTGAAATTATAAACACTGAATTGAGAAATATATGTTCTCCAAAAAATAATGAAATAAAATTAAGAAATAATGTGCAAAGTGAAATAATTTTAAAATGAAGTACAACTTTTAAATGAATTCATTAATTTCTCTAACTTTTCTTACAACCTGATCAATTTGAGTGAATCGAAATTTCGCCGAAATATTCAACAAGTACAAATCTTGAAATATGATCTCTAACATTTAAAAATCATTGCCATTTGAAATTAGAATTATTTTTCAATGTTGAATTGAGATTAATGAAAGAAAAAACACCAAATCGATCTTGAAAATCTAATAAAAAAATAAAATAAAAAATTTTCGTTTAACGTTGACAACTGAATACTTATGAAATTTAAAGTTAAGCAAAGTAAAATTAGTCAGTTATTCGTTTTATTATAAAGTTCTACAGTTCTATACATAACATACCTATAAATGGTTTAAAAGCCCTTTAATTCATAAATACATTTGGCACTGTTCGTCATTACGCAAGCTTTGTAATTTTGGTCTATCCAATAATCTAATGCAGTTTTTTTTAAAGTTTTCTGATTGACAGAAAACTTATAGTTAAAATTGACAATGCTTCATCATCGATTCTAATAGATGCCTATTCTGGTATTCCGCAGGGTACACATATTGGTCCACTACTTTTTATAGTTTTTATCAATGACTTACCATTAGCTTTTAAATTTTCCAAATGCTTATTATTTGCAGATAATTTGAAATCATCCTCTTTTATCTCTAATTTGAGAGACTGTCATAAATTGCAGGCTGAACTTGACAATCTCTCCGACTGGTGGTCTAACAATGGTATAAAAATTAATATTTCTAAATGTTGCACATTGTCCTATACACATATTTTTAATCCAATTAAATTTTATTACTCCCTTAGCGGTGTCATGCTTAAGCAGGTATTTGAAGTCAAAGATTTAGTTGTTATTTTTGATGCCAATTAAACTTTTTCGAGCCATATAGATTATGTGGCTTCTAGAGCTTATGTTATGCTCGGTTTCATTATAAAAAATTCTAAAGATTTCAGGGACGCATATACCTTTTAATCTTTGTACATTTCTTTGACTCGAAGTATTTTGGAATATTGTTCCATTGTCTGGAATCCCTATCATTTGGGTCTATCTAATCGCATTGAACGCATTTAAAAATTTTTTACTAAGATTGCTTAGTAAAGCACAACAAGCCTTCACTGGCTTAGGTGTATGTCGTATGATATGGGCTGACATACCCCTCCAATCAACCTAACCTAACCTAAGACTGCTTTAAAGTTAAATTGGCAGTATAAGCTACGACCTTACGAGGCTAGGAGAAAGTTACTAGGCCTAGAATCATTAAGCGAACGCAGAACTTGTTCCTCATTATTGCTGGCTTATAATGTATTATCTGGTAATATTGATTGTCCTGAAATAATAAATTATTTTACTTTGTATTGTCCCCCAAGGGATTTAAGAATTAACCGTATGTCTAAAAACTAATTATGCAAATAATGAACCAATTGCAAGATGTTTACATTTATGTAATAGCTTAACTCCCTCTTTAAATTTGGATGTCAACAATACTATGTTTAAATCTATGTTATTCAAATATTTCAATTAAAATAATAACCTTTTAAATTATCACAAATTTTATCATGGGTTTACATTAATACACTAGGCAGAACATATGATTTCTTTTATTTCGAACTGTCAAAATTTGTTTACGTTTTATCAATACATACATGTACAATATTTTCTCAACATTGTTTTTTTCAACTTTTAAATAAGAAGATAAATATGAAATAAAATAAAGAAAATAATACTAGGTTATTGCGAATGAGATTTCCATTTTTTTCCTGACAGAAAAATTAAGTTGTTTTTTTTAAGCTAAAAGGAAATTACTTTCCTAACAACCCAATAATTGTTTGATATTCCCGTAAGAGAAACATGCCATGTTGTACTACTAGTAATAGAATCGCTATTACCCATCCAAAAACCAAGAAATTAACACAAAAATTAACGGATAACCAAGAAAAAAGCAAAACATTTTAAATGATTAGTTTTTAGGTCAAAATATTCTTCAAACTCATTGAACAAAATGTTGACTGATCACATACGAGGAGAAGGCGTATGGAAATCGCTTTAAAAATTTTTATATTTAAGAAAATCGTATAGAAGTTTATTTAATAATGTACTACTACCACGTACTAAAGTAAGCCAAAAAATTTTAACAAGTTTTCATCCCTTATTTGGTTATTTAATAAAGAAAATATATTCAATAATATTTTGCAATATTATTAATATTTTGATGTAAAATTATTTGTTTGGTAAACTTTTTAATACATCATTGAAATGTTGAAGTAACATTATTAATGGTCGGATGTACAATATGAGTATTCCCTTATTCATTTAAGACTAAGAAATCTTTGGTAATTGATTAAATTCAAACACGCTACACATTTTATTGGCAATGCAATCGTGTTCACAAACCACTTGGCAGTTTGTGATGTACGAATATGATTACAATGTCAATCGAATAGTCATTCGAACATGTATAAATTAAAAAAACAGAAATATTGCGGATAGAGAAGAATTGTAATCGAATGAAGAGAGTATTAATAATTTTTCATATACATATATTTTTCGTTGGAATCTAGTCACATTTACCATTATATGAAAGAAATAATAAACTGTCTTTAAAAGCTTCATTTTAAGGTACAATATGCGTCCGTCTTTGATATAGTAACAAAGATATTTGAAGCAAATAATTATATTTCAAATACGTCCATATAGGATAAGTTTATTATAGAAACGTGCTTTAAATTTGCTTTAAATGTGCATAAAACAAATTTTTTTAATAAACTTTGACTTAAAAATTGGATGATTCACAATGATTGTGTCAGTCATAGTATCATATTATTTGCTTTGCTTTTATATACTTTATGACACTTTAATTTAAATTATTTATTTATTTATATGAATATATAAAACAAATTCTATGCAAATCATTTATTTCTAAAACATTCAAAGATGATTTGTAGCCTCACATTTTTGACATTCCTCGCTACCTGAAACTCAAATTTATTAAACCACATCACCGAAAATGAATTTGAACAAAAAAAGTACCAAATAAATTTATGATTTTGCAAAATTTAATGGCACTCTTAAAACAATCATTAACATTTATCAGTGCACAAACACCAAATAAAGAATACAGACAACAAAAAAACACAACACAACAACATTTAAATTCAAGATCAAAGTGTATCATAATCCAAATGTTAAATATGTAGAGCATGATTAAAGCTAAAATCAAGAAAATATTGAACTGACAGACAAGGAAATTTACACACAAAATAAATATTAGTTATAAAAAAATACTGGACAACAAAAATTACTTGTACACTAAATAATAACCTAAGATGCAATGTCTTCAGTTAATTAATTAATTAAAAATAAAATCAATAAATATGAAAATTTAACAGAAATAACATGTTAAATTTTTACTCAATACAAGACCAAACAACTTCCTACATAAAGTTCTTTAACCATGTGGCCATACCTTTGACCAACCTCACTCATCACTTAAACATTCATTCCTACACCTGATTTTAAGTAAATGATAAAAAAAACATAATATTAATAAAATCAAATACAAGATGCTTGATGGATGTCTTGACAACAGAAAGTGAAATCCAACAGTAACAAAAATACACTCCCAGACTCATTATTATTTACGGTTGAAATTTATGAAAAAAATAAATCAAAACAAGAAATAAAACATTTTAACCTTTATTTCTTCTAGTCTTCAAAACAACTCAAAAGTTCCAACAACTACTCTAAGGAACAAAATTTTTTTAATCATCTCAACGATATTTTAAAAATGTGCTGGATTAGTTTAAGACATTCGTGCACTTTAACAATTAACCACAGTTACGCTTAATCACTTGAATTATACCATAAAAAAATAGATCATAAAAAATGTATATCGTCACGTAAAATGCAAAATGGTGTAACATCACTCTTTTTAACTTTACAGGAGAAGAAAAAAAATGACATAAAATTTAAGCTACAAAGAAAATAACAAAACAAAATAATTCCATATTCTGAAATCTGGATTACAAGGACTCTAGAAATATATTTTAGATGGAAAAAACTGTGACTTACGCTATTTTCTGATTTCTAAAATAAAATAATGTATCATCAAAAAAATAAATATATATTTTTTGTTTCAAAAAAAAGCAGTCAGAATTTTTTTTATATTAAGTCTGTTCGTCTACTTTCCCGTAAATATTTGTAAGGCGAGATTGAGGCGAAATTTTACAAAACTACTCTGCCAAGTTCTCAGAAATAGAAAAAGCTAAATAAACGCTTTGCTAGTAACAATTTTGAATCGTTTCAAACATTTCTTTAGCGTATTGTTGTATCTAAATTTAAGAAAAGAATATTATTTATAATCTTAAGCTTTGCTTTTTTGGAAATTCTAGTTTCACTACTCCCAAAGTACAATATTCCGCATACCTTAATTGGAGCATAATGCCACAAACTAGACACACTCTGTGATATTGGATGGAACAAAGAATAAGAATACTTTTATAAAATATATTTTTTACCTTCAGTTTTGATAATGAAATTTTCCAATAGTGTGAAATTTATTACAAACTCTTATTTCACAATTACAAAACAGCTTACAAGTAAAAAAATTTTTTAAATAATTTTATAAAACATTTCATGGCATCTGCATGAATTATTAATTGGAGCAGCGTAAAATTACGTTTCGTTCATCACAAACCGCTAGTTCTGCTTACAACCCTCATACCAAAAAAGCTGAAGTTGTAGTTAAAAAAAGAGATAGGATCATACCGACCCTAAGACCCTTACTTATTTGGAATACTACAATATTGAATCAAAAAGACCATAAAATAGACCAAACTCATATTAATTTTTACTCCCAATAGCTAGTAAATATATATAGACTTCTGGGTCCATATTTCAAGCTAGATCCCGCATATATCACGAACCTTTCATATTTTTAATCATACAAGTGCATATAATAAACATATATATTGTTAAATATTGTAAATTTACATAATATTTAAGCACTTAATTTAATTAATAGGCCTTATATGGAATCAAAGGCATTTATCCAATATCATCTTTTTTCTATTACAAAAAAAAAAAAAAAAAATCAAATATTGTCTTATATTTTTATTATTTTGTTTAAGAAAATCATGCGCTTGAAGGCACATTAATTTGAATTTTGATTATAATTTGTTTATTTCCGATTTTATATTTTTCATTGTTTTACATTTTAACTGACGATATGTGCATAAGTACATTATTAGAGCTTAACCATTAGTTACGCATGTCCGAATATGAAACAATTTTGCTTAAAATGTACGAACGTAGATTTCGACATGCACAATTAATTCTATTTTAAAAAAGTTCTTCAACTGAAAATTATTCAAGCTTTTTTATACGAAAATAATAAAAACAAAAGAAAATCCTTGATCGAAGTGTAAAGTGCGCTGGACTATTTTTATGTTTGTATTTGAATGAAAAGTAAGGGCTTCGCTACCCAGACAGAGTTCGATAATGAAAAAGTGCTTCTGTATTGTAACACCTTCGTTAGTTTGAGATCAAGTTCATTGTCACTTTTTATGTACATATATCGCTGTCGACGTTCAAAACACTCCGAAACAAATTTCGAAGCGAGCTGAAATTGATACCACCACAATGCTTAATTAGTAATAAAATCCGAATATCGAAAGTTTAGAAGAAATGAATATATCGACATTCTGAATATAATTTCTCCAGTTGCTTAAATTTAAATACAATTTGTATGAATTAATGAAGGGACACGTTGAAACAATGATTGTATGTTTTCGAAAGACTTAAATATTTGTCGTTGATTTTTTAATTATTTAAAAAAAACACACCTCATGACATTTTTTTAAACAAATATTTAAACGTTTTCCATTTTTCACATTAAAAATAGGCAATGAAAACTGAAATTTATTTTAATTAACACCAAATATCAATTGAGAATTTCATAATTAATTTTTATATAATTTTTTATTATTTTATTTCAGGCTAGTATTGCCTTCTGTAATGCTGTCCCAGCGCCACAAAACGATGGCAAGTATCAACCGCAAAATGATGGCAAATATTATCCTCGATTTCAAAATGAAGGTATCTTGTTAAAAAATTTTTACCAACATATACTTTTTTAATAATGCTTATTGTAGTAGAATATTTTTTATTTTATATATTTAATGCATGTGCTGTTTCAATATAGTTGCTGTACGAGTATGTAGATTGAAAATTGAATATTGCAATAACGTATTATGATTTGTGTTCATAATGAAATCGTAATATATTTGCTAGAATGGATGCTGGATTTTAAATCTTTTTCTATACTAATTTCAAATAATTTATTTATATGTCAAATTTATTATTAAAAAAATCAAGAGACTTGAAAAAATTCATAAAAAAATTGTACATATCCAACTCTGAAATTTAAAATAATCCAGATCGTTAAAATGAAAATACTTGTTTTTAATACCAATGACCGTATGAAAAATGTATACTTTAGCCTTAAAGTTCTCATTAGTTAACAAATATTTTGAGGCTAATAAATGCATTAGCGACTAAATATATTTTAATGACAATGCAGTCGTAATTCGTAGTTTATGATGTACAAAAACGATTACAATTTCAATCGAGTAGTCAAATATATAACAAAAAAATATTCATTACTTTTAAGCCAAATTAAATATGTACTTTCAATTTTAAGCTCAAGGTCTTATTTAGTGGTTAAATAATTTTATTCGAAATTATCGATACTTCGACGCTCTTTGAGTATCATTTCCAGAATACTCAAGATGATACTAAATGAGCATCGAAATACCGATAATTTCAATTGAAATTCTTCAATCAAAATTTTTATAAAAAAGTCAAAAAATATTGAGATGTTATTGAATACTTTCAAACATTAAGAGCCTCTATCATGATGGTAAAGCGAATAAATGCCAAAACGTAAGGATTATTCGAATGAAGAGAGTATTTGAATGACGAGTCTTTTATATGTGTTTTGATTAAATGTTGTACATCACTAACCAATTTTTTTTTGTTTACTTTTACATTGAAATTAAATATTTTGGGATATTTTCTCACACAAATTGTTTCAAAAATGTATTGTTTGTTGTTCCTTTAGCTGTTCATATGCCGATATTTCATTGGTGGATAAACCAAACCATCAGTGAACTTTAACATTTAACCTCGTATGCTTATGCCAAACAAATCAAATACAATATGAGAATTCTGCATATGATTATTGAAAAATACATAATTAGAATGCTTTTATAACAACAACACAAGAAGCAATTCTAATCAACATGAGGAGACACAAACGGAATTAAATATATACTTTTATATATATATATATATATATATATATATATATATATATATATATATATATATATATATATATATATATATATATATATATATATATATATATATATATATATATATATATATATATATATATATATATATATATATATACATATATATGATTTTTTGTGTAATTTAATTAAAGTTTTTATTTAGTAATATTTATCATCAAATGAAAGGAATAATAAACTTCTACAAGAAGCATTTGACTTCAAGCTTTAATTTAAGCTGCATCATGTGTCCCTATATGCTGCATTTATAGAGATATTTTGTAACCAAAAAATTATATTTTGGAATTCAGCCCTTAAAGTAGGTTTCTGCTTGCCCTAATATATTCATACAACTATTTTTATAATAGAATATTACCTAAAAAGTTTTTAAAGCTGTTTAAAGTTTTTCTTGCCTACGGCCAAGTATTTTCTACTCATTTTGTTCTGTTTATCGCATCTCTTGATTTTTTTTTATTTCTTTATCAAAAATGTTCGAAAATTCAAACTCATCTTTTTACATTTACTAACAAAATTTTATTGATAATGAATTTCCATCAAAATTTATAAAAAGTTTTAAGAAAATTTCAGTTTTGATCGCAAAGTTATACTTTGGTGTTGAAGAAAAGTCAAGATGGAGTTTTATTCAGTTGGTGAAGTATCTGTTTTGAAAATAAAATTTCATATTGTCCCAAAATTAATAGTTGCAAACGATTTTTCAAAGGGGAAAATCTTAACTTTAAGCAGTTTACTTTAAAATCTTTCGAACTAATCTATGACGTTTTCATAACTTCAACTGATCATTGATCTTAGTTGGTCTCCGGTGTTTTAATAACTGATTAACTCCACAATACAAAATTGATTATTCCATTCCTTAATTTTAATTTTTTTATTCAAATTATTTTTGATCGCATTATCAATATGGTTCGATTGTTCATAATATAAAAATTTTATATCTTTCATAGGTCAACGCTACGGTTATACAGATGCTGCTGGTAAACATAATATTTTATATAAAACTATTTTATTATTATTGCTTATTACTCATGGCACAAGCTTTTCATTAGGACGCCTTAAGAGCCAAATTTTCCATTATTAAAACGCATTATTATTATTATTAACAATCACTCAGCTTGAGCTTTATAAAAAAATGATCTTTGAATATAAAACAAAAAAACCGGAACTATATCACTTATAGAATTTTGAACTATTGATATGAAGATCTTATAAAATATTTTAAACAACAAATAAAATTCAAAATTCATATAAGTCACCTTTTTGTCTTTAAAAGTGCATTCTATGAATTTGAAAAGGTCAATGATTCTTTGGAAAACGTTTTCAACGTCCCGAGGTTGGGAGGTCCAACAGCGTTAAGACTATTTAGTTTTGAGCTGCCATTTCTGTTTTTAAAGATCTTCAAACTCTCATTGGAAAGATTTGAAAAACTTTAAAAAAATATCACATATACATTACATACATACATTTAAAAAAAATCCTCACAAAAAGACGGAATTTCAGAAATAGAAAAAGAATAAAAATTCTAATTTTTTGATGTTGACAAACAAAAGAATTTGGAACTATATATGTAAATGAAAATTTTTATAGAGGACATTGTCTAAAAAATTATTATTAATATATATATATATATATATATATATATATATATATATATATATATATATATATATATATATATATATATATATATATATATATATATATATATATATATATATATATATATTAAATGACCCTAAAATATAATTTAAAGCAAAGTTTGACTTCAAACTCGCATTCATTCCGCTTTTCATTAAATTCTTAAAAACTTCAACATCACCATTATTCTTTATACTAACAAAATAGTATTTCATTTAGAAATTGTCAAATTAAAATTAAAATAAAACAAAGAAAAGTCTTTCATAAGTATATATTTCGCCTTCATATACTAGTAATAGGTGTACTAGTCTACCAGACCAAAGGTCGCCATAGACCTGGGTGTTTTTGCAGACAATTCAAGTGGCTTCGCAGCAGTATTTGTAAGCCTTGTTAAAAAAATTTATTCAAAGTGCTTAATTCTTTAGGTTTATCTATGCAAAGAAGAAAATAGTTGTATGGAATTAGATCACACGATCTTTGTAGCCTAATAACAGGACCAGTGTATTAAGATTTTGTAGAAGTAAAATAAAACGAAATTCTCTCTGTATCAAATAAAAAGAGGACAAAAGAGTGTTGTAAGCTTTTTTCATGTGTAAACTATTGGTGTGAAATAGAATGAAAATGGGAGGGTGTAACGTTTCCAAAACATATACAAAAACAATATGCAACTTGCTAGACTTGTGCTAAGAAAGCTACAATAAAAAAAAAATATGTTATTTTTCATTGTTTTGTATTGTCGCCACCACTTTCAATATACGAGTACACTGAAAATATTGCCGATGTCCACTTTTAAATGTAGGCCTAATGTGAAGCAGTCATTTTCTGAAATGGTTTAGAAAATGAACCCATGCAAAACGTATTGATCACAACAAGACCGAGAACGAAATTCTTATAAAAAAGTTGACGGAAAAATTGGTTTATAGTGTTTGTAAATCACATGGGCCGTTGCATAAATAGGCTATATTAATGGACCTGCAAATTAACACTAACCATACGCTTCTGAGTTTTTCATCCGTTTTTTTTTTTTGTTTCTTCTACTGATACATTTAGTGTTTACACTATACGATTTTCTTCATTCTAAACATATTTTTGACAGATCTAAATACTTGTGGCACAATGTAAAAACATGTAAGAGGATATTTCTGATATCATTTTGTTAGTGCGATAAAGGTAAAATATAAATAAAATATTTTTAACGTAAAAAATTGACCACTACTTTCACACTTCACTAAAAATGTTATCGTTGAAACCTCGAAGTCTCTTTGAAGAAGCGACGGGCCCACAAGAGAAAAAGTTGTAAATACAGTAGGACAACTACATCACTTTTGCCTACGCAAACTATAGACTATCGGACTCTGTTATATTTGATGATTTGAGAACTAAAATACTCAAAGGTGATTATTAATTTAAGAGTATTTATTATTTGTTGTGGGCCTAGATGTTCGCATGGTGGCATTTCGTTAGTGCTAAAGAACTCATCAGTTAACTATAACCCATTAAACTGTAGGGTAAAACCAGCGATGATATTATTGCAAGACAATTATTTGCTTCTTCTTTGCAAACTAAATTAGGAAGGGCCTACGGTAGGTGTTCTCAGTTGAGTACCCCGGGGTATTATTTGGAAACATTGTTGTTTTTATGTATGTATACATAAAGTTTTTAAACTTGCATTGCCAGTGAACTCTTGGTTGGCATAAAACACATCGAAATTGTTTTACCATTTTATTCCGGTGTTGATCTATTCTGGCATAAGTTGTACCTTGCAATAGATCGTAGGAATAACAGCTGATCCTTGTTATTACTCATGTCACGTAAGCGCAAGGCTTTAGCAACAGTCACATCTTCTATTATGAAGGTCAATAATACCCACTAGCATTTCATACTGCGAACTGAAACACTGTAGAGTGAAAGGGATTGGTCCACGAGTAGACTCTGCCCATATGTTTAATGTTGTTGTGAAGTACTTTGGGAATATTGACATCATTTTTTGTTATAACTCCCATTGTGCAGGTTGTCTTGTCTTTGCAGTTTGATAAAATATTTTAATTTTAAATTATTAAAAAATTTTCATAGCTGTTTATATGCCGATACTTCATGGGTCGCTTTTAATTTTCGTATCGAAATTAAACTTTACATGTATTTAGTTTGGACGACAGTACAATAATTTAGTAGAAGCGTCTAATGTCGTTATTGGTCGTATGTTAGATGAATATAAAAGTTACAATAATTTTTATTATCTAAGCCATTATTTGTAAAAAATTGTCTACTAACTCACTATTATTGAGATAATAATAATGGATTTCTAACAAAATTATATTTTAAACCAAATCAGGTGTCTATCATCACATGCCACAGCCCTATAGACATGTTCACGACAATCGTGAACTGGGAAAATATGTGCACATACCCAATCCCTATGACGGTGGCTATGGGCCATATTCGGGCTCCAATCTGCCATATTTACACGATGCCAAACCTTATGTACACGATGACAAACCTTATGAGTAAGTTATCACTTTTCCCAAGAAAAGCTGAGCTAATTTTAAAATAATGATAATAAATGTATGTTTTAAATTGCAGCCATAATTTGTACACAGTAAGTAATGCTGATTTTAAAGTGCCTGAATTACAATTGCAATATGGGTTTCCCGAGTATGAGCCTTCATATAATAACGCAGAGCAAGAACTATTAGATGAACAAAACTAAAGTGCATGCCAATAGAGATAAAAACTAAATTTATGATTATTTTAGCATTTTAAAACACACAACTCATTTGGAATTGGAAAAATACATACATAACCATAGTTCATAGAAAGCTAATAGACCCCTTCCCCAAAATGAGAAATTTAAAAATATTACTAATTATATTTCAAAATTGATTTCTCCTCAACAATCAGAGCAACAAATAAAATTTATAAATTATGGGCTTAAGCACATAATTTATACTGATTCCATACAAAGAATTATATTTATAGCGCATATTACCATAAAAGTATTTTAAATAAAAAACGAAGTCATTCTGCCATTAATTGCATGCTGAACTTTCTCTTAATCGAAACCTCACACACAAAAAACCCGCATCCCAATCCAAATGCTAGTCCTCCCACAAGTGTTTTTGCACACAAAATCCTTGAAGCACAATTTCTTATACTTAATCCTTTTACACAAATATTACAATAAACACCGTAGACCACAACTACCAAGAAACCTACCACAACTACAAAGCGTACCACTACTACCACAACTACAACCACAACTACACCACGCAGCATTCTCTTCAACTACGACGATGAGGGACGCCATAAGATTTTACATCAGGAACATGCTCGCAAACATGATAAATATGATCATGCGTAAGTTTATTTTAATTTCTTTAAACTATAAAAACTAAAATTTATCGCTATTGTCGCCAACAGCTTCTTAACCGAAAATGGCATTTATGGCGAAGAGCAAGCCAAGTTGCACCATGAGGGTGGTACACACGCTCAAGGCTATTACGAATACACCGGTGATGATGGCAAACTTTATCGTGTCAACTATAAGAGCACCCATGAAGGTTTTATAGCCGAAGGAGATCACATTCCCACACCACCACCAATTCCTCCAGCCATTGCTCGTGCTCTCAAGTATGTCGATGAGAAGCGCAAGGAGAATGGCGAAAAGCCCTTCTTTGATGAACGCGGTTTCCGTATCGACCACATGAGTAAGAATATGGTTAAATCTATTAAGTCCATACACACTGAAAATATGCCCCAAGATATTGCCGAACAAATTCACGAATTGCAACTGGAAATGGAAGAACTTTATGGTCCGAATGGAGAAGGCGCCGAAGACGAATCATTAGAAGAACAATATGAAAAAAATGAATATTAATTTAAATGCCTTAAGAAAATAATTGCACTTGGGTTTCTTTTGTTAGTTAATATCGAAAAAAGGTTTTGGGTCGTTCGTAAATGCAGTACTGCACTGCAGCACATAAGCAAACCCATACAGAACAAATGATGCTCTCTTATTATGTGACTATTCTGTATGACTACTATTAGCACAGTTTTGAACACCGTCTGCTTCAGGATTGTAGTTAATAATGCTTTAATTCAATGTTGATGCGCAGTGTTGCATTTACGACCGCACCCTTTTATATATTTTAATTGTTTGCATCTCATTTTTTAGTCCCTAACATAATCATTTTATCCAATAACCCCCATTCCTTTCACCAAATCCCATTCCCATTCATTGCACTTCATAGAAATTTGCAATTGAACAAAAAGTTAAATGTTGCCTAAACAAAAGGAGTTTTATGTTGAAATATTTTTAATTATTAGTTAATATTATATCGAACCAACAAACAAAACATACGCTCAAAACATATACACTCACACAAATTTGTTAGATTTTAATTTATTTAAATAATTATAATTTAAACAATTAAAAAAGTCATCTGACTAATAATAAAAACAAAGAAAAAAATTCTATACGTACATCAGTTTTTTATTTTCATATGCATCAGCGGATGGCCCCTACTTATATAATGTATTGTGCTGGTACTAGGAAAGCAGAGAAAGTAGTCTTTCTGGACATTCGACTTTTATGCATAAGTATACACTATTGTGTGTTACGAGCACTAAAGTTGAGCCAATTTATGTGACTCCATCCGGAGATTTTTAAAAGATCATAATTAAGCGTATCATCCATATATCGTCTCATCACCTTAAACTCCAAGAGGCGCTTGACCTATGGCCGAATGAATAGAAATTTCCATCTGCGAAAGAGTAAGTAGCTGGAGGTTAAGAACAACAAGAAACAGTGTAGTAGAAACAATGGAACTTTGAGGTACCATTGAATTTATCTTGAAATCGTCTGATAAGATCTTATCAATATCACTACGTATATATATATATATATATATATATATATATATATATATATATATATATATATATACATATATATATATATATATGTGCCAAAGATTCACGTCAGTACCTGCCCGAAAGCCTAATCTGACGGTGCACTTCGCACTGGGCGAATATAGCCGTTCACCACCGTCCCCGTCGCCCCTTTCAGAGGCACATATAGGGTGCGGTCCACTTGCGCCCCCAATAGGGACGACATGGTAGCAAATTTTGTACAGACTACGGAACCATGTACAGACACCTTGCTAAAGTGCTGAAGCTATCTAACCTCCTAGCCACCCCAACGGCCCGCAACCATTAGAGCAGCTCTGTTGAACAGCAACAGCACCTAGAGATATATGACCTAAAGAGAGCATCTACAACAGGATCACTATCACCATATTGCAGACACACTCACCCGACCCATAACTCTTCCCGCGTATCTTTGGGTTTTAACCACAGCCACCACGTGATCCCCGAAGGGGCCGCACCAATAACTAATCTAGGACAAGTCCAAGGGGCTAATGGTTCCCGTGGTACCATGTGGGATCTCTGGTCGGCCTTTTGTTAAAAACACCTCCGATTTTAGGTCCCACGCAAACCTGAGGTATCGGTAGGTTTTGATAAAAGCTCACCATGCCAGACCTTGACAAATGCGTTGGAATATGTAGAGCCGCCAACTTACATCTGCCAAAATGGTGAATGGGACGACACCATTTCTCCGAGAGGAGTGCTATCAAGTCAAGCGTATAGCGTTCCTTACGGAAACTATACTTGCAGTCGTTAAGTAAACTGTGGACCTCTTGATACCACTTACCACTTACGATGGAATAAGTCCATCCATAACATCAGCACAATTATTATAAGATAAGCTTCGTCTGATAAATACAAATATTAAAACGGATTTTACAAAGTGCTGCTGCAAATGCATAACATATGAATTTATCAATTGTTGCCTGGGTGCCAATTTTTAATATCGCTCCAAATATTTAAAGATGATGGGTATGGAAGTTTAAATTTCAAAACATAATATGAAAAACGTACGTTGTGGAACACCTATAATAAATACTTTGTACTTGCTTGTAGCACAAAAATGTGTATCTCCCTGCATCCACTGCCCACTGCAAAATCCACTGTACCGCTAATGGCAGTTGTATTAGTTACCACGTCCGTCAGCCGAAAAACTTTCTCCTCAACTGGTCTAATGCCCAGATAGTAGCCTCCTCTAGTGCTCATCATTTCTTTTTTCTTTGTTGTAGCATTTCCAGTCAATCGACACCTTTAGCACGGTATTAATGAGATGCAACTCATTATTAATATGTCATACCTCCTTCCAGCATTGGGATTTTTTGTTAAGTGTTTCTGCGACTTCTTCTCAAAGTGTCCGCAATTTAACTTTGAATCGTCTGTGGTATTCACATCCAATATCTTCCTTCTTTGCCATTAAATTCGCCAGTTTTTCGTACTGCTCATGTGTTGTTGTTTTTCTCTTTCGGCATTTTAGTTTAAAAGGAAAAAATTAGAAAATATTATTTAGATTATTGATGAAACTTCCTATTTAATTTTATATTAAAATTTTTGAGTTTTACACTTTTTCAAACTAAACAAATATAAATCGAAAATACTCCGTCCATATTCAAAAATAATTTCAGGATACAATTATCAAATTCCAAACAATAGATTTCAAACCTTGACAATTCTGCTTGATTCGGTCTTAATTTGAAGTTCTTTCGTTCTTTTTGTAAAATATTTTGACTAACAACATTCCACTGCAGCTTTCACTGTCTTTAATTTGGAAGAACGTTTCGTTGCCCTTGAAGATGCCAATCTTTTAGTACCGAACACCATCGATTCACCTTCATTCACATTATTTCGCGTTAATAATCGAACTAGAGCCGATTTTATTAAAACGGAATTCGAAACTTCTTCATGATTCACAAAATTCGCATTCAGTTAATAATTTTGATTTTTTCAATTCAAGAATTTCCTAAACGTAATAAAATCTAAAATTACACTTTTATAAACACGAAACAAAAATGAAAACAAACTGAAAAAAATATATGTATGTATGTATGTAAGTGAGCTTTTTTAAAGCACCAAACCAAAACCAAAATAATAATAATGGCAGTCCGAGACGAATAACCGCACAGTTGCAAGAACTTGTAATCTTATGATCACAATATTGTACATCGTCCTTAACAACTAGTCTGTCTGTCTGTCTGAAGCGAAAAGCAAGAGTGTCGCTCCTGTTAAGCCGAGTTTGGCCTCTATAATTAAGAATGTTGCGGAGTAATGCGTTTGAATGGAACTCAAGTTTGTTTAGGTAGGCACGTTGTCACGTCCTGCTTTCTTTAACCACTAGAGCGACTAGATCTTCAGGAATGTGGGAACTTTTAGTGTAACCAGGTAGCGGCTGCAATCGTACGAAGGATTTTATTTGGGCGCCTTTATTATTTTTCTTTTTTAAATGCCGAGAAGTTGCCTCACAACTGAGTTCGATAGCACAATATTGGTTTTAGGGGCAACAAATGGATAAAATCTACAGGAACCGAAGTAAGCCTCCATTACAGAGTTTCGTTGCTTAAAAATAGCCTAAAATAATCAAAAGTCATCTAACAAATAGAGTTTTAATCGCCATCTAACAAATAGAGTTTTAATTCCAGCAGTCTTGGATGGATCCTCAATGGTAGTTTTTCTATGCAAGAAATATCTCAAGTTATAGATTAAGTGCGTTTCCTTTTTTAGCTTTCAATTATTTGGTTCAAATGCTACTCGCTCCCTTTAATATTTGTAACATTTCTGATCTTTTAGCCACAATTTTGCAAGTTAATTTTTGCCTTCGGAGGTTCTCGCAGGAGTAAATACCTTTTATGAGCATCTAAAGACCTTTGCCGATTTATAGTTGGTAGATATAAATATTTTTCTTACACCATTTAGAGGCTACTTTGGCCATTTTCATAATTAGCTGATATTTTTGTTTCATAGAAGTTTCCACGTTTTATTGGCATTATTTTAATTTTTTCTCTGAAATAAATTGGAGACGACTTATTCAATTTCTGATTCGTAATATGTATGTACATTGCATTCATTTTGGTGTACAACAATCCTAACGGCAGTCATCTTTAGCAATCTTAGCAGAAGGAGCCCAGAGCTTTTTGCCCGCTTAAGCAACGTTATGAATCTATCCAAACCTACACATATTATATCCTGTAGTTCTTATAAGGAACATAGGGCCTCAACAAAGTTCCTTCTTTTAATTCGTTCCAGCTCCGTCCTGAAATTCTTATTTCGGTGTCCAGCTGTCTCCTCCAAGTATGTGCAGGACTTCCAATACGTCGTTAACCCTGGGGATTGCAGTCGATGGCAATTCTGTCAATGTCTCCGGGTGGTTTTCTAAGTGTATGACCAATCGGCTGCGTATCTTCAATAGGATGGGTATTTTTGGTGGTTGTTACTCCAAAGATTTGTGTTGCTTACTTTTTCAGGCCAGAATATACGTAGGATTCTAGGGAGGCATCTATTTACAAATGATGCATTCCATGATTCACTACCATACAGCAATATAGACTTTACGTTTGAGTTACATGTTCTAAGTTTGGTATTGGATTTGACACAGAGAAAGCCCGTCCCCCCTTGTGCAATCTGATTTTCACATCTTGAGATGAGCCGCCGGTCGTTGTGATAATGCAACCCAAATAACAAAAAGAATTTACATCCTCCACAGGTTGGTCACGTAACATGAATGGCTGAGTAGATGATGCATTTATGCGCATTGTTTTGGTCTTTCCGAAGTTATAAGAAATTTTGGTCACAATAGCTTTGCATTTTATTTTAATGCAAGAGAAAAATATTTTGTCACTCGCTCAAAACCAGTTGTTTGAATAAATACATTTATATAAAAATATGTATGTATATCATTTTGTCAGGGGTGTTCTGAAAATCACTTTTTGTCAACGTGATTTCAAATCACGCAAAAGGTGTTCTGTACACAAAAAATATTGAAATCACGTGATTTAAAACGGGACAGCTAAATGCCTACTGGTTTGAAATCACTTGCTTATTTATTCTAAGTAATTCATTTAGAATCTATTAAAAATTTTATTATATACTTCATATGATATGTTTTCTATTTATTTTTGTAATAAAATTATATTTTATACACACAAAAACGTAAATATTCACAAATATTTAAGTACACTGCTTGTTTTGTAAAAAAATATTTTGCTTTGTTTACCAATGTTCGTGATTTACTTTTTCTCTTTAGCAGTCAGCTGGTTTGTTTTTTGGAAGATATTTCTGAAAGAAATCCATGCTGGACACAAGTTTTCCTCTAACGCTTGCACCACATTCCACAAGATTTTACAAAAAGTGGACCGCCCCATACTAATATTAACATCATTTTCTATAACCGCTTGATAATATCCGACGGCTAGGAATCTAAGCACAGCCGCAGGAATACTGCTCTGTGGTAACTTTGGTGCTAGATCTTCCAATACCATTTGGAAAGATCTTCTGTTAAGCCGGTAAAACGAGATGAAGCTGGAAAACAATTGGACTAGACCGTTTACACCAATTTAATTGTGCTTACTTATAAGGTTTCACTTGTACCCATAGGATTTGACAAGTCCTGTATATGACGTTTTTTAACACGCTCGTTTTTTAAATGCTGTTTTCTTAAAGCAATTACTGCCAATAAAGTAGCTCCCGGCATTTTTTTTTACTTAATTTCCACCTTTTATTGTAATTAAAAATGTAAGAATATAAACAAACAAAGCATAAATGTAAAAAGTCAGCTGTTTTCTCGTGTTTTCGAAAATTTAAAAGCACGCCGAAAACCACAAAATCGCGTGATTTGCAGAACAGCATCAAATCGTCTGCGTGATTTCAAACCAGTTCGTGCTTTGAAACCACGCCGTTTTCAGAACAGGCCTGTGTATTTGGTTTTATTGTAAATTCCAACAGTCCTGCCTGTCGGAGTACATGTGAGCAAGAAGGCAGATATCGTCTGTGTAGTCGAGGTCTTCCTTGCAATCCCCAGCTTATACCTCTATTGGTACGTGTTGCATCAGCCATAACTACGTCAAGAACGATATTAAACAATAGAGGTGACAATACATATCCCTGCCTAACGCCCATCTTGAACAAGAGCAAAAGATGATGAAGCATCACTCACTGCTCTCCAAGGGCTCGGTGCCCCCTGTTTTCGCTAACGAGGCTTTGGAGGCCTGCTAGCAGGCCCAGCACCACGATCGGATGCTATAGCCTAATCAGCTATTCATCTTAAATTATCATGATTGCCGAAACCACAGCAGAAAATCCAAACCTACATGCGGTCTGGACACTTCTTTTAGTTTTATATTGGAATTTCCTCCCTGGCTGTTAACGTTGTCTTTTTTCGTAGCTGTGGGTTGTAGGAGTGAACTTACCAAAGCACTCACGGCGGCAATTAATTTAGAAAATGATCTAGTGCGAAAAAAACTTCCCTTTTGGCATTTGATCAGCTGTAGTCAATTTTATTTATTTTTTTCCCTTTCGTTTTTATCACTTTTTGCTTCTCCAGCCACGGTGATGTATGCGTTGTTGTAGTTTGCACGTAATTCTTATTATTTGTTTTATTTCTCATTAAATTATGTGTACGATTGTATGTACATACGATTATATAAAATACAACATACGGAGAAATAATAAAAGGAAAAAAATATTTTTTGATTTGATAACTGCATGTACTTATTTACGTACTTACTTATTACGATTTTTTTGTTTTATGTAAAAAATATAACAGTACTAATTTTAAAAAATATGCATTTGTGGACTTGGTTTTCATTCTTCTCATCTTTTGAAAAGTGCTAGGAATTGTGTGCTTAATTTATTTATTTATTTTATTTTATTTATTAATTCATAATATGTAATATTAAGCCTGCTAGGCCAAAAATAAACTATTATATAAGTAAAATTTAATACCTGAAATTATAACCTAAACAAAAAGCATATTATACATATTTATAATACATACGTAAACAAACGTTTATATTCATATTTCAATTATTGTTAACTTGGAAATGAATTTCAAAGAAAAAGAAAAATACTTTATATTTTCTCCCCAGCCAATATTTCCTTTACAAAGGAGATTAAAAGAAATGGTATAGAAATAAGAAGTCCTACATGGTAACAAGAACCCAATCATTAATGAGCTCGTTCATGCCTTGTTGAGTAATATTGGAAAAGTTTCAGCCGAAACACATTGTTAGAATGTGAGAAAATACGTAAGATGCAAGGCAGGTGATTCCACCAACGTGCTATCCTAATCCTAAATGATTTTTCGAAGAATGATGACATGATTCTTGGTATAATAAGTTGCGGGTTTCTAGTTGAATGCGAAAAAACCAAAGATCTGTACAAAGGTAATGGTCTACAAGTTCTTATTAATTTATAAAACAATATTAAATTTCGAGATTCGACAAATTCATGGAAAAAAAAAACAGCCGAGGAAGTCCCGAACATATGGTGAAATACTTATGTTGACGACCGCGAATGTTGTAAACAATTTTATAACAATTTACAAACTACGTCAACTGAAGATAAGTACAATAAAAGTAAACATTTGGTTTAACAAACAATGCCTTGCATTGAATGTCACACCAAAATACGCTAAAATACAGCTAAAGACAAACACAGTAGCTAGTAAGAAGACTGTAAGAATAGCGGAAAGAAGTTTCGTAAAATTTGAAATCCAGAGCTTATATAAGAAAAAGGAACACACATTCACTTACAATTAGCAGAACTAGTCCCAACCGACATACTGATGGACATATTTGACCAAGTAAACACAGCGAACGCGGGAGCAACTGAACAGAAATACAAGAATTTAACCAAAAAACTCGACAAACTAACAGGATCGGCAAACTGCAAGCTACACAAAGAACACAACTTCCACACTAGATTTATAAACCTAACTGAAATTGCAGTCAATGATGGAGAGGCTCAGTTACTGAAAAAGGGGCTAAAGCACAATATCCAAGAAAATAATAAAAGGAGGGAAATAGAGCAAACCATTGTGGACACAGAGGTTGCAATATCGATGCTACCAAACGAGGAGCAGGATCAAGCCAGATATACCTGCAAACGCATAATAGAGAAGGAGATCAAATCTAAAAGGAGTCAAAACAAGAAATGCGAAGCTGTTAGAAATTTAAAACAAAAACTTAAATCTAATAATGTCGTAACAACAAAAGCAGATAAAGGAAACACAACGGTATTAATCAACAAGAATGATTACATTACCAAAACGGAGCAGTTGATAGAGGACACTAAATGTCGGAAAATTAGGAAAGATCCTACAGACGAATACCAGGCGAAAGTCAGGGAAATAATCAAAAAGGCAACCAAAATAATAACACCAAACATATCGTACTCGTTAACACTCATGAACCCATACGCTCCATCCATGATTGCTCTACCGAAAATACATAAGCCGAATACACCAATGAGACCCATAATTAATTACAAATCGGCCCCGAGCTACAAACTATCGAAATACCTAAAAACAATACTAAAAGACAACTTGGACCTAGAAAACAAACACACAATAGCCAACACCACGGAATTAGTTAATAGGCTACAGAGCGTGGATATAACAGAAAACACTAAGCTAGTCTCATTTGATATAAAAGACTTGTATCCATCAATTCCAACAACAGAGACAATAAACATTGTACATAAAACACTGCTCAACAAAACAAAAGACGTAGAGTTTTCAATGCAACTCGCAAATACGCTAAAAGCCACATTGGAGCAAAATTATTTCAAATTCAACAATAACATATATAGACAAACCAATGGACTAGGAATGGGTAATCCAACATCAGCAATCCTAATGGAAGTATTTATGCAAAATTTAGAAGAGAGATATGTCGAGGACCTAAAAACCAATTTCGGGGTTATATTCTATGCGAGATACGTAGATGATATTATATGTATACTGGAAGGAAATAAAGAGGAACAAATTCTGGATCTACTGAACAAACAACACAAAAACATAAAATTCACAATGGAGGTGGAAGAAGGCAATAGCATTAATTATCTAGACTTAACAATTCGGGCAAACAAGAGCTTAAATAGGATCGAATACGAAATATACAGGAAACCAACTGCTACAGACACAATAATGCACAATTCATCAAACCATCCTCAACAACACAAAAACGCGGCAATTAGACAATTAGTAACGAGACTTGAACGAATACCACTAGGTAGACCATTTATATACAATATGAAAAGAAGTGGACCTAACACAGATCCCTGAGGAACCCCAGACGACAAATATCGTAAGTCAGATCTAACCCCATTTAGCACAACAAACTGCGACCTATTATATAAGTAGGAATATACATATAAGTTTGCAAACAGTCTTCGAGAATTTAAATTAATCTCTCAGTTTATCTATCATAAGAGTTAAAAGTCTTCGAGAGATCAAGTGAAATAAGGAGGCTATAAAAATCATCGTTTACATTTTTCCTAATATCATCAGTCAATGTTAAAAGCATGGAAGTTGTGTTAAACCCCTCACGAAATGCATATTTTTTCTCATATATTACACCAGAGACAGAATCAAGGATTTGGTTTTTCATAATATGTTCAATTACCTTGGACAAAGCCGGTAAAATGGAGATTGGTCTGAAATCACTAGGTTCATTAGTTTCACATGCCTTTGGTAAGGGAACAACTCTAGCCACCTTCCAGTCAGAGGGAAATTTAGATAAAGTCAATATCTTGTTAACAAAGTATAACATATACTCAGCAATGAGCGGATAAATCAGTTTAATAAATTTAATTGAAATATCATTCACACCAACTGACCGAGATTTCACCCTACATAGTGCATTAGACAGCTCAGGCTCATCTACACAACGAAATGAAAACAAAGATGCAGATTCATTGAATGCCCGACAGTCAAAGCAATGGTTATCAGACCCATCATCACTCATAGCAAAGAAATCATTCAGATCATTAACATCACCCTCATAGGATACCAAGAACTCCTCCATAGAGCCATATCCTCTCAGAAACCTCCATAAGCCCACCGAATCTAAACCTTTAAAAATTCGAGAGTAGTGTCTCCTCTTCATTGAACGTATAACGTTTTTTCCTTGTTACGAAATTTACAAAATATTTTCCAATTCGCCTCAGAACGATTGCCTTTGTAAGCATTATAAGCCAAGTTCCTTAGAGACTGTGCATATAATATCTGGGATGATTTCATCCAACTATTATGTATATCGAATTCTCTTTTTAATCACTGTAACAAATTCATAAAGCGAGCTTATTAAAGAAGTTAATTGTGTACATTGGGAATCAGCATCACTATTAAAGAACAACAAAGAATCAAACTCCGATAGACTTAAATGTAAGCCGTCCCAATCGATGGCATTGAAATCGCGAAATTCATAATATTCAACTTCTCGGTTTATTGGAAAGTTAAAGGATGAGAAAATTAAGTCATGATGAGAAATTGAAGGGCATTTTATTGGATCTGACAAAGAAATCTTGGAAATATCACTCATTAGCCAAAAATCAATTAACGAGGTTGAGCCATGACCAACATCAAAATGAGATGGTTTGGAATTGTGGAAAATAGATAACCCACACCTTAGACACAGAGAACGCATGGCAGTTATTTTAGAGATGTCAAACATATTGCAGTTAAAATCTCCAACAACTATTGTATTTGAGTAAGTAGAAAACAGTTCAAAATGATGATTTTCAAAAGAAGTAAGATCACCGTGTGAAACCTTTCGATGCAGTAAAATCCGAGCTAAAGACTTGGGCACATAGAGCCCATTTAACTCTCTGGAATAACGGAACCATGGGAATCGATACATTGGAACACTATTTGTGCCAATGCCCCGCCTTTTCACAAATTACATGATTTGGCCAAATTACGTAATTTGGTACATGATTTCGCATACAAATTTCATGTGACGAAATTACCTCAAATGAGATGATTTCATCCAAATTATGTCGAAAACTGACTGTGCAACACTGCGCGGCTGCTTTTATTCCAAATGCAACTCTGGGGCATCCATTATTAGTGACTTACAAATCCGAAAAAATGACATTTAAGTGCGAATAAAAATTACTTTCATTTCAGTTGTTGATAGTTAGTAGCACAGAGTACATGTTTAGTTTATGGTTAGTAGTGGAAGAAAGACAAGCGGTCAAACGTTATTAAATATTTTTGGAAAAAATAAATAAAGGAATTTTTTTGCAAGTAAAAAATTTTTAGCTAAAAAAATTTATATAGATAAAAGATGTCTCATATTAAAAAGAAAAATCAAAAAAGAAGGAAAATATGGTCAATCAAAGAGGAATCCGTTTTGTGCGACCTATGGGCCTCTAAGATCGATATGCTGAGAGGATCCAGGAAGAACTCCCATGTTCTCGAGGAAATTAAACGAGAACTCGAGACTGTAGGCATTTTAGTATCGACGGAGGAGATAAAAGTCAAAATCCATAATTTGACTTCAAAATATAGGTAAGCAATATTTTACAAATAGAAGGTCTCCATTAATATACGTACTTATATTTTAGAAAGGAAAAAGAGAAAGTAGGAGTATCGGGTTGCTCTCCGTCCTCCTGGGATATATACCAGAAAGTACATGGAATTTTGGGACCTTTACTCCACATATATCTTTAGAATTTTCCAACAAGGCTTGGCTTTCGTTAAGCGATTTCTTTAGAATTGATCTTTCATATATTTGAGAGTCATTACACCTTCCTGGACTTCCCACATTTATATTAAGAAACCTATATCTAAAAATACACATAATATACAAAGGCTTATACAGATTATTTTATGGTGTACATACCTGTCGTATACTAGAGCTAATAAAACAGTTGAATACCAACCCTTATAGTTGTAATAATCAAATGCATCATCACGAGTTGGGTGAACTTCAATGTGACATCCGTCTTTAAATAAATTTGTTGTAGATTTTATTAGACAAATATAAACAATATAGTACATACCTATTGCTCCAAGGCACTGGGGTAATCCTAATATCTCAAAGCCCCTTACGCATTCTTCCATTTAAATATATAGGTTTCAATTGACTGTACACTTCATGGCAAAATTCTATCAATATTTTGCACACCATTGACTTGGAAACACCAAATAAATTTCCAATGCTTCTGTATTCGGCAGAAGAGCCCAAGGCATATAAAGCTATTGCTACCCTTTTTTCTAAGGGAATAGCGCTTCTAAAGGTAGTGTTTTGTTTTTTCATGCTTTGTAAGTATTTACAAAGTATGTTAAACGTTCCACGAGACATCCGGAAATTGTTTTTAAATATTTCATCTTCGTTTACTTGGCAGTCGTGTTCCCAAAATCTCGAAGACCGATCCTTTAAATAAATACAGCATTAAAAACTATTTAGCAAAAATACATGTTAAAGCTCACCAATTTCCAGAGCCTTGGAGATTTTCTTATAGTATTTGCAATAAGAATTAACAAATACTTTTGTATGCGATTTCTCCTCCTTCTTTGCAGACATGTTTGGCGTTGACGTTGACACAAAATTGTAGCACTGGAAAAGTAGTCACATACTTGTGCTATCAAGTCGTTTTTGTATTGAAGATATTTTTGTTTTATGTTAACAGAAAAATTTAGCTAAATAAAAAAATACTACAATTGCAATTATTATGTTAATACCAAAATGGTGTACCTGTATCCACGCAATATGAACTAAGTGCTTGACGTATAGTTTCAGTGTCATTTCCTGTATCATCAAGTAAAATTTCACTTTCAGGGTATATCCTATTCTTTTCAAAATTCTGGAAGTCCGATATCCATTTGTGGTTAATGCTATCATTATGTGCATTTAAGAAATTATGAAGAACACAAGATGCTTGAATGATAATGTTAGCATAAATTATATCATTATCAATGCCCTTTCCTACACGACGAAAGCGAGCTTTTAGGTGACCAAAAGCATTTTCTACAACTCTTCTTGCTTTTGACAGAAAATAGTTAAAAGTTTTTCTTTTGTGGTCATTCTCGGCATTAAAAGGATAAGGCTTCATCAATTTTTTCGAAAAGCGGAAAGCTGAATCCCCAATGATATAAACTGGGACCTTTACTCCACATATATCTTTAGAATTTTCCAACAAGGCTTGGCTTTCGTTAAGCGATTTCTTTAGAATTGATCTTTCATATATTTGAGAGTCATTACACCTTCCTGGACTTCCCACATTTATATTAAGAAACCTATATCTAAAAATACACATAATATACAAAGGCTTATACAGATTATTTTATGGTGTACATACCTGTCGTATACTAGAGCTAATAAAACAGTTGAATACCAACCCTTATAGTTGTAATAATCAAATGCATCATCACGAGTTGGGTGAACTTCAATGTGACATCCGTCTTTAAATAAATTTGTTGTAGATTTTATTAGACAAATATAAACAATATAGTACATACCTATTGCTCCAAGGCACTGGGGTAATCCTAATATCTCAAAGCCCCTTACGCATTCTTCCATTTAAATATATAGGTTTCAATTGACTGTACACTTCATGGCAAAATTCTATCAATATTTTGCACACCATTGACTTGGAAACACCAAATAAATTTCCAATGCTTCTGTATTCGGCAGAAGAGCCCAAGGCATATAAAGCTATTGCTACCCTTTTTTCTAAGGGAATAGCGCTTCTAAAGGTAGTGTTTTGTTTTTTCATGCTTTGTAAGTATTTACAAAGTATGTTAAACGTTCCACGAGACATCCGGAAATTGTTTTTAAATATTTCATCTTCGTTTACTTGGCAGTCGTGTTCCCAAAATCTCGAAGACCGATCCTTTAAATAAATACAGCATTAAAAACTATTTAGCAAAAATACATGTTAAAGCTCACCAATTTCCAGAGCCTTGGAGATTTTCTTATAGTATTTGCAATAAGAATTAACAAATACTTTTGTATGCGATTTCTCCTCCTTCTTTGCAGACATGTTTGGCGTTGACGTTGACACAAAATTGTAGCACTGGAAAAGTAGTCACATACTTGTGCTATCAAGTCGTTTTTGTATTGAATATAATTTAATAAAAACTCAATGTTATTTTCCATTTTTATAGGTCTTTTTTCTACTTTAAACCACTATTAAACAAAAGTTGTGTTTCTTTTATGTTAAAAATAAATAAACAACACAAACGTCAAATTGATGTCGAAAATTCGAACATGAAATCACTTAAAACATAATGGAAACACTTTGAAGTAATTTCGTCAAATCAACTTGATTTGCTCATAGTGGAAACGTACTATAATGGTGTCAAAAAGATCTTGAGTAGGAATTATTACCAGTTTGCGGACCATTATTTCGATTAAACGCCATTTAGTAAAGGAAAAAATATAAATGTGGGGAGCAAAAAGTAAAAAGTGGCAGATTCCATTCTCGCTAACATAATCATTATTTCAATTGACAACATAATCATTATTATAATAAACATTTATAATATTTAACACAGCTAATTATTCAGAGATCAAAATAGATTAAAGTTTTAATAAAATTTTAATTTGTGCATTTTTGGAAAGATAATACTTACATAATTAGAGGTACCCTAAAGCAGCAAATTAGTCTCGCTAGTATAAAATATCTCATCAAAAAAGAGAGTAAAAAATATATGTATGTATATGTATGTCTGTGCACACAAGGAAGAGTAGCCCAAGTCTAGACAAGAAATTCAGTCATTTCTAGAAATATTTTGGTGAAATTTCGCAATATACAAAATTACTATTCCAAAACAATATCAACAGCATAAAACACAATATATAAAATTTCGAGAAAATGAGCGCCCATATAGAGAAAAAACATCATGTTTAAATTTCAAAATAAATTATTTTCCTATCCAAACCTGAGCACTCCTTGTGACCAAAGTTATTTTACAAAGTAAACATTTGAAACACTTTAAGATAAGAAACTTAAAAATTAGGAAATTTACATGTTCATAAACAAATTAATAAGTATAAGCTACCGTTCTTATACAGGAAAGGTATGAGTAAATGAAAAATAGATGTAATATAAAAAAGATAATAACCACTGTAAAGGTACATTCAGAATTTTGAAATATTTGAAAGAGAACATCAAATATTCCATTCTCGAAGTCTGAACACAAAATAATTTGGAGGTTCAAATAAAGTAACAGTTAATTTTTAACAAATAAAATTATTTGCTAGAAAACAAATGTTTGTCTAATGTGAACATAGAAGTTCAAACACTCAACCGATTTTTGGGCAAACAATTACTTTAAAAAAATTATTAGAACTGTTGGAGCAAACAAAAATGAGAAATATTTCCGAACGCTGTAGATGTAAGCATAAAGACTATTGATATTAAATTATATGTAAATGATTGTTGAGAAGATTCAGAAAATCTATTTTAATAATAAACAATTCATACGAGTGCGCTCCTAACACAAGTATGGAATACAGTAGCCCATCTACGCGATTCACCTATTCCTATTCAGCGAAAGCGAATCGAATTTGTGCAATTTTCGTCATTTCATTAAAAAATTCGCTGAAGGCTTAACTCTCGGGCTCCCGTCTTTATCTTTTCCAGCTGCTATTTGGAACTTCAGCTATAAGATGGTGATTTTTAATGATTTTTTCTGTAGCATATAATAAAAGATATAGATTAAACATGCTTGGAGTACCGCAGTAATAACTTTTATAGTTTTAATGGAATGGGACATACATATAAAAAGTAAAACGAAACAACTTTGACTCATAACATTTTAATTGCCATCAAAAAAAAGTTTCGAGGTGGTTTTGCAAAGTCTATTTCATGCAAAACAATGTGCGAAAATTTTTTTCTAATTATGTATTTCTCAAAAACTGTACCAGCAAATCTAAAATTTTGAGAAAATTCCATGAAATTAAAATTTTTCGCAAAAAGTGTCTTTCCAGTTTCATTATTTTTTAAGTCGTATTTTTCACAATCATATTAAACTTTTTAAATGTTTAATAAATTTTCAAATATTAAGAAAATAAAAAAAAACTCCAGAAAAAATTTAAGTTTTTTTGTATGAATTTCAAATTTATTGCTACAATTTTTAAATATCAAAACAAATGATTTCATATTATTTTGTGTAAAATTATACTTTGGGAAAAAATGTCTGATAAAAAAAATTTAACTTACTTTAGAGAAAATTTATTACAATCAGTTTAGATTTGCAGAAGTTACAGGTAAAATGAATGCGAATTACTTACATATTACGAATCGGAAATTGAATATTGAACAGAAATAAATTGAATTTATTTCGGTAATAAAATCAAAATAATTTGGTAAAAAAATTAAACAAATTAACTGTGGAAAATTCCTTCCATGTGAAGCCAATAAAACGTGATAACTGGTATATAACAAAAATACCAGTTAATGATGAAAATGGGTATCTCCAAGTAGACTGTAGGTTTGAATTGTGTAGGAAATATTTTTATATCTGCCAATTTGAAATGGACAAAGGTCCTGCGTGAATTTTTTGTGACATTTTTTGGAAAGAAAATATGTTAGAGTATCATATATAAGTATTCTTGAATACGATAGGCTTAAAGAAGAAATTATACGACTTGCAGGATTTTGGTGGTGAGAATCGATATCGAAATATAGCGCCTAGCGCTGTGCTTATTATGGCAAATGGCAATAATTGGTTGCAAGCAGTTTCTTATTTTTTTGTTCATGGAAGTTGTATTAAAAAAAAATCACCACATAAAATCCAAATTTCAAGCAATAGGTTTGAAACCTTAACAGTTCTGCTTAATTCGTCTGCATAATTTAGATCATAACGCCCAGTATGTCAATGATAAACTTGCATCGTGGAGAGATATCAGCCATTTCTATAACTTATATTTCAATACACTCCAGTGTCACGGTCGCAGGGACCAGTGAGGTTTCCGTCTAGCTCGCTATCCTGAGAGCAATACTCAGCGGGTTCCCGCCCTTACCAAAAATTCTATTCCGACAAGTTTCATAATTCTGTTGCCGTTCTTCAAAAGAATACATGTGTCGTAATTGAGGATTTAATTGATTAAAATTTTTAACTGCAGTTATTAAACCTAATTTTCTTTTGCCTTCCAGTGTTAAGTCCTTCGCGGGATCTCTGTGGAACAATGAGATCCCGCAACTTCCTCGCTCCAGGATAAGTTTTTTGCCTTGCAGTTCGTATAGTTGGGAGCTTTCACCTCTGGTTTTTCACATCTGTAGCAAAATATTGCTCTTTCTGTGGACGGACATTCTATAAAGCTGTGGCCTGGTTGGCGACAATTAAAACAAATCAAGATTTTCCTGGCTGCATGGTTTTGTATTTTTCTGCCTTCTATTGCGGCCATTTCCTCATAACTTTCGGAATTAACTTTATCCTCTTGTATATGCTTTTCGAACACGTGATCTCATCTGAGTCATCACAAAGAAGAAGTCATCAATCCCTTCACCTGGTTGCTGCTTCCTCTCTACAATATCGCTCATAAGTTCAAAACTGGATCTCGTGGAACGATACTGTTTCAGCAATGTTTCCTTCAACGTGGCCCATTCTGTCCTATGCTAAATATGGAATACAGTCACCCGATTAATTTCCAATGTATGTATGTGGGCTTACTTAGCAATAAACATCTTTGGGGCTATTGGTATGTGATCGCTACAAGCGGAAGGGAAGTTATCTTTGTCAAATTCGTAATCTTTTTAAAATACAGCGGAATATTTTGAGTTTTTTAATGATCCCTTCAGTATTTCCAACAGTTGCCAAAATTTCCCTTCAATACTTGATAAATTAATTATTTGAGATATTCTCAGAAATAATGATTTGAAAAATGCATTTTTTTGTTGTTCGCTAAGATTAGTATATGCCAACATTTTATTGGCGCTAACCCTTTATCCAAATCATTAGTAATTTAATGTCATATACTTAAACAAAAGTCAACTAGAACTACATATGTATGTATGTATATGATAATTCCATAAAATTCAATCATATCAAGTTCATTTACAAACATGTAATAAGTATAATAATTTTAGAAAACTTTTATACAAGACAACGCAACAAAATTGCAACAATAATCACAGCGCTAGCCGCATAGCGAAAAACAGTCCTCTTTTTAATTGATACTTATGTGGAGCTCTATGTGTTTTCGCGAATTTTTCTATTAATTATGTCAAGTTTGGGGCGACTACTGGTGGTTTTTTATCCTATTAAGTTGTTTCGCCGTCATAATTATTAAATTTTGTAAAATTACTAGATGGCATGCAAATTGGGAGAAGCCTTAATTAAACTTACAACAATCCTAACGGCTGGCATCCTGAGCAATCTTATCGGAAGGAGCCCACAGCTTCTTCCCCGCTTAATCACCGGTATGAATCTATCCAAATCTACATGCGGTCTGGACACTTCTTTTAGTTTAATATTGAGATTTTCTCCCTGGCTGTTGATGTTGTCTTTTTTCGTAGCTGTGGGTTGCAGGAGCGAACTTACTAAAGCACTCACGCTGGCAATTAATTTAGAAAATGATCTAGTGCGAAAAAAAACTTCTCTTTTGGCATTTGACCAGCTGTAGTCAATTTTATTTATTTTTTTCCTTTCGTTTTATCACTGTTTTCTTCTCCAGCCACGGTGATGTATGCGTTGTTGTAGTTTGCACGTACATAATTTTTATTATTTGCTTTATTTCGATTATATAAAATACAACATACAGAGAAATAATAAAAGGAAAAAATATATTTTTTGATTTATTTTGGGATGTGATAATTGCATGTACGTACTTATTACGATTTTTTTTTGTTTTATGTAAAAAAATATCACTGTTTTTGTATATATATTGGCATACTTGACTGTTATGAGTTCAGTTTGCCTGTGACAGGCATAGGAGTTAGACGTGTTCTGAGATAAAACATGATAAAAGTAATCGATAACTAAAATGCAAAGAACTGTGTTAAAAGTTGATTTTAATGTATTTTATTCTTGCAAATAATTTCATTTACATACTATAACTATAAAAAGTTGAAATAGAGCAACTAACGGCTGAAAATTTTTACTGCAAGGAAATAATAACTCATGACATCGACAAAGAAATGCTGAATAACCTTTCATAACATTTGCAAAACAGTTTTTAGAAATCACCTTTTGCCAAAAAACTTCATAGAACAATGGTGCAATGGTATGTACTAATGCCCAGGCAAGGATAAATTCAATAACGATTTCAAGTTTCCTGGATCCTTTGCTCTATTTTTACCAAATAATACTATCGATTGATTGTCGGTTGTCTAAACATTAAAATATATCATATATATGTAAGTCATAAAATATCAGTTATTCTTATAGGCTATTGAAACAAAAATATTTGAGCAAATTCATTTTATATTGTGTAAACAAAATATTTATTAAATGTTTTGGCTGAATTAAAAACAAAAAAATTATTTTCAAGTTGACCGTGAAATCTCTTCAGTTATAAATTAAAAAATTTATTCTTCTCTGTGATTAATTAAGAACATTAAAAATTGTGTTCACATGTTTTCTATTAAAAATAAATATCAATGTCAACACGAAATGCTAATTTTAGAGATCTGAGTTTTTTGTTTCAAATCTTCTAAAACATTAAACAAAATAACATAGAGAATACATATTCGACACATTAAATTTGACTCATCATAAAATGTTAAAACTTTTTATAAATATTTTTTAACAGATTTAGTAATAAAACTAATTGAATTACTTTATATTGTAGAAGTCTGCTTAAAGCAAAATATAAAAGAATAAACAAAATGCCAAATTTATAAAATATTTCACTATACACTATACCTTTAACAAACGGAAACAATTGTATGACTTTTATTTTCGATGATCATAAAAATTATTTATAATTATGACAAGTGAGTTGAAATTATACAAAATTATTTTCAAAGGCGTTCAAGATTTTTTAATAATTAATTGAAAAGAAAATCATATATTTCGCCTAAAGCAGAATTTAAAATCAAAATAATTTCAAAACCTGTATTACACTTGGCTTATTGAACTGACAATTTGTTTGGGAAGTAAAGAAAGAAATTTAAGAAATATTCAAGTATTTCTGATGACTGAATTCTCAGCATCTGTGTGTTTGTTCTATGGTTCTATGTTTCTACCTGAAACCAAATTGGTGATCCGGAATATACCCAGTGCTGTTCAGTACTGCTCTCAAGCAGTTTCTCAAACAGGTTTGACATGTTAAATAGAGTTAGAGGCCTCTTTGAATCCGGGCTTAGGGATCATAGTGATTGATGGTCACCTTCCATTCTGCCGGATAGTATTGAAGCCGCAAGATGGCATTAAAAATTTGAAGAATTATTTTCTTTGCTGTACTAGGCTTACTTGCTGTGGGCCTTTTAAGCCCTCTGGTAGCCCGCTAGAGTGAATAATCTGTTTTTGGAGTTGAGTTCTTTTCATACTCTAGAATTCTTTTAAGTTGAGCTGATCGATAGCGTTGCCATTCTCTTCTTGCACTTCTTTTTTCGGCAAGAAGCTTTTCCACGCTAACGGAGGAAAGTCGGTTATACCTCGCCTCTCGATGGGTGGAAAAAGCATGTTGAGCAGATTGTTTAAGATTTGTCTCAAACTTTTTAATGGAGTCATCTATATCCACCGGCATTATTAACAGCACCTTTTCCGTGCAATGGCCACTGAGATATTTCCTGTATTTTAACCAGGGTGATGCATGGGTGATGTACTTTCATATATTTTGTTCCAAGAGTGGGTGAATTGTCAGAAGACAAATGTAAAGAAGGCCCAACTTGAATCAATTCTATGTGCACGCCTTTCATTTACTACACCAAAATCAGTAAAATCAGAAATTTCCTGTCGATCTGTTGTTCAATATGTTGGCTCTCCACTCTAAATTGCATTAAAACGCATTTTAGATATGTTTATCCATCATATTAATATTGAAATTAATTTGAGTAGTTACTGGTGGCATTTGAAATCCGGTATCTTATTATTAAATTCAAATTCCAGAAACTTTTTTTTTACTACTAAGAAAAAATGCACTAACGCATCCATTGGAAATAATGAATAAATTTTTCCTTGGAAACAATTTCATTAACCGAATTTAAGGGTTCTTTAAAGACGAATGTCATATTAGGCTAGAGCGTCAGATCCTGGTATTGAAGATGCCAACATCGCATCCAGACATGCAATTGCACAAGGATTCAGTACATGAGGGTAATAGGTTTATACCGCCCATGGTCTATGCAACATCCTTCTTATATCGTATTCTTCATTTATTTTTTTCCTTTCTTCTTTTATAAAAATAATAATATTAAGCCTTGCTCGAAAATTATTTTAGAGCAACCTCATTGTGGGCACAGGCTCTCGAGTAATCTCCATCTGCAGATATCAAATTATCTAGCCTTCTATCATTAAAATCAGGCAGCTTGTTGACTTCCTTTAATCTATAACGTCACCAAGAGTTGTTAGACCTTCTTCATCCTCTTGCACATTCGAGGTTATCTGTTAGCTCTCTTGGGCATATGTTGCCATATTCTCTTCTAAGCGTGTGCCCTTTCCAGCCAAGTTTACGTTTTCGAATTTCACAATACATTTCCATCAATTTTGTTCTACCGAGAAGTTGATCGCCAATAAATTCCAAGTATTATGTTGAGGCATCTGTTGCATTGTAAATTTTCTTCTTCATAATAGGCCATGCCTCGCATCCTTATAATACCAAGAACGGCACACATGCTCCCATTTTTCGTTAAAAAGTAGATAAAGCATTTTAGATATTCCTGCTGGGATGTTATCAACACCGGTTTTTTAACTGATTCATATATTTCTGATTTAGTAGGAGAGTTGTTCGTATGTGAAGTGATTCAATCTCTTCGTCATACGTTACAATTCACACACATACAATTCTGGAACGCTGCGTATTCATCATTTCCAAAAGATATTCTTCCCATCTGCAAGAGCTGAGCTCGTGCATTAATAATACGTTTGTTTATGTTATTGGTTGTGTTTTCTTTTTTCATTTTCTATTGCGTTTAAGTCAGGATTTTATGGTGGGTTATTAATTACTTTTCTACCTCCAAAATAAAACCGAATTTTCTTTTCTCAAAATATTCCTCTACATTATTATATCATCTGAAATCCTTATTTCGTCAATACCTCTACTTGAAACACAGCCCCACAGCATAACAGATAATTTTCCAAATTTCACTGTGGGTATTCCGAAAGCCCATCGTGGTAGTAAAGCGCCATTTTCCTTTCGGTGCGAAATATTACCTCATTCCAGTACTCCAATGTTGCAGTGTTCAACGTCAAATCTACATCTTCACGGATAACGCTCGGTCTTTTTTTCTTCTAACTCATGAAGAGTACTTATGGTTTTGATGGGAGATACATACTTACTCCACATTCATAACTAAGATCAAGTGCTTTTCCTCGCATTAACAATTTTCAAAATTCTCAATGCAAGTTACTTTTTTTTGTTCTGCCAGAGTTTTGTTTTTCCTCAAGTTTCCCATCTTCTTTAGCTCGATTAATAACATTCTACACCATCCTTTTGGTTTATGGTGAATATTTCTGTGAGACAGTCTTTTGTAATAATTGGCTTTCTTTAAATTTCACTGTAGGATGAATGAAAGCTACCCACTACCCTTTCCTTCAAATATCATTCGCATAAAAAACTAATGCATCTTATTTGACTTTGCCTTTTCGAAAACTTTTCTTTACACCACTCAAAGGAGATAATATGGATTTTTTTTGTTATTTTTATTGTTGTTTTTCTTTATTCAAAGTGAAATTCGCAATAAAAATTTTTTTGCGCTGAAAACATTTTCTGTACAAACTGTTGCAAAGCTTTACTACTCACATGGTACAAATAATTGTACAATACAACCGTAATGCAACCAAATCTTTCTATTCCACACAGTTGCAGTAGTGGCATGCACTGTGGTTACTGGTAAATCGAGCTGATCGAAATTTAGCATTACGGCAGCAAATCCGTTTGAATTGCAAAATAGTTTATTTGTCAGTGTTTCTTAGCAAATAAACTGTTAATTCATTATAATTAAGATAACAAAATATGGATAAGTATTGTGATTATTTGGCGAATACATCATCCAAACATACATGAGTTCCATGTTTGTAAGCCACATACAGTGGCAAATTAAACAGACAAAAAAATTTTGATACGAGTAACAAAAGTTTTTCAACCTCAGGCAATAAATATCCAAGGATCTTCAGTGTCCTAAAATATAGATGACGACAGGGGTATTGTCGTTAATGTCAATCCAATGTATAAATAATTTAATTACAAGGTTTTCAAATTATATTACTAACATCCTTTTAATGTGGCATGATCATTAAGATTATGTCTCCTACAGAATTGTAGACTCCTTTCAAAATAAAGAAATATTTTAGTCGTGGTCTTATTCCAAGATGAAAATGTTTTCAATTCTCAAGTGTAATTACGTATTGAATAAAGAATTGATGATAAGGTGTAATGAGAAAACCCTGTAATACATACAGTTCCTTATAGTCCGGTCATACTAAACTAAACAAAAAGCTTTCGGCCGGATGGGAAAATAAAAAATTAAAATTTAGAAGAAAAAACTAAATAACAAATTCATTATGTTGTTTTGTTTAATATCGATAATTAAATTAATTAATTTGTTTTTTATTTCAAAATAAATTAAAAATTTTTATGAAAAAGCTCCTTAGATGCAAGATTTTCTTCATGATGCATAATTTGCATCTGTGACTCGTGCATATTCTTTTTCCATCTCCCTTCAAAATTTGAGCCCGTGGCTAATATCGATAATTAAATTAATTATTTTACATTTTTTATTTCAAAATAAATTATAAATTTTTATGAAAAAGGTTCTTAGATTCAAGATTTTTTTCATGATGCATAATTAACATCTATAACTCTTTTATATTCTTTTTCCATCCATCTCCCTTCAAAATCCGTGGCCTTTAAGCTGGTGACCCTTAAGCACTTTTCACAAAAATATTTTAAAGTTGAAGTGTTTTTCTTTTTATGATTTTCTTTTTAGCATTATTGCATACAGCCGAAAAATTAAATAAGACCCCAGAGACCCTTGTGAGTATTAGTTCATTATGATTTTATCATATGAAGACTTTAAACTAAAAAAACAAAATTCGTTGTTTTTCCTTTTTGAAAAATCATTTTATTTCTCAACTTGGTTTCGCTTGAAATCTAAATAAATATAAACTTTATCTCGTTTAGAAATAGGCAGAGGCAAATCTGGAGAAAAGGTCTGGTGATGGGAGCAGTCTGCTGCCTAATTCATGGAATTTCGAAATGATAAATGCTCATCTGTGCAACCTTTCATTGTCATCGTGGTACAAAATTTTTTTTTCTTGGCCAATACATTGGCATATATACCATTGATTTTGAGTCGGACTTCTTTGGCGCCGATTCAGTCTAAGCAACCCACTGTTTTGAGTGCTTTTTGGCCTCTGGTTTGATGTGGTGTATCCAAGTTTCGTTCGCGATTACGAAACGGTACAAAATCCTGTCCAAAATCTTGCTGTTGTACAACACCAAATACTCCTGCGAAGTTGTCACAGGATTGTGTTTGTGGTTGATTGTGTGCAAACGCTCGAACTTTCAGTCTCCGATCGGCCAACAGCATGTAGTGAATTTTTAAATTTTTTCGGATGTCGACACCTCAACTGAGCATCCATAACTTTCGGCTCCCTCCCAATGTCTTCATCAGGCTGACCCCTGGTTTGAGTAATTTTTTTTTTTTACAAAAAATAATGCTTAATGAGTACAGGAAAATCAGTTTTTCCATTTCCACTTCAAAGTTTGCGGTATTCTGCTACCAATAGCTTCCAAACAAGATCTAAATATGTTTTGGGTCATTGTCTCGTTGGAAGACCCATTTAAGTGGCATATTCCATTCTGAATATGGCAGCATCACCTCGTTCATTAATTTTACGAAAACATTCTTGCAAATCATTCCTTTTGTTGAATGAATTCAACCAAATATTGGATTGTATTAGTATACGTGTGTCTTTGTATTCCATGTTGGATGGACGCGCCAGACATCTTGCCTAAAACCAGATTCACCGAATAAAACTATTTTAATTTCGTCTATCCATTATATATTTCATAATTTTTTTTTTTTTGGAATTCTATAACTTAAAAAAAATTATGTTCAAAATATCGAGTTCGATTAGCTATTGGTGTATTCATATCAGCTAGTGAATCCAATATTTCACGGATGTTATCAGGATTTACGCACACTATCGAGTAATCCAAGACGTCTGCGACTTCAGTTGGTTGTACAGTATATCCCATATGGTATACGTCGTCATTTGTCTCAATCTTTCCAACTGAGTCTAATACTATAGACATTAAACTTGGGACCTCACAGATCGTCTGTAGAATTTCACGAAATTCGTCTGGTATTTAGATTCGATTTAGAGCACCGTCTATTGTTATTGGTTCCACCTGAATTTGTTGTGCTAAGAAGCACTTGTAGTGAACCATCCATAAGTGGACGCTGCACGATCATAGAAAATTGCAGTAGCGAAACCGACTGCTCGTGTTGTCAGTGATAGAGATATTGTCCACTTCTATGCCGTTAGTTGTACTGTATTCGTGATGGTTTCGAGTTGCTTAGTATCGTCAGATTCAAATAGTTTATATTTATTAGCAATCTCTGCGCGAAAACGGCTTTCATCCTGTACATTTGTGCGTTCCCGGAATTTCTGCTGATTTCTAGCCTTTGAGCCCTTGCCTTAACGCGACTTCTGTTTTGGTTTTGCATTCGTAGAATCTTTAGGTTGAGGTTCTGGTAAGCTTGCTTCCGATTCGGTTGGTTTACTGCTTAATCTGAAACGAAATTGTAATAATTGTGAATTGTAACTTAAAAAGAAAGAAATTATTTTCCAGTCTTAAAGTTTTATGAGTTCGAACAGTTCTCAATTTGAACCTCTAAAACTATTTAGAATTAGAAAACATTATAAAAGAATATGTTTTTCAATTATTTCCTAAACCATGTACTTATAAATGCAATGGGTGCTTCGGAAGGTCAGTGGATAGTGTACTAGCCTATCAGTCCACAGGTCGTGGGTTCAATTCTCTCCTAAGTGAGACAGATTATTCCTTTTATACGTACTTTACTATAGTGTTCTTTGTGTTCAAGTTGAGCACACTTCGGTATGGTTACGCCTTTGTTAGTATTATGTTTTGCATCCTTATATTTTTCCCTTTTTTATAAAATATAATTTCTGAAAACTTCTTTACTGTACCTTATGAGACTTGCCTTTCAGATTTTTCGTATTCTCTTTAAACAAACAGCTGCAAGTGCAACATATCCATGTATTGGCATTTATTTTGTACACTGCATATAGCATTGGCAATAAATTTTCTTACGAATTTGCATTGAATTTTCGTATAAATCAGTCGTACGATAATATTTGATAATAATTCTAGGCCTCTGCTTACTTATATAGATTTCCCTTAGTAAGACCGATATTGCCATATCAACTTTTAATGACGTAATTCTTCTTTTTATTTTTTAAACATGTGGTTGCATTTACGTATCCATTACAGAATTAAAAATTCTCTTCAGTGAAATTGTTCTTCTCAGAAAATGCAATTTTGTTTTTATATTAGTGCGTATATGGGCGAATATGTATGAATGAGAGTACAAAATGAACTGAACGTACATCCATACGTGAACTAGTTTCTCTTCGTCTTAATCCCCCTTGCCAATAAACTAAAAATTGATTAACAAAATCTCAGAAGTGTGAACTCAGACTAATTTTCATTTTCCGAGACATGACTATGTTTAATTAAAGGAACGAAACTGTCTGGGTGTGCTCGAGCTAATTTCCCTTCCGACTCCATCAACAAGTCATGTTAAAAAGTAAATATGACTACGAGTAAATTTAAAAAAGTAACTTGGCTGTATGAGTTTTTATTTGTAGTTTCGCTCCTTCCCTTTGCCTTAGACATTTTCAAATTCAAGATATTGCGCGATATGTATTAATTATTTCCTTGTCAATTTATCCCAATATTATTTCAAATATACGTATGAGTACCTCAGGTTACCGACTCTCGAATCAGTTTTAAATTTTTTTAAATAAATATAAAATTATAGAAAAAACAAGTTCTAAAATTCAAAAATCATTGTCAATTCCCTTCTTCACTTCCACCACATATATTGCAGCAAGCACCACACTCTACTATCGCCAATGAAATTGATTCTTTTTCGTAGTCAGCAATAATTGCTAACAATTTTTTGTGGTCAAGCTTGATCGGTTGGCATTTCAATAAAAAAATTATTTTAAGTATTTTGTGTAAAAATGCATCAAATTAAAAAAAAACAGTGTTTCAAAACAATATTACTTGCAACATCACAGAATATCGTGCATTGATTTTTTAACTCAGAGTTTTTCTTTTAACTCTGAGTTTTTTCTTTTAATTCTGAGTTTTTTCTTTTAATTCTGATTTTTTTCCTTTAATTTGAGTTTTTTCTATTAATTCTGAGTTGTTTCCTTTAACTCTGAGTTTTTTCTTTTTAGCTCTGAGTTTTTTCTTTTAATTTTGAGTTTCTTCTTTTAATTCTGAGTTTTTTCTTTTAATTCTGAGTTTTTTCTTTTAATTCTAAGTTATTTCTTTTAATTCTGAGATTTTCCTTTTAACGGAGTTTTTTCTCTTAATTCTGAGTTTTTTCTTTTAATTCTAAGTTTTTTCTTTTAATTCTGAGTTTTTTCTTTTAATTCTGAGATTTTCCTTTTAACGGAGTTTTTTCTCTTAATTCTGAGTTTTTTCTTTTAATTCTAAGTTTTTTCTTTTAATTCTGAGTTTTTTCTTTTAATTCTAAATTTTTTCTTTTAATTCTGAGTTTTTTCTTTCAATTCTGAGGGTTTTCTTTTAATTCTAAGTCTTTTCTTTTAATTCTGAGTTTTTTCTTTCAATTCTGAGGGTTTTCTTTTAATTCTGAGTTTTTCCTTTTAAATCTGAGATTTTTGTTTTAATTCTGAGTTTTTCTGAATTTGGGACGATTTTCTGTCATCCCACGTCAAATTTGGTTTGTAAACAGACCGGTTTCGGCTTTGTGCCATCTTCAGTGTTCTCTTGAATACTAAAAAGAAGAAAAACACAAAAATCTGAGTTTTTCCTTTTAACGGAGTTTTTTCTTTTAATTCTGAGTTTTTTCTTTTAACTCTGAGTTTTTTCTTCTAATTCTAAGTGGTTTCTTTTAATTCTGAGTTTTTTTCTTTTAATTCTGAGTTTTTTCTCTTAATTCTGAGTTTTTTCTTTTAATTCTGAGATTTTTCTTTTAATTCTGAGTTTTTTCTTTTAATTCTGAGTTTTTCGTTTTAATTTTGAGTTTTTTCTTTTAATTCTGAATTAACATAAGTACATGTCCTCATACCTTTAGCATGCCCAAAGCAGAGCTAAAAGGATGAAATAATAAATTGAAGCTCTTTAAAGCTTTAAAAATAAAGTGTTTGTTGGTTTTATAGTGGATTATGAAAATAAATATTTTGGAGACACAAGTGTGTATCGCAATTCAATTCAATATTGTAGTGGCGAATATTTGCTGGCTGACCTGCGTCAAGGTAAATTGACTTTCCTTATTTTGAGAACTATTAGATGGTTCATCAGTCCTTTTGCCTAGTGCAACGTCTCAAACTTTTACTGAGATAAACAATTATGTATCACTGAAGAAGCGATATGTACGTTTGCATGAATGTGGGCTGGTCGATGGAAAATACGATCCAAAACAAAAATGTATGAATGACTTCAACGGCTTGTGGAGTAAAAGTAATTTTAAAATACTTTGTTACTCGTTGTAAGCTTGCCGATTTAAAAAAGCTTAATCATTTTTAAATTCTTTAAAGTTTTTATTAACTTTCAGGAAAATCATTTTAAAGAAATCAAATACTAATGCATATTTTAAGACATTCCTAAAAATTAATACAGAAAGCTTTTTATAAACAATAAGTTTGAATTCTTATTAACCCGTGTATGACCAACAAAGCAACCGGGTACCAGTTTCGATCGAGAAACCGATTATATTTTTACTAAAGTTGATAGTTGATCGTACTTTACACTGCTGCTAAATTTTTAAATTTTATTCATTTTGAAATAAATAAATAAACTAAGATGGGCGTAGCATATGAAATTTCTCGCAAAATTCTTAAAAGTAAATAAAGTTCATTGAAAGTTCATACTTATTTACAGAAATTTATTCCCATTCTTAAAATTTTAAGCAGAAAAAACATATTTTTGCACCCATACATGTGTATTAAAATATTATACACATGTTATAATTATGAATTGATTTTTATCGTTTATCCTGCGTAATTTTCTTAAATGTATTAGACGATTGACCGAATATATGTCTATTACATATTAGTATGTTACAATTGCTTCTTAAGAGGCTTCGAACACATCTTGAAGTCTGCGTCTACAGCGATACGACGACTTTCATCTTGTACTTTCGAAGTGTCCAGCTTTATACTAATTTCAAAGTCTTTTCAAAGTATAATCCCTATTTGCATTGGGTGTAGTATATTTTTTCCAGTTTTTAACACACTACTTTATGTTTTCAATAGACAATTGGAAACTTAGATATTTTAAAAATTCTCTACGGCGTTCAGTGAAAGTGAATTGTACATCCATTGTGTTCATGTTCTGTGGTTGCAAGTATATTTGTCCAATATTTTATCCATGTTAACAACACCTCTCGTCTGGCACATACCAACAAAAAGTGTTCTTTTTGCTTAATATAATATTTTGAGAAAATATTTGTCCGAAATATAATTTTGAATATGAGGTAAAAGCTTCTGAGCTCAATAACTTGTGTGATCTAAGACTGCATACTAACTTGTTTTTATGTGCTTGCATATTGGCTGCTATGAAATGTTTATTTTTTTCTTACTGTTCCAATGAGCATTAGATTCCACGAGCTTTATTCTTTTGCCAGTTCTAGAGACGTAAAGCAGTTATCAGTTTTGATTTTCCTTCCGATTAACGATTTCTAAAGCCATTCGTTACACATACATATTTGTCAGACCCTCATATTTTGTTGATTGCAAGAGGCAGGAGTCGAATGCATCGCAAACCCTAAATATTATTATATCGTGCTTTGCAGGCATAAATGTCATAAAATGTGTGAGGGGAATATGTCTGCGGCATTCAACAGTACTTCAGTCGAGCAAACATTTCTGCGTGGATAGAAAAGTAATGACAATAGTTAAGAAATATTTTCGTAAGGCAATACATTTTTACCAGCACAAGGATTCACATCCTAAAATACAAATTTAGTCTCCAAATTCGTGCAACAGTGTATGAATGTAGTATTTTTTGTTGTAAATATGTTTGCAACAATTTTTGTGCGCTATGAGATCTGTAAATCACATAAGGGTTAAGAAGCTTTATTAACTTTGCACCAACACACACACATTGCCGCAGTGAGTGAGCAGAGTCACCATTTCTTAATATTGAAAGCATTTGGTATTATTTTGATGCCTAAAAGAGCATTATTTCTAAAATTTTACGTACAATAAAATTGATACTGGGTTCACTTATTTTCATCTTTGAATCAATTACTTCTGTAATAATAAGTTCTTCATATACGATTTTCAAAAAACTTAACTGGCGGAAAGAAAACACTTTGTTAGCATTTTTAGAACTCTCTTTTAACTGTAAGGGGTGGTTTTTTACCGTTTGGTTTTTGAAAATTAAATAAAAATTTCAAAAATTAATATAAGTATATACTGGGGGCGGTAAATGAATGCCTGCCATTTACTTTTGCAAGACTATTCCGTATAAATCTTGTCCGCGGCTATGCCATGGGTGGCCATCCGTGAGCTCCAATTTCTGTATAATTTTTCCAGAATTTCGTTCGGTATCTCACTAATGACGGCTATAATATTGTTTTCCAGGGCTGGAATTGTGGCTGACATACCCCATGAGAGTACATGAGACACTTTACATTATTCCCACAAAAAGTAGTCTACCGACGACAAATGGCAAGATTTTGTTTTTCTGTTGAAAAAATAAATAGCAAAAAATCACCCGATAATAATCATCAAGGATTGCTGAGATAGTCCTGATGCAAGGTCAGCATCTGACATTACTTACCGAACTCAATGTTTCCTGCAAGATCTTTGATAAACATCAACTTTTACTCAGCTAAGAAGGCGATCACAATCGACAGCACTGCCGCCAGTATTACGAATTATTTTAAGATTTTTGTGTTTTTCTTCCGACGGGGTTTGTTTGAATTTGAGACGATTTTCCGTCATCCCACGTCAAATTTGGTTTGTAAACAGACCGGTTTCGGCTTTGTGCCATCTTCAGTGTTCTCTTGAATACTCTACTTATTTTAAGTGTAGGTCCTTTTCTTCGTGCCTTTAAATATTTCCGCCAAGAAATTTACTTAAATTTTATTATTGAGCTTTTATTTAAGGCAAAACAGATGAACTAACAAAAAAAGAAATAATTAATTTTATAACATGTTATCTTATATTCATATCAAGAGAGAAAAATTTCTTAAATAAACTTAAAAAATATGTATGTACTTATTTATATTAAAAATAAAAAAATTTTAAAACTCAACAAGAAACGTATTTTATTACTTTTTTATGTCGATTTTTGATAGAAATCAGATGAAAAATTCATAGGAAACTTTGATGTGTCAGCCGAAATTCATAAAATGTTCTGCCAAATATCTGCAAGACTGTCAAATGCAATTGTAATCGAATAGTCATATGGAAATCGCACAAATTTCTTGCAGAAATCAAATTAAAATTACACAGAATTTTTATAGATTGTTATATGTATTATTTATTAAATATATACTATGTAGTACATGTATCCATAAAAAAATTATTATCAATTTCATGGTGACATTATCGTCCTTAAAAATTGTCACTTAATTTACTCATGTAAAGCCTGTCCCATTTTCTTGCGGTTTTTTGTTAAAACTGTCTATCTAACATTAGCATACATATATATTAAGCGAAAAAAAATTTCTGTTTACAATTTAAAGATTATTGTTTCTTCTTTTTCTGGTTGATTTTTACGTACATATTTGCAAATCAATTTTTCAAAACAAAAAATCCCTTTAAAATTTTTGGAAATAAAAAGACAGCCAAATAAAAAATCAGTTACAAATAAATAAGCAAATCCTTATTTATTTAAAAATCATAAAGAACATCTCTCTAATATATTGATATAAAAAATTTATTTAGAAAGCTGCCACACTAGTCTCTTTTTTAATGTCTGACTGAAATCTGTACGAAGTCTCTGAATATAAAGACAGAAATTCGCCTGAACTGTGTGATTCAAACGATGTGGAAATATGTTGCTGGCTGGGTTGTACATACAAACAACAACAAACAAAAGTCCAGTTTCTGCTGCAGTTACCTTCGAGCCTCTCAACTCCGGGAGTGTTGCCCCTTTTCAACTGAGTTTGACTTCTATAGGTCAGATATTGGAATGAAAGTTTTTCATTCTTCAGAAAAGTGCATTAAAAGCAAAAAGCATCGAATGATTTCCTCGATGTTAAGCCAGCAACAGCGTTTCGAATTGCTCGAATATTAAATTTTAGTGGCTGGCTTACATACAACGGGTGGTAGCACTCCTGAGTCAGCTATTGTTGTTGAAGTAAATTGAAGTAAACGTTTTTCTTAGGTGGTTAATAAACAGAGTACCCTTTCAGCATCAGTTTTTGGTCAGGTCCGATTTGAACTTCACAGAGAAGCTTTAAAGAGTTTAACTGCTTGTCATAGCGAATAATTTGCTTAAAGTGTTGCTTCCAGATATGGAAGAAATTTTTACAAAGAATTAGTTTTCTGATGTTCTGGTAATGTCTATGGCTGTTTTTGATATTGTTTTAACTTCATTTTCAGCTGAGGGTATCTGGAAAGTTTCCATTCCTTTTAAAATCTTTTTAGCAGACTTCAAAAAAGGAAGAGATTATAAATTCATATTTATTTAACTTTCTCATTTGTAAACCAATTTTAAATCTGTTTTTGTGAAGGTTTTGAAGGATGGTCCCATAATTTTTAATGTTTTTTTTTTTAATCGGACGATAATGTTTTCCTCCGTTGAAATATAAATATCGGTCCATTTATGGACTGATTTTTAAATAGATTTTTTAAGAAGGTACTTAATGTTATCCTGGGAGTAAAATATAAACTAGAAATGGATTATATATTGGTTTGAATTGACTTATAGTTGTTTCGGGTTTAAATTGTGTTCGTTTAAATCTTTGTATTGTTTCTACATCTACAGGGTAAATTCTATTATATCTCGCATGCCGACAGATAGAAGTTGCATATTGAACATTTTGATTAACTTTTATTTCTTTCTTGTTTTCTAAGAGAATCGTCTATGTCTTTCGCACAAGGCGCAATGAGATATTTTCATGTATTTGAACCAATTAATGCATGTGGTTGTCATTTTATATGGTAACAATAGTGGGTGGGTGGTATGAAGAAAAATCCAAAAAAAAAGTCAAAACTTAAGTTATTTCGTTGGGTTCATCCTTTGCAGCCATCAAATTCAATAACATCAGGGATTTTATGTCGATCAGTTGGGCAGTTGATGGAATTGTCGACTTGAAATTTCATTCAAATGGATTTTAGAAATTGTATCAAACACGATACGACCTTTTGGTAGGATAAGTTGTGATCTCCAAAACATGTGATTAGTGTTGTAGTCACAAGTTGCAAGAAAACGTAGGCCTAGGAGATTTATAAATGATTGTGTATTATTATTCGGCAATTGAAAATCTGGTATGACAATGAACCACCAGTTGTTAATGGAAACCCTCCTTGCTGATATTTGTTGTTTGAAGTCAATTTTTACAAAGCTTATCCAATAAATAGTGCTCCAGTGTGGATTTTATTTGTAAAGCCTGTCTATCATAAGCTCTATCTTGGTTTAATACAAATTAACAAATTAGCTTATAGATGTCAGACTGGCCTCAGTTTGTTTATCCATCAGGAAACATGCCGTTTGCGTTGCAGAAACAGATTTTTAAGTTCATGGTTTCTTTAATACAGCGTGCAATAATAAATATTGGCTTTACGACATTTTTTGCATCACACCACTCATGTTTAATATAAAAATATTTATTGTTTGCTTTAATATTCTATTGAAACTTCAATGCGATAATAAAATGGTTGTAATAAAAATACAAATGCATCATCGACAGTTAAGAATTCAACATGATGAAGAAAAACTAAATCATCCCATCGCCCAACATGGCGTGAGTACATTTTCAGTTGTCATTTGTCAATATTAAGCGAAATTCATGGCTTTTGATATGTTTTTTTAAGTTAAATAAATTGAAAAATGTGCTGAGAAATACATATATTATTTGAAAAAGTTTTGACATTTACCTGCACAAGTGGTTGTTTAGTTGCACTGACGACATTGTGTGTATGTGATTTTTTTCAAACAAAATTTATATTTAAAGTTACCATGTACCCGGTGTGATTTTACTAGTTTCATCGCAATATAAAATCTTTGATTATAATATTAATTAAATTTTACCACAGGAAAAAATCATAATTGTAATTTCCAACCGACATGTGTATTAAGATTACGTGATTTGCAGAATCGGCCTGATAGGTCTTTAGATCAAGTATTATTAATATTTTCATTGTGTGGGAACTATCGCGCCTTCTGCTTGAAATTGTTTCTTTTTTACACAAAATTTCAAGGTCCTAGATATTCGTTAAATATAGTCACCAGGTCTACTAAGAATTTCAAATACAGTCGCGCATACTATTGCAGATTTAAAGAAATTGGGAGAAATAGGCCCCCTTAACTTTCAGTGAAACATACAAACAAATGCACAGAAATTATATGTACTCGTACGTATGTATGTAAGTATGTAACCACAAGTATATAGAGATTTTGAATTGTTTAGTTGTTTTAGTTTTTGATGTTTTAAGTTCGATAATGAACTGCTACTTAATTCTTCACAACGACGGGCGTTTTAAGTTAAGCTTAACACCTGCATTTTAATTATGAAATCATTCATACATTTTTCAATTGTTTCTGCTGTCAATATTTACAGCAAATACTCGTATGTTGGCAATGTGGATTGTGGTACAAGTATTTTTTTTTTGGGTTTAAGTAAATGAACTTTAAATCTGAAATTTAATTATGCTAATTTTTGGCATAATGTTTGATTATTGTCTTTTGAAAATTTTTAAGATTTAAAATGACAGCTATAAAATTACTCGGTTTATAGACAAATAGACAAAAAAACTAGATTTTCGCTTTTTAATTAAAACTGAAATGAAAGAGGCAAAACATTATATTTTGGCCTTAATTATTAAGTTGGCTGTACCACTAAAAAAAGTTCATTTAAAAAAAACTGCACTGCTGCTCGTGTGGAAAATATAACAAAATAATCATCTGGGTGATCTTTAAATATTTCATAGAGTAAAATGTGATAATTATCAATTTATAGCAGCTACCGTTGTTATTATTATTTACATTTAAAATATGTTTAAAAAAATGCCGAATACTGACACATGTGGACTTCAGGAACGTTTACTCTATATTAATTTAATAACTAATAAACATTATATCCGTAACTATTTTTTTAATTTCAAACTTCATAAAATCTTCTAGACTAGAAATAAAACGAATATATGTTGCAACGAATATATGTTGCAACGAAATAACAGCAAGTTAGAAGTACGCCAACACCCTGTACTCTGCAGTTTTCTCAACACGACAGTATTAATTTTGAAAATTTTCAATAATTATTCGTAGCATTAAATCCCTGAATACGTCTTTGCATTGTTTCCCTAATAATCTTTTACAATGTTTTTATTGCTGTTTAATATCTTGTCTGAATTTTTTTTTCTGCATTTGTGGATTTCGAAGAAACATTTTCTTGTTGTCATACCAGCAATATTTTATTTTTATTTTATTTTATTTACTTTTAACATTTAAATCACGTATATTTGTTGCTGTTCTTGTTTTCATTGCAACTTTGCTATTGCAAGATACTCTTCACAGCTGAAGAACTCAAAGCAAATAATAGAAATCAGAAGAATAAAAAGAAAAGATTTTATACCGATTACATTTAATAATAAACATTTCATTGCTTTGGAAAATTGTACTCATTGAGCTTAATGAATTGCAATTGCTTCATTTGACAAATTTCATAAAACTTTAATAGAAGATTTAGTAGAAATTTAAGACGTTCACAACTTTTATGTGGAAGTAAAAATTAGCAGCGAGAGAATGGAGAGAGAGAGAGAGAAGGCGATATGAAGTTGCTGCACTCTTGTGTCTTAAGTCTTTTGTTTTTTATTTTTAATTGTCAATTATGGTTTAAAAGGGCAATTGGCAGTTGGATGGGAATGGATATTCTATATATTTATATTGTAAATAAAATTAATTGAATTTAATTTATTGCTGCATATTTGCTGAAGTATCAAATGGAAAAGATATGCAAGCAAAAGTGCATTTGAGCCAAAACATTTACGCTCATATGGTTGATTTGATTATATTACGGCTGCATTGATTTACTTTATACAATAGTCCAGCAAAAACTTTTCATAAATTAAAGATAAGCCCTAGGGAAATTTTTCCCTCCCAAAAGTTTTTTATTTAACTGGCGTTTGGTTTATTCAAAACTTACTGTAAAGTGGAAATAATAGTAAGTAATACATTTCGTCTTCTTAAACGGTTGCGGCTAAAACCGTTTAGCAGACCCGCCATCATCCCTATTTAAAAGGTGGCGCAAAAGTAATATCATATTTTGAATTTTTTTGTCACTTTGCTATGAATGAAAAAAGGGCTCTGTTGTCCTTAAAAATTTATTTGCTTTCGTAGATGAAACGGGGATCCACTACAACACACCAGAGTGCAAACAGTGTTCGATACCGAGGATTGCTGGGGGTGAAAGGGCATCAAAGTAGGCCAAAATGAGCTTGTCAGCCAATTAAGTCAATGCGACCATTTATGGGGATACACGCTGAATAATATGCATTGACTACCTTCGAAAGGGTAAAACAATCAAAGGCGAATGTTATCCCAACTTAGTGGCTCGATTTAATGAGTATTAAAGAAAACGACAAAAATTTGACTGCGAATTGCTTCCTCATCCGCTTTAGCCCCTAGTGACTATTTCTCGTTTGGCTCTGCAGAAAGAGATTTGACTGCATCTCAGAAATAAATATTCAAAATTATAGACTTATTGACCCACCCTCGTACATATATTACTCGTGTTGTGGTTTATAATAAATTTCATATGAGAAGATCATAATAGTGTTTAATCAGCTTAACTAAATACTAAAGTATACATTAAAACAGAATCTTTCGAATAAATAATTAAGCAAATATCAAAATGCCATTAGAATAACAACAAAATATTTGCATCCACTAGATTTAACTAATAAGTATGTCTAATAACTGATGCAAGTATTTATTTAATTATTCTTAAAAATTTATATCCCATATATTTCGCATGTATGTCGAATTAAACCACAATGACAATTTAAAAATCCATCTACCCGACTGTCTGCTTGTCAGTCAAATTTTGTAAACGCAAAATCCTGTGAGCATGACACCCACGAGAATTTAAATTAAGAATATTGTTAGAAAACATACGCAAAATCCTTGACTCGTAAATGTCTTTTAATAATAATTAACAAAATGAACATAATTGAATCAAAACCAAAAGAGCTCTGATGACGTTCTGAACTTAATCTCTTGCATAGATTCCCGAGTAAATAATTACAAATTGCTGGTGTTCTTGAACTAATAGAAAAAGATTATGTATGTGGCATAAAACTGCATCATGCAACATTATGCTGTATTTATTTATTTATTTATTATTATTTATCTATGGAATTGAATTCCTTACAGACAATTACTAATATTAATTAACAATTAATAACAATAAATGTATTACAATACATATAAAAAATTCAAACAAAATTTTTTTAATTTGAGTTTAAATAATTTATAATAGCATTTTTTACTACATAAGTATTTAATGAAAAGTCTATAAATCTATAAAACTGGTTAAATGTGCTACACATTCTTCTAAGGGGATCGGCATCAGCACAATTAGCTCTATGAACTTTTACTACTAGAGGAATGAAATTTCGGGATATACGTTGAGGGACATTAAACGAAATTTCATTTATCAAAAATTCAGAACAAATGTTACCTTTAATAATATTGAGGACAAATGAAACGTTGAGCATAGTTCTACGGCTTTTTAGAGTAGGCAGCTTAATAAGGGCAAGTCGAGACGAGTAAGACGGCAAGTTAACTGGGTTAAAACATAATCTTCGAAGACAAAATATTTATTTATATATTTTTCTTCAAAGATTACTTGTTATATTGAACACTGACTGATTGCATGATTTATTTAGTATTGACTGATGATGATAGGAAATGATTTCATGCATACGAATGAGTCTTATTTCAAATAATTTTTTTTTCTCACACGATTTGGTCAATTATCTAAAATCAATTATTAACACGTATGTAATTTAAATTGAAGTTTTTAGTCTCGGAATGAGCATAAACATTTTATTGTTTGAGGATAATATTTAAACCATTTGAGGCCCATTTGATTTCTTTACTAAGACTGAAGGATAATATAATAAAAATGCCACACGTTGGCCAGTTCTTTGAAGTCTCTATTGGAGGTACTCGACCACATGAGATTCTTGGTGGTGATCGTTATGAATAAAATCAAAGTGCGTTAATCGTGTATAAAAATCGTGTATAAAAATATAGTTTTTAAAGTGGAATTTTAAAAGAAAAGGGAAATTTATAACTGAAAAAAGTTGTTGGGTTAAAAGAACTCGTTTAATAGTTTGCACTTCCGAGATTGTAAAGCATCGGTAAAGTATTGATATATTGGCTGCGGAATATAATAAGTGCCATATCACGTTTGTCGTGCTTAGCCATGAGCACGATGTGGCAAGCTGACACAGAGAAAAGTAGAAAGAAAATTTTAACATGAAATTTTAACATGCATGTTTTAAGCCTTTGAGAAGACGTAGAAATCTTGCCACGATGAGGTGGTGAAAGAATACCACCACTACATTTTTTAATATGAATTATTTATCCGTTTCGATTTTAATGTGAAGGTATGAATATAAATTTATTATTTACCATATATTTTATACATATAAATCTTCACAAGTCAATTTTGAATAAGAAGCATGTAAAAATAGAAAATTATGTTTTATATAGACAAATAGACAAATATATTTTATATATGTATATTATTCTAATGAACATTGAAATATAGTTCACAAACAAGGTAGTAGTGTAATGGTACACGCAAAAATTAACTTAAGGACTAGAGATGAGATAAAAAATACAAAAATATTGTTTCATCTGCGAGGCATCGTTCGTCATCTAGTTTGTCTTATTTAAATCCACTATCCTTATTTAAAAAATGAGGCTCCTTTAACCGCGGAAAGTAATCGCAAATGTCACTCACAACACTGATTGTTTAGAAGTGTAATGTAATATATTGTAATGGGGTTTGGCCCTAGATGGCCTTTTGCACTGCGACCATTGTTGATCTATTGTGCTTCCCCTGTCCCTAGCCGTCCAATACGTTCGCAAATAGGATCGGCTCCTTCAATTAGAGCATTAGCAGATCCTCTTCACTCAGCGTATATGCATGTAGAGTCCTGTGTCTTCTGTGGCACAATGCTCCACAATTTGCTATCAAGTGTTCCAGCGACTCCTCATCTTCACCGCAAAATCTGCAGATGTCCTTGTCAGATAAGCCCATTCTGTATAGGTGGGCTGTGCAGGTGTAATGGCCTCTGAGAGCCCCTACCAGCGTCCGTAGGCTTTTCCTGTCCAGTATTAGAGCCAGATCCACCCTCCCAGCGATGTCATTCCAATGTTGTGCAATCCTGGACGATGTCCATTTTGAAATCTCTCCCTTAAGGAGACTTTTGTCGAACCCAAAAGAGGGAGTGGGTCCAATGAAGTTCTCTTCAGCCCCTTTATTGTGTAGAATTAAAATTATAGACATTTAACATTGAAAAAAACAATGAAAATTTTAAGATTTTTTTTATTATCTGAAAGAGCTTTTACTTCCACTTTTTTAATTTTTATTTTGCGAATTGTTAAAATTTTTAATATTCTTATTTGACGGATTTTATTCCACAATAAATGAATGTGAGTTTATAAAAGAAGATGTTACACAGGTGGCGAAATATTTCAATTCAATAAACAAATTTTTTGTAAAACGGCCCCAAGATCAAAATTATGAAAAAAGGAAAAATTTTAAATATAATTGTGTAAATCAAAAACATTCGGGATATTTTTCCAAATGATTATTGAAAAAACTGTAAGAAAAACTAAAAAAATGTCAAATCAAATACAAGTTGTTGGTTGTGTTGTTCTTATGAAAATTTCCTAAGCCTGCTCATATACGTACTTAATAATATGATTGAATTCTTTCAATTCTCTTATTATATTTGAATGTTTAATTTATAACGAGTGGTCCAAATACATACATCTTTTTAGGTTAGGTTACGTTAATTGGAGGGGTGTGATAGCCCATGTCATACGAAATACACTTAAGCCAGTGAAGGTTTGTTGTGCGCTCCCTTTAATTATCAGACACCAACTGCCAGAGATCTGCGGCAGGATTCGAACCTGGGACCTTCGCACTACGGGTCTAGTACACTACCTACTAGTCTACGAAGGTCAGTCTTTTTAAGTCGTATATTATTTTGAAATGGAGAGACTTTTTCCACTTTTTTTATTGATTATCAGTCAGTATCATAAATCCGCGGGCAAAAATGAGTTGCTTTACGCTTGACGAGGCGCACTTTTAATTCGGCGGTAATGTTAACTAACAAAATTGCTGCATCTGGGAATCAAAAACTACCACGCCATTGTCTAGAAGCCAATGCATCTGGAGTGATGGCATCAGTGTCCCATTTTTTGCAACGCCATTTCAGTCAACGACAGGCACTATAGGGCCATGGTTACGTAGTTTTTATGGACTGAAATGGAAGATATTAACTTGGATAATCTTTGATTTCAGCAGAATGCCGCACCCTGTCACACAGCCCATCGCAATTTATTTCAGTTAATTGAAACTTAAGGCGCTTTTTACTTTTTTCGATTCCAAAACTTTAAATTTTGAACTGTTTATTGCAATTTAAAAATTCATTTGCTTCAAGTCTCCTGGTGTTGCACTTATAAATTAGTATTTTCACTAGCAAAAGCTTTCAATGATTCTTATTGGAGTTTGTTGTCGGTTAATTTTTATTTTAATATTTAGTTTTTCTATATACATATTTATGAAATTTCAGCTATATTTAATAAACTTTAACTATTTATTTGCAGATTAAAATCGCTTAAGGGCTCAAAGGCTTAAAAGCTGATACAATAAGTCATATTAAGCCAAAATTGGAAAAAATGCGAGTACATACGAGTACATGTAAATGGGAAATAGTTAAGTACTTGTTAGTATATAATTATAAATTTTGTTAATTTTGTTTGTGTGATTAAAACAGATTTCTTAAAAAAAATAATTTTATATTTTTTCAATGAAGAAATTTTTTTTTTTATTTGCAGTTAAAACTGAAGAGTAAAGAAAATCCGCAGTAATTTTACTGATTTTATACTTTATTTTATTGATTATAAAAAGAAAAGAAGTAAGTGAAGAAAATTTAATATTTTTACTTAGTTTTTTTACCAGTTAAAATAGGGGAATAATAGAAAAAATCAGTTATTTCTGTTAAAATGTTGACCATTTTTCTGAAATTTTTTAAAATTAAATAAATTTTTCTTCTAAATTAAGTGTAAAGTGAATAGATTTTTAAAAAATTTTTCATTTATTTTCTATTTAATTTTCAGTTAATTTTACTTATATAATGTTATTAGTGTACGTCTATATAAAGTGATCCGAATAAACTGCATCATGTATTATATCCATGATTTCCGGAATATTGTACATAATTTCCACCATGAAAATTTTCCTTTTTTATAAATTTTTAATAGTTTTTTTCAAGATCTTCTGATTTCATTTCAAGTGTTTGGAATATAAAAAAAAACTTGAGGCCATTAAATGCAAACAGATTTAAATTAATATTTTTCTATTCTAAGGAAACTGTGGTTTTCACAGCTCGCAACAACTTTATCTACTTAAATAAAGATGTTAATAGTAAAAATGTATGTTTAAAAATTTTAAATGAAAAACTAAACTAGTGTAAAGCATCCATAGATGGATATCAAATTTCAAGCTGAACATACACAGTTTAATCTTTCAGTTAATACTTCCTAAATAAATAAGCGGACGGTTATTTAAAGTAAAACGAGTATTAAATTATTCAATTAAAGCTGATACGCTTCAAGTCCATATTTATCATTCACTTTTGTAAAGCATTTGAAAAAAGTGTGTGCCTTGACCATGGCAATTGCTTCAGTTTCAACTTTTGCGCATGTGGAAAATGCCACACATGCATGTGAAACTAATTTGTACCAAGATCGTCACACTGATCCGCGCATAGTTTCACACAATCATGAATCATAGACATTAAGAATTTTTTATTTAAAGAAAACAAAAAGTGTAATTGTAAAATTTATAATAGTAGTTGAAAAGCAAGACAGTTTAATAACAATAGACTTGTTAATGAACAATTCTGTAATGGCCAATTTTATTGAATATTTAACTTAAGACTATTAGATGCTTTAATAAAACGAATTGAATACAATGAAAACAAAAACAAATAAAGCTAAAAATATCGGTTTGCAACATGCATTTGCAAGTACGTGCAACAAAATGACTCGACTGGCTGCATTTATGCATACATCTGTGTCATTACTACTATTGTAAAGTGGGGTTTGCTTGTGGTCGCATCCAACTATTGAGCCAATCTTGTGACATTTGAAAGCCAACGAAGAAATCATCTTGTATAACCTGTTTCATATTAATTTATGCCCATCTTGACATTAGCCATCTTTGGTAAAATGTTGGTCGATAAAACTGACACTCGTGCTCGTGCTGTTGCTGGTACTGGTACTGGTACTGGTGCTTGTGATGGTGCTGCTTTGCTGGCGCTGGTTTTTTACACATGTTCATTTATTTCTTGTTAATTATTGCTACTAACGCTACGTTCTTGTTAAAGTTAAACCACATTCTTGATTAATTTTGATGCACAGAATTCAAATTAATTTAAGTTCTTGCAAATATTTCTATTTTTCATTTTCAATTCATCCAATAAATTTCACTTCCAACCTCATATGCTGCACACAGAGACAAACACTTGGATAATAATGGCAAAAATCAAGAGTTGAATTATAAGGCAGAAAATAGCTTTAAAATTAAGAAAAATAAACTTAATCTAATAGGCCAACATTTGCAATACTTATTGCAAAAAATTGTTGCAAGTATTATTTACAAATGTGAATAATTTGTAAATAATTAGTGAAGCTTTGATTGTAGATATTGAAGAGGAGATATCTAGACTCAATCCTTCATCCCGAGAAGGTAAGTTTACTTTCGTCATCATTAGAGTGCCATCTCATTTCTAGGCAAACTACCAAATGCCAACTGTCAAAATTTTATAGTCAATATTCGTATTCCCGAATATCTAAAAATTGAGTTTCGTAAACGATTTAGAAATATCGTAGTGCACTTGGTATTCGTGTTCCAAAAAATTAAAAAGGTTTCTGTTCTTTTTTCTCTTGATTTGTGTCAATTCTTTTTTTTCGCAATAATAATTTTTTTTCGCAATAATAATTTTTTGAACAATTTGAGTTGTTTTTATTTCTCTTCTGTCATAAAAATACAATTTTTTATTTTTCGTCAAAATGTTTTATTAGAGGACATATACTAGTGACAAATTTTATGTAAGTTTTGCCATTTTTGGCATGAAAGCACGTCATCAAAATTTAAAAATATTAGCAAATTTTCAAAATTTACATTTTGGAGACATTAAATGTTTTGAAAAAAGACTTTATTATTGTCTTTGTCACTTTCAGACACACGATATTTTGCAATATGTCATTTAGCAAGCAGGTACTCATTAAATCCACTTTTAACTTCAATACAAAAAGATAAATGTATAAATGATAATTAGCAACATTTTTGCCAAATATTTGAAAGAATATAATAAACTTAACACCTACAACTTCAAATCACAAATGAAAAGTTAAGAAACTTTGCTTAATAGTCAAAGAGACTCCACATCATATTGAATTTCATTGGGTGTGATATTTGGCCAAGACTTATTCCTCCTTTATGGTAATTCCTCAAACTTTGATTTTATTCTTGTGCAACATTAAAAGAAATTAAACATATTAGTGCCCACATATGCCACCTAAAAGTAAGAATACAAAAGCAATTTTTATATATTTTTTTTAACAAATAATTATTCTATTAATCAACTTAATAGGCATGTTACGTTTGCTCAGACCTAGAAGTTATAAAAACCATAAAAACGGCATAAAATTGAAATAAAACTCAATGTGACTATTTTTTTTTCTTGCAACTCCCTGGCAGATTATTGCAACGATAAGCTCCGGCAAACAATTCGAGAAAAAAATATCAACTGCTACAAACAAACTGCAAAATGCTTAATTGTCACACGTCATTCATAAAGGCAAATCAACAAAAACTAACAATGATTCTTTTTTTATGAGGTAATTAAAGTTAGAAAAAAAAACAAATACAAGGCAGAAAAAACAGTTTAGAGTGATGTGCTAACAACAACAACATAAAAACATCTAGTCACAACAGCACAAAGCCCGCTTGGTTATAAGCTCAATTACACAAAGTATAAGTCTATGAATTGATGAAACTGCAAAAAAACCAAGATGGTTAAATTTAAACATATTTATCTAATATTTACCATATACTAGCACACACAAACACATATGTATATACGAGTATGTATATGTTAATACAATTGAAAATTGAAGTACACCGCTGTAACCTTCTGGCCCAATGAAATAATTACAAACAAAATTAAATTACCGCAATTATTCAAAATTAAATAAATAATCACATTAAACGAATAATCATCTCTTAAAGTCAATTTGTCTAAAATGCATACATACATACATACATACATATTTACATATATACATACCAGTATGTAACTTAAGGGCGAAATGTGCCCACTTTTTTTCAGATGTTGCAATTAATGCCAATCGATATTTATAACAAAGAAAATGAGCATTTGCATGCAACATACTCGTGTGTATAAAAAGCATTCGATTGAAATTTAATATCAAATTGCATTTCAATAGATGGCATTCTTTAACTAGAATTTTTATTGAAAATTGAATAAAAATGTAAAAGGCAAACACCACTTAGACAACTGACATTTTCAAATATGTGTAAGAGCTTATGGTCATAAAAAATAATAATGAATATTGCAGAAACGAAAAATTCTGCAAGAAAAAGAGTAAAAATAAATAAATAAGAAAAAAAAAACTAATGGAAGAATTATGAACACATGCATACATTTCAACATGATCACACACGATTGCAAAATGCAAATAAATAAAATTAAAAAAATTAAGTTTACATTTTAATCAAGGATATAAATCTTACATATTTCAAAGATCTAATTAATTGCCTTAATATACATACATACATACATACATACATACATACATACATACATACATTCATACATACATACATACATAATTACAATATGAAAAATCGTTGCAGTGCTCAAAATATACGAAACATATAAGACTCATCAAATGCAAACTTCCAACAAAGACTTCATATGGGAACGATATGAGAGATTCAGTCATAAATATCACTTCCAATATCGTACTTTAAATCGATTTTACATCAAACACAAACATAAACTTCTCAAATACACATGTTGTGTTGTTTTATCTCAAAATATTACTTCTAAGAAACTTGAGGGTTAATAAGGGGAGCACCATAATACCCCACTTAAGCTATTTTGCCGGCATGTTTTGTCAAAAATAATCTGCAACTTTGCCAGTTAATCAACCGAGTTGCACAAAATTCACTTTTACAGAATAGTTGCAAATTTTCTGGTACGTGGCACATTTTCTGAAATATTATCCGATTAATATCAGACTAGACTGGGCATAATGACAAAGAGCATCTATTTTCCTCTTAGACATTGTCTGATCTGCTTTGTTTATTATATTAAGACTTTTATCAGACCCGTCTGCACATGATCTAATTTCAGTCCTTATTACTTAAATGTGTTTAAATTAATATGTAAGTTTTGAAACTTATAAAATATTAGCAAATATTTTCCAAAAAGCTGCAATAAAGAGCAGCAAAATCCATGTCAGAACAAGAGTCATAGAATTTCTTGAATTGGTGTGCGAGTTGTTGATGACATTTCTTATAAATTTCTAATTTTAGGTCATTAATATGACAGTTGGCAAAGACGATCAGCAGAAAATTTGGAAAACTTTCTGATATTTTTCCGACATTTGTCAGACTAGTCGAATTTCCGCCTTTAGAAATTTCATCAAAATTTCGAACAGGTTTCTCTTGAATATGCTACAAAAGGTTTTAGAATTCCCTTCATGAAAGAGGTCTGCTTTCTTGTCAACCCTTTTATTTAATTTTTGGTACGTTGTCTGGCCTACTACGTATGCGAGTTCGGCCACTTCTGCAGAAATCCTGAATAAATTTGGCTAAACGCTCCTTGCATAAATGGACTTGAACTGTTTCGTATGCTTAAATTTTCTTAAAAGACTTCGAAAAAAAGAAGATTTTATATATAATTTTTTTAATAGGAAAGGACATGACTCAGATTGTCCCTATTTTAGCCAAAGAGATGGATTCTTCCACACGAAGTAATATTTATTCTTATATCTTGATTAATATAATAGTAAGACTGTTCAAAATCGGTGTAAATTACTTTCGCGGACAACATTCGCAGTCCCAACAAAAGAACTGGCTGCAGTGGAGCGAGGACGGTTATACCTGCTGTACAAATTAATACCCAATTATCGTATATCTGACTCACTATAATAGTGAATTTTTAAAATAAGCGGCACCTACCGTATATGCCACTCAGGCCAGAGCAAATAAAAAATTCGTAATGAACGAATAATTGCACGTAAGGAAATGTGTACTTAACTGGCCACCCATATCGTAGGACTTAACGCTCTTATAGATTAACCACTTGCAACACAATATGCCAATTTGTTCCACTGAATTTGTCTGTATTAAATTTAGCTGCTTTCATTGTACCCATTTCCTAAAGGAGAAGACTTTTGACAAAACTTTATGAAGATTCTTATCAAATACATTTTAGTTTAGCACATACAAATCACATCTATTTCATGCACATTATAATTGGATTTTAAACTGTCAGGACTAGCAAGGACGGAGAGTACTATGGGAAATAAAAAAAATATGTCTAATATCCATCTCACAAGGCAAAGGCATCATCCTCATATTTTTCATTTACACATTGTTGTTAGTGTAAATCAAGCGACAACAGGACCCCTTGTTTGAATGCTCATGCGAAGCTGAGTGATTTCTTTGCCCCGCATGTGTGATAAACACGTGTGAGCGTAAAGTAGCACAGCAGATGCACACGGTTGAAGTGTCATATCAAAGGATTCCATGATATAAAATTGATTCCCTCTGTCTAAATTAAGCTTGGGGGCGCACTGACCGTGACTTAATTTAATTGTTCTCATTCTGGTGATCGGAATTGAAACTGTTTATCATGTATATCAAACGAGTGCTGGCGTGAAGTCCTTTGAGTCATTCTTTATATGTGTGCATGTTAAAGTACTACTTCTTAAAAAGATAAAAGCCTTTTCAAATTACACATTTGCAGCAAAAAACTATTCAATTATAAGAAATCTTGAAATTTTGCATAAATCAATGAAATAAACTATAACTCACATAAATTGCATTTAAATTTGACATAATTTTACTTTAGGCTTTGAATTTGTTTTTCATAAGGAATTTTTTATTGCAAATTTTAAAAGACTTGAATATAAAAAAACAACAATGAAAACTATTTATAAAATCACTTCTTATTTAACCTAAAATTCAGAAACAAAGCACAGCAACTAAAACCCACCAAACAAAATATAAAAACCAAAAAAAAAAAACAAAAACAAAGAAGAAACCAGAAGAAATAGAAGATGATGAAGAAGAAGTTAAAGCAACAGTGATTATCTTTGGGACAATCTTGTCACGATATTGTGCACATTACATTGAAATCATTGCAGTAAAAATTCCACACCATACCACACCACAGCAGCGGTACCCCATCCATGTACGAACTCGTACATCGATACTTTGTAGTTACCACGCCAATTCATCCTCCATTGAATGCAAGCAGCAGAATAAAATTGTGACTACATCATCTCAGCAAATGAACAATTCTTCTCCAGCAACTATTCGAGAAGTTAATGCCAGCCCGTTGTGCTGGTGCAATTTTGGCATTTTGACCCCACAATATCAAAGAAAACTGCTTGACTGTAGACATCGAAGAATACATCTTCTCTGAGCATTTTTTGTTTGTTCATTTCTTGCAAAGGTTTTCTATTTTATTTAATATTGCCAATATTTTAGTTTTTGTTCAAATTGTCTGCAAATTTGTGTCTCAGATCACAAAATTAAGATTAAACATAATTTTTTGTTTGTTTGTTTCTTCTGCCATCGTTAATTTAATAAAACAAAGACAGAAAAATGTACAAGTTTCGTCACTTAATTTCCTCAGGGTAAATTTTCGTACATACATTCATCTGAATGTATTTTATAAAACAGTGAGTGAGTGTGATCTTTAAGTACTCCTCTAAGAACTTTATCATAAAGACTATGAGAACGTAGTTGAGTTCCTTAACTGCCAAAACATATACATACGATTGCAATATTGTAGAAAATTTATTAGTATTTGTTAATTATAAATGTAAAGTACACAACTTTTTTTAGCCGCCCCAAATATACTTATTTGTATATAGTACTCATATGGCCCTTTAAATAACTCCACCTACCTTTCACAATCATTTGGCTCGCATTTAGATCCTCGTTTTTGTCTACTCTTTTTCTAACAAAGTTCTACGCTTCTAATTAACTTTTGTTTAATTACCCAATTCTGGTAACTGCCTTGATATTTTTATTCTGAAATTAAAGTTTCCCCTACATTATCATTCATTTAATTACCCGAGTTACTTACTGGCTACAATCCTCCGAGTACCTTTACTGAGTTATGATTTTGTATTCGTTTAAGTTTTATTTAAAAAGAATTGTTACTAATTCATTGTAACGGTTGTATTGTTGTATTCCTTTACGCTACTTTGTGGTATAAATTTATTTGGTTAACTAACCGATTGAAATCCTTTTAGCATAATCATCAGAATCAGAATTAAAGTATATCCGTAATGGTGCATAGTTGTAACGCAGAAGTTACAACCGATATACAAAAATCGACTGTTTACAATATGCATTTCATTTACAATACATACGAGATCTGTTCACTAGAAAAGGTAAACTTTAATTTTTCTCATAAAACATTTATTTATTCATCAATTTCTATTTTGCCTCCTTGTGCCAGCATTTTACCAATCCTCGAAGCAGTTCTGATATTCACTTTTTGGTATGGCCTTGAGCTCCCTCAGCGATTTGGTTTTTATCTCTTCAATCGTCGCAAAACCCCTTCCTTTTATGGGTCTCTTCAATTTTGGGAAAAAATTACGAACAAGCAATAGCGAGTGAGCAGGTACATTATCCTGATACAGAAGCCATGAATTGGTTTTCCGCAATTCCAGACGTCTTTTTCCGTATTGCTTCTCGAAAGCGGCGCATAACTTCAAGATAATACTTTTTATTGCCCATACGAATAGGTGGCTAGAGCTCATGACGCACTACGGCACGATAATCGAGAAAACAGTGAGCAAAACAATGACATTTGATCGTACTTGGCGTGCTTGGTTCTCCTTGACTCTTCCATTGGGACGATTGAACTTTGGTTATGACCTATTTAAGAAAATCTAGATCGTCGTTAAAGTTAATCAACGTGTTCTGAGCGACGGGTTTTTTTTAATTCAACAATTTTGAAACGAGCTTCGCTGCCACACGCTTCATGCACAAAATTTGCAAAAAAAAAATTGTATGGCAGGAGCCAACCAATGTATAAACATCCTCTGCAACTTTTCTAATAATGATTCAACGATTCTCCATAACAATTTTCCTCACTGGCTCAACATTTTTATCGGCTTTTGATACGATGGAGCTTCCAGCATGAGCGACATCTTTAAAAAGCTTGTACCACTTGTAAACATTTTTCAAATGCGAATAAGTGTGGCTAGAAATGTTTTAGAAGAAAGCAATAATGTTCAGCTCTTCTTATGAAAGTTGTTAAGGCTTTTGTTGAAGTATGGCATGAATGATTAATTTCTAAATTGAAGCGGGAGTTAACATTTTAAGCACACAACAGCCAGAAGTCCTATAAAATTTTTAAATTATGTACAATTTAAAAATTACTTTGTAGCTCCGTGTTAAACGCATTTCTGATTCTCAATTAAGAAAGCAACTTTTTTGAGTATTAAAATTCCATTTTTTTTACTTTAATCTTACACAATATTTTTATGAAAAAGGAAGAAAAACGTAAGATGAGAATAGAATAAAAATGCACAATTGCCACACCAAGACACACAATGAAGCAAGTTTTTAAATTTGTATCAAAAACTTCCTTTTTCCAAATGATATTTTAACTTCGATTGTCCATCAAGATTATTTGGCTAATCGCAAAATTACTTCTTCATATTTATGTAAGTATATACCATTAACATCAATTCTTTATTAATTACTTCCTAAATGTCACAAATATAGATAAAAATTATATTATAATAAGGAACTTCATGAGTAAAAAAAAAATAAACAAATTAAAAAATTAAAAATGTAATACACTAATCTATCGAAAAACTTACTGCAGCAATATTTGTCTCCAAGTCCTTACAATCTCGAATACAATAAATACTCATGGCTTCAGCAATGCGACCATCAGCATAAAAAGAAAACTTGATAATGGCTTTAAAAACACATCACCAGTATAGCTTTTACTCTAATCAAACAATCCGATCATGTATCCGCATCACTCTAACAAAAAATATTTCTGGATTCTTGTGGATCAATTGCAGAGGATATAGAATTTTTTTAAGCCGATCATATGAAACACATCCAAGGGCTTAATATAAATATTGATCACTAAAAGTGATCTTATAGACTTTTATCACCTGTCGGCTATATTGTACTATAGAGATCAGGTCTGAAAGTGTTTGCAGCATTTAGTCATTATAAAAATATTTTCGATTCTTAAACTTCTTTATTAAATTATACTTTAAAATGTTTCTCTATTCATGCAATTACTTTAGGTGTCAGTATTCACATTTTGCCAAAGAATTTTAAGCAAATAACAATTTTTATCCTTGAGCCTATTGAGAACGGGTGTTGTCCACATACGCATATACCATAAAATACATGACTCTTACTTAATGTGTTGAAACACCCAGTGGCATATTGACCAATATTATGTTAATAAAAAAATAATAAAATATATTTGCATAATTTTAAATATTAAAAATGCAAATAAAAACCAAAAAAGTCATAAATTAGTTTTTTTTTCTTCTTCTACAAAGTATCGCTAAATATTGCAGCAAACGAAGCACAAGAAGTGGCAACTGCACTTGCGCACTCATACTCGCTCACACACAAATATTATTGTCACTTGAATATCACTTGCAAAACGTGATGGTAATTGGCAACCAACTAAATGATTAAGATTTATTATACATCGAAATATAATTTAAGCAACTTAATGTTAATTTCATGTTAATTTAATCTATATAATAAGGTAATAATTGTATGAAAAATAAAAATTAAAAAATAAATAGGAATAATATTAATATTTTATCTGTACAGAAAAAAAATTAGTTTTCATTAGAAAAAAAAACAACAAATAATAAACTAATATTGATAAGCAAACAAACAAACAAATTATAAAAAAATCAAAATACCAATGTAAAGAGACTTCAACAAAAAAAGGTTTACTTTATCACTTGGCGGCACATACGACTACATGTGCACCCTATACATTTTAATTAATTTTTTATAAATTAAGTTTTGATATGTACAGATATTTGAATAGATTTTAGATTTTTAGATGTTCTAAGGTGTTGGATTTTATAATAAACTACCATCTAGTCGGGACTTCATTCTCGTCCGATAAGAAATGTTAACAACATTTTTATTTCTTAAAATTTTTAAATTTCATAAAATTTATTTAAAAAATACCCATTGAAGAAAATAAAAGTTGCTCTTGACGTATGACTTTCGAATTGATGGTAAAATTCTATTACTTTCCCTTCAATCAGCCTCAAATTGCATCATAAATAATTCCAGACTAGTGATCAAGATGTTAAGCAAAGTAATTATTAATACATCGTTATTGATTCGGATGCGTATGGTCCTATGAGCCATACGAATGTTGAATTAATCTTTTTTTTAATGGAATTCTCAAATCAGAAGCGAAAAGTTTCAGTTATGGACACTCTGCTGTCGACTTAAGGCTTAAGCTTGTCAATGGCAGCATGAAATGTCTCCCCAAACTAAAAATTAAATAAAACGGCAAAAAAAACACAAAGTGCAAAATCAAATTTCCAGAATTATCTCACAAATTTAGATGGCATTTCTGCAATTTCGTTCTTCGGCCGGGCGGCAAAACTTTCCACTCTGTGGTCTGTCTAAGCCCTGTTTCACTTTCTAAAGAACTTCTGCATTGCCAGTTTTTGGCCGGCTGAAAGAACTTTCTCTTTTTTAGTATGTCCGAAAGCAGCAACGCTTTCTAACGCATTTTTGCTTCACAGTACTTCCGCTTTAGAAAGCGAAGTCGGCACAGAAATGCTTTGAAGTGTGAAGACGGGCGTGAAAATTCCACAGGGGGTAAATAAACCCCCAAAAAAACTTTATGTTTTCACTCTGAGTTGTTTCAGAATTTTAAATAAATATTGAAGGACTATTCCGTTTCTAAAATTGTGTCTTTATTTCATATATAATAATGCGCCAATTTTTGAAGATTTATTTCATATTCCTTTTGGGGATTTATTTGCTTAAGAGTTCTTTTATGCCGTATTAAGAATATGCGATGAATTGAGAGGCCTGGTTTCACAACCAACATCAAACAAAACAATAAAAATTTAAACAAATATAGGAAAGAATTTATTGATTAAAGTATTAGATATTGTGAAGTGAACTGAAAAGGAAACAATTCAGCCCGCTTGGACTATGAATCAGAATATGAGGTCTGAGACCATTTCTCTCTAAAGTTAATACTATTTTTTTTAAATATTGTTTTTATTTTGCTTGAAGTCTAGTTCGAGTCCGCTTTTAATAAATCTTTATGTACTTGGATTGAGAAAATCAGTACCTACCGAGATTTGGACGCCACTTCGGCTTGATTCAAGTACGAATAACTTGACTTCTGTATTATGTACACTGTTATTCTTCGCTAAACCATAAACTGAGAGTCATTTGAAACGTGACTTTCAGTGACCAATTGTCTCTATTTGGTGTAGCAAGGCACAGTTTATAAAATAAATTAAAATATCAGTATTCAAACGCCTTCTTTCTTGCAGAAAACTAAACTTGTCACACGTGCAAGTTAAAGAAACTCATTTTGCAATACCAGATGCTGAGCACAACGTATTGACCATTTTAACCATCATACGCTAAAGATTTTGGTTCGATGATTACATGTCCCTGTTTGGGACAATAACAGGCAGTGGCTGTTGTCTTTCCATTATTTCTTAAATATTCAGAAGTCTCAGTTTTTAATGGCAAAATTTTCTCCAAATGATATTAATTACCAAAAAGGAGAGTAACGTACATGCAGCGTGGGAAAATATTTCTTTGAAGGCTTTTCTCTTGAGTTGCGCTAACGTATAAATTCGATCGACATCAATATTCATTCACCCGAATTATATTTTCTAATTTGAAATTATACCGTTTAATTCTATAGTGAGCTCGAGCTAATCCAACTTCTCGAATGGTATGAGTCTTCCAGGTATCGAGATCATTGAGAAAAAAACCCCATCTTCCTGGGAGGTAAAATTGAAAATGTTTAACTAGACTAAAAAGTAATTTTTTTTAAATGCATTGTGTGTTGCGGCTTTAGCTGTTCATATGCCGACATATCATTGGTCGCTAAACCAAATCGTCAGTGAAGTTTAAGCAGCTTGAAAACATTTAACCTCGAATGTTTATGCCACATAAATCAAATACAATATGAGAATTAAATATTGTATATGAATTATAACAAAATACGTAATCATAGTAGGCTTAGAATGCTTTTATACAAACAACACAATAAACAATTACACCCAACGTGAGTCTATTTGATTTTTCTTGCAACATGTATACAATTAAACGTCCGTTGATAGTTAAGGATTGTATTCAGTCAACCAAAAATTTAAACATAAAATCTTTATTTTAAATACTAATTATTGAAATGTATTATTGCGGGATATTCTCCCCAAATAATTGTTAAAACAATTAGAGTTTTTAATACTCCCAAGAAAAGCAGCAGTCACTTAAAACAGTCAAATCTTCGCTAATATTGATGCTGTGGCGACCATCGAAAGCAGTGATGTTCCGTTCTGCTAATGTAATTGGCTTTGCCCAACTTCTTTCCAAATAAAATTAATATAACCAGTCAGACTATTTAATTAAAATTTTAATTTGACCAATGCATTTCGAAAAACTCCATAAAATAATTAAATTGCAAGATTGTTTTGCAACTTGTCTAAAGTCGTTGCATTTCTAATGTAGAGTGCTCGCATGGTGCTCTTTGAATTTATGTTTATTCGTCTATATCTCCATTTTCAAGTTAAACTCATCACTTAACTGTTAGGCGTGTTAAAAGCTTTTGTGTAAAAAAAGTAAATAGAAATTAAAAGCATTTTTTGAAAAACACTATTTTTATTTGTGTGTCGTGTTGAAGTTGCTGGGATTTCGTTTCGCTTCATTACATTGCATTTGTTTGGTTTTTGATGTGTTTTTGATTTTATTTACTTTGTTTTGTTTCTCTTAGTGATTTTTTTTCTATTCATAGTAAGATTTTGCTTTTTATTTTGCTTTTGAGCTTCAAGTAACTTCAAATGCATTTGGTTGCATCTTCTACAGTATAAATAGTGCTGGTAGCCGGCATTTGAGATCATAAAAAATCTTTTGTTCAATTAACAACTTCTCCATTAAAAAAAAAGATCTCTGCAAGAAGTTTTTTATACTCCTTCAAAAAAAGTTCTTGAAAGGATTAAACAGTTATTGGATTAAGTATAAGCTGGTGTTTTATTTTTTCATAAAATAGTGTGTGAAATAATTAAATTTAAAAATCGCAAAATGAAATTTGTAAGTTTATATAAAGAACAAAAAGTCAAGCCATAAGGACTGTGCGAAAGTTTAAATTATATGTGTTAAAAAATATATTTAATTTTAACTTATTTTGTGATTCTAAGAAAAGCCCACGGGATATTTAGAAAAAAATTTTAAAATTTTTTAAAATTTTAAGATGTTTGCGACGAAATTCTTACCATAGAAATAATAATTTTATGCAACATTAGATTAAATTTTTCTAAAATATTTTTTGTTTGTGGCGTTAATTTAATTTATCCTGCAATAAAAACTTACTTATGCATTAAAATCTCATCTTATTATAAATAGTATAGCAAAGTCTTTCAACGCTTAAGTCTCGTTATTCATTAGAAAAAGTTTTTTATAATATCTAATATGGCTTAATACAGGATCATATGATATTGAATGAGTTTCGATTTTTCGCTTCCTTAATCCATGTTAAGCAAATAGTGAATGTGGCACAATAACCACCATAAAACGTATTGGGACAGCAATTAAAAAATATCATTTATTAAGCTTAAAGATATTCGATCCATTTGCTAGTTTTATTATTTATACAATATTTTAATAGTTTCTTGCTCGATTCATTTTCCAAATATTGGCAAAGAAAAAAATACGAGTATTTTCTTAAAAGTTAGTTTTACTGCAAGTCTAGCATTTTTGGTTCTAGTTCTCCTCCAAGGTCCTGTTTTTTTATGTCAGATAAGCTGGAACAAAGGCTTTGCATTATATGTTTCCTGTATTAATTAGTATTTTAAGTAGAAAACGAGTTCTAACACAAAATATTTGCACAAAACCATATAATTCCAAATAGCAACAGACTACACTGAATGATTATGATTTAAATTAAATAAATTAAATCCCAATTTACGAGTAGTTTTCAGTAACTGATACCTTCAGAAATACAAGTGCCAAATGATAAAATAAAACATTTCATTTCGTTTCAGAAAACAGCTTCCTTTGTAGCCATACTATAGTAATAATCAATTTAATAAGCCCTCCTAAGGAAGTCATTCAAATGAATATATTTTGATCCTTAATCTAATCACAGAATCTTATCTAATTACAAAACATATTCAATGTGCTAAGAAATGAAATGTCTTATGAGAGAGATAAACAAATTTTGTAGTCAAAAATAATTGATAAAGCTCAAAATATATAAATTTTTAATTAAAAAAAATATTCCTGCAAGAAGCTTATGCAAGTTCATTCTTTTAGGAAATATTTATTCTTATAGGAATTTGTCAATCATACAAATTCTATTAAAAAAATTAAATCATGTGACACCATTCTTTCATGTTTTAGTAGTAGCTAAATCATAATTTTCTTAAACTTAATTAATGCGGCAAATATTACAGGATTACATGAGTGTTTGATTGTCATCACAAAATAAATTGAGCTTCTTTTCAGAGAAAATTGTGAATAAAAGTTAAAAAAAAAATTAAATAATATTCAAGTTCAAATGCATTTATCAAAGTAGAAGCAAAACTTTATTGAATTCCGTTTATGCTTTCAATAATAGAGAAAAAAATTTCAATAATGCAGGAACTCACAAAAGTGATAAAGTTCAATTTATATTGCTCTGAAAGCCACAAATTACTTTGAATATAAAACTCAACAGTTTTCTAAATAATATAATGACTTCTTTTTTTTAAATTTTGCACACATAAAAGTAGCTGTTATATACAAAAATATTACATCACAAATCTACAAGAGGAATTTTCATTAAAACTTCCAGGTTAAGCTCAAGCAAATCATTCATATAATTTTTAGATCACGGTGCCACAGTAGACTACAAAAGCTTTGATTCCCTTGAGTGCAACAAAAGAATGTTTTTATTATTGTGCTCGTTAAGTAAAAAAACATTCTTCATTTTTACAATTCACTCCTTTTAAATGTGAATATTTTAAATGGCATTGTTAAAAGCTCAAAATAACACATAATTTAATAAGAAATCGCAAAAATCTGTCAATAAAAAAATCCCCAAAAACCATGTCCATGTAAAAAAAAGATGCTTAATAACACACCCAAATGCTGGCAAACACATGCTATACATATCGTACATATCATTAACGAAAACTATAAAAGAAAAAACCCAATAACCCAAAAATTATTAAAAAAAAAAACTTTTTCTTTCAACCACAAAATGATGCAACTTGCCACAGATTTTTTCACATGCATGCCTGTGTGTGCTATTGAAAAGAGCACAAGAAGTCGGTACTAAACTTTAAATAGCAGACATTTAACGACAAGACATAACAAAAGCTGTTAACAGCTGTACATACAAGGCCCTTTAACACGAAAAATAAATGTGGTGTTAGCAAAAATTTCCGGGGTCATAAAATTCATTGAGGGAACATAAACGAAAAGAAATAAAGATTTATATATTTGTGGCTTAAGAGCAAAACTAAATTTTACAGATTCATTATACACATTTTAAAAGTCAAGCTTAAATCTTTACAATTTATTTCTCTACGAGTATTTCAAGTAATTTTTTTTCTAATATATAATTATTTACCTCAAAGTAATTATGCCATTACACTAAAGTGGGTTAAATTCAATGTTTTATGTTGTGGCTTTTTGCAATCATCTTTAAACGACCTTTGGGTCGTTACAACTAAAATTAATTACAATTTTTGTGAATGAAAAATTACTATAATTTACTATGCTGCCACTGCATAGAGTCTTTTAATAGAGACATGAATAAAACACACAACAAACAAATGAAAAATTTCGCAATACGAAAATCTACTATAAATAGTTAGAATGGCATTGTTAATGAGATAATTACACAAATAATATTGTTTGTTTGGAATTTGCATAAAAATATTTTTTTTACATTTTATAATTACGATTAGGAAACAGTCAATGAATTCAATTGTTGTAAAATAAACAAACAAACAATTGCAAGAAACGCTGGCTAAAATTTTCCATTTATTATCTTTTTCAGGAACTTTCTTTATTACTCCTTGCCAGCGCTGTTTCAATGGTTTTGGCCAGACCACAGGATCCCATTGAAATTATTAGCCAAGAATCAAATATTGAACCAGATGGTTCTTACAATTATGCGTAAGTATTGCCTTATTTGAATTAAATAAAACTTTTGTAATTTTGTTTAGCATACCTTGAGGCGTTTAGATGTTTTATACTAATAAAATCAAAAGAGTTAAGACACAAACTCTTGCAAGCCCTTGTTTATTGATTTCATTTGAAATTATCACTTGATATAAGAAATATGAACCCTTTTAATGGGTTGGGATACGCTAGTTAATACAGATTGTATTGTAATACTTTCATTTTCCAATTTCAAGCAGAATGACATAGTCAGCTCAAACAGACCCTCGATTTTAAATATTTTTCTACTCGTAATAATTGAAAAGAAGCTTGTGCTGGAACTTTTACTTCAAAACTTAATATCCTTTCTCCATCTTCTTAGAACGGCAATAGAAAGAAATTTAAAAATAAATGGGAAATATTTTATAATTTGCAAGCAATACAAGCACATGCCATGCCACAGCAATAATACATATTTAAAGGAAAGTTATTTCTGATGGGTTGATTAGCGCCAAGCCACAGCAAACAATAATTGTTTTAACAAATTAGTTTTATTATCTTGCATCTCAGAATGCAAGGCTGTCTGTGATTTAATCATATCCTTGGCATACTTGATGGCAATTTTTCCTGAAATTGAAGCAAAGACTATGGATTTACATAAAATCTATTTATTTATATACGACTAAATATTTATTTGTTTGTAAATCTATTATAGCCTCTGGTCGAAGACCAAAAGCAAAATATAAAATTTTTAATACAAAGCTGAGTTTAGATGAATTAAGTTTTTTTTTGCATCAAGTCCCATTTTAATGCGGATAGAATAAATTGAAACTTAAATATTTCACATTCTTTGTAAAAAAAATGTTGCGATTTTTTGTTTTGAATTGAAGTAAATATAAAGTTGAATTAGAAGTTTTATAGATGTTGCTTATGGGGCGAAGGTGGCAACATACATACATACTGATTTGTGGTCATAAGCGTATGACTTAATGTCATTAAAAAAGTCATGCGGATCTTGATCATGCATTTTTTTAACTTGACCTTCAATTGACTCATGGTTTTATTCACTTAGTGATTAACTGTATAGACATATCATTCCTTTGCCAGCATAAATTTTTTAAAATAGACTTTGAATATGTATTCATAGAAGTAAAAATGTTTAAGACGAAAAAAACACAGAAACAGATCTAAATTATTTTCTTCAATTGTTCATTTTATCAGTCTTTTACCACAACAATTGCACTGTGACATTAATTAATTCATTATCACAAATAGAGCGTCATATTCGTCTATGACGAATCTCAAACGCCCCTTTTTATATAAAATGCTTTTTGCCAAATTCAAAGGAATATATGTTTATTTTATTAAAATTGTTTGCCAATTTAAATTTATTTCCCAATTTGAAAGTGGTAATTTTTTTTTTAATTTGTTTCTACAATCAATAAATTCATGAAATTTTCCGCTTCCTTAAACTTCAGTGTCATAAATTCAAAATTTTTGGATCAGCTTTTCTCATCTTTGACGAACTTTCTTAAAAGTTCACTGTCGTATTTGCAAAGGAAATATTTTTTTATTTTAAAATAGTTATTACTAAAATAGTTTCCATGTAGTATTTGCTTGATAAGCGACTTGTAAGTCGAAATAATTTTTGTGAACACGACAGGAAATTCATATAGAAATACTTTTCTTTCCGATTTCTTAAAAGCATTTGAAATGCTCTTAATTACATCGTTCATAGAATTACAGGGAATTTTTAAATATTTAGTGCCACATCGCATGTTTTAATAGAATATGAATTGAAATAAAATTCGTCTCGTCCACCTGTTAAGGTCCAAAGTTATTTTTACTTTAGTCAGCATTTTGCAGATGCATGTTAAGGCACCTTGCAACCCTCCCTCCATTCATGATGTAGAGTATAGAAACCTGTACTATAAGAAATTCCAACAATTTGTTTTCATTATATTATTATCTTGGGAATCTTACTTGACAATAAATTTAATTTATGCGTCTAAATTTGATTATAAAAACACAACGGGAATTTTGGAATTTATTTATTATTATCACACTTAATTTTTTGCGAAAGTGTTTCTGATACTGAATATAAATTTTTAATGTCTAATGACATAATCTCTCTAAATAAATTTAATTAATGGAATAATAAATAATCACTATTTATTTCGTAAGTAAAATTTAAAATATATTTATTTTTCTCTTGCACATCTGTCTGCTTCCACGACGTTTAAGAGTGTCCTACTGCAGTCATTGTCCTTCAGGCACAAATGGGGTATAAAACTGTCGTTTCTATGTGGCAGATTAAAAAAAAGCTCAATTATAAAAATGAAAGCTTTTGCTATTGTTAAAATTTGTAAAAATTATTGATTTTACGATCAACTCAAATTATTTATTGAGTTATATTAAGTATTAAGTAAATAATTTTACTCCAGTAAAAAATTAAATATTCAATATTTAGGAATTTTTATTTTTTTATTGTTTGCAAAAATATTTTTTGAACGACAAAAGTAATTTTAAGAACTTGATCTTGCATTTATCTGTTAAAATATGAAACAAATACAGTGGTGACGCTTTCACAAATGGATCTTCCGGAAAAAAGTTTAATTGAATTCATACAATTTGACCTTCAAACAGATTTAAAATTCTATTCCCTTAAAGATCTCCAAAATAATACTTTACTAAGTCATAATGATTAATAAATTTTGATACTTTCGCAATTGATTTATTCAAAGTTTGAAATTGTAACAGTGGTTACAATTACAGTGGAATAATAGCAGTGTAGTAATAAAGGAAAAATAATTAATAATTTTACTTTTCTTTTGTCACAAATACAATTTTATTTTCAGTAAATGTTCTTATTGTCTAAATCTGTTAAACTTTCTTATATGCGGATATATTGGCTGTCTTCGTAAGCGATTATTATATTTGATTGAGCGATATAATTTATCTATTATCTATTAACATTTTCCTATCATCCACATAAAATTACTTAAGCATGTTGCGTATATATTCATAAATAATACTTTTGAAGGCAATTAAAATAATACATTACAGTTTTAAGTTCACATATAATTTCTGTTAACTAGTTCTTCAACACTTTTGTAATCTGTATTTTGAAAAAAGTCTCAATAAATTTGAATTGAATGGAATTGTTAAACTTTCCTTTGAATTTTATTTAGAACGCAACCACTGTGGGCTGTTGAAAAATTCATAAGAAATTTATTCTTTTTAATTCATAAATTTATCCACATTGTTTTTCTTGTTAAGTAAAAAAAAAATTTATTGAATAAAAGAACTACTTGTATATATGAGTATATGTCTAATATTGAAAAATATTAGAATTATAATATTAAATTAAAGATATTTGATTTACATAATTTGATATTTGACTAAAAAAACCTTTTGTTTTTTCTGCGAAGAAGTAGTATTAGTGATGTTAGCAGTGGTATTAGTAGTAGCATTAGAAATAATAGTCGCAGCAGTAGTAATACTAATAGAAGTAACAGTTGTTGTAGTGTCAGTAGGAGTAACATAAGGCATTACCAACATCAAAATTCTCAAAATCCCTAATTTTAAAAAGAATTTATTAAGCATATAAGTAATGCAGAACTTTCTGTTTGCATTTTGATCATTGTTATTTGATATCCGTAAAGTTTTAATAAAAATATTGTATTGGAAACTGAATTAATCGCAACCATAAAAAGTTAAGGCACGTAAATTATTTAATTATTAAAATGTTAAACTTATATAATTAAAACCGACAATTTTCTTTAAAATCAATGTAAAAATGCTCTTGAATCGAAAAAATATAAGCGTTGAGATCGCTGCAACTTCTGTTTAAGGGCAAGAGGTGTAGAGAAGCTTGCGGGTTAGTCAAAGATGCAGGAAATGAAAACTTAGGAAATTTAGTTTGTTTATGGTAACATTTGTTACAAACGAATGAATAAAAAACTCTAGCGAATTTAACGTTAAAAAGTTCCCTGATTCTTGAAATAAAAAAGTCTTTAAGTTAAATTCGCATGGATCTAAGAAAGGAATTCAAGAAAGAACGCAACTGCTGCCGCAGCTACATTACACTCGATGTAATTTCGTTCTAATTGAACTTTTATTTTAAAATAAACAAAATAAAGCAAACGTAAAGGGCTTCTGTTATTCACTCATAAAAGTACTTGTATTCACCAAAATATTATCTCGGAAAATATTTCATCATTTATAAACTTTTTGGAACACTATTTATCTGCTTTACTTAAATTTTTGCGTAATTATTTAAAATAAGACTATTTCTTCTGACCAATGCTTTTCTAATAGACTTAGAACTATTTTAAATTCTTTTCTTTTAATTTTAATCTCTGTTTTTGCAGTTATGAAACGGCCAACGGCATTAAAGGTGAAGAGACTGGAACCTTAAAAAAAGCTACATCCCCCGATACTAGTGATGTCATTATAGCCCGAGGTTCCGTTTCCTATACCTCGCCCGAAGGCAATTTAATTACCTTAAACTATGCCGCTGATGATGAGAATGGTTTCCAGCCACAAGGTGATCATTTGCCCACACCTCCACCAATCCCACCAGCAATCCAAAAAGCTTTAGACTACTTGTTGAGCTTGCCTCCTTCCAAGCGTCGTTAAGCCAACGTACATATATAAAAGGAACGAATGGGAAACCAAATTGAAAAGATGATTGAAAAACTGAACAAGAAAAAGAAAAACGATTCCCAAATTACTACATTTTGCAACTGAGCTTTTGATTTTAATGAATGAATAGAAAAGAAATAAAATAAAAGTATTTGCAAACTAAAAGCGTACAGAAAGCCAACATAATTTGCAAATACTCATTTGCCGCAAGAGAAATCAAATCGAAACAAATGGATTATATACTGTAACTCTTTTTGCTCTTCAATTCTAACTTCGTAATATTTTCATTTTGCCAAGCAAAATTTTTAATTTAAATAAAAAGTGAGTTTAAAAAAAATTTACACTTACATAAATAAGAAGCAAACAACACTGACTGAATGAGCCATAGAAGAAGCCAAATTGTTTTTAAGAGTTCCCTCTAATTATAACGAAACTCTTTTTCCATCTCAACTCACTTCTATTTAAACACTGTTCAACACTTAATTATTTCAAATCACTCTTACCACATACTTTTTGCAAAACAACAGCAACAACTATACTTAATGCCACTTCACACAAACCATTTGCATACATAAATAACAAGGCTCATTTTAATTTCCTGTTTAGACTCCATCCCCGTAATCTCTTTTCTCTTTTTGCCCAATCGAAACCGTTTCCGCCTTCTCTCGTTCTCTCACTTTATTACTTCCAATCCCCCTATTTTTTTATTTTATTTTTTTGTTAGTCGCCGAAACTTTGCCATTTCGGTTCCATGTGATATCACTGCTTTTGTCAATACAGATTTTTAAGAAGGACACGCTGACATTCTCTTAATAAATTTTGTATCATTCAAGAATTTCAAATAAAATAAATTAAACAGAATCAAACTTGGACATTGATGATGTATGTATGTAAATAAGAACATATTTTTTTAATTATACGATTAAAACAAAATCAAAAAAATATTTTATATTTTTTTGTTAAATGTTTGTCATGTTAGGAACATGTGTAAATAAACTATAAGAATGCAAATAAAGAATAAAGGATTCTTTACAAAAAACTTAATCTAATTTTGTTTCATTTTCTTGCCTCAAAATTTAAATCTTAATAACAGCAAATCGTTAAATGCCACAAAAAATAAGGGGTGCTATAAATTACACATAAATTTATCACTGAAAACAAGGATTTGATCTCTGAGCAGGAAAAGTCATAAACAACATGCATCTATCTGATCTGCATTAGTGTGGCATTGCGTTAGTTGCTGTTGGACTGTTTAAGTGATGAAGGCAAAGCACTGGTAAATGAACAGTACCGGCAGAGGTTAATACTCTTCTAAGGTGAAGTACATCACAGCCAACCTAATTCATCGGTAATGTCAGCAGTATCAATATATAAAGTTAATGCGAGGGTCTGCAACATTGTATAAAAATTAATAAGACGCGCTCTCTCACTCTCTCTCTCTCTATATTCTTCTCACGTCACCACCAGTCCTCTCTACAATATCATTTTCACAAAGAAATAAGACTTTAAGTAGTACGAAGTGTGTTACTTCTCTTTAAAAAAATAAAATCATCAATCAAGTTTTCATTAATACAATGAAGCTTTTAATTAATTAATGCAATGGTGCTTTTAAGGACACAGTTTATCTATGAAACTACAAATATTTATTATACTATAACTTTTAATACAATTTTTGTGTCAATTGTACGGAATGAACTCGTCCTGTGGCTTGTAAAAAAGGAAATGGAACAGAGATTTACCGGTGACTCATAATGAATGAAATTGCTAAGACTATAAATTTTAATTATCGATAGTGCTAAAATTATTTGAGCTGACGCTGGATAAGCGCGTGAAAGTTAATCCTACAGCCGCATAATGGGGTAAAACAAAAAACTGATAAAAAGTCCCCTACTCAAACAATTTGCATTTGGTTTATCGACCAAGAAAATGTTGGCAATATGAACAGCTAAAGCCCCAAAACCCAAAACATTATAGCAAAATTGTTTGTATTTTAGTTTTGGAAAATCTTCTTTTCAGACTAAATTTATGAGAAGAATATCTTAAGTTTTGCTCTAGCGTTATTTGCAATAAAATTTTGAAGAAATTAGCGAAAATCTAAGTGAATTTTTTCACACAGTTAAAAATTATTACTGGGCTCCTTAGACTAGTAGGTAGTGTACTAGACTCGTAGTGCGAAGGTCCCAGGTTCGAATCCTGCCGCAGAACTCTGGCACTTGGTGTTTGATAATTAAAGGGGTGCACAACAAAACAAACCTTCAAAAATTATTTTCTTGTTTAAAAACTAGTTTACGTTCTAGTATTTGTTTATTTTATACAAATGTAATATTTTTCAATTTATATAAAATAAACAAATATCCTGAAGATGGTACTCGATGAGTACCGAAGTATCGATAAAAATTAAAAAGACCTTAAGCTTAAAAAATAAATTAAGTTTATTAGTTTAAAAACTAGTCATTTTAAATTAATGCCGGAAGTAGGATGGATGCCTTTCCCAAACCCCAAAAGTATATCTGAATATTACTTTTTTTAAATGATTATCTTTCATAAACAATTGCAATTAAATATTCAATTAATGCGCAAAATATATAAAAGAACGTGGATACTATTTGGCCAAGAATTAAGATTTTTTGCTGCTACAGTTTACGAGATATTAAAAATTTTTTCCCATACTGTTTTGCTTTAGTTGGGCTTTTTAAAACTTACTTTTTCACTCTTCTAATAGAAATAAAAAAAATTTACTGCCAGATATCGAAGAAAAGTCAGGGCGAAAAAATTTATTTTGTGTGATTTGGTACTGAACGACTAGTTTGCGATGAGTTCCTCAAATTTTCCAAAAGAAGTGTGAACAGTTGCCGATAAATGATGAATTTACAAAATTAATTAATTCAGAAACCGGAAACTAAAAAATCGGCTGCCATAGAAAAAAGTGCAACAATTTTTTAGTTCCCGGCCTTGAAAAACTAAAAAGAGAACTTGATTAATACACTCGCAAGCGTCGACTATAATTTATATTAGACCTAATGATTATATTAACCTTTTTATTATCTTTATTGAATCTAGACAAAATGTCAAATGCTTTATAATATGTTATTTAAAAATAAAAAGCAATTTTTATACATTCTTATGTTTTCTATTTGAAAGTTGTTTGTGCAAAGTAAACAATAAATAGATGAATATTTATGATGAGTATCAAAAGGTTGGAAATATGGTAATAGAACTTGTGACTAAGAATGTTTGATGGGAAGACGCAACATCTGAACTTCTAAGTTAATAATTGCAGAAGTCATGAGACTAAATAATGAGTTGATAAGGGCTGACTACTTTATTTACTATGAAAAATGAATATTCTATTCATAAAATATCTCTTTATTCTATTTTTCCAAACGTAAACACCTTTTAATATAAATATTTTTCAATAACTATTTTTCTTAAGAAGTCATTTATCTATCTTCTATTTTTTTTTTCTTTTTTATATATGTAAAAAATTTCCGGTGCGTTGGTCTCACTAAAAGATAAAGACGGCTGTTCTAGTTGTTATAATACAGGAATGGTTCAAAAACAAACAAATATTAGGGATAGGAGGAGGAGTAGGTTAACGTCCTACAAAATAATTATTATTAATTCTATGTTTGGACAAAAGCACAATAGTAAAAGGCCCTACATTTTATGATACTATGGGAATGAGATGTGTCTTAGATTGTGGAAAATGGGAATTCTCTCTATTAATTATCATATATATTTTTGAACTACAAATATGAGGAGCGTGTCGAAGTTTGCCCTCATACAAGACAATTATTTCTTGGATTTTATCCGCAATATTAGGAAAAGCTAATGCGAGGATTTCTTTGAGATGATATTATACCTATTTTGGGATAAAATTTGTATCAAAATCATATTTTCAAATGTAAAATAAATATAAATAAACTTTTATTCATTGCAAATCAGTTAATCTTCAGTCTGTTGCTTCAAAGCAGCTTGAATCTAGTCATTGTTTTCCTTTCGTCATGTTCCATGTGCTCTAACAGTTAAGCGTTTGGCTGTGCTCCTTGTGCAAACTTGGTCCGCTACAGATGTTGAGAGAAGTGGCCTTCCTTATAATGATCGTTTGAACGAGAGCGTCGCTGCTGTTACCAACGATGTCAGAGAAAATGCACAAACATCAACGAGACGACGATGTAAAAGGAGTTGATGACACTTCCGCAACCGTAAATGGTGAGCATGACAAGCAGATGTTAAACGAGTGTTTTTTTTTGCCCCAAGTTGCTGTATTGTGTCGCGATCATATTTAGTTTCAGTACTGTATTCTTTACAGATTAACTCGTCTACAGATCGTGTAGTCATTAAGCTCCTCGACAAACGCCATTGCATCGCTTGAAAAGTGATGTGATACGAAATTTATATTCTATGCTTTTGTTTATCGGGGGGCACCGAATTTAAGGGCATACTTCATACATATAACGCTGAGTCGATGTCATTTCAAGAAGTTACGGAGAATATGATATTGAACTGTCACCGACACAGAAATGAAATTTAAAATGCAAGAAATAAAGCAAATATGTAGTGAGACATAATAATCTGACTTTCAGACATGAGCGATATGGATTTTAATATTGCAGTCCTGGACCCTTTTCTGAGATGATCAGCTTTCTTATCTTAGAGCTTTTCTCAGAGTCGTCGAGTAAAATATATTTTGGAAACCACTGATGCCACTATTGGTACCCATTTGAAATTGTGTGTATGTTTATGCGCTTTTTGTCTTATTTTTTATAGTAAACTTTTATTCTTGGTATATGGGAGCTAAAAATACAGTGGGTATATGGCTCATCGATAATGATATTTTTGCAATGATTTTCGAGGAATCAAAAATACCTTCAAAAGAAGGTTTGCGATCTGGGGAGTTATAATATCAATTTTAATTATTATTCTGAGCATTAGACTACTAAGTGTGCGTATTTCTGAAATTATATTGAATCCTCTCTGCTATCGTTATTAATTGTAGAAAGTTAAGAGACGAGTGAAATCTGAAAAATTTTCCCAAAGTATTCGCTCAGATCTTGAGTTTTGAATTTAATTATTTTTATGATAATGGCAACTTTCACAACTCTCCCAATTTCATTTTTAAGTGCCTTTATTTATAAGTCAGATTGAGTATTCTGCGACTACCCTCGCTTGTTAATTATAATCATTTAATTCTTACGAAAACAAATAAATTGTGAAACAACATTTTTGTTAATTAAGAAAAAAAAACGTACAACTGGCTTTTAAATAGCCTGAATTTTTATTAAACTAATTATAATATAAATATTGCTAAATTCAATTGATCCACTGATTAAATAAGGACGATGCATCATGATGTTCTCATTGCATGTGGCAAATGTTCTCGTTTATTTATAAATGTATTATATCAAAACGCACTCTCTATTTGAAAAAAGTCACTCCTTTCAAAAATCAATCAACCACAAGTTTAAAATTTTTATATTAAATTCTCGGTGATTAATGCATCTCTAAAAATATATTAAGTTGCGAAGAACATTCATGGGATATTGATTAGAATCAATAATTAAAACAAGTTCAATATTCTATTCTTTAAAATGGTTTTGTTTCATTTGTGTTTATTAATTTAAATTCAATATTTTTTTTACTGTTGTTATTTTTGTTTATGTTTCTTTTTATACTTAGAATCTAAAATAAATAAAAGTCAGAAATTCGGCTAAATTCTTGTCATTCACTAACTTTGAGTGAGTGATTTGAGTTGTTTGGAAGAAGATACGTTTTAATTTGTTGCTACATCTCTAACAACAACAACAAAAACACATTTTTCAACAGAAATTTTTTTGTGCTGTACGATTTGAAAAGAATTTGTTATTTGAGAAAAAATCTTTTGATTTTTACAAAATTATTAAAATGAGAATAATTGCAGTTTTGTGTTTGTTCGCTGGCATTGCGTCTGCCAAAGAAGTGGAGTTAATTTCGAATGAAGCCATGGTGGAATACAATGGCAGATACCATTACCAGTAAGCATTTTTCCAGATTAAGTATGTATATACTTATACATAAAAACAATCCAGTCCAATTGAAAGGTGATGACCAAGGACACCAAAAATAAAATCTAAAAAAGTAATTTTTGTTGTAAATCATGTCGGAAAATTTTGGACTTGGTGAAATATTAAAAATATAATGTCGATATAACTTCTTGTATCAAGCCAAAATTATAATTTAAAAGAAATATATAGTATTAAAAGTAATATTTTCTGCATCGAATCTTATATAACCTTCATAGAGGAATAAATATGGAAATTAAAGTTACACCAACCAAAGTAATTCTACAAAGTTTCTTACGGGTAATTAAACGAAAGCCAAATATTGACTGCTTCAAGTCCCATTAGAATGGTCTGAAATGGCTCAAAACGATTTACAGATTCAGTCTTGCTACGAGATTTGGGGAACTACTTTCAAAAATTTGTGAACTATCCAAATTAATATTCTCAAAAATTAAATATATTCAAGATAAATGGAAGCTGCTTTGAGTTAAAAAAAATTGACAAGCAAAATAATAACGTCAAAATTATTTTAAGCACTCTAGATATCAGGTATCTCTTGTGGCAACTTTCCATCAGTAACTACTGCTTGAAAGTCTTGTCTACTAAAATCTACTTATATTTTTGTGTAACATTACGTGCAACATCAAGTGGTATTTAGTTAATTTTCATAATATTGCCGAGATCACTGATCTACAGGTAACTGTAGGTCTCTATTTTGGAAAATTACAATTTGCTCATGCGTCATGTGACTATTCAGATGAAAAAGTTTTATAGTTTTCTCTTCCCTAATAACTTCAGAGTGTTCACAGAAGATCAAAAAAGTGATTCCTGTGGCTTTGCTACGATTCTTACTTGTTTAAATTTTCAATGATTTTTGTAATGACAATTATTGACAGGAGTTTACCGACAACACTCAATTAAAATTCACTGATTTTAGTTCAGTTCTTTTGGGTACATTTATTCAAAATTCATTGTCCCCATATGAGAGAAATAGACTCAATCTAAGATTGAACCAAAATAATTTTTCATGTAAATTTAATACAAGGAAATTCAATAGAATGAATATTTTCTTACAAATATTTTTTTACCTTTTTATAACAATTTTGATTAAAATATTATTTAAGCTCAAGGTCTTTTAAACAAACAGAATTTTCCTGAAAACCATATTCAATGAGTATCAAACTATCGATAATTTCAAATAAAATTGTTTAACGACTAAATAAGACCTTGAGCTTAAATAATTCTTTAATCAAAATATTTTCTTACATTAAAGAAATTAATTGAATATTTTTTTATCAATAGTTCGTCAACTTGTCTTTTTAAGAAAGTAAAAAAGGGAACCAATTGATACTACGGAGTCAATCAAATAACTTGCGTTTTTTTACTGGGAAAGATCAGTGACACTATTTTTCTAACAACATAAACTACATCAATTAAATTTTAATTTAAAAATTTTCTATTTTTTTCTCCTTCATTGACCAGCTACGAGTTAGGAGATGGATCCAAAGCGACACAAGATGGTGTTCTAAAACAAGTCGATGCTAAACATGATGGTGAAGCTGTTGAAGGCAAATTTGCTTTTGTAGCGGATGATGGTCATGAATACGCCATCTCATATACAGCTGATGAAAACGGTTATCGTCCCGTTGGAGCCCATTTACCAACTCCACCACCAGTACCGGAGTCTGTGCTCAAAACATTGCAATACTTGGCTGAACACCCCTACCACCAGCCCGAAGGTAGGAACTATTAGCAACATGTGTTTTGTTAGACCAAGAGCAGATTGTGATTTAACTTTAAATTCTATTGTTAATAAAAATTAAAAAAAAAAAAATGCGAACATGCATGAATACTTTACAAAAAGTAGAGTTTGAAAAGAAATGACTGATAATAAGGATAATACTTAAATAATTATGAATGAATTTATATGAATGTAGAAAACAATTATATATAAATACACACTATGTACATATGTACATTTCTATTATTATTTCATTGAAAAGTTATATTAATTGTTTTGAAAAAACATCACGTCTTTAGTAGTAGCATTTGAAAAATGATCAAAGGTTTATTCACCTGTAAAAACACTGATCGTTTCGCTCAACCAAATTAATATAGACACGTCGCCACTATAAGACAAAATGTTTTTTTAATAACTTCACATTCGAGCGTTTTCATTTCATTTTGAAAGAAATTGCAAAAGTTTGTGACATAATTTGCAATAGTTCAAATTGGACAATTATGTTTTTCTACGTTTAAATATTATAAATCGTTAATTACCTCTTATATAAAACGGCACGATTTTAAGGCGATTTGTATTATATACCAAGCGCACATTTTCATATTAGAATAATTAATGAATATGTTTAGAATAATAATAAAATAACCGACATACGAAGAGCTCATTGTAGTTTGCAAATGTAAAATTTTCAAATTTGTGGTAAAATAAAGAAGGCAGTCAGTCTGGCAGTGGCATTCAAATAAGAAGGTTTTACTGTCGCTTAACTTACACTAATAAAAAATTTTAAATTAGACATATGAGAATGATTTTTTGCTTTACGAAGATTTTAAAATAACCCATAGAATTGTAAAATAACGTAAAGAAAAAGTAAAGCATCATTATCAATAAAAAAATAAAAAAAAAATAAATCAAGTAACAAGCGGCAACAAAATCTTCTTCTTCGACTGCTCCCATCAGTATTTGATTTGTTTATTTTTATCCCATATGTGTGAAGTACTCATCGGAGAGTAAAACTCCCCATGAGGCCAGTATGTGTGAAGTACTCATCGGAGAGTAAAATTCCCCATGAGGCCAGTATCACCGATCCCTGCTTTAAATCGCTGGCAGCCACCAAGAGAGTTAAGATATTAATTGTGTTTATGTGCATGTATTAGTGGTATTACACTGAAAAAATGCAAGGCCGTAATGAAATTCCGATGTGGTATTGGCATTGTATGAATTAATGTATGACTGTTAATAAGAATTATTTTATCGCGTTTAAAGAGAAGAAAAAAACTACTTTGTCACTCTTCATCTCACACAATTACTTTAGTTGTATTAAAATTCTATTTATAAAATAGAAGCTTGAATAAAACAAAACACTTAAAAAATTTTGTAGACATTCTCTGTGTAACCAGGAAAGAGATCGTTACATTGTTCAAAATGCAACTCACCATAAGCACGGGGTGCCGAAGGTGGCAATTTCCCGCCAAACATGGAGATTTTTAAGCTCTTTTGGCGACTGAATTTTCTGTTTGGTAACGTGCGAAATATTTGGCAAATTTTCGTTCTCATTGAATGAACTTGTGGGCTGCCATTAAATGTTTGGAAGCAGTTGCTAGAGCTTAAATATTATTTTTCATTAATATCAACTGCTGAAAATTATAAAAAAAATACTCAAGGCACTTACTTATATGTTCTTTTCTAGATATTTATGTTGCTTTTTATTAAAATAATTTTATGAATAGTATTGCACATCTATATATATAAAATAGGATGTGTGTATGTATGTATGTATGTAAGTATGTATGTAACGTAATGGCTCCAAAACGGCTGGGCCGATTTTGACGAAATTTTCAGAAACCTTCAGAATAATCAGGCGGGTGACACTGTGGAGTCTGATTTTCGGTCTGTAGGCGGAGGGGCGTGGCAAAATCCAATAATTCATAAAATGAGAACGGCTGGGCCGATTTCTGTAAAACTTTTTGTCAGTTGTTCGTATTTTCGAGGAGAAGGTTTTTATGGAAGAACATTTTGGAAAAATCCCTCTGGAAAAGCCGGAAAATTGGAAAAATCGAAAATCGAGTTTTTGTATGAAATTTTTTTTGAAATTATTCCTTAATGGCTTTTCACATAAAAAAATAGAAAGTTTTTCTGAAGGCTTAAAATTGGGGCGAGGCGAAGTTTGCCTGGTCCGCTAGTATTTTATAAAATTTCAAAATATGTCTTCTGGTGATCTTTTTGTTTTCGAGAAATCGCACAAGTCTTCCTTGTTGAAAACTTTTACTCAACTGAATGAAATTGTTGTTTATATTTATTTTCATTCGGATTATATATATATATATATATATATATATATATATATATATATATATATATATATATATACATATATATATATATATATATATATATATATATATATACATATATATATATATATATATATATATATATATATATATATATATATATATATATATATATATATATATATATATAAGATGCCGATCATAGTTCGTCTTGTTTTTGTCGGTCTGAACGACTATGTTTTAAAGCAGCCACAGAAGCTTTTATTTTCTATGCAGTCCCAGATCTATCCCAAGCTTTGCAAAGCTTTTCCACGCAATATGGATGAGAGATTTTTGATATATCGCACACCCAGTACAAAATGACTCAACTCAAAATTTTAATTTTTCGGGTTTATATCATTAAACTATGCACAATACATTTGTTTATCTATAAGAAAAATATTTGTGTATTTTATTGTTGTTAACTGTTGCTAAAGAACAGTTGTCTTTCCTTATGTTTGAGTTGGTATAAAGTTGAAATTCATAAAAATGATATAATATTAGTTGTGTCAGAAAATTAAAATTTTGAGTTGTTTCACTTTTGTACTGGGTGTGCGATATGTATACTGATGGAATAGCACTTCTCAAATTCCCTTAGACCTACGCCTTGTTATACGTTTGAGAATAATTTCACCGCCTGTCCTCTCTACCCTGTCCCTTCCACCAAGAAGTAACACCTTATGTAAGTAGGAGACATTAATTGCCTGAGTGTAACTTCTCTCTTAAAAAAATTAAATCTATGTTTTTTTAACCAAATTTGTCTCATATTCCGTTCTTATAAGATGAAATATAATTATCAGCTGAATGATACCAGCTTTTTGTTCCGACTTTTGTGCGAAATTTGTCAGTATTAGATCATAAGGAATCGGTTATAAGGTTATTGCTTAAGGTCTGTTTGAAGAACTAACATTACCAGTGGAAGATTAGAAATCATGAGTCATATATCATGTACATGTGTAACAACAACTATTACATTTGTTCAAATTGATGTAAGAAAGGCAAAAATTCTCATTTTCATGTCTATGAGTTCTTATTTTCATTTTAAAAAATATTTTTCTTATTGAAAAATTGTTCAATTAAATTTTACGCAATTTTTCGAACAGAAAAATTTTGTTTCAGGTTCTAGTCCTGATTTTGATAACTCAGGCTTATAACCTTTTTAAATTATATTTTATTAAGGAAGAAATAAGGAGGAACCAATTTGCACTTTAGCTTAAAGGACCAATACGAGTACTGTTTTCAATGGTTGTAGCAACAACATACAGGTGTATTCAGGTTTATATATGCATTTTAATTAATTAATATATTCTTTTAGAATTTCACTTTAAATATTTTCTCATAAATTTTTTAAGGCTTTCACCTGTAAATAAAATTCCGTGCAATATCGTTAGAAATATCACATTGAAGTTCTGATCATAACATGTTTGTAGAACATCATGGTGCTGAAGCTAAAATGAATGCCCAAACTCTATTTTAAATATAATAATTTTAATATCTCAATCACATTATTCGTACATCGCCTAATATTTATCGGGCGATATGGTTTAGTTTGGTGAAATATTATTTTTTTTTGCGATACTGCAATAAATCCATAATTATGAAAGTTCTATAAACTTTTAGTAAGAAGTACATCACCGCTTAAATAAGACTAAAGTATATATGGAACGAAATTATTGATCGCTATTCTGCTCTATTCTAATAGAGCAGAATAGCGAATGTTTGAAAAAGTTATATTATCAAAAATTTCGTTCCATAAATACTTTAATTACATACGTAAAATGTGCGTAATAAGGGAAACTCAAAAGTTAATTCTGCCTTGAATGCTTTTGCAGCTGAAACACATATTTAATGGGTTTTTAATTGTGATTTTTATTTAAGTGAAAATATAATGGACGAAAAGTTGTTTATCACAAATTGAATTAAGGTTTTATTATTGACTTTAAAAGTATTTCTTAATAACGTCTTTTTACTAGAGGCGCGAATAGGCTGAAATAAAATCGGTGTGAATTGTATCTAAAACACTCACGAAGCTCTGGTTTATTTGAAAGGCCTCATTATGGAAGTATTTCATTTAATTTGCTGCACAGACCTGATGGAATGCGAACGATTGTGTGGATTATGCAAATTTTTAGAATATCGTTCTATTGTTATTGCTTATTGATATAAATTTGTGACTACTGCTAATTTACGTGACCTTGAAAATAACAGACTAAGATGCACTAAGCACGTGTTTCTTGTCCACGAAAGCTAGAGCGTGGGCTTGTTGAGGAATCACCTGCACATATACTGTTAAAAGGTTTTGTAGCAACCAAATGCTCATGGAATAATTTTAAATGATGTTAATTTATTATGTAAAAGCGTTTCTTTCATTCTCATCATGGCAAAAGTTTTAGCACTTCTCCTTATTTTAAATATTTAATATATTCGTGGCGTTACATAACGACACTTGCGATTATTTGCCGCTTAATTTATTCAACAAATGTGCTAATAACCACATATACACATACAAAACTTACTTTTTTTCTATTATTCAAATATTAGAAGCTTAAGTACTCGTAGTTTCGCCACACATATGTACATAATAGAAAAAACCACTTGTTTTCTATGTACATAAGAAATTTTGGTATGAAAAAATTATCGTTATAGAATTATTAAACAAATTTGAAATCTGAACTTAAATAAACCTTGAACATAAACTCAATTCATTAGAAAAGCTTTGATTAATTGTTCATGTATTATTTTTAATACTCATTTTATTGTAATTCAAAAGCAATAATTGAAACAATAAAAACACGGGTAGCAAACGTGCGTAAGATTAACGTGTGCCCCTGACATGATGGTTTAAACTTAACGCGTTTGCCACTCACACTATATGCCAATTGCAACACCAACATACAAGTGCACTTTTTTCATGTGTGCACCAAGAACAATGATGCTCAAATCCTTTGCTAGAACTATCCTATCTCCTCCATAATAGAAGTAGCCGGGAGGCAGCGTCTATTAAACGCTAAGGCGGACTCTTTCGCTTAACAACGGTATGTCTAAGTCTAAAACTTTTTATCATGAGTGCTAGGAAGCACTGAGGAATATCCCCGTCCTTAAACAATGAAATTCTTCTCAACACTAAGTGATCCCCGACATTATAATCTAAATATTTGGAGGCTAAACGTTGCCATGGTACCAAATGGGATTCTGGTTCGCCGTGTATTGAAGTGCTGTAAGCAGACGAGCAGAGAGTAGGACTACTTATATATTTAGATTCTAATAGACCCGGCCTTCAAGTGCAAGTCTTCGTTCTACGGGTAATCAGTAGAAGGTCACAGTCTATTTGTTCAAAATAATCATTTTAACGTAACTACAGCATCACAATGCAATTGGAAATGGGCATAGTCTTGTCCTTTCGACATTAACGACTTGCCAACATATCCACGAAAAGCAAGACACAAACCCTTGGTACAGGATCTAAAGGAGAGTAGTTGCGTTATGCACTCAATTACCGTATAACAATAGAAAATATATATAATTAAAGGTGAGGACAGGCTTCTGATATATGAATTGGGTGAAATTAATCACCCATCACATATTCAGGCACCCATAAAAGGTTATTCTTCTCCAGAATCGGACATTCATATATAAAAATATATAACTAATATCGAAAACATAATATTACAAATAGAAAATCTTTTAATTGAAGTTACTTGTCAAAGAATCACGTTAAACTTAAGATACCATAAAAAAATATTTTGGAGGGAAAATACCCAGGCAAGAGTGGAACAGGCCATCTACAAGAATGTTATTCGCTTAAGCTGGGGCATAAAACTAAGTACAAAATAAATGAAAAAATACAAATAAATAACAACAGAATGCTTAACGATGGAGTATATATATAATTAATAATTAAGTAATTCAATTAAATTAAAATAGAACTCAGTATCATTAGAGAAGAATATTACAAGAAATATTATAAAAAAAACTCAATTTGATAACATCTGTTCCTTAAGAAAACATTTATTTGTTTGATTTACGCAGATTTTAACCAAATCGAAAGACACGACTTCAAAAGAAAAATATTTTAGTTTCTTTGAGGTATCATGTTTTCGAACACTTCTTTTTAAAAGTCCTCATAGTCAAGAAGATCCAGACCTTCGGAAGGCGTTTTTCCCAAATTCAAAATTTTTTCATTCTGGGGGTATATTTTGCACTGTTACTTTGTATAAGTAAATAGTCATCATCTACAATTATTTTGATTCCTTTTTTTTGTAGACGATTTTTCAATTTATAAAGGTAGACATATTGATCAATAGCATCTTCAATAAATAAAATATTTCCAAATCATGACAAGGACATGGGGCTCCATAACAAACCAAATCTTCTCTGCGTTTCTTCTACGATATACTTTGAAATGTCCATCAAAACAAGGCTTAGGCTGAGCTTAGTTTGTCAGGCCGCTGATAAAATGCAGAATAATTTTACATTTCAGCCACTTGGGTTTCCTCCTTTTGTTACAGAGTATGGGAAGTGTAGAGAAGAAGATAGATATATGCGAAGAAAAATATGATAATGAAGGAGTAGTTTGAGTTTGCAGCCATGTGTGTGACGCTTCGTAACATAGAGGAATCAGCAAATACTTATAAATGAAGCAGTTGGTTATGTCTAACTCCTTGGGCGAAACTTCAGGCAGGCTACAGCTATTTCCAAGTAAGCGTAAAATGTATTTCTCCAGTATAGGGCAGAGGTACATAAAATTAATTATCTTTCCCTCTTCTCTCCTCTCAACCATTACAGCTGGATTTGTGGAAGCAAAATAAATTTAGTTAAACATTTGAATATTGTGAGTACAAATTCTTAAAAAGTCTAAAATAAGATGAACTGATCTTTCGGAGCTTCCGTGAATTAACAAAAATATTAACAATTTTTCTATCTTCACGCCAAAAGACTATTGCTTTTTTTTAATAAATCTATACAATTTTGTCTAAATCCATTATCATTCGATTAACAAGCATTCCATAATATACCAACAGTGAGTGAGAGATCTGACGATGAAATTAAATTCAAACCTTGAAATCTCTTTTCTAACTCATCTATTGTCTTAATAATCACAAGCACTAAGTATTATTAAATATATTTCATGGATTGAAGACACACCTTCTCTCTTCACTGATAAACTTAATATAATTGACAACCTTCGGGTTTCACTTTTTGTATAAAACAACATTTAATACTTTAAATGAGGCTGTATTAAAGCCACTTGTGATTACAAGTATCTAATAAAATTAAAAAAAAAATACGTCAACTAAAACAACTGATGAAACAAGTGGGGAAGAAGTCAGATATAAAAAATCCCCACCAAAATCCTTCAACCGCAGAAATTCTCAGAAATAAACCTTTTTGTAACCGACACGTCCCAATTCAAAAAGATGGAATGATGAGTTTTAAAGTGAAGGCAAACATAATTCACCTGTATGAATACTTGATATGTGTTGCAACCATTTACACATTCGCAAAAGCTCTTGTATTCAGTTAATCTGAGATGATGGTGGTGAGTGCGTGTGTGTATGTATGTGAGCGTATGTGAGCTCGTGCCTTAAATTGATGATGATGTCTCTGATGACAATGAGAAAAGAGTTGAAGTTAGTCATCAAAAAGTAAAACCACAACAATAATGATATGCAACAAATATCTCGTAGTTTTATTTATTGATAGTTCTTAATTCAGTGATATTCAAGGATAATATCTCTATAATTTTTTACTTTTTTATAACAATTTATCAGGTTGCCGAAGAATATGAAGTCCTAAATGTATACCATAAGTTAATAATAACTATTTAATTAAAGCTGCACAGTTTGACTCTATTTACGAATTGACTTTGGAGAGTAATATTTTTTGAGAAACAAATGAACGAAAAATTCAGTTTATTGCGGCAAAGAAAATTGCCGCATTATGCTGCTTTCATCAGCTCTATTTTGCTGTATGTGATATCAGTTTCATGCAAATATGTATGTATGTACATATGTGTAGTAGGTAGTGTACTAGACTCGTAGTGCGAAGGTCGCAGGTTCGAATCCTGCCGCAGAACTCTGGCAGTTTGTGTCTGATAATTAAAGGGAGCGCACAACAAGCCTTCACTGGCTTTAGTGTATGTCGTATGACATGGGCTATCGCACCCCTCCAATCAACCTAACCTAACCTAACGTATGTATGTATCTTTCTTTTTTATTTGAAAATATGTTTTTATTATTCTACAATCTCATTAATACTATAATATAAGATGTGTTCTTGTTGTAAATAAATTATTTCACATATTCCTTATACATAAACTTGAATATTTGTCGATGAAGTTAACAACCATCATATACACCCGTACAGTAGACCGATCCTTGGATATAGCTTTAAAAATTCCTTAGATATAGTTTAGAATAAACAGAAATCTTTGCTTTTCGATTGAATGAAATTTTACAAAAAAATTCTCCTTTTTGGTGTTTGTTTCTTAAGTCTTTTGTTTTTATTTGCATACAACGTGAAATGGAAGGAAACTACGTTTATGGAACTTCTTTTTCTTTGCCTCCGAAGTATCCGCAAATTTTTATTTTTAACTCCTTAGAAGGATAAATTGCCTACATCGAGATATTTAATTAAAAACTCACTACATTTTGGGGCCTACTTCTTCAAACACGTCACCAAAATTATATTTACAGATGTAAGCCAGGCCTATTAATGAGGACTATGTTAAAGTCATTGAAAAATTAGGTAAACCTGCATTTTTCCTACATAAATTTCATGACTTCTTAGGAAGTTTTTGTTTAACTGTGTCTCACAAAACTTTCATTCTCACAATTATTATCGGTATATATATTTAATTACTGTTTATGTTCTGATGTGGTAAAGGCGTCCGCTATTAAATCTTTTATAATAAAATAATATTTCCAATTTGGCGTTCACTTCTGGTCATTAGAAATATCTTTAAAAAAATTAAGTTAATTGAACGAAAATTTTTTATATAATAATTCCAGTGTGCATTTAAAATATCATGTATTATACAACTTGGGACGACTACCATTTAAAGTAGTTCTAAGGAATCGTTTTTCCTTACATCTTGACCGTGACTTCAGATAAAAGGCACAGGTTCTCAGGTCACTATATGAAAAATGGAAAATATGTAAAATAAATGCAGAGTAAATAAAATATATAATAGGGAGCCTAATTGCTCTACAAAGAGAAAAGATTCCAAAAACATCAAACTGACTGAATGGACTATATGCATGTCCATAGATACACACTCCGATTTGGGAACTAATAGTTTTCATTTTTAAATATTAATGAGAGCAGACAACGGACAAGACTAACAATGCTGATCATTCTGTAGATAGAATAAAAAATTAAGAAGAATAAATTATTTCTTTATCAATACAGCGTTTAATGTCGGGCTCAATACCCTCATAATATTGGGAAACTATTAAGTACGAATCGGCTTTGCACTATTTACTTTTGGTTTTCTATTTGTTTTGTTTTAAACTCGAATCACAAGATCTCAATTAGTATTTGGGACGATTTTCCGTCTCGAATACTCGAGAGAACACTGAAGATGGCACAAAGCCGAAACCGGTCTGTTTACAAACCAAATTTGACGTGGGATGACGGAAAATCGTCCCAAATTCAAACAAACCCCGTCGGAAGAAAAACACAAAAATCTCAATTAGTTTTTAAGATCACTGCTCCACTGAGAGTATTCTTCTTCCATTAAATTACAGTACGACCAGAATGGACACCTTTGCATGGATCAATACCAAATTTGGGCTCGTCGAACCTAAAATTAACTAATTTTCTATTCCAAATTGTTTCATTGAAGAGCATGTATTATATTATTTAAATGTCTTTAAAAGATTTATTTTTTATTTTTGGCTTCGTTGAGTACATGCCTGCATTCAAACTCATATACTTATAAACAAACCAAAATATTTTGATTTGTATGAGAATTCCGTAAAATTCAATCATATTTTTCCACTTGCGATTCATAAAACATTTATACCAATCCAAAGCAACAAACAATTGTAATCGACTTATGTTTTCTTATTTTTCTTACATGTTTTGTACAATTAGTCGCCATTTGGGTGATAATGAAAAATAAAATTTTTAATAACAATGTTTAGTAAATTAAAGATTCGAGCAGCAGAAATTACCTTTTCGGATGCCCCATTCAGCGCCATTTCTGTTGTTTTATTTCGCTTTTTATAGGTTCCCTGCCAGAGATTCTTAGCAAGTCAACATTTGAGATCGTGGAAGGGCAATATCTACGGTATATTCGTCGCAGGCATTTATTGATGAATACCTGGATTTTGCTACAAATGATGTCCATTACTGTCCAGGTTTCAGAACAGTCGTGCTGTTACATCTTTTTTGATCCATCGTGTTTTCTTACTACGCTTTCAAGATATGAAATTTTGTCTACATCCTCTATGATAGTTTGCTCAGTGTTTACAGCTATACTGAGGGGTGATTAGTTTTGGCTTATTTATATAGACTTCTTAAAAAATAGCCTGGCACCCATTATGATGCCCTATATCTTTTATTTAACATATGCAGCCATTTGCGTATTTTGTATTGAAGCTATTGACTGTAACATTTGCCAGCTTTATAAAATATCTGTTCCTTATAAAGGATAAAGGATTCTTCTGAACACGTAAGCAATTGCATAGCAAACGCTTCACTGTTTCGTTGGTATTCCTAATCCCTGTTAACGAGTTTATTATATATTGCTAAGAGATAGGAAAACCAATTTTCCAGTTTTTTAGCGATACCCTTTTCTCCTTTCTCATACATGTCAAGTCGTCTATATGAAGCATTAGTTCAGCCAATTGCACTTCATTTGGAAATTATGGGATAGATTTAAAATTTAATAGGCGATACTGTCTGGGAAATTCTTCTTGCTCCGTTTAAAGCGTTTGCAGTTCGTTCATAGTCCCCATGAAATTCTGTAAATTAGTTCACAACTGCATATGCGTCAAAATAAAAATATAATTAAAACAAAATAAAAATATATTTAATCAAAATTGAAAAATAGCAAAAATAGTAAAAGGATGTGGAAAATTCAAAGTGAATTTTAAACCAAAAAAAGCGTCAAAATCAATCAAAGAACAACTTTAATTTGAAATTAATTATATAACATAATTTGACAGATGACTTTGAATTTAAATTGTTTGTTTGTTGAAAAATAGTTCAATAAATCTGTTTGTCTGCGCCATTTATTGCAACAAATTTGAATTTTATGTCTGTCGAATACACGTCTGTACTCGTATTCGCATATTATTTCTGCAAACATTGTACATTCTCAGTTAAAAATTCGCACATGTTGCTTTATTTTATTGTTACTCATAAAAAGATCATTTTTTTATTTAGTGCGCCCATCATTTATTCATTCCACCTTTGGTTTCGTCGGAGATGAACGAGATTAGACTTGAATTTTGTACTTCGTTTATGAGGATGAGTAAAAATAAAGTGTGCGTAAGTGAGGCGAGTGCTTGAATGGTAAAGTGCCTCACAATTGGTATGTACCTATTTCCATTTAACAATATCATATCATCATACATAACTACTACATATAGTTTCTTATATATACATAGATGTATGTATGTAAATACTTTTTAATTTCTTTTTCTTTTTTTTTTTGTTTCTCTTGCTGTTTCGAATTCTTTTATATGCTCACTATTCGTCAAAAATATACTGCCTTTTCAGTATAAAATGAGAAGCCGATCATCATAACGACATCAGTACAATTTGTCAACTCGTATTTTAAGTACAATTAAAAGATCAGCCAGAGAATTTAATATCCTCGGTTTTGGGCGTCAGTGTGTATGAGTACCTCAAGTGTGAATTGTTTTAACCTCGACCTTCAAATTGTTTAAGCAATAAACTAAAAAAAAACACAAAAAATAAAATAACAATAATTTTAATAACGCAGCATAAAAAGCTTTTTAATTAAATAAAATGTACAAGTTCGGTTTGGTTTTACTCTGCGCGATTTTATTTGCCATTGTCTTAGCCCGTCCTGCCCAAGATCAGGCAGCTGATGCTGCCACCACTACCGCAACACCAGCCACCATCATCACTCAGGTCGATATTAATAATCCTGATGGCAGTTTTAACAGCAGGTTTGTATTATTAATTTAGAAGGGATTCTGGAAACTTCATCTTTCCCCGACATGTACGATTCCCTCGATGAAATATTCAGCTGTTAATTAGAAATGCATGTCGTCAAGAATAAAACCAATAAAAATTTGTGCCATTGGGTCAAGTCCTTAAATATTCTTCTATTATATTTATGAGACAATAGGAATTACAGTATTTGAAACTTACATTCATTTATCACGAATATGGAATGAACTGTTCTTAAAACAATTAAAGGAATTCATAAATTTATTCAAATTACTAACTTGGCAAAATCCTTTTTGTTCAGAGCAAAATTAATTTTAACACAGAAAAGGACCTGTTTCTTCACTTTGAAATTTTACCTCATGTTTAAATCCTTCTTGATTAAATTGTTGCAAACACTGCTCCTGGTCCACTAATAATTTATTCTGGCTTTTTCGATTCCTTTACAACAACTAACGATAAACTTTGTGACTATTTCATTCAAATTTTTCATATGTCAAAAAGACGTCATAATAATCTCTTAAAAAATTAATCCTTTAACATTTTACAAATAAAATTTTAAGGTAATATTTATTATTTACCCAAAAATATTTCCTTCTATATTGGCTTAAATTACCTTCTCGTAAAAATCTTTATAAATTTAGCACTAAAGACGAGAGTTTAATATAATTATTTTTAGTTTAAGGACTTTTATATGTTAAGTTCTTAGAAACTAATAATAATCTTCATGTGAAAATTTAATGCTGTATTACGAAAATTATTGATGGATATAAAGTTTAGCAAGGAATTTTGAAAAAATTAAATTGTCATGAAATATCCTGGACTCTCCACACTTGAGCCAACATATAATGTACAAAATACTTTAAAAATGTATTCTTTCATTTAACACTTTAAACCCTTAAAGTCCTTATGGAAACAGCTTGAGGTGAAATATGCACAGATGAACAGTGTGACGGGAGTTCTATGAAAAAGTGATTCCAAACTCATTTTCTTTAAAAAAAAAATTCAAGTAGATCAACTGTATTGGTTGTCAATCGAAAAAGCTTATTTATTTCACAATTTGTCCTTTCAAAATCTTGCTTCATATTGCTTAATATTATGTCCTCTACATACGAAATGATCCTAGAAAGTTAATATCTCTTGTAAGCCACGCAAATAGTACCATAAGTTTTTTTTTATAATGGGGAAAATTAAAATGTTACTTTGATGGAAGGCAAATAAAAGACTTCTATAAACTGAATTTAACTAAAAGGATTTTTCAAGTATCCTTTTTGTAATTGAATTTATTTTAACGAATTTTTTTGAGTGTTTGTAAAAGTTTAATAACGCATAGTCTTAGAAATAACTCATGCTTAGATTCTCCATTAAAAATTCACGTCGAAACTAGCTTTACATATGACGTTTTTGCAATTGCATATTTAATTATAAATTGAACTTACAATAATTATACAAAACGCAATTCTAAAATTGTGAATTAGAAGTCCAAACAGTGCAAAAATGGTTTCTATTGTTGATATGCGGCTCTATGCTCCCCAGAGGAGTAAGAGGAACATATATACTTATACTAGCTGACCCGGGCAAACGTTGTTTTGCCTTCAAATTTGCACTCAATCGACATAGCAATTATTGTTCAAATACCGGTATCGGGCTAATTAACCCCACTACACGCTGATTAAGGACCCAAACGCCTTCAGCAAAACGCAGCATAGGCTTATCGCGCTAATCTCTATTGGGCAAAACACAAAAAACAAAATATTGGGCCATCTGTCGAACGAACTTCAAAGTACACAGAAACACTCCTCACGTCCCATAGAACATGTATATATAGTTTGGTCAAAATCGGTGCAGTAGTTCTTGAGTTACGGTGCAAAAACACACACACAAAACTAAGTATTGCGCCATCTGTTGGACGAACTTCAAACTACACAGAAACACTCCTCACGTCCCATAGAACATGTATATAAAGTTTGGTCAAAATCGGTGCAGTAGTTCTTGAGTTACGGTGCAAAAACACACACACAAAAATAAGTATTGCGCCATCTGTCGGACGAACTTCAAACTACACAGAAACACTCCTCACGTCCCATAGAACATGTATATAAAGTTTGGTCAAAATCGGTGCAGTAGTTCTTGAGTTACGGTGCGAAAACACACACACAAAACTAAGTATTGCGCCATCTCTTGGACGAACATCAAACTACACAGAAACACTCCTCACAGCCCATAGAGCATGCATATAAAATTTGGTCACAATCGGTCCAGTAGTTTTTGAGTTTAGCGATCACGAACATACACGTAATTTTTATGTACATATATAGCTGACACCGTCAGCTCAAAATATCTTCGGAACTACATAACCGATTTAAGAGTTTGATATCTCGTTTTGAAGAACATGACAACGGCTTTCCAAAAAAAAAAAGTAAAATAAAATAAAAAAAGCACAAAAAATAAATATATGTATATGTCATTGGTCGTGCAATATGAAAATTGGATTTTACCACGCCCTTCCGCCCACAGACCGAAAATCAAAAATCAGACTTCACAGTATTCTTAAGGTTCCCTGAAAATTTCGTCAAAATCGGCCCAACCGTTTTTGAGCCATTACGTTACATACATACATACATACACACATCCAATTTTATATATATAGATTGTTGATACTGAGACCTGACTGACCTGAATTGTTTTAAATTATAAACACATTACAAAACTGTGTTAGTTTTTCTAGGATTTCAAAAGTTTTAAACTTCAGTTAAATAAAACAAGACAATTACTTTCCTATTAGAGCATGAAGACCTTCAGACTGTCGTTATTATATTTGCAGGAATAGAAATATAATTTTTTACAACGAAAGATTTCACACTAATAGATATTTTATATACATATGTACGAATACATACAATTACATTAATCATTTACTTAAATAAAAATTTTTACCAACAAAATATTTGTTCTTTTCTAAGCTATGAAACCTCCAATGGCATTCGCGTCGAAAATATCGGTTACATGAAAAAGATTTTGGTTCCCCGCGCCGAAACTGAAGACGGTCAGGTCATTGAAGAGCACGAGGAATTGATTTTGGTACAATCTGGTTCTTACAGCTACCTGGATCCCGAAGGCAATATCATAACCCTGAGATACTTGGCTGATGAGAATGGTTTTCAACCCGAAGGTGATCACTTACCTCAACTCGTTCAGTAGATTTAAAACGTACATAATTAGTTTAAGGATTTAAGAATTACTTTAAGTCTAATGTATGTGTATCAGAATATACTTATGTCGATGAATATTTTGTAAAAATGTCTTCTAAGTATCATTAATATAAATTACCTACGAATAAAATATTTACCTGATTTAAAAAAAATTAATAAAAAAAACGTCAAGATTCCTGGTTTCAGTCATAAAAAAATTAAGATATACTCGTATATGACTCAAGCAACTTTAGTATTTTAAATAATTCGAATACGCGACGTATAATAAGGATAGAATCCAGAAATATAAAATAAATTAGATATAATGTAGAATACATGTAATTATGAGTTTTGTAGGGAGCGTGAGTGTCCTTACAATTATTTTTTGTCGTTTAAAAAACATTAAAAATATTATTTTTATTTATTATCTATAGGTGACTTAATTTAAGAGTAGGGAACAAGAAATATATTATTTGAATTCATTCATTAGTAGGGACGGCATGAGTATTATACTCGTATATGAGTTTTTTTTTTGGATTTTAAATATGATTGTAAAAGTGGCCTTCCTTAAATTGTACCACAAGTATTTAGATCTGTCAAAAATCTACATATGTACAGTGTAAACAATATAGAACTATAAAACACTGTAGAGGAGAAAATAAGGATGAAAATCTGACAAAACGGCTTTGGGAACAGGGCTGTGTGGTACCCCTGAATTGATCTTGAATACGTTTGATGAGATCCCGTCTTAATAACTTGTATAGTGCGATCCTTGAGGCTCAATATAAATCGAGAGAGACCATCAAAAGCAATAGGTTTTGTCAGGACTGTACCATGCTAGACTCTATCAAAGGCATTATCTATCTATCGTTTATCGTCGTATTGAGAGTTCAAGTTTAGCCTTCATTTTAGGATGAGTTTAAGCCCCAATTTTTTGAAAAAAATTTTTATACTGAATAGGAATAGAAAATTTTGTTACACTTATATTTTCGTCAGTTTTATGCAAAACACCATGGGAAGCATTTTTGTAGAACATTTGAACCTTTTTACTTTTCGTGTTATGGCTGTTTTGTGTCTCCTTTCTAGAAGAGGACCAAATGGCTTCGCTTAAGCAACAATAAAGTGGGCTGATATGTGCTACAAAAATAATTTTCATTAAATTTTACTATAAGTCATCGAATACAACAAAAAACTTAAAATTCAGCTTTAACGAAAAATGTTTTGCATATAATTCTAATACAAGTATAATTCACTTGCAACATAAAGCTATAGATATAATAGAGTTCACAGAACGCTTACAAACTTAAAGCTGCTCTCCTGTAAAACTATAAAATTAGACTTAAGCACTTTATCCTTGTTGGAACAGAAATATCTTTTCGACAGTTTTCTTTTGTAAGCGACTTATAATAAAAATATACGCAAATCATGCATATATCTCATACAAGCTCGCCCTCTAAGGTCCAGTTTAGTGGGACATTTAACCAAATTTTAAGTTTCGATTTATTGCATGATCTATGGTAAAATTTTATGGCAAATATGTTTATGAAACATTTCATTCCATTCACTATAGCGCTGCTCAAGGGGCGGTTTTTCATTTAGTTCAAGAAAGGGACAAAAAAGGGCCGAGGAATTACAATGCTAAAGTGTTCCACAAAAATAGTTCTCGTAATGTTTTGAACAAAAGATTTGAACACGCAGTACATACTCGTAGAAAATGTAAATATTAAATTATTTCCTATGCCGATTCACTATAACAATTGCAAATTCAGTGAACTTAAACTCCCCCTAAAATTAAAAATAGACGTAAACTTTTAAAAAGCCGATGCTCGTACACGTATGTATATGTGTGTGTGTGTGTTTTTTTTTTTTTTTTTTTTTGTTCCTATCTACCAGGATTAGTCCTTGGGACCTTGTTTTTTGTCGTTATTGCTGTCGTTATGTAGTGGAGTTAGTGTTGTCATACTTTTCCCGTTTATTTTTTTATAAAAACACACGTCATTATTGTACGCATGCTTGAATGCGGTTTTTTATTTGTTAAAAGCCACAAGAGCTTTTTTACTTATTTACTATTGTTTTTGTTTTTTTTTTACTTTCCGAAAGCACTGTTCGCTTTTTATGTTCGCATGTAAGTAACAACAGTATTGTTTTTTGGACAAATAAAATAAACAGTGCATTAGCGGTTTTCTGGGTGTCATTGATTTTGATGTCATATGAAATGCGAATACTCGTACACACGAACTCGCATAAATGATCGCACGCCTACATTTACAAAACTCAGACACATGGATATACTCGTATGTACGAGTAGTTGAGTATGTTGCATACATTTGCTGATGTTGTAATGCAAACTGATCCCATTGACTTGAGTCAATATTTTAAGTACTGTGATCGATATCTTAAACACGAGTGCGAATACAAGTGTGTGCTAATGGGAGTCTTATTCCACTGCAATTAACCAAAACAATTATTAAATAACGAATCATCGACACCCAGACTATCACGATTATCATCTGCAAGATATTTTGTGTACTTTTTTTCACGTCATGTCTTTTTGTCCGTCTGTCTGTTTGTTGTTCAATTAACACAAATTTAGGTCTCCTGTTAATTAATACCTTGTAATTGTTTATATACACCCATACATACATACTTATATACATTTGTGTGTTCATATGTATGTACTTTGTTTCGTCAGTGTCCATAGTTCCTTGGATTCAATTATTATTAACGTTTTAAGTACAAATCTGAAATGTCTTTTTACTACCTATAACTGACCTATAAAGGATGTAGTCGAATTTTGGATAATATATTTGAAAAAATAGTTTCCAAGGACGCAATTTCTTTAATATAATTCTTTTATTTTGTGATGGGCTCCTAGTACTTTTTAACAAATTACCGCATTATACGCCCATTTGTTGAAAATTACAGTTCATAAAAAAGTAATGCGAAGGCTATGTTTGAAGTTGGTGTGTTGGAAATCGCAATGGGAAGAAACTTGCCGATTTTAACTCGCGAGGCTAATTAAAGAGAAAATTACCATTAAAATGCATGAAATCTTTATTTGAGTCGATAGAGCAATCTATTTAATTTAATGTTTAAGGATGATTTCATGTAAATGTTGATCGCGGCTATGCATAAAATGGTTCATACGCTAGGTCCAATCATGTCATACTTTCTCCAACATATCAGCCGGTATGTCACAAATAAATTCTTCAAAATTGGCTTCCAGTGCGTTAATCATTGTAGATTGGTCCCTATAGACATAAGCCTTAACATAGCCCCACAAAAATAGTCTAAAGGCGTTAAATTGCACGATTTTAGCAGCTCTGTCCAATGAACTCGTCTCTCAATTGGGCCATTGTTTCGCGTGCTGTATGAAATGTAGCATCGTCTTGTTGAAACCACATGTCAGCCATGTCCAGCTTTTCTATTTAAGGCAAAAAAATTGAGTAGTCATCGCACGGTAGCGATCGCTATTCAATTTAACATTCCTACCTTCGTCGTCTTTGAAAAGGTACGGTCCAATGATGCCACCGGCCCATAATCCACACCAAACAGTGCATTTTTTCGGGATGCATTGGCAGTTTTTTCAATGCTTTTTTCTGCTCTTTACATCAAATATCGCAATTTTGCTTGCCCACTTATCCATTCAACCAGAAATGAGCTTCGTCGCTGAACACAGTTTTCCGAAAAAAGTCCGACAATTCACTTTCTTAGCCGAGCATGAATTTTGATAATAAAGTTCAATAATTTACAAGCGTTGTTCGATTCATAGTTAAATTATGGACGAAACTGGACATGTTCAACAGTAACATTTTATACGAAAACAGCTGAGCAGCCAAAAATAGTGTTGCAAAAAACTCACTCTTTGTGAGCGAAGAAAGCTAAAATAACCTGCAATAAAAACTGTGTAAAAAATTTAATTTTAAGAGCTTGATATTTTAAAGTTTAACACAAAAAACATGAAACAGATTTCTCACAACTGCCGTAATTGTATTTTCTACAATTTACCATCTACAACATGTGAATGGAGCCATTAATTTACGAGTAACATGAAAGTGAAAATTATAAAACTACAATATCGTAAAAAGAGCCACACTGAAAGAATTTTCCATATTTTTGGATTTTAAAGAAATCTAAATTTTTCAAACAAAAACCATTCCATATATTTTGACACTCTGGCAACAGTGATATTGATCATAAAGACGTCACATCATTTGTTATGCACAACATGTCGCCTGTAATACACAATGTGAACAAGATCATTAGACAAACACACACAGTTCGCATTAGACATTATTAGTTCAACAACTAATTCATTTAATCATTCAATCGACCGATAAGAGTTGCAAGCATATAAAAAAATTTAAAAAGCAGCAAAAAAATAATACCCAGACTAATTAAAATGTATGTAATGGCTTGCAAATAAAAACAGTCTGCTTCTATGCAAATAATTGTGTAGACATAAGAAATAAGAAAAACTAAGAATAACTATAATTTTATATGTGAGGAGCAATGACAGTTGACATTTACTAGATTCAACAAAAACAAGAGGCTCTGAGCGATATATTAATCACTGGGAAACGTGAGAAGAATATCGTTATAAGATCAGAAACTCTATGTGAACGTTAAGAACTTCTTTTACATTTTAATAAATTTTGGCTTAAAGAATTTAAAACGAATAGAGAGAGAGAGAGAGAGAGAGAGAAGAGAGAGTGAAGCAACAAGCTGCCAATGACATATACTTTGATTAATGCCTTATTTAGTTGAAGCATAATCAACCGGTGGTAAAGCACTTACATCCTATTCCATTAGTGCAAAAGAAGTGATTAATTAAAATGAAATTTTTTTTTAAATCGTTTGTATATAATATATATACAGTAGGGAATACAATCTGGAAGACAATTTCTTTCATTGTGAGAAAATTAGTAAAAAAATGGATCAAATAATACGTAAAAATAATTTTTTTTAAGGAGGAAAAACTAATAATAAATCAGATTTAGTGACAAATCAGGTAACCACAGTGCAAAAATTGCCATCGCCCAAATTTTTATTGAAGACGTTCTTGAATCTATTTTCGAAATTTGAATTATTTATTTAATTTCGTGAAATTTGTTTTTTTTTTTTTTGTTGCAAAATTAATGTTGTTTTCATTTCACCTGGGAATGCAACAAAATATTAAATTAATCAAGATCGGAGGCCCGCAGATACGCAGAATTTTTGTAGGCATATTGTTTTCTCTCTTATTGCACTGAAAGGAATTTACGTTTAGTCTCTCTTATTATACTGAAAGAAATTTAAATTCGCTCTTGGGAAAACCGCATTAAATATGTAATAATAGAGAAAGATTACAAAACTTCCCGTTTCTAATTTCATTTGCTCATTTAATTTGAAAACAAAAACTAATTTGAGTTTCTTTAGAAGAAGAGCCAGTAAAACAATGAACCTACTTTTGTATTTCGTTTTTCTTAATAAAAAAACAATTATGCCAAAATAAAAGTTAGTGTAATAAAACATCATTTCTACAGTTCTTGTCATTTATCAACAGATAATAATTCCTACTCCATGCTATAACAAAGATTTCTTTCAGTATTTTAAGGCACCAGGCGACGACAAATGAAAGTTAAAGCAGGACCAAAAATTCGTTTTATTTGTCCTGTTTTCTTCATTGGCACAAACACTATGGCATTTTTGTCTCAAAATGTCCCAAATCTTTGAATAAAGTCATGAAAATTCAAAGTAGTATTTAAGAGCTACTGACTGAAGAAAACAAAAGCATATAAAAACAATTTGTCTCTCTTTTGGCTCTGAATAACACTAAAAGAATTTTTTGATATAGTAGGAGTTTGTATTTTTTTTTTAATTGGTCTTAAGCATTGTGGCGGATCAGCCAACATTTTAGGGCACTGTTTAAAATATCTTCATTCAGTGAAGACACCATTTTACATACCCAGAGGAAAAAATCAGAAATTTCCTCCAAAGACCGTCTATACGAATAACATGTACTCAGCGAAGCCAACACTCGACTTACCTAGAGGATTAAACTTTTAAGACCCAAGGCTAGTTGTGCAAAAAACTTTTAGTAAAATGGCAACGTATTTTCTCCAATTACAGGTTTTTCAGTGATTCATCACTATGATCAGTGGATTAAAATCCTGGCCATCTTTGGAACTTTCTGCTAATATCAATCTCGAATTGGGAAGAGTTTTCGGATTATTAAGAAAACGACGGAAAACCGACTGGACAAGAGTACTCAGAGTTATTTAGAAAAAAAAAACACTTTTTTCTAATAATTTTGACAAGGATAGTTTTTTGCAACAGTTTTTTTTAGTTTTTTAATTATGATATTTGTGTACACAAGTCACTGATGAAAACAATTGATTCCTTTTATTTGATCAATCTTATACATATAAAATTATTATTTACTTCCATTTGTTTTCCATTTTGATTCTTTCTTTTTAGTTTTTTGGAACTGTGACCTTAAAATTTTTGTGCTAATATTGGCTCGATGATACCTTCACAAATGTGACTGATTTTGACATTTGCATTTGCATACACGATTTAGAAATTTCTTAGTGGAACGCAAATTTTCAAAGAAATGCTTACGTTTTCCTTTGACTTGTCGACCTGGGAGTTGGTAGAGGAACGCAAATCAGCTGTTTATCCTTTACAATGTTTTCGAACGAAAACGTAAGAGATCGTGCTCAAGCTGTTAATTTGTGAATAATCCTTTTTATTTATTTGATTAATATGCAAAACAGTCAGTGTGAAATTTTGTACAATAATTCCTCCTTAAGGTATGCAACAAAAATAAACTGCGTTAAAAAGTATTGGAATTGAGAAGATGCCAACATTATTCAGTTCTTTGCATTTAACTACGGAATGTAGAATAGCTACGAGTGGCTTGTTATTCAAACAATTATAAAAATTTACATAAAAATTTTTACGTTTGAAGATTCACAATCCTTCTGTTCCTTTTATTATTAAATTAATATAATTCTCAGTTTTAAATTTCTTAAAACTCATCAAATTTTTTCAGCACATTATTGAATACATAATTAACAAAAATATATAAAAATGTTATATGCTCGACATATTGTTAAACTAATTACAACAATATATCTAAATAAGATTGGAATTTTAATAGTTCGACAATTTTATTTGTTACTGTTTTTCATTTTAGATCTACTTAATTTAGTTTATATTGGTATATGAATGTATATAACATTTAGTGCAATACGTTTGTAATGGGCGAAGCTGCGACTTATGCTCGTTTAGATGTTAACAGTTTTAGACTCGAAGAATACGAATAAATTTTATTTAAAAATCTTATATTTAAATACAAAAATTGAAAGTAAACTAAAACATGCTTATCTTTAGCTCTCCTATTTGGTATTGAGTTCCTATTATCATTCCAAGAATTTGATACTTTGTCGGGCAATAAATAAAATTATTGAAGTGCATTTCGTAATTTATTGATCTCCATATATTAATGTGACCACCCATGAAATGCAACAGTCAAGCATTCTGGGAAGTTGAATAGTTTTATAGGTCATTAAAAGTGCATTTCGTAGTTTATCGGTTTATTTTGGTGTAACTACTTACGAATTGCATGAGTTAAGTATTCTAAGAATTTTACTAGTTTTATAGGGCAATTAAAATAAATGCATTTAAATATGTATGTTTGTGCATATTGTTGTGGACAAACATTCATAAGCACTTGTGCATTTGTATGATCAAAAGAAAGAAAAGAAACTTTTAAATTATAAGTGCAACCATATGTGTACTTATGTTTATGTGTTTGTACGTTTTATATTAATATTTTACGAGGGGCTATCATAACTGTTAACTTATATAACAATTTCTTTTCAAGTTACTACATACTTGAATATAAGTATTTGTGTTTATATTACATACGTATATTCAAAAGTATATGTGTAAGCAATTCCTCTTGGCAATTTTTTGCAATATTTTTCTTTTGAAAATCCCAAAAAAATTTTCGATTTGCATTTTGGCGATGAAGGTATTGTGGTGTTATAGGGAAGTTGGCAGGATCGCCATGTGGTGTTTAATGTTTGTGTAAATTCCTATAGCCCAATATATATTTATACAGCTGTAGGGGATCAGCTAGAACTTAGGCGTTCAAAAGAACTGCCAAAAAAATTTAAGACTTCAAAAAGGAATGAAACAAGGCTAAACAGCCGAACTATGTCTTTTCCAAATCAAGTCTAATTTTATTTACAAATTTTACTTTCTTATATACTACTTGTGAAAATCATTCTAGTCATCTAGAATGACTAATATATGTTTGTTTATAACACATGTTTACTTACAAAAGAAAGTGCATTACAAATAAATATTGGGTTACAAAATAAAATTTATATTTATACAACATAAAAGCGGACAATGGTCTTTGGCACACTTCAAAGGTGTAACCCGATCGTATGTCAATTGGTAGTCACTCTACACATTTGAAGTTGGCAAGTATACACAGTCAGTCATGTTGTATGGCGATGTGGGTACACTACACCCTCACCCTCAAGAAGAAATTACGGGAATAATTTTTTTCTTGTTTTACACTATTTGTATCATTATATGTATGTTCTAATAATATTAAATTATGTATATATTATAATAGTCTTAATTTATATGTACATTATAATAGTCTTAGTTTATTATAATAGTTTTAATTAAATATTCTAATAATTATAAGTATAGATTTTCTTATGCTATTAGAGTATTATATTTTTTTAAATTGTTGTTATGAAATTCTTTTTCTATTCCATTGTAGTCTCTTGTACTATTTACACCGTTTCTACTTATTATTCTGTATGGTCCTTTGTATGGACTTTGACTTTTTTTCCTATTTTCTATTTTTATTAATACTAGATCTCCTATTTTTAAATTTGATTTATTTTGCTGTTTATTCTCTAGAACTCTTTTTTCTTTACTTTTTATTATTAATTCTTTTGCTCTATTTAAGGCAAACTGAATTTGACTCGCAGCTCTTGTACGTAGTCTTCATAATTATAAATTTTTGTTTTGTTATTTAATAAATCAGACGGCAGGCATGGTAATTTTCCGTACACTAGTTCAAAAGGCGTGTAACCTGGGTCAATATGTGGTGCCGTATTATAGGCCAACGTAAAATATGGAATCCATTTGTCCCATTCATAATCATTCGCTGTAGTTAACAAAAATTCATTAAGAACCCTGTGGTTTCTTTCTATTGACCCTAAAGTTTCGTGGTGGTATGGTGTTGAAAATATTTGTTTTATTTGTAATAATGAACATATGTTTTTCATAAGTTCGTTATTAAATTCTGTCCCTTTGTCGGATTCAAGTACCTTAAATTGACCATATTTCAAAACGAATTGTTCGACTAATGTTTTTGCTGCAGTTATGGCATCTTTTGTGGGCATTGGATGCGCAACAATAAATTTAATTAGCTCACATTGCATAGTTAATATGTATCGGTAATCATTTGAAATATGAAGAGGACAAACCGTGTAAATTGAAATCACTTCGAAACTGTTGTTTGGTGTGTCTGTTAGCGTAAGTGGTTCTTTTGTGTTTTTTGTTTGTTTATTTTTACTACAAGTGTCACAGTATGATGCAAATTTCATTACCATTTTATTCATGTTTTTCCAAACGTATGGCTGTTTTAGTTTGATGATTGTTTTTCTAATTCCTAGGTGGCCTGAGTGTGTGGTATTATGGAATTCGTCTATTAGTTTATAAGTATTTTAAGATGTCATCTGTTATTCTTTTTGGGGCGTTGTATATTAATATATTCAGTTGAGGACTTTTGTTATCTTTAATTTCTTTTAATTCTTCTTTTTTATATATGTACTTTAAATATTTCATCTTCATTTGAAAGCGCTAATTCTTTTATGTTTTCTTTGTTCATTTTAGATATCAGTTTCCTCAGAATCAAATCTAGTTTCGCTGAGTTATCGCTGATTCTTGCATGCATATTATTTTTATTATTTAAATTTTTGGTATGTAACTTCTTCATAATCGTATCTTGTTTCGATGATCAAATCTTCATAATCGAATCTTGTTTCGATGAATGGTCGTTACATCCCTTATTCATATTATTCTTATGTTGGGTACGTAACTTCTTCATAGTCGAAACTGGTTTCGATGATCAAATCTTTATAATCGAATCTTGTTTCGATGAATTTTCGTTACATCCCTTATTCATATTATTCTTATGTTGGGTACGTAATTTCTTCATAGTCGAAACTGGTTTCGATGAATTATTGCTACGTCCTATGTGCACAATATTATCTTCAATGATTATATCGATATCTTCTATATTCTCAAGTTTACTAAATTTCAATTTCTTCATATTTTTGACGTCATTGATGGTGAAGTTGATCAGACTTCTGACAGATGCTTGTTTCCATATTATCTTCTTCTACATGTGTTTTATTATGTTTATTATTCTCTCCATTATTTATTATATTATTTGCCTCACTTAAATTCTTATTTGCCTCATTCAGTTTATTTTGCATGGCCCTCGTTGTTACTAATACTTTCTTCTCGTTTTTATCATTTTCTGGCGGTACCATTTCTTTTAGTATGTCAGAGTTAATTTCTATTCTGGAAAGTGCGTCAGCATTTGTGTTCATTTTGCCTCTTTTATAAACGATCGTAAAGTCATAATCACTTAAATCTAACCTTATTCTAGTCATTTTGGATGAATGATTTTTGTGTGAAAAGAGTGGAATTAGTGGTCTATGGTCGGTCACAACTATAAATTTTCTGCCATAAAGGTAAGGCTTGAAAAAATTTATACCCCAATGGATTGCTAAAAGTTCTTTCTCAATTACTGGTTTGTTAATGTCATGCTTTTGCAATGATCTACTGGCATATGAAATGGGTAAATCTTGTCCTATTTCGCCTTGATATAAGACTGCTCCTAATGCGTATTTAGATGCGTCTGTTGTTAAAATAAAAGGTTTATCAAAATTTGGATATTGCAATATCGGTGGATTAATGAACTTTTCTTTCAATTCTTCAAAGGCATGTTTGCATTTTTCTGTCCATATAAATTTTGTTTTTTTCTTTAATAAAGCGTTTAGATCTTTGGCTATGTCAGCAAAGTTTGGTATAAATTTTCTGTAGTAATTGCAAAATGCTACGAATCGTCGTACTTCGTCCGCGTTCTTTGGTATTGGGTAATTATTTATAACATCATATTTAGATGGGTCTGTCTTTGCACCGTCTTTTGTTATTAAACGTCTTAGGTAAACTACTTCTGGTCTTAGAAAATTGCATTTCTTTGGGTTTAGTTTCAAGTTGTATTTTTGTAATCTGTCTAAAACTTTTATTAAATTTTGGTTGTGATGATTTAAACTACAACCGTACACGATTACATATGTCATCTACATAAAGAAATGCTTTAGATTCTAGTCCGGATAATGCTATTGTAAGCATTCTTTGAAAACTATTAGATGAAATTTTTAGTCCGAATGGTAATCTTTTGAATTGAAAATGTCCTTGTGGTGTGGAAAAAAGCAGTTAGAGGTCTAGAGTCTTTATCCAGTTCTATTTGATGAAAAGAGCTAGTCATGTCGAGCGTAGAAAACCATTTAGCTCTACCTAATTTGTCCAAAATATCTTCTAATCTAGTTAGAGGAAATTTGTCATTAACAATTTTGTCATTTAGCTTTCTAAAGTCTACAACAAGTTTCCATTTCTTTTTATCTTCTATATTTTTCTTTGGTACTAGAAGGAGTGGGGCATTGTATGGGGAAATTGATGGCTCTATTATTTCTTCATTAAGCATTTTTTGTACTTGCTCATTTATTGCGTTTGTATGTGAATGTGGTGGGCCAGTAGCTTTTTATGTAAACAGGTGTAGTTTCTGAAGTTGTGATTTTCTGTTTGTAAAAATTGTTGACGCTTAATTTTTCGTCTTCTAAGTGAAAAACATTTTGATATTTTTTAAATGTTTCTTTCAATTGTGTTTTTGCATATTCGTCATCATGATTTAAATTTAAGTCATTCATTATTTTGTTAAAACGCTCGATGCTATTTTTATTGCTGTAACTTAATACGTCATAATTTTTAAGTGGGTCAGTTTGGAGTGTAATGCCCTGTAAAGTTATTTCTTCATTTGTTGTGTTCAAAATTTTTAAATGTGTCATGACGCTTTTGGGGGCTATTGAATTACTTAGAAATGAACCTGATTTTAATTCAATCTTCTGTCTTCTGTTAAGTTTAATTTTATGGCTTGTATTATTTCTGTCCTTGGTGGAATTTTTATTTGAATTGATGTACGTAGTTGCTTTTGTATGCATTGGAAGAGTTATGGTATTGTTATTAACAAAAAGAGCTATTGTAAATGTTTCATAATCTATTTTACAGAGATGTTTCTTTAAAAAGTCTCTACGTATTATGGCGTCTGTTACTATTGGAAAATCTGATTTTGGTAGTTGGAAGGAATGATCTAAATTTATTGTTCCTAAAGAATTGATTTCTTCGGTGGTAATTCCTGTGAGTTTACATTTTTCTTCTGGTTTATATGGTTCACCTGCGAATTCCGGTTGCATACAACACAGTGATATGTCGGCTCCTGTATCGCCAAGAAATGTTAGTTTTTTATTTTTGTAGCTTGTAATAATGAAATTTGTGTTATTGTCTGAAACTTTCCATATTCTCAGTTTTGTCTGTCCGGAATATTGATATATTCCGAGCCTGTTGGGTTTCACGAGTTCTGTTTGGCATGTATGTATGTGTCTTCTGTTGTTCCTGTTTGTGTTGTGATTGTGGTTGTTGTTGTTGTTATTGAATCAGGGCTGGGCAGTATTTGAAATACATGTATTTGAAATACGTATTTAAAATACAAATACGTATTTTGTATTTTGTATTTTAAATACATACAGATTTTTACGTATTTTGTATTTTGTATTTTAAATACATATCCTGAAAGTATTTTGTATTTTGTATTTTAAATACATTATCAGCAAGTATTTTGTATTTTGTATTTTAAATACTGCAAACCATGTTTTTTATCCGATCCACTGTTGTAGGAAAATTTCAATTTCTTTAAACCGTTAAGAACAGACAATTCATCTATAAAAGGGATTAAGATAGACTGACTTCCAATATTGGAGCATGGTAGTAGACCAGTGTCTCTAATTTGATCATTGGCATAAGTAGATGAAAAGAAATCTGCAAACAAGTTACTTATTTCAGCATCCTCATCTGATTCATTTTCATTTAACTTCATTGTAGGTGGAAAGAAGTAGATTTTCTTTTTAAATTTACAAAATTGTGAAACGATTCTTCTTAAGGTTGTTTTTAATTTTGACGATATAGCTGTTATAGCAATTCTGATTTTATTTGTTATATTCGGCACGAGCAACTAGTATTTAGCAAAGTCTGATGCTGATCCAGATTTTTTATACCTTTTATAAAATTTATTTTTGCTATTTTTAATTTTAGAAAGAGCTTTAGTATTCCATGGCGGTCCAAAGGAATCTGAACAGGTTTTTCTTGGAAAACATTGGTTCAAGATCAAATATATCCTTTGTAGAAACTCATAATAATATGATCGATGACATCAGCTTTGTTTTCAAAGTTAGAAATTGACAGTAAACTACTCCAGTCAGTATTATAAAGTAGCTAAGTTATCTTGCTATAATTCCCTTTCTTGAAGCATAAAGTATTGACTATCGATTTTTCCGCAGAATGAGATGTATATAATGAAAACCATGAATTTACTAAAATTATAGGATGATGGCGGTCTTCTCGCAAAGTGAATGAATCAGTGCGAAGAACAGAGGTGTCAACATAATCATTTACAAAAACCAGGTCTAAAAATTTAATATTATCGTTATAGATGCCATTCATCTGATAAAGATTCACATCTAGTAAGCAATCAATAAACTCAGTGTATTTCTCATTGGCGCCAGATTTATAGGGCGTGAATTAACCATTATCAGTAGAACGGTTCCAGGAAATAATAGGCATATTAAAATCACCAACTGCAATGATAGTATCATTGTGATTAGACATTCGCACAACAGAGGAGATAGCGTCTGAGTGTTTCTGGTAAATTATTTCAGGTGAATTAGAAGGGATATACGAACACGCTACGAAAATTCTCTTATGTTGAATTTTGTCAAAACAGCCATAAATTCAATATCCAGAAAAGACGTAAACGATAAAGCTTTGGAAGTGAGCAGGCTAGAAACTGCTATCAAGACACCACCTTGTTTTATGTTATTGCTACGATCACGTCTATATATAGTATACTTAGCAGCAAAAATTTCCGTGTTCAATATATGTATTATCATTAAGTAATGTTTCAGTAAATGCTATAGCATGATAGTCAATTGAGTAACTTTGATTAAATAACGCAGATAACTTCTTATTAATGCCACGAACATTTTGGTATATAAGAATAAGTTTTCAATATATTTGTTTAGTTTTTTTCAATATTTGTTGCCGTTGAAGGCAATTGAACAGAATTCCTTTGTCTTGTTTTAAATATAAATTCGCGAACGTAAATACCATTAGGCCAGAAATTTGGAGAAATAACTCTATTAAACAACTCATCCGGTATAGTAATCTGGAATAATGCCACTATTCTTGGTTCAGAGTAAGAAAATTTATACACTGAGATATCTAAGTTGATTCCAGTTTGAGCAGGACTAGTACATCTATTAGATAGGTTATTAGTAGTTAATAAAAAATTAACAGGTGTTCTTTCGGCGACTGTAGACAATTGAGTGGGTTGGCTCGTACGTTGAATAGAAGATACGATACTGTCATTAACAATACATAAATAAATACATGTACATGACGTGAAAGTATTTTGTATTTTGTATTTGAAATACGTGCAATAAATGGAAGTATTTTGTATTTTGTATTTTAAATACATACAGATTTTTAAGTATTTTTGTATTTTGTATTTTAAATACATATCCTGAAAGTATTTTGTATTTTGTATTTTAAATACATGATCAGCAAGTATTTTGTATTTTGTATTTTAAATACCGCAAGCCATGTATTTTGCCCAACACTGTATTGAATCTATTGTGTCTAGTGAAATTGGTGTTTCTTGGTGAATTTGTATTGAAGTTGTTATATTTATTTCTAGTGTAATTGTTTCTGTTGAAATTTTGGTTATTATGAGAGCTGTCATTGTGGTTAGTAAAAGTGTTGTTTCTGTTGTGATTTTGTTGTTGATACCGTGGTTTCTCTCTTCTGACGTGTAGAATTTCGTTAGGAATTGCTTTCCTTTCATTCTCAAGTTCAATTGCAAGTTCTAATGCTTCTTGCAATGTCGTTGGTCGTGACGCATATATGGTCGATTTAAAGTCTGCTTTTAGTCCTTTCTTAAAAGTGTCTAGGGCTAGTTTATTATTTAGTTTAATTATTACATTCTTTTCCGCTACTGACGCTGTATTTCCTAACTCTTCTAATCTTTATTTGTTTAAACTATCTATTATATAAAGTATTTTTTCCTTAAATGCATTAACTGACATTTTTTCTTGGTATAGTGTGCTTAGTTTGTTTTGTAGTTCTGGGATTGTTTTAGTGTTTTTATATCTTTTTTTATATTTCAAAATTTTCTGGTTTACTGTAACCTCCTATTGCCGTTCTAGCATTAGACGTTAGTTTGGCATAGTAAACATATTGAAGGAAATCTACTTTTGCGGTATCTGACAAAATATTTTTGATTAGTTCTGCGGTTATTAAGAAACTTTCTAATTCTACACAGTTACCAGTGAATAATGGTAATGCTTTTGCAACAGTATCTAAATTAAACGATGCCATTTCTGTTTCAGTATCTATCTATCGTATAAATAATGTTGAATTCTATTATTTTCTTCTTTCGTTTTGTTAGTTCACTTTCTAAGAAATCATGTTTTATATCTTCTATAGTTTGTAGTTTTTCTTGTATTGTTTTTTTTTTCAGTGTACTTTCTACATGGACTTTTTTTAAGTTTTTAAATAATTCTTTTAATTTTTTGGATATTTTTCATCTATTTGACATCTTTATTAATTTTACGTTATTTGTTTATCGTCTATAGAATTATAAAAATATAAATTATTTTATTATTATTATTTTTTTATACATCTGTTATAGCATTATTATTTGTTCTATCTCTATATTTATTGACATAGTTCTTGAAATATTTATTAATTTTATATCCTATGTATAATACTATGATTACAATAATTAATGTTGTAATGTATTGTGGGGGCATGAATTTATTATTTTCACCAGTGCCATTATTTGTAATATTGTCCTTTATTTCCACTTTGCTTTGTGGTTTTCCCATTTTATTGTTAATTTTATTACCCCAAATGGGCCCTACCATCTGTTTTATTTTTTAAATATTTGATCTTTTTGTTGATTGTAAGTTTGGCTTCTAGCGTAGTTGGTAGCGTGAATTCCTTATAGAGTACGTCTAGTTCCATCCGCTTTTGGAATTTTTTGCCAGCTCTCTTCTTTTTTGGCTTTTTTGGGTTGGCACCCAATTTTCTTCTCTTTGTTGTTATTTCTTCTTTTATATTCTTCGATGGTAATTGCCTTGGGACCAGCGGAACGTGGAAGTGGTGTGTACAATGGTATTGTTTTCTGTGTGTTAGATGTGCTGGTAGGCTCGTATTCTTCGTGGCAATTTTCTTAAATGTATTTTTCCCAGCGGGCGACGATTTTATCTATTTCGGCTCCCGACATGAGGATGTTCGCAGGATTAGACTGCTCTTCAGTAGTTCGAATTGTGCAGCATCGCCATGTGGTGTTTTAGGGAAGTTGGCAGGATCGCCATGTGGTGTTTAGTGTTTGTGTAAATTCCTATAGCCCAATATATATTTATACAGCTGTAGGGATCAGCTAGAACTTAGGCGTTCAAAAGAACTGCCAAAAGAATTTGAAACAAGGCTAAACAGCCGAACTATGTCAAGTCTAATTTTATTTACAAATTTTACTTTCTTATATACTACTTGTGAAAATCATTCTAGTCATCTAGAATGACTAACACATGTTTGTTTATAACACATGTTTACTTACAAAAGAAAGTGCATTACAAATAAATATTGGGTTATAAGTGTCATACAACATGAAAGCGGACAATGGTCTTTGGCACACTTCAAAGGTGTAACCCGATCGTATGTCAATTGGTAGTCACTCTACACATTTGAAGTTGGCAAGTATACACAGTCATGTTGTAGGGCGATGTGGGTACACTACAGTATAAAAAATCGGATAGCCCTGAGTGCAGCTGACCGAAAAACTGGCTAGATAAGAGCTAATACCATGCTAATTATTGTTATATTATATCAGGAGCTACGTCAAGACATGTGTTAGTATAAGTCTACAATGGCATACACACTGTGCTTGAACAGTGTACTGAGTCCAGCAGAAATGTAAGTGTTACCTAATATAAGTTGACAAAAAATTAAAATACCGATTTATAAAAAATATAAAAAATATGTAAAAATAACTATAGAGGTTGGAAAAAATGTATCGACCTCAACAATTTTGAAATAACTTAAATCAATATTTTCGCATGCTTTACATCCGAGTTCTTTGAAACCAGTGCAAAGGATGTTAACAACTATACGTAAAATTATATAAGTATGTATATAGGATTCTGCCTTCTTGTCATCGGCTTTAACGAATTTTAGGTATTTTAAAATTAAATTTTTTTTTAAATCGGCTAATTTTTTTTCAAATTTATTGAGAAAAAGAAAATGATTGAGCATAAAAAAATTATTAAACTTTTATGGAATGATATTTTACATCAAAAGCTGTACTTTTTTCCTTTTGGCACAAACGAGTTCCTTTAGTAGTTACGACAAGTTCCAACTGACTTTTCGTCGTGCGCTGTAGGTTGGTTCTGTCTCAATAATATTACATGGATGTTGTCAAGACACATTTTTTATTATGATAAGTGGCATATGATTTAAAATTTTCCAACAACAATGAGCATATTGTTTTTGTATTGTTGTAGAAATTGAAATGATCAATAAAAAAGAAACAATGTCGAAATCTATTTATCATCGCGGGTATTGTGCTGGTAGTGCATTATTTGAGCTCATTAGATGGCCCCACATTTGATCATATCCCTGATATCCTAATTGCCGTTCTCTAAATGGCTCAAAAGGCATGTTAATCATGGCAGGCTGCTGCACACTTAATGATGGTAAACTTAAGTTTTCACCTGCATGGTATTTGCAAATATGATTATCGAGATATCGTTTGTGTTTACAGACCACGCCGCAGTGAATACAATTAAATGTTGCCGAAAAATGAAGTTGCATATGCATCTGAAAATTTTGCGGAAGTACACGTTTGAGGCAAATATCGCATTGTTTTGCCAGTGGTGGTACATCGGGACCATGATTTAATTGCTGATGACGTTCCATGCTTTCTACAGTTTCCATTCTTCTTTTACAGACTTTACAGTTGAATGGATTTCTTTTCAAATGATGTTTCTCATTTTGATTGAATGGGTGAAGTTGGCGATAATACTGGTGATAGTTTTGATTAGTTCCAAATTTTTGTAATACGGACTGGTGAAATTTCTCTAAGTGATTTTGCATATTTCTCTCTTTGATCGTTCGACAACCGCAAAGTTCACACTTGAATGCTCTGAAATTTTTGACTCTCCTTTTGGATAAGCCTTGGACCTGTGTTGATTGAGGGTTTTCATTATCTCCAGAAGAGCAAGTGTACTTTTTTGTTGCGAGAGATTCGCAAGGCGATACATCTGGCGTGGGTATGCAAGTAACTGAAGTCGTAGGATTTGGAATGTTTTCTGGAAAGAAAGAAAAATTTACAATCGAATAAATATAATTACTATGCAACAAAAATTTTGTATCAATAGCGTTTAATTATATTATTGTTTATAGTTGCAATTTAAAAATTCAAGATTTGGAAAAATTTAATGTTTAACAATATATTTGATTTTTGCACTAAAAGATAACAAACAATTTTTATAGAAATCAAAATAAAATCAGTTATTGATAAGAAAAATTTTCCACTTATGTATTATAAATAAAATTAAAAAGATAGGCATTCACGTACAGTATACATACATATATACATATGTACATATATGTATATACATATATACTATAATGAATGCATGTGCAAACCATGTGTCATAACAATGTCTAATATTACTTTAAGTGCATGACCGCACACGATAAACCTTTTGTTCATTACTTTCACCCAAATCATACCTTATTGCATTTCTCAAATATCCACATGTGCATTGCCACACATGATCAGTAACTCACTTATCAAATGCTTTGTTAAGTGATCAATACAAACAAGCTGCACTGCTCTGTTACAAGCAATTATGTTACTAGATCCTTCTTAGATTTCTTTAATATTTATATGCTATTATTGTAATGCAGTAAAATATATCACCTAAATATTCGACACCCCTTTATGTTTTATGACACATGCATTCATGACACTTTCTGCTAGTATAAGTATAAGTTCTAGTTTTAGTCTAAGAGTAACAGTAATAAAGTAACAGCTAAACCTGAAACAACTGTGGAATGTTGAATTATTGATAACAATACATTTATATAACTTTATATGTGTGTATGTATATGTCCTTAGCTTTCTTTAAATATAAATTTTAATATAAATAAAAGTTGGAAATTTTCGAAAAGGGGCAAATTTTGGCTGCGTTTTTTTATGCTCTCAGCAATATTTATTTATTTGACAGCGTTTTTACCGGAAAGTTGTTCGTAAATTTGTACACACATACACACACATTTATTTACATTTGGCTTCACTGATTCTAAAATCATATTTCTAAATATATCGCTGATCTACAGAGATATAACACATCAAGGATGTTGAAGAAATTTTATTAAGCCGTTTACTTAGTGCAGGATGCAACATACCGACAATCCAACCAAATACAGAGTACTAACAGACAAAGATTCGAGTAAAAAAAATATTCAAGTTATTATAGAAATATATGGAAAACATTCTTTAGACTTCTTAGAAAATTCTTAATGATAAATTCAAATTACTTCTACGAGCCCACGGGATTCTGTTCTAATTTTAGGAAATAGATTTTCTTATAAAAAGAGAAGACTTATTTATTAAAAAATTTAATTTAAAATTTCTTTAATTTGGAATGGTCACTATTACTTTAACATAGGAATTATTAGGAGATTTGATTAGATTATTAAAAGATTATTAGAAGGTTTGTATTTTTGCAAATGTCAAAAAAGGTTATAGACATTTACTATGTCACCATTTTTTATTGCAAGAAACCTTCTTTTCTTAGCGTGCTAAAGACAGCTTCCAGTTTGATGAATAGACACTAGAAATGAGAACTGACCTATTCTTAGATCACCGTAAATGCAACAGTCTCAGCATACTTTTTACTTATTAGAAGCTCTTTTTTATTGAGCCATTTACTCTCACGTTAAGTCCCAAAGCTATTTTTATTTATGCCTTAACTTGGTGTTGGATTCAATTGTTCGAATCATGCTCGTTCCAGTCAACAAAAGTGGAACGAATAACATTTCCGGTACTTCCATCAAATTACGTTTTCTTCCTTTTTGTTCTTTCATGACTGCAAGTCCAATGAATAAGAAACAAGAAAAGAAACATCGTCCCATGTTCAAACTACCAGAAATGCCGCAAATTCGTAATAAAGTTCCAAAGCAATTAATTTAACAAACATAATGAATTAATTGCGAAATTATTTAACATGAATAAAATAAGAAGTTATTGAACTTTAATCCGTGTAATCAACGTTTGTATTTAGAAAATAAGTTTCATTTGAAATCAATCATAATTTGAAAGTGCAAGGAATAAGTTGTACTTTTTAGTCTTTTTCGAGGCCCTTTGCTCCTTATAGGACCGAAGGGAATATATATATATATATATATATATATATATATATATATATATATATATATATATATTAGACTTTAAATTAACTAACACATACAATAGTATTATATTTATTTCGAGCTTTTCAGAGCCTTTATTTACAATCGGTCAAATTTTTTAATAAAGTTTTTGTGATTTGCATTTTCTAGAGACTATTTTTGAAGTCGGCAAGGGAAGTAGCCTTCTCCTGACTATACATATTGATCCAAAGACGATCCTTTATGAAGCATACAAATTTTGAACACTCTCAAATATAGGACAATTAGGTAATAATTTGTATTAAAGGTACCATTCCCCTGCTCCTATTCAAAGAGTTTTTCTTGAAACTGCTCACATTGGCCGTAGAATAGCCCACGATAAATTTGAAACATCTCAGTATTACATTAAGCGAGATATAAGATTATATGAGAAGCACTCCTTCGCCTGGTCCCATCTAAAGCATACCATATAAAAGAGAATTTTTAATATTTAATCCACAAATAATGAAAAAATCTTTCTACATCAAAAAAGAGAAAAAAACATTGAAATCGGTTGAACATAAAAAGTGCGGGAACCAATAATCGAATCTGACATCGTCCTGCGTAAAAAATATTTAATTAATTCATTATTATATTGATTTGCGAACCCATATTGAAAAAATATTCAGATTTATAGAAGTCAGAGAACTAAATTCACCTCCAGATGTCTGTCTTAATGAATAGAAAATTTAGTTCTTTTGAGAAAAAAAAATTCATCATAATTTTTTTCAATCACAGTAACAAAGATTAAAAATATCATACATATTTTTAGCATTAAGAAGTTTTCAAAAATCATATTTACGTATGTATGTAATTTAGTATATACGAGTAGTAGTAATACCTCTAATAACATTAAAATTTATGTGTGTATTGGTGTCTACGAGTATTTTATCAACACTTTCCCTTGTTGCAGTGTTTTCGTCAATTAATGTGGATGATGTTGGGAGTGTGTCAATGCTATCTTCATCGTCTGATATTTCAATCATATCGTTGTGCTTAAGATAATCCCTCACATTACTTTCACTGTTTGTTGTAAGAGATCCTTGATCTTCACTTTCACCTTGGCCTTCATCTTCATCATCTGATATTGTGTATGTCTCATTGTTATCATTGTAATAGTTACAATTTGAAAAATTGCCAACATATTTTTCTGTTCCTTTTGGTGCATTTAGTTTGGCATCTTCTTCCAAATTAATTCCTTTTGAATCGTTTAGTTGCTCCCCTTCTTGAGTTTGTACAGTTTCAGTGTTAATATCAATATGTCTTAATGTTTCTTTGGTTTTTTGTGTACAATTGCTTTTGACTACTTTTTCATGAAATACTTCCAACATATTTATTTCATTTTGTTTCTGAAATGATCAAAATAGAAAAACATTAATTAAAACATACTTTTGTTCATTTACGAAAAAAAAAAATTTACTAATTGTTACTTGAGAGTGTTCACGTACTCGAAACATTTGTAACGATGAGTGAAAAAGGTTGTAAGGATATGAGGGACAAAAACAAAACTATTCAAAATTGTTGCTGGTAAAATTTTTGCTTGCAAGAATTATACGGCTGTTTTGTGTTTAGAAACGGTGGGGTGTCATAAAGCCATAGGACATAAAGCCATATGGCGTCAAGTCCCATTCCATTGAGACATAAGGGCATATGCCATTAAGTCTCAATACAATGGGACTTAATCCCATAAATGTTTTTCCGAAAATGAGACATAAAGCCATATATTGAGCATCGGTTTCGCTTACAAACTTTTTCTGCGGCCGGGCTGAAAGATTTTCTACTCTATGGTATTTCGAACACCGGCTTCGCTAACAAAATATTTTCCTCCTTCAACCTTCAGGCATGGTATAGAAGTCATTTTATTTTAATTAATTAAAGAGCTATTATTTGGAGTCATCTAATGGAAGTTATTTAGTTAGGACTTATTTCATTATTCTGGCTACAGCGAAAACTTTTAGTCAGCGAAGCCGGTGTTTGTTATACCATAGAGAATAAAATCCTTTCGCCCGGCCGAAGGCTGCTATGCAGGAAAATTTTTGGTGAGCAGAGCCGGGGTTTGTTATACTATAGAGGTGAAACCCTTCCATCCGGCCGAAGGCCGGCTACACAGCCCGGGATGGCTCAATGATCTCTCTATGGTATATGGAACAGCGGCTTCACTAACAAAACATTGTCTGTATAGCCGGCCTTTGGTCATATACCTATGATATATGGTACGATATCAAAGTTAAGGACCTCTTTTATCGGGTGTTACCTGTTATACCATATAGGTTAAAACAGTTAAACAGTGCCCAGGTGCAAATATAATTTGTATTGGGAGTTATTTCATTTGGTTGTTATTTTACGGTACCGGAAAATTATAGTGGAAAACTATTAATTTTTCCTTTTACAAAATGTTCGCAGTTTTAATTCCTGGAGCCTAGAAATTAAGGATTTTTTTTTAAATCATTAATTTCATAGATAAATAGGTATATTAAGTAAAATGAAGCATTTGTAACGCAAATCATCAAATGGGACATAAAACCATAATGGCTTTATGTCCCATTCCACTAAAATTGATATGAGACTTAAGGCCATATCAAAATTATGGCTTTATGTCCGTTTGAATTGAGACATAACGCCATTATGGCTTTATGTCCTATGGCTTTACGACACCCCTCCTTTAGAAACACATGTTTTTAAGAAAAATATTTGCATTGAAGAAATCTTAAGTATGAGATTTGTTAATTTTTAAAAGCAAAAGAAAATATATAGTACTTCTAGGCGCAAAAGCAATGTCATGCTTTGAACTGGTGACGACGAAATTTACGCTGCGTTAAAACAATAAATTGCAATTTCGTCAAATTGTAGAATTTAAAAAAATTCGGCATGTACAATGAATACATTATGAAAAGCTTTTTCAGTTTGCAAGTCTTAAACTTATTATTGCCATTTGCTTTAACTTTATGCCTTATTATGCGTTTTTGAAATAAGGCAAAAAAATAATTATTAAAGTAATTTTGTGCAGATAAGTCAAAAATGCTGTTGTCTTAAGTGCACTTATCTGTCTAAGAGAGTAGCTAAGATAAATCATAAAAAAGTGAACATATTCATGTATCAATAATGCAGCGAGTGTCAATTTTTAGATGGTTGCGGACAATGTACACTGGGACAATGTTCGCGAACACGAATATCAATGTTATCTATGGCTCGATTTACATTACGTCTGAAAATGAAATAATAAAAATTTATTTGAAAAAAGTCTACTTGAGTGAATAATTTTTTTCGTGTACGTAGATGTCATTCGATTTATTAAAAATAAACGATACAATTTTCTGTAATAAAGTTACTGCATTATTGTTACCGGAAGAGTACTGCTGGGCTTATTTACACGGCTCAAAGCTGTAGGCTTGAAGGAGAAAAATCATCGAAGCTTTTTTATTTGAAGTTCAACGTTCCCTAATGAGTTTTGATTATTAATTTAACATGATGTGAAGAAAAAAAAGGTCCATTTAACTTTTTTATTAAAAGTTGTAAAAGAAGTTTATATTTTTTTTTTATTTTATTACAAGAATAAATATTTAGTATTGCAAATCATTATTTGGAATAATTTTCCTCAACTAATCGTTTACGCAATTGGGGTGTATCAAAAGTGTATTGTTTGTTGTAAGTTTAGCTGTCCATATTTGTACATCGATATTTCATTGGTATTCGAAGAGATGCTCATCATACAAAATACCCAATATTGAAGATGAAATATTTGTATTGGAAAACGCAGTCATTTTAAATTGTGAGAATTTAAATTTACCTTTGAACGTTAACAAAATAAGTAACTTTTAAATGAACAACATACAAATAAGTGTGAATGTATTTGGCTTAGTAGGTGATAATACAGTGGGCCCATACTGCTTCACGCAAGAAGAAAAATGCAATCATACGAGTTCTTTTTTCTCCATTACGCCTCTTTGGAGCATATGGCATTTACAAAGCATCTCCATCTTACACAAGTTGTTGCAGTTGTTATTTTTGTAGATGATTGGTCAACTGTAGCAGGTCCTAGGACAATGGGACTGCCATCTTTCGTTGCCTAGAAACAACGCCCTCTGTCTGTCTATTTGGTGTAGTGGTGAGGAACCTTCCTAAAATTTTCATTCCAAGAGATGGTGGCTACCTGACCTTTGCCATAATGTTATCCTCTTTTTAAGGGGGAGGGGAGGTCAGGGGCTTTTCCTGAATGGATATTTTGGAAGGGGGTCGATGCCACTTAATTTTAAAACTCGAAAAACTATGGTCCTCTGCAACGAAACAAACCTGGGGTACTTGCTTTCATGCGAATATTACTTTGTATTGATAGAGGATGGGATACGATTTCAGCATATATGTATATGTAGATCAAATATATTTCAAATATATTAAACTACTAATAATTTTATATTTATATGCGACGAAAAGAATATTTATAATTTTTTTAATTTATTTACAGATTAATTAAAAGTCAGATTACAACACACCGAGTTCTGTTTTATCATAAAGGCCCAATGGTAAAAGATTTGCCAAGAATGAATGTGTGGAGTCTGCCTTTGATGGCTGCTTTAAGCAGCTAAACATTTTTTACTATTGTGGTGTACTTATTATAATGAGATACACTGTACTGATCGTAACAATTAATATTTAAAAATTTTTGTAATTTAAAACCTATACAATAACAAGAAAAAGGACCACAATACAAAATTATAACAATTGTAACAAAACTCTGAAATAAAAACATATTGAACCACTTGACACAAACAAATAAACAAATTAAAAGAAATTTTTAATAATTCAAATGCAAGCACTCAAGTGCCCTAAATATTAGCATTGTTTTGTAATGAATTAAAGCTTAAGAAAATTTGTATAAATACTTCAGAAAAAATCAAAATTAGTCAGATCAAGATTAGAGTGGAACAAGATCACCTCTTTTTTAATTCTCACTTCTGACTGAGCTCTTTACCCGGTGCTTAGTCCTGTTTCACACACGTCAAGTTTTAATTCAGCTGAGAGAACGATAGGGAGAGTATGTATTCTTCTTCCTTTCTCTTTTCGAGCTGAATTGAAACTTGAGCAAGAAAACTTGACGTGTGTGAAACAAGACTAACTGGCAGCAAGTCAAACACTTTTTGAAGACCCTAAGAAAAACATAACTCTATAAACTGGGAATCGAGATAAATTGAGATAATGTTGAGAAATACTTTAAATTTAAATTATATGGATACTGATTTCTTTATATGTACTTATTTATGTATATGACATCAAAATGAATGAGCTGTACGTGTAAAATGATATTCGAAACGATATCAACCTACATTTAGACACATCAGCATATCCGAAAGAAAATGTTTCTAGTTTTCCACTTATTAATAATAAAGAAAATGTATTAGGGAACATAAAATATGAGAAATTAAGAATATTAAGGGTGAAAGAGAGTGTGTGACAAAAATGATTTTAGAAAATTTTTATTAGAAAAAAGCCGATAAGCGATTTTGGTTGTACAACATCATAAACAAATTTATACAATAAATTTATGGAAGAGAATGACGACATCCTCCTCAATGTAAAAATAGATTGCATATTGGAATTATAACTTAAGCGATAAGTAAGTAATATGGGAAAAAAGAAAGAACTAAACATTTTAAGCATGAATGACCACAATTGAATGTATTTAATTTTTGTTTATATTTGTATTCGATAGGCGACTTTAAACATTTAACAATTTCAAGTGGTTGAAGGGTAAGTTTCCAAGACTGTAAAAATATTGTTTAATTTTTTTTTTTTTAATTAAATTTTATCCTGACGAAGAGGCGTCGAAATATTGAAATTAAATAAGTTTGTTTTTTATAAAAAGATCTAAAGCTCGCTAATAAAATAAAAGATATATTAAAAAGGTCGAAAAAATAGTGTAGCTGTAATTTTTGTAAAAATCTACCCAATGTGTTTTTGGGCCATTTTAATCATATAAATTAACGATACCATATTCTTGAGTTAATAATTTTTTAGGTAAAGAATTTCTTCTGCATTCATATAAATCTCAGTCTATTAGTGGTGGATTAGGAAAACTATTTTTTTTTTTTGGATCCGGCTTAAAATGGAGTCCATATCCTGATTAATATGGTTTAGGGCATAAAACTTTTCCCATGGCAATATATTCCATATATCTATTGTGCCGAGTAGGCTCTTATAGCTTTAAGAACAGCGAATACACCAGTTTCTAGGCCTCCAAGTGCTGACGATACAGCAATAAAAGAAAGAAATCCAAAAAAATTTTTGGTACTGGAATAACTTTCTGTGTATCAATATAAGTTCTCCCTTTCGACTGAACAGTTTTCGGTGCAATTTTAACAGCAGATCAGATTTCTCTTTCTTCAGAAAGTTCTACGTATTTTCAACGGTAATGGAAAACAATTTTTTATCGCATACATATTGCTTGTTTCCGCATTTCTTTTGTTTTTCGATTAAGGAATTTTTTTATTCTTCATACCTTATCTATATTTTAATTATGCTTCCAGTTCATTTGTTAGGAACCAAGCGGGTGTTCGCTCTTTTAAATCACTATCTAAACTATAGATGGTGCCTTTTCAGCTTTTGATTGTGAGTATTCACTATCGTAAGTTCTTTAAACTGCGTCCAATAAATTGATCACCTTTCGCTTGATGTTCCCGTAGTTTTGTACCAGGTCCACCAGACTGGTATCGTAGTAAATATAGTTCATCCGGTAATTTGTTTATAAAGTTTTCCCCTCATTCCTTTCCAATCGTATGATGCTCTTGGTTGCTTGTTGTAGTTTATGTTGCAACCGTTTTTCAATTGCTTTTACAAAAGAATGCCTATAGTTCGCATGACGGCTTTAAAATGAGGAGGATATCTTATATTAGGATTAATATATAGTGAGAACATATTAGTAATCACTCAATCAATATGCGATTAGTTCAACAATCACAATAAATTATTGGAAGAAATCTTTATAATATATAAGAAAATAAAACTAAAATTTTATATAGGGCACTATTACCGAATTCGATACGAGCACAAACAGTAGTCTTGCTAAATTGTGGTAAAACCAATGAAAAATCCTAGTGTTTGGAGATTTAAAAACAATTAAATATATTCAATATTATTATAAAAGCCAAGGTACTGCTATCTGCAAGAAGTAATAAAACCTCTAAAAGGAATAAGTCCTTCTGAAGCAAAAAAATATTAATATATAATATGTCGCAATTAAATGGAATGAAAAGAGAATTACAAGAATCCCTAACAAAGGACATTGATTTACATGTAAATATCATAGAAAATGCTGTAAAGACTCAGATAGTTATTAGCAACCAGGATCTTATGAACAATATGGAAGAAAGATTTACTAAAACTGAAGACTATATTTTTAGAGGGATGGATAAAAATGATGAAGATGTAATAAAACGGAAACTTGAAACAAATTTCACCATGCGAAGAAATACTGCAAAGTAAAAAAGGACTTTCAAAGGAATCAACAAGATCCACAACTAATGAGCCGGTTTCAACAGAGGCTTGCCATTGCAAGTGTTCTTCCTTCTGGATCCTATTTGGATCTGGATTTGAAGTCATATTGCAGATATTATGTATTGAAGTAATTTTAATTTAATTACTGATATTTGGAAATATTATTTCATCATGACATTTTTAAGAGTTAACACTTTTATCATTTTAACCAAGTCAGCATTTAGGTCAGCAACCATACTAAGTTATATATTATATATATATATATATATATATATATATATATATATATATATATATATATATAGAGAGAGAGAGAGAGAGAGAGAGAGAGGGAGAGAGAGAGTGACTGTGAGAGTAAACTTGTTTGGGAGATACTTAGTTCAAATGATTTCCAAAGAACTCATGAAAATGCAGAAATTTTGAAGTAGAAGAAATGCGATTTTAGCACATTTTCAAACGGTTCCCATTACAAAATTATCTTTTCTAATGCCTTCGACTGAATTATAAACTATTTTCAACATATCAAAAAAGGAGATTGCTGTTTTTTTTTCTTCTTTTTGCGAAAAAAATTAATGTCTTATTAAATAAAAACATGGGGAATGGACTTGGCAAGTAAACATGGAAAATTCTTGATTGCTATTTACTTGGGAGTGGCCAAAAATGATTCCTTTGTTGCAACGTCTATGCAGCTAACGACCTTCGGCTTTAGGCCTTGGGAAATTATTAAACACCCGTTCAAATCTAGCGAATGCGAGAAGGCGGCTAAGTAGCCTGATGGTCAGTAGGAGGTAACTATCTCTGGAACTTAGTTTTTTTTACCAATAGAATGCCCTGAATGGCTTGATTAGTGTCTTAGGAAGTAGTAGAAAGAAGACAAGTATACTCTTCGAAAAACTCATAATTAACGCTTGCCTGGATGTCAGCTGGCAGCTCCAGCAACAGGATCGGATGCGGAAGCTGAATCAGCTCCTTCGTCTTAAAATTAAATAATGACCGAAAGCGAAACAAATGAAACAGCCGATGACGACCTTTAAATTTAAATCAAGGAGGCCCTATGCTCCTTATAAGAGCATATGTATAAATAGAAATACGCTACTCGTCCGTCTTTATAGTACCACAAGGAGTCAAAGTTTTGAAAGAATAAAAACTTACTAACACATATAGTTTTGAATGTAATAGTTGCAGTTAAAAATTATTTTAAATATACATGTAAATTTTAAAAATTAAGTATTTCTTCAAATTTAAGGAAGATGTTCTCAAGAAGTCGAAAAAATGCAGTAGCGGAAAATGTCAATGAAAATGTCATTCCCCAGGAACAGCTTCCATTTATTCATTGTTCAGCTTTTTTTTCGTCCACCGCAACCAATAAAATAATAATGTAGAAAATTTAATAAATAGATTTTTTTATCCAACAACAAAACATGCAAGTCTACACTTTCTGCATTATTGTATATTTTTTTGTTTCCACTGATCATATGTGTATGTCCTTGAATTAATAATAATGGAATAATGTTCCTATTTGTTCGTGACTTGCTTCATCATATCGTCCCTAATATGCCCAACTATCGAATTAAATTTCAGATTCGTAACTTCAGATTCCTTACATTGATCCTTCATTAGATTCGTATTGCCATACCATATAGAGGATTAAAAACTCAGTATGAAAAATAAAAAAAAAAACTTGGGCTTTTAGAGATGCACTGATTTTGAGTTCAAAATTGAACGTGAAATGCGATCTTCTAGAAAGTACGGATTTTCGATATTTGAGTTTGAGGTCTTCTTTTTTTTATAAAAAACAATATACATATGTATTTATTTTGTTTGATTTTGCAATATTTCAACACCCCGTGGGTGTCTTCTTCACGAAATTAAAAATATTTTATAAAATTTTAAACAAAATCAAAAGAAAAAAATTTAAATATTTTCAATACAAAATATTAACAATTGAGAAAATGAATAAACATTTTTAAATTTCATATATAATAAATTATAATATTTAATTAAGTAACAGAAATTAATAAAATAATTTTTCTTTTTAGTCTCCGTTTTTTGCTTTTAAATGACTTATAAATTTTAAGCTCAGAATCTATATTTGTTCTCTGTCTTGTATTATACGAATACTGGTTAATTCATTTGCAAATCAGATCTATAGGAAAACTATTATCAATTAATATATTCTTAATTATTTCTTTATTCTTTTTATGAAATTGAAAATCACTAATTTTTGAAATTCGTTCTATTAAGTTTCTAGCTATATTAATAATTATCCTTTTTTTTATAAAAAAGAAGACCTAGAACTCAATTAATTTAAAATAAATGGTCGGATAATATCATCAATGTATTAAAATATATTTAAAAAGTGCTGATTTTTCGCGCTTTAACGTGCATTGACTTTTATGAAAAAATAAATTCTTTGTTAATAATTATGAAATTTAATGCAAAAAAAAACAAATGTACTTTGCTGACTTTGTGAAATCTAAATGAAATTAGACTTAAACAAAAAAAAAATCAAGCAATGCAAAATGATCGCGACCGCAAACATGAGTATCCAAGATTAAAGCAGCAATAAGTAATTTCAAAAAACTTATAACTTTTGCTGTTGTTTTAGATTTCAACAAATTGCCAAATCAGCATTTGTATTAAATGTTTTTTTTTTAAAGCAAACAACAGTTGTACGAGACAAAGACACAAAAGTCTCACAAAATGCAAACGATAATATCAAAATAAATCATGGCAAAATGTTTAAAGAACCGGAAAGGGATTTGGACAAGTTCTTTATATCCAAATTTAATGGTATTGAATGAACGCTAGTGGTTTTATCGAACGTATACGACATGTGTCATAGAAGGCTTTTGCGAACTCGATTACTTTTAATAAAACGAAGTTACTCAATACTTTCACTTGAATACTCGATTTTACACTTCATAATTAGAAAAATCAAATCTTTTCAAAGAAGTACTATATGTATTCATATTATTGGGGAGATTTATTCCAAAACTCGAAGTACCTTGGGAATTTTCTCAATCTTCGTTTTCACGTTCTAATTTTGTTCGACGTCAAAGCAAAATCGATTGAAAACCATTTTTTATCGAAATGTTCGTGGTGTATCATTAATATTACTGTGTTTGAAGAGAAAAACAAAACCTACAGCAAATTGCAACAAAAAAAAAATTGGACGGAATGTATACTGCATTAGATGCGCGTTTGTGGGTGGATCCTATTTGACGGTCTAAAATGTCTTAAAATAACTCTGTAGAATCCAGTTATCAATTCTGTTGAATACTTTTTGTCAATTCTTAAATATCATGACATAAGAAACAATACCGGCTTAAAATACGTTTCAACCTTCGCCTTGCCAAAGGTTTTATATAAAAGTTTACAAAACAAAGTTACAAAAATTAAAATATTTCTAAGAATTAAAAATTTATTTTTTTATGTAATTGGTAAGAACTTAAGATTGTTCAGTGAGTTAAAATTTCCCCTAGTCCGGTATGGAATTAACTATGTAAGTTGTTTGGAAAAAATAAAACCAAAATGGTCATACGGCTGGTTATTGATAAAGCGAAGTTTGAAATCGGAGGCGCAAAAGTACCACAAACTTAAATGGCAAAACTTTCAGAAGCTACACATTTAAATGCAATAATAAATAAAGAGAAAGGATCTCCAACTATCCACATGTTAAAATTATTTAATAATTAAGTTCTCTGTTTTATTTACTTGTGTACGAATATGGATTTTGTTTCAAAATTGATAGTGAACTTTGTTTTTTTTTTGTTGTTGCAAATAATGACTGAATTTGAGTTATTAAATAAAACCTTTAAATTTGAAATTGTAAAGGAATAAAGTCTTGTTAGCTATTTTTTTATTACAAGGTAGAGCTTTAAAAAAAATTCTATACATACATATGTATGTATGTGCGTATATTAATTTTTTGTTCTTACCATTTCATTATTAACAAAATCTACATGATTTGATTCTTTTGTATTAATTTCACCATGTGAATTATCAAACGCAACTTTGTTTTTTTCATAACTTTGTATTTCAGCGGAAATCTTGTCTATAGTTTCATATTCTACTGACATATGTTGCTGTTGAATGTGCCACCATAAAACCGATCCATCGCTGGTGTTATATGCGGTTTTTATACTGTCAGCATTTTGTAAACAAATTGAACAAATAAATATTGGCTGTTCTAATTTGTTGTAAAATATTTCACCACATTTTATCCAATCTGTGGGAATATCTGTACAATTTTTTATATTAAAATTTTTAATATCATTGCAGATGTCCACTAAATTTTCTATATTTCCTTCGCTATTTGTCATTTTTTAATTATTGTCCTTTTGAATATGTATGTAATAACGTAAGTATGTATATTCTATTTTAATATCACAGCGAAATTTTTTATTTAACTAAGTATTTTAAATAAATAAGGCTTATTTCCCTTTGGTCTCTCTTCAAGCAACTGCTCAATTCAACTTTTCAGAGGATACTAATGCAAGATTGAAAAGAACCCAACAATTTATCACACTTAGTTTGTTGGCAGAGGCGGTAAGACGAGGAGAAAAGAGTACACACATACACACACACACATACATATGTATATAAGGCGAATTAACTTTACCATATTCAACGTTACCATTGAGAAATTTCAAAAAGTGTCCCGCAAAGTGTGTTTAAGAGGTAGAAAGTATTATCAGGGGTGTCGGTTTTGCTGATTATCGTTTTTGTAAATCAATGTTGGTTTCATTTCGTGTCATGAAACCAAGTTAAATTCGAATGTTATTAAAACCAATATACGAATCAGCTGTTACTTACATTTGTTTATTTGCTTAAAATTTTTAAGTTGTCCTTGCAGAAAATCAAAAAAAAAGTTTATTGTTTCATTTAAAATATCAATTAAAGTGTATAAATCTGTAAATAAAAGTAATTTAATTTTATTAAATAATTAAACAGGAATCCACTTGAGCTGCCGGAGACAGCATAAGTGCATTTTTTGTAGCTAATTTCGGTTAAACAAAGATGCTATTTAGGGGCAATTGCCGCATTCTAAAGTTCTTCCGATTTTGCAAACTTGTTGCTTCTTTGCGTTTTTTAGCGGAAGGATCTTATCAGAGATCAGTCGGCAACGATTTAAGCATAAGTTTAGGTAGAAGCACAGTATCAACAATTTTAGGTGATATGATCAAAGTTATGGAGCGGTTCATTTGTACTCAGTGGGTCCAACTGGAAATGGACAGCAATAAAGAGCGCAGATCAAGAGAACATTTCTACAATAAATATAAAATGCAATTTTCATAAAATATCCTGATGCGAAAAATAAAAACAAAGTGCGAAAATGAAAGCTGCTTGGTTTATTTCCAATAACAAAACCGATTACATTGGTTTCTGTTGACACCTAAAACCAACATTAATTCTAGTTCGAATATAAAACCGAAACATTGATTTTCATAATACTAAAGCGTGTTTTCTTGTCGTTTTCAAAACCAACTCTGACAACATTTGGTTTCTATGACACCCCTGTATGTTAAGTTATTAAACATTTAATAATATTTTTACATTAAAATATGATTGTAATAGAAATGTGAGATGCAGAAATGAAAATAATAGTTGTTATTATTATTGAAAATATAGTTGTTATTGTAATAAGAAATTAAGAAAAAAATTATATTTTTATTACTACTTATTATGTATTTTGTGTCCTATTACAAATATTTTTAAAATATTAGATACACACATCCTATTTATTGCAAAAGCCGGATCTATGTTTTGTGTTATTAAATCTTCTAGTCTAAACTTCAAGCTCTGTTCCTAAAAAATTTGAACAAAAAAGCATAGACTACAAAGTTTCTGCGTTAAGGCTATTCGAAAGTTTATTATTCAACAAAGCAGTTTCGAGAAATCCGTTCAGCGAAAGAGTTAACGCGTAACATACATACATACCTAACAAACACAAGGCATACAAGTAACACATCAATAAACAAATGCAGACGGATCATAAAATAAGGGATGAAGATAATTTTAACTAGACAATGATCTAGACCTAAATCAAACAGATCGGTAATTTAACAGATATGAAACTATACTAAAGATAAGACGAAATCTAAAAACGATCATGCACAAGACAAAGAACTTTCTCTTTAACTACCAAAATACAATACACTTTAATACAAAATAATTTAATCATAGACAAAACCAATAAATGGTTATATGTATAGGTAATTATCAGCTAAACTAGAGATAAACTTCACAGTATTTTATGCTAGATCCCAAGTAATTAAGAAAATGTAAATATAGTATTTTTAACAAAGAATATTTTTAGTATAAATAGATGTAAAATAATAGTTGCTGATCAGTCTTTAGAATATACATATTAAATAAAGAAGCGCACATTTCAGTGCAGCAGAAAAAAGAAAATATATTTTTTTTACTCATTGCCTTAAAAAGGAAATTAACTAAGGCGCTACTACTATGAGTAGCACTAAACGTATATAAATTTGAATATAAATAGAAAAAGGCCTATAATTTGTAAGTGTAGTTTTTCGAAAATTGACAAAACGTAGGACTAACTGGTTAAAAACGATGCAAAAGGATCATAAAAAGGGTCAATGAGTAGGTTGTTTGTGGGGTTTCGCGATCATGATCCTCATACAAAATTTGGATCATGCCTACGCTACAGCCGGCATTTAAGTTAGTTGATTGGTTTGCTACATTGTGTTGTATGGAGTAGGGGTATGTTGTGTGAAAATCGACCATTACCGATGTTCTTTAGGTAGGGTGTCAAACCGCAAAGATGGTGTGACGATTGTATGGTTTTGATTTTGTTGTGGAGGGGGTGCGCGTGTGTATGTATGTATGTTTTTGAAAATATATGTATGTGTGTGTGTGTGTGTGTATGTTAGTTTATGTAAAAAGTTTATAATTAGAATTATAAAAATTTTACGTTTGTGATAAGAAATGAATATATGGATAGAAATGTTTTTTGTGCGCGTGTGTATGTATGTATGTTTTTGAAAATATATGTATGTGTGTGTGTGTATGTGTATGTTAGTTTATGTAAAAAGTTTATAATTAGAATTATAAAAATTTTACGTTTGTGATAAGAAATGAATATATGGATAGAAATGTTTTTTAAAATAAAACTATTTAACCACAAATATGTATTCTTATCTGTAATTACTGAAAAAAAAAGTTATATGTAAATCGTATACTCTAAGAAAGAGATTAAATACTGCATATGTTCAAATATATCATCATTCTTATTTCAACCACTTTTCTCTAACAACGTCTAAATAAAAATATTTATAAAAATGACTAAATTTATTTGTGAATTTTGTAAGAAAGAGTTCACTACGAATACAAATTTAAGGAGACATATTAGATTACATCATCAAGGGTCTTCCTCATCGTTTAAGTGTACAACGTGTAAGCTATATTTTTCAAACCGCGAGGAATGGGAACAACACTCTCATACTATATCAGACAGCGGTGCAATCAATATATATTGTGACAAATGTAGAACATATATATCAAATACTAAATGGCATTATCATATAAGAACAAATATGCATAAAACTAACAGTGCGGAAAAAACAGAGAAATATAATAACTATGACGGTAGTTTAAAGTGTATCAAGTCTGTATTCAATAATCGCATCATAACATATTTGATTGAAAATAGCAATGAAACTGATTTAATACCAGAAAACTTTCTGTATACAATTAGAGACAATGTCATGGAATTGTTATATAATGTGACACAGGAATATTCGAGTGTAAAATTTAATATTGAATTATTTTGCGAGTATATGTTGGTTAAGGAAGATCATGATACATGTATCATAGAAGTTAAATCGCATCAAACAAAAATGGTGATCCTAAGCATATCAACGACAAGTGATGACATTATTGACCTTTATAATGAACAATGTAATAATATAATTAAAAAAATGAGTGAATTTCAGGAACGTGATAGCGGATGGTCATTAATTAAAATATCACATCTTGAAATCAATGTCAACAAATATAAATGTATTAAAGGGTCACAATATATTCCATTACCTCTAACAATACAGAGAAAGTTTGCTTGCATCAATGTCCAAAATACTGATATATATTGTTTTAAGTGGGCTATAATATCAGCACTTTATCCAGTTGATTTGAATACCAATAGATGTTCATCATATAAAGTTAACAACATAAATGAAGAAATCATAACGCTTGAAAATAATATAATATTAAATTTTAAAAGTCTGCATTTTCCTCTACCACTTAATAAAATCAAAGTGTTCGAAAGTAAAAATCCTGATATAAGTATTAATGTGTTTGGATTGGGCGATGATAATAATATAGTCGGTCCATACTATTTTACTGTGCAGGAAAAATTCCAACACATCAATTTGTTGCTTTTGGAGGAAGGAGAAGGAAGATTCCATTATGTATGGATAAAAAATATATCAAGGTAATTGTAAAGAATATATATTCTTCAATAATTTTATACTAATTAAGTTTTTCTTTATATTTACAGATTAATTAAAAGTCAAGTAACGAAACATAAAACTATGGCATATGTATGCAATACCTGTTTAATACATTTCCATTCTCATTCATCATTAAACATACACAAACAGCATTGCAATAAAATGGTAACTAAGATGCCAACTGAAGACAATAATTTAGTAAGTTTTAGGAATTTTAAAAAGCAAATGGTTGTACCTTTTATAGTATACGCTGATTTTGAATGTATTCTAAAATCAGTTGATATTCAAAATTCTGCAAATATTAAATCTATACAAAAGCACATTCCATTTGCATACAGTTATTATATTAAATGTACATTTAACTCTAATTTAGATATATTTAGAATTTATAATGGTGCTGATGACGCACCTAATCATTTCTTTAAGAGTTTAGTTAAAGATATAAGATATATCTATAAGAATTATTTAAGTGTAGTAAAACCAATGAATTCCTTAACACCACTTCAACAGATCAGACAAATGGAGGACAAAATTTGTCACATTTGTGAATGTTTGCTATCTGTTGAAGATCGTGTGGCTGATCATTGTCATCTAACGAGTGAATATAGAGGTCCCGCACACAAAAAATGCAATTTAGAATTTCAAATTGCAAACTTCATTCCGATATTTTTTCACAATCTTTCGGCATATGATTGTCATTTGTTTATTAGAGAATTATCATGTATTAAAGGTGATATAAATATAATTCCTTTCAATAAGGAATTATATGTATCTATATCGAAAAGAATTTCGGTTAATGATTCCATTGGTAATGATGTTGATAATGATGATGATGATGATGATGATGATGATGATAATGGTGATAATGATAAGACAATAGAATTACGTTTTCTAGATTCTTTTCGATTTATGCCGTCGAGCTTAGAAAAACTAGCTAGCTATTTGTCTGATGATGACTTGACGACAGTAAAATTAATCTATCAAACTCATAATGAATTCAGTTTAATGAAGCGTAAAGGTGTCTTTCCATATGACTTTCTTAACTCAGTTGATCGGCTGGAGGAAACACAACTACCACCGCGATCATGTTTCTTTAATAAACTTACAAATGAGTCGTGCAGTATAGATGATTATGAACATGCTGAAAATGTTTGGAATACATTTAATTGCAACAAATTGTTGGACTATCTTCTATTATATCTAAAAGTAGATGTTCTCTTGCTATGTGATATATTTGAAAATTTCCGTAAAGTTTGTAAGAAAATTTACAATTTAGACCCTTGTCAATATTATACTACTCCAGGCTTATCTTGGGATGCAATGTTGAAAACAACTAAAATAGAATTGGAATTACTAACAGATATTAACATGTACAATTTCGTTGTACGAGGTATTAGGGGAGGTATTGTTCAGTGTAGTAAACGGCACACCATAGTAAATAATAAATACGTTAATGATTATGATCCCACAAAAGAATCAAATTATCTAATGTATTTTGATGTAAATAATTTATATGGATATGCAATGTCACAGTATCTTCCCTTTAAAAATTTTAAATGGTTTGAAAACGTTGAAGACTTCAATATACATGTAGTGGAAGAAGACTCAGAAATTGGTTACATATTAGAAGTAGACTTGGAATATCCAAGTACACTGCACGACCGTCATAGCGATTTTCCATTCTGTGCAGAAAATAAAAAAATTGGGGGCATGAAACAGCAAAAATTAATAACAGACTTAAACAATAAAACCAATTACATAATACACTATCGCAATCTGCAACAATGTCTTCAACATGGTTTGATTTTAAGGAAAATTCATAGAATTCTTCAATTTAATCAGTCAGATTGGTTGAAAAAATATATTGATATAAATAACTATCACCGAACATTGGGTAAGAATGTATTTGAACAGAACTTTTTTAAATTGTTAAATAATGCAGTATATGGGAAGACAATGGAAAATGTTGATAAAAGAAAAGATATAAAATTAGTATGTGAATGGGAGAGTAGGGGGAAGAGATTAGGAGCTAGAGCTCTTATTGCCAAACCTAATTTTCACAGTTGTCTGAAAATTCATGAACAAATGGTTGCGATTCAATTGAAAAGAGTACGAACTGTGTACGACAAACCCATTTACATTGGATTTTCTGTCTTGGAACTCTCGAAACATAAAATGTATAATTTTCACTACGAATATATGAAACCGAAATATTGTGAAAATATTAATTTAAATTATATGGACACGGACTCGTTTATATATGATATTAGAACGGATGATCTATACAACGATATTAGAAACGATGTACGAAATCAGTTTGATACATCTGGGTATCCGAAAGATAATATCTATAATTTACCGCTTGTCAATAAAAAAGTATTAGGAATGATGAAGGATGAATGTAATGGTAAAATAATTAAAGAGTTCATTGGTTTACGCGCTAAAATGTATTCAATTAAAATTGATGACGAGGAAAAAGAAATTAAAAAAATTAAAGGAGTTAAAAAATGCGTAACCAATAGACTAACGATTAATGACTTTAGAAAATGTTTATTTGAAAAAAATGTACTATGATTCTATGTATGTATTTAGATCAAAGATTCATGAAATATATACTCAACACATTAGTAAATTAGCATTAAGTTATTTAGATGATAAGCGATTTATTAGAGATAATAGTATTAATACATATGCATGGGGACATTATGCAATAAATAGTCAACAACCATCATCATCATCATCATCATCATCATCATCATATCCCAATGAAAATGTATTAACATCATCTTCAAGTGATAATATTGTACAATAGTATTAAGTGATTTTAGATTATAAGTGAATATATATATATATATATATATATATATATATATATATATATATATATATATATATATATATATATATATATATATAACGTGAAAAAAACAATAAATAAATAAATAAATAAAGAATATCATTAAAATATTTTAGTTTGTTTTTATTTTAAACTATAGTCATCTATTGAATAGTAATACAACTCGTAGTAATTTGTTTCAATTTAAAACAATTTTCAAAATGAACATCATTAAACTAATACATTACAATCAAGTGTAGGAGTAATTATAATGTTTTTACTATCTAACAAAAAATAAAATAATAACAAATATTTTTTTCTTTTTTCACTTTTTGTGTGCAAAACGTTTTCTTTGAATGATGAAAATCAATTGTTTCATTAAAACTCATTAACAAATGTTCTTATATACTGTTTAGCCTTAATAGTTTTTAGGGCAACGAATCAAAACTCAAATAAATTATGAGTTTTGTTATTAAAAATTTGGGTACTGGATTTAAAATAATAACACTTTTATTTCGATCTCCGTATATTCACAAACTGTCTTGCTTTATTGTTTACATTCTTGTTTTTATATTATTACATTCCAATGTTTATTTCTTATTTATTCCAGGTGTTTATGACTCAGAGAGACTTAATGAGAGGACAGTTAGTTATTTATTTACTTGTTTACTTATACTTAACCAAAGGTCATTAACTATCTATATACTAGGTGCATATTTATATAATAGGTACATATGTACCTATAATATATAGGTACATATGTTTGCACTTAAATAGCAGTATTTTGAGGAATTTTACTTAATAATTAAGTTTGATTATTTTTAATAAGAAATATGATAACAGTTCAGATTTATGGAATGTATAAACTATATTAAGTATAATAAGAAATATAATAACAGTTCAGATTTATGGAATGTATAAACTAAATTCTAAATGTATAAACTAAAAACTAAATTCTATTTAATTACAAGTTGATTTCTATTTAATTACAAGTTGATTTCTATTTAATATTACGCTCCAACATTCCGGCCCCATTGAAGGACTGGAAGTCTTCAAACATCTGGAAGCGGTGCTAATTTGTGTATTGGACGTTTAAATATGCCATTTCGGGTTTTGACCTCCGCCACACGGACCTTGCCGTCGTCGCCTGCGATGACCTTTACGACTATCCCGGTCACCCATTGTTGTGGCGGGCAATTGTCTTCGTGGATTATTACCACTTGACCGACCTGGAGACTGGGCATTTCTTTCGACCACTTCGCTTTGCCCTGAAGTCCCAGAATGTAGTCTCTTGACCAGGCTTGCCAGAATGTCTGCTTGAGAACGCAGAGCAGTCGCCATCGCTTCGATAAGTTGGCCTCTTTGCCTCTCACGCCTTCTCCTGATTCTAGTGGCAGCGAACGCAGACCCGTTCCTATTAGTAGGTGAGCCGGAGTTAACGCTTCTCCGTCGTTGGGGTCTGGAGACAGCGGTGCTATGGGACGACTGTTGAGTACCGCCTCTACCTCTGCGAGCATTGTACACATTTCTTCTTGCGTGAGCGACGCATTGCCTACTGCTCGTAGAAGTAGGAACTTCGCCTGCTTCACGGCTGCTTCCCATAGTCCTCCGAAGTGCGGCGCTCGAGGTGGTATGAAGTTGAATTTCACCCCTAACGACGCTGCGTATAATTCGACGGCCTGCCGATTTTGATTGAAGGCGTTCTGTAGCTCGTTGAGGACTCTGCTTGCTCCCACGAAATTCGTTGCGTTGTCGCAAAATACTTCTTTGGGAAGACCTCTCCTTGCAGTGAACCTTTTAAAAGAGAGAAGAAATGAATCAGTAGATAGATCCGATACTAATTCTAAATGTACAGCTTTAGAAGTGAAACACACGAAAACCGCTATATACATTTTAACCGGTGGTCTACCACGAATACGTAGTGAGACGTTGATAGGACCACAAAAGTCTACGCCGACTATTAAGAATGGTCGCGCAGCTATCACTCTATTAGTGGGTAAATTGCCCATTATTTGGGACATAAGCTTAGGCTTATAGCGGAAGCAATGTACACATTTACGAACTATTCTATTGCATTCTTCTTTCGCATTTATCAGCCAAATATTCTCTCGTGACAGAGCTATGAGGGCTTTTGTGCCAGCGTGACAATTTTCGAAATGCAAGTTCCGCAAATAAAGTGTAACAAAGCTATTTCTTTTCGGTAGTAACAGTGGGAATTTGGTATTGTATTCCAAATCTGCATTTAGCAGTCTCCCACCTACCCTTAAAAGTGAAAATGTTCTTTTCTCTTCGGTAAACGTGTGGATGAATGGTGTCAATCTCTGAATATTTGACGGCAAACTCAGAGAGTTTTGTATCCGCAATATCTCTGCGGGAAAATGAGATTTTTGGATTATCTCTACAAGACGAAAGAATGACCACTTTAATTCGATTGTTGTAGGTATAGTATCTTTATCTACTTTTCTGCCTTTGATGCTGTCAATGAATCGGTAAACATATGCAGCAACTCGCAGCAACTTATTATAAGAAGAGTATTTTTCTATCAGATCCAGCATACAATTTTCTGAGTCCTTTACCGCAAGCAATACGTTTGTTTTCTTCATTTCGGTAAACTTTTGGTTCTCTGTTAACTCAAAATGTTCGTTAACAGGCCACTGATGACTATCGTTTAGCAAAAACGAAGGTCCTTTAAACCAAATCGAATTTTTCAATTCTTCGACATCACATCCCCTGGAAACGATATCAGCTGGATTTTGTTTAGTTGGCACATGCCGCCAAAAAACTTGATCTGAACATTCCTGAATCTCAGCTACACGATTTGAAACAAACGTGGACAGTGAGGATGGATGCGTCTTTATCCAATATAAAACTATTTCGGAGTCTGTCCAAAAATTAACAGACTCAATTTCGAAGTTTATCATTAGCTTAATTCTATTCCACAACTTAGCCAGTAGATGTGCAGCGCATAATTCAAGTCTCGGAAGAGATTTTGTCTTAAGTGGAGCAACTTTAGACTTAGCCGTAAGTAGTCTCGAATCAAATTTGGTTGATTCGGAGCTTCGAATGTAAATGCAACACCCATATGCTCGAATTGAAGCATCAGCAAATCCATGAATTTGAATTCTTGCTGCTGAAGTTGTGTTTACGAATCTTGGGATTGTGATTGAATCGAGTTTCAGTAAATTCAACTTGAAATTTTCCCATAAAGTATTTAGGCTCATGGGAATTGATTCATCCCAGTCAAGCTTTTGAATCCATAGTTCCTGCAATAACATTTTAGCTTTAGTTACCAATGGACACAAAAGTCCGAGGGGATCAAATAATCGGGAAGAAATTGACAATATGTTCCTTTTCGTAGCTTTCAATTCTTGAAAATTATCTTCCAAATGAAACTTAAATGTATCATTTTTCGGAACCCAATGTATACCTAGAGCTTTAGTAGCATCTGCATCGCTATGCAACAATTTTTCCTCGTGTAAAGTACTAATGAAATCTGGATGATTTGAAACCCACTTAGTCAGGTTAAAACCAGCTGAACTTAGAATTTCAGTAGCCTGATTACGAATTTCGATTAGATCTTGGTAACTTTCAGCTCCAGTGAGCAAATCATCGACATAGAAATCACTGCGGATAACCTTCGAACCAATAGGTAAGGTCTCTTTGTATAAATCGCTCAAATGGATCAAACATCTTATGGCCAAAAATGGAGCAGAAGCTGTACCATAAGTCACCGTGTTCAAGCGAAAAATCTTTAAGGTATCAGATTGATTTTCCCTCCAGAGGATTAATTGATAGTTTCTGTCTCGATCATCAATCAAGACCTGACGATACATTTTTTCAGTATCTGCAGTGATTGCGTATTTATGGAGTCGAAAACGAATCAATGTAGAATATAATTCTTCTTGAACTGTGGGACCGACCATTAACAGATCGTTGAGTGATGCAAGCGAAGAAGTTCTACACGAAGCATCGAACACTACTCGAAGTTTAGTAGTTGTACTCTGAGGTCGCAAAACACACTGATGTGGAATGAAATAATGAGGAAAATCCGGCATTTTGTCCTGGAGTGACATATGGCCCAAGTTGAAATACTCCTTCATAAAATCATGATACATTTGTCTCATTACATTGTCTTTGGAAAGCCTTCGCTCCAAAGATAGGAATCGTCTTTTGGCAATTTCGAAAGATGAACCCAATAATTTTGTATCAGATTTGAACGGTAGCGAGACTTCGAATCGGCCTGACTCCAAACGTCGTACTGAATTTTTAAATTTGGCCTCACATTGTTGTTGTTCCTCAGTATACAATTTCGATGATTCATTTGGAAGCTCTTCTAGCTCCCAGAATTTTCTGACAATTGAATCAATATTGCTCTCGTTTTCTATTGAAGTACTTAAGTGAAAAACTTTGCCATTATTCAAGCTCTTTGATTGATTGTACTTTCCAGTAACAATCCAGCCAAGTGAAGTTTTTTGAAGAATAGGAAGGCATGGGCCAGATTTGATTTGGCCAACACACATTAAATCAAAGAACACTTCTGCCCCAATTAACAAATCAATTTTCTGGGGCTTATGGAAGAGTGGGTCAGCTAATTCTATATTTCTGGGAATATTTAAGCTCGTTGTGACCAATCTACGATCAGGTTGCAAATTTGTAATTGAGCTCAATACCCAAAATTTGGAAGTGAATTGGGTAGAGTTAACCCTCGACGAGACAGTCAAATTAATACATGATTTTGAAACCGAATTTGTTTCACTGATGCCATTCAAATTCAATCTACCTCCTTCTCTCTTTAATCTGAGTAGCTGCGCAAGTTCCTCAGTAATCAAGTTTGGTTGCGAACCGGAATCTAACAGTGCTCTAGCTGGAATAAATTGGCCAGAACTATTTCGTACTCTTACTATAGCTGTCGCGAGAATGATTCTTTCATCCGAAGATGAATAATTTACAGAAGCGTGAGAGATAGACGGCTGATCAGAAGAGTTATTTACGTCATTAGAACCATTATTGAATCGATGAAGTAGCGAGCTGTGAGAACCGTTACATATTCGGCACTTGGAAGACAAACATCGTGCTACTGTATGTCCCTTTTTTAGACAATTAATACATGCTGGCACAGATTTTATAAAGTGAAATCTTTTCGCTACAGTCTCAGAAGTGAAAGAAGGGCAATTATTGATTATATGTTGAGTAGATTTGCAAAACAGACATTTGTCAACGGGTTGCTTTGATTTTGTACAATTTAATGATGTCCTTGTATTTCTATTATTTGCATTCTCAGTTTTATTTTTATTAAACCTCAGCCTTGAACCAGAAGATTCATCAGCTGAAATATGCTGGTAACGTTTGTTTAAAGCGGCTTCGCAATCAGACCATAGAGGAAGTTTTTCAAAATCAAGCTGTTCTTCCCACTTGGACTTACTGACTGGATCTACTTTTGACATCACTAAATGTATCAAAATAGCATTTGTAATTTTCTTGTCATCGCCTATTGATAACAAGGAATCATAAATGGCAGACACAGTATCAATCATGCTTCGCAAAGCAGAAGCCGAAGGTTTTGTAATTTCTGGTAAATCAAAAAGTTTCGATATATTGTCGAAAAATATAAGACATTCATTGTCATAAACCTTTTTTAAGCTGGCTAGTGCTTTGGGATAATTTTCTTCAGAAATCTGAAAAGCTTTCACTGTACCTAAAGCTGAATCGGACAAGCATGATATTAAATGATTGAACTTTTCTATATCTGTCAACGTCGGATCATTATGAACTAAATTTTCAAATAAGCTCATAAAATTCTTATATTCGTTGTATTTCCCAGTAAATTTGGGAAGCTTCATATTCGGAAGTCGAGACTGATGTGACTGTACGCTGAATGAAGTTTCAGGCACACTTGACTGTTTGTTTTTTGTTAGAAGGCTTAACAACAGTGATTTTGTAGTCACACAAATATCCTCAAGCTCAGCTCTATCATCGTTGTCGGGATCCAAATTATCCACTTCCGACTGAAGCTTCATTGCTTGGTCAATATAAGTTTTCAAAATATCCAATCGACATTCTAGTTCAATAGGATTGAACGAAATAGTCCTATCTTTAATGGACTGTCGAATTCGGATTATTAGGCCTGTCACAGAAATCAATTTCGATCGAAAGTGGAATTGATTCCGTATTTTGCTTCTCCAGAAATCAAAAAACGAAATTGTTTTTCGGAATGAAACCACTTTTAATTCATGATCGCATTTGCATTTTTTGTATCTGATAGTACAAAAACAAATTTAAAACTTTCTTGATTGAATAAATAAAATAATAAAATACGGAATCAATTCCACTTTCGATCGAAATTGATTTCTGTGACAGGCCTGTATATTTCTTACGACTCTTTCCTTTTTTAAGATTATTTTCTCCAAAGTTTCCGGTTTGGAAGGAGAATCTTGGCGTTTTTTGCCAGTCATTTCAATTATATTTGATCAAATTAATTCCTTAAATACTCGGATTCAGAAATTGCCAAATTAAATTATTGGCAAAATATAATTGAATATCGAAGTTGATTTAGATAAAAAGATTTATAAAAATCTCTCGCCGGATATACGATATTCGTAACTTTTGTTTTTTATATATGTATACTATTTTTGAGTTTAGCAGTATTAAAATTTGTTCCAAATTAACTACCTTATTGAATTTGCAAAAATACCATCAACAGCCTTTGGTAAATAGTTCGAGTTCCTTTACCAAGTGAAATCTCTTTCAGTTAATTTTTTCAAGTACGAAAACATAAGCCGTGCGAGTACACACATCAAGCAATTAATTTTTTTTTTTTTTTTTTTTTTAATTATATGAAACAAGTTTTCGATGCTAGTGTGAATACACGAACGACTTTATAATTTCACTTTGTATGAAAATTAACTTTCCGAAGCTAGTGTGAACGCACTATTCTGTTACAGCTGCTGTATGCAAATTATTACAATTGGTATAGGAACGCACGGAATGGAATACTGATCTTAAGAAATTAAAGATAACCCAAAATGTATAAAATAAATTGCAAAAAATATTTATTTATTTATTTACAATAAATAAAATTAATAAATAGCGAAATTTTTAATTTTTTAACGCACTTAAAAATTTTCACGCGATTGAAGTACCGGCGGTAAACGAAAGTTGTTATAATTTCTCTCAATAATAAAGAGACCGAATTGTTTGTGTACGAATGTGTTAATAATAAAAATACAAACACCCGCAAACCGTTTCACTTTTAAGGGTGGAATCTGTTTAATATAAATATTAAATAAATAAATTGTTTCACAAAATTCAAGTGTAAAAATGTATTTGTGTTTGACTTGCAATGCAGAATAATATTTGATTAACTTACAAAAATCTCTTAAATTTGATTAAATTGCAAATTTAAGGGTAGAAAAACACAAATATTTTGGACACTTGTTACCTCTTGATTCGAATCGAAATTACTCCCCTTCTTAGGTTCAGCTCTACACAGGCAACGGCAACGGGTCATCTGGACACGATTATGAAGATTTCCCAAATGTGAAATTGATGGAGACATGTTGGATTGTTGATGAAGATCTGTTGTTGTTGATGGAGATCTGTTGGATTGTTGATGGAGATCAAACTTTCAAATTCAATTGCACATAAATATGTCTTTTTATGATGATTAATAAAATATGCTTCACTTTTTACACGCAACAAAAACAATTTTGTTTTTAACAAATTTTAATTATTTTATAAATTTATTTAAACTGAAGTATCTTATCAGTTCATTTCATTTGTTTAACTGAAATAATTTATCAGTTTTTCTCAAATTTGTTTAACTGAAGTAACTTATCAGTTTTTCAGTTTTTTATTAATTTTTAAATTAAGTTTTTTAATTATTGTATAAACTGAAGTAATTTATCAGTTTATGTTATTTTTATAATTATTATTATTATTTAAATCAAGTCCCTGCTCGGGCGCCAAAATGTTTAGCCTTAATAGTTTTTAAGGCAACGAATCAAAACTCAAATAAATTATGAGTTTTGTTATTAAAAATTTGGGTACTGGATTTAAAATAATAACACTTTTATTTCGATCTCCGTATATTCACAAACTGTCTTGCTTTATTGTTTACATTCTTGTTTTTATATTATTACATTCCAATGTTTATTTCTTATTTATTCCAGGTGTTTATGACTCAGAGAGACTTAATGAGAGGACAGTTAGTTATTTATTTACTTGTTTACTTATACTTAACCAAAGGTCATTAACTATCTATATACTAGGTGCATATTTATATAATAGGTACATATGTACCTATAATATATAGGTACATATGTTTGCACTTAAATAGCAGTATTTTGAGGAATTTTACTTAATAATTAAGTTTGATTATTTTTAATAAGAAATATGATAACAGTTCAGATTTATGGAATGTATAAACTATAGTAAGTATAATAAGAAATATAATAACAGTTCAGATTTATGGAATGTATAAACTAAATTCTAAATGTATAAACTAAAAACTAAATTCTATTTAATTACAAGTTGATTTCTATTTAATTACAAGTTGATTTCTATTTAATATTACGCTCCAACATATACTTTTTATTTTTGCTAAAAAATAAAACTTTGATAAAAAGTTGTAGTCAAGTGTATAAATAATAAAAAATGAACAAACAAACAAACAAATGGTTAAATTAAAATTGCATTAACATTTTTATTTAAGTAAATATGTTATACTATATTATTATTATTAAAAAAAGAAAATAAAAAAATTATAAAAATCGCAGCTTCATCATTCAAAGTAATGTTGTTGTTGTTGTTGTTGTTGTTGTTGTTGTTGCTGTTGTTGTTTTTGTCTTCAATACTCAATTTATTTCTCTGGTGTATCTTGAGCTTAAACGAAAATAATCAATTATTATTATATTTAATAATCAAAAAATAAAAATAAAAATTATTTTACCAGAAATTACCTGATGTTTCCGCAATAATGGTTAATTCATAGTATAACCCACTGCTTCCTTTCTTTATTTTGGAAATGTAGTATGTATTAACATTAACTTCTGCAATAGCATCATCGTCTATCGTCTCAATAAATATACTCGGTAGGTATATACATACATATAATGAGTTCCCTCTACCAGACACCGAATTTTCCTTCCAAAGCGTGTCTGTACACGCTCCATCTTTATTATTTTATAATTATGATTAAAAACCATCTCCTTTATAGGGAGAATGGTTTTATTTTGTGATTTTTGAAAAATTTTTTTTAAATGTGATTCCATTTTTGATGATTTACTTAACTTGAATGACACTTAAAGTAAAATTAGTGGAGGTTTTTATACAAAATTCAGAAATACAATTTTGTTTCTAAACAGGAAAAATGTTGAGAGGTTTTTAATTTTAAAAAAGCATTCGTTGCGGTTTTTCATTTTGATAAAGTTCCTAATTTATTAAATATGTGAGAAATTTTAGTTTGAGGTTTTTTTATTGATATACATATGCGGTTTTCATGTTTTATAAAGTTCCTAATTTAACAAATACGTGAGAAATTTTAGAGTTTGTGAGGTTTTTTTATTGATATGTATGTTTTATAATTTTAAAAAAGTTTCTGTTTCGAGGTTTATTTAAAATGTGTTTGCTATTTCATCATCATCATGATCATCATCAACATCTTCTTCTTCAGTACTGTCATACAAGTCGTTGTAGAATGCAAATTGCTTCTTCTTTTTAACGATTAGAGTATATGATCCCTTCGCTTCTTTAACTTTCTTTAAAATGTGTGGAGTTGTGTTTAGATAATCCATCTGATTTTTAGTAATAATGAGAAATCGTTTAGGTAAATAAATATGATATTCTTTATTTACAAGGCATCTTATACTTTCACCATATTTTGTATCTACTCGTTCTATCTTGTTGATTTCATATGCAGTATTTTCTTCCATATCCTTTAAAGGTAAGTATATAATATTAGGATTTTGAAACAATTTTCTTAAACTTGCTCTCATTATTTTGCTTTTAACTTTTCACTGTAAAACGAATTTTCAAACTGATTCTTTATATTCAATAATTGATATTATAAGGTGTTTTTAGATATTTTAATAACTTCTTATCAATTGCGGTTAAGCATAAATATTAAAAAATATACGTATGTATGTAATATATATATATATATATATATATATATATATATATATATATATATATATATATATATATATATATATATAAACAGCTGGTGTTTTAAATCCATATATTCATTTCTTATCACAAACGTAAAATTTTTATAATTCTAATTATAAACTTTTTACATAAACTAACATACACACACACACACACATACATATATTTTCAAAAACATACATATGAAAAACCGCAACGAATGCTTTTTTAAAATTAAAAACCTCTCAACATTTTTCCTGTTTAGAAACAAAATTGTATTTCTGAATTTTGTATAAAAACCTCCACTAATTTTACTTTAAGTGTCATTCAAGTTAAGTAAATCATCAAAAATGGAATCACATTTAAAAAAAATTTTTCAAAAATCACAAAATAAAACCATTCTCCCTATAAAGGAGATGGTTTTTAATCATAATTATAAACTAATAAAGATGGAGCGTGTACAGACACGCTTTGGAAGGAAAATTCGGTGTCTGGTAGAGGGAACTCATTATATATACCTACCGAGTATATTTATTGAGACGATAGACGATGATGCTATTGCAGAAGTTAATGTTAATACATACTACATTTCCAAAATAAAGAAAGCAAGCAGTGGGTTATACTATGAATTAACCATTATTGCGGAAACATCAGGTAATTTCTGGTAAAATAATTTTTATTTTTATTTTTTGATTATTAAATATAATAATAATTGATTATTTTCGTTTAAGCTCAAGATACACCAGAGAAATAAATTGAGTATTGAAGACAAAAACAACAACAGCAACAACAACAACAACAACAACAACAACAAACATTACTTTGAATGATGAAGCTGCGATTTTTATAATTTTTTTATTTTCTTTTTTTAATAATAATAATATAGTATAACATATTTACTTAAATAAAAATGTTAATGCAATTTTAATTTAACCATTTGTTTGTTTGTTTGTTCATTTTTTATTATTTATACACTTGACCACAACTTTTTATCAAAGTTTTATTTTTTAGCAAAAATAAAAAGTATATAAGAACATTTGTTAATGAGTTTTAATGAAACAATTGATTTTCATCATTCAAAGAAAACGTTTTGCACACAAAAAGTGAAAAAAGAAAAAAATATTTGTTATTATTTTATTTTTTGTTAGATAGTAAAAACATTATAATTACTCCTACACTTGATTGTAATGTATTAGTTTAATGATGTTCATTTTGAAAATTGTTTTAAATTGAAACAAATTACTACGAGTTGTATTACTATTCAATAGATGACTATAGTTTAAAATAAAAACAAACTAAAATATTTTAATGATATTCTTTATTTATTTATTTATTTATTGTTTTTTTCACGTTATATATATATATATATATATATATATATATATATATATATATATATATATATATATATATATATATATATTCACTTATAATCTAAAATCACTTAATACTATTGTACAATATTATCACTTGAAGATGATGTTAATACATTTTCATTGGGATATGATGATGATGATGATGATGATGATGATGATGATGATGATGATGATGATGGTTGTTGACTATTTATTGCATAATGTCCCCATGCATATGTATTAATACTATTATCTCTAATAAATCGCTTATCATCTAAATAACTTAATGCTAATTTACTAATGTGTTGAGTATATATTTCATGAATCTTTGATCTAAATACATACATAGAATCATAGTACATTTTTTTTTCAAATAAACATTTTCTAAAGTCATTAATCGTTAGTCTATTGGTTACGCATTTTTTAACTCCTTTAATTTTTTTAATTTCTTTTTCCTCGTCATCAATTTTAATTGAATACATTTTAGCGCGTAAACCAATGAACTCTTTAATTATTTTACCATTACATTCATCCTTCATCATTCCTAATACTTTTTTATTGACAAGCGGTAAATTATAGATATTATCTTTCGGATACCCAGATGTATCAAACTGATTTCGTACATCGTTTCTAATATCGTTGTATAGATCATCCGTTCTAATATCATATATAAACGAGTCCGTGTCCATATAATTTAAATTAATATTTTCACAATATTTCGGTTTCATATATTCGTAGTGAAAATTATACATTTTATGTTTCGAGAGTTCCAAGATAGAAAATCCAATGTAAATGGGTTTGTCGTACACAGTTCGTACTCTTTTCAATTGAATCGCAACCATTTGTTCATGAATTTTCAGACAACTGTGAAAATTAGGTTTGGCAATAAGAGCTCTAGCTCCTAATCTCTTCCCCCTACTCTCCCATTCACATACTAATTTTATATCTTTTCTTTTATCAACATTTTCCATTGTCTTCCCATATACTGCATTAGTTAACAATTTAAAAAAGTTCTGTTCAAATACATTCTTACCCAATGTTCGGTGATAGTTATTTATATCAATATATTTTTTCAACCAATCTGACTGATTAAATTGAAGAATTCTATGAATTTTCCTTAAAATCAAACCATGTTGAAGACATTGTTGCAGATTGCGATAGTGTATTATGTAATTGGTTTTATTGTTTAAGTCTGTTATTAATTTTTGCTGTTTCATGCCCCCAATTTTTTTATTTTCTGCACAGAATGGAAAATCGCTATGACGGTCGTGCAGTGTACTTGGATATTCCAAGTCTACTTCTAATATGTAACCAATTTCTGAGTCTTCTTCCACTACATGTATATTGAAGTCTTCAACGTTTTCAAACCATTTAAAATTTTTAAAGGGAAGATACTGCGACATTGCATATCCATATAAATTATTTACATCAAAATACATTAGATAATTTGATTCTTTTGTGGGATCATAATCATTAACGTATTTATTATTTACTATGGTGTGCCGTTTACTACACTGAACAATACCTCCCCTAATACCTCGTACAACGAAATTGTACATGTTAATATCTGTTAGTAATTCCAATTCTATTTTAGTTGTTTTCAACATTGCATCCCAAGATAAGCCTGGAGTAGTATAATATTGACAAGGGTCTAAATTGTAAATTTTCTTACAAACTTTACGGAAATTTTCAAATATATCACATAGCAAGAGAACATCTACTTTTAGATATAATAGAAGATAGTCCAACAATTTGTTGCAATTAAATGTATTCCAAACATTTTCAGCATGTTCATAATCATCTATACTGCACGACTCATTTGTAAGTTTATTAAAGAAACATGATCGCGGTGGTAGTTGTGTTTCCTCCAGCCGATCAACTGAGTTAAGAAAGTCATATGGAAAGACACCTTTACGCTTCATTAAACTGAATTCATTATGAGTTTGATAGATTAATTTTACTGTCGTCAAGTCATCATCAGACAAATAGCTAGCTAGTTTTTCTAAGCTCGACGGCATAAATCGAAAAGAATCTAGAAAACGTAATTCTATTGTCTTATCATTATCACCATTATCATCATCATCATCATCATCATCATCATCATTATCAACATCATTACCAATGGAATCATTAACCGAAATTCTTTTCGATATAGATACATATAATTCCTTATTGAAAGGAATTATATTTATATCACCTTCAATACATGATAATTCTCTAATAAACAAATGACAATCATATGCCGAAAGATTGTGAAAAAATATCGGAATGAAGTTTGCAATTTGAAATTCTAAATTGCATTTTTTGTGTGCGGGACCTCTATATTCACTCGTTAGATGACAATGATCAGCCACACGATCTTCAACAGATAGCAAACATTCACAAATGTGACAAATTTTGTCCTCCATTTGTCTGATCTGTTGAAGTGGTGTTAAGGAATTCATTGGTTTTACTACACTTAAATAATTCTTATAGATATATCTTATATCTTTAACTAAACTCTTAAAGAAATGATTAGGTGCGTCATCAGCACCATTATAAATTCTAAATATATCTAAATTAGAGTTAAATGTACATTTAATATAATAACTGTATGCAAATGGAATGTGCTTTTGTATAGATTTAATATTTGCAGAATTTTGAATATCAACTGATTTTAGAATACATTCAAAATCAGCGTATACTATAAAAGGTACAACCATTTGCTTTTTAAAATTCCTAAAACTTACTAAATTATTGTCTTCAGTTGGCATCTTAGTTACCATTTTATTGCAATGCTGTTTGTGTATGTTTAATGATGAATGAGAATGGAAATGTATTAAACAGGTATTGCATACATATGCCATAGTTTTATGTTTCGTTACTTGACTTTTAATTAATCTGTAAATATAAAGAAAAACTTAATTAGTATAAAATTATTGAAGAATATATATTCTTTACAATTACCTTGATATATTTTTTATCCATACATAATGGAATCTTCCTTCTCCTTCCTCCAAAAGCAACAAATTGATGTGTTGGAATTTTTCCTGCACAGTAAAATAGTATGGACCGACTATATTATTATCATCGCCCAATCCAAACACATTAATACTTATATCAGGATTTTTACTTTCGAACACTTTGATTTTATTAAGTGGTAGAGGAAAATGCAAACTTTTAAAATTTAATATTATATTATTTTCAAGCGTTATGATTTCTTCATTTATGTTGTTAACTTTATATGATGAACATCTATTGGTATTCAAATCAACTGGATAAAGTGCTGATATTATAGCCCACTTAAAACAATATATATCAGTATTTTGGACATTGATGCAAGCAAACTTTCTCTGTATTGTTAGAGGTAATGGAATATATTGTGACCCTTTAATACATTTATATTTGTTGACATTGATTTCAAGATGTGATATTTTAATTAATGACCATCCGCTATCACGTTCCTGAAATTCACTCATTTTTTTAATTATATTATTACATTGTTCATTATAAAGGTCAATAATGTCATCACTTGTCGTTGATATGCTTAGGATCACCATTTTTGTTTGATGCGATTTAACTTCTATGATACATGTATCATGATCTTCCTTAACCAACATATACTCGCAAAATAATTCAATATTAAATTTTACACTCGAATATTCCTGTGTCACATTATATAACAATTCCATGACATTGTCTCTAATTGTATACAGAAAGTTTTCTGGTATTAAATCAGTTTCATTGCTATTTTCAATCAAATATGTTATGATGCGATTATTGAATACAGACTTGATACACTTTAAACTACCGTCATAGTTATTATATTTCTCTGTTTTTTCCGCACTGTTAGTTTTATGCATATTTGTTCTTATATGATAATGCCATTTAGTATTTGATATATATGTTCTACATTTGTCACAATATATATTGATTGCACCGCTGTCTGATATAGTATGAGAGTGTTGTTCCCATTCCTCGCGGTTTGAAAAATATAGCTTACACGTTGTACACTTAAACGATGAGGAAGACCCTTGATGATGTAATCTAATATGTCTCCTTAAATTTGTATTCGTAGTGAACTCTTTCTTACAAAATTCACAAATAAATTTAGTCATTTTTATAAATATTTTTATTTAGACGTTGTTAGAGAAAAGTGGTTGAAATAAGAATGATGATATATTTGAACATATGCAGTATTTAATCTCTTTCTTAGAGTATACGATTTACATATAACTTTTTTTTTCAGTAATTACAGATAAGAATACATATTTGTGGTTAAATAGTTTTATTTTAAAAAACATTTCTATCCATATATTCATTTCTTATCACAAACGTAAAATTTTTATAATTCTAATTATAAACTTTTTACATAAACTAACATACACACACACACACACATACATATATTTTCAAAAACATACATACATACACACGCGCACAAAAAACATTTCTATCCATATATTCATTTCTTATCACAAACGTAAAATTTTTATAATTCTAATTATAAACTTTTTACATAAACTAACATACACACACACACACACACACATACATATATTTTCAAAAACATAGATACATACACACGCGCACCCCCTCCACAACAAAATCAAAACCATACAATCGTCACACCATCTTTGCGGTTTGACACCCTACCTAAAGAACATCGGTAATGGTCGATTTTCACACAACATACCCCTACTCCATACAACACAATGTAGCAAACCAATCAACTAACTTAAATGCCGGCTGTAGCGTAGGCATGATCCAAATTTTGTATGAGGATCATGATCGCGAAACCCCACAAACAACCTACTTCAATGGCTTTAAAAAAGGGGTAAAATTGATGCTTTGGAGTCGCAACGTTAACGATGACATTTTAATTTTTTTTTTTTTTTTGGAAGCTATACCCGGGGCAAATGAGCTCTACCAGGTGGTGCCAATAGAACAGCTGACTATGTGTTTTTAGTTTATAATTAATTTGTAGTGTACCCATGTCGTCATACAATATGACTGTGTGTATTTACCAACTGCAACTGTGTAGGGTGACTACCAATTAACAAACGATCGAGTTACACAAGTTGAAGTATGCCAAAAGACCATTGTCCGCTTTCATATTACATGACACTTATAACCCATATTTATTTGAATTGTAATCTATTTCTTTTATAAACAATTTGTATGACACTTGTAACCTAATATTTGTTTGTATTATAATCAATATATATTTCTTTTATAAACAATTATGTATCAGTCATTCTAGATGACTAGAATTTTCATGAATAGCATATAAGCTAGAACAATTGGAAAATAAAATCAAACTTAAATTTGAAAAGACATTATGTTAACCAATTATTATTATGTTATTTAAGATAGGGGCACGATATGTAGTGAAGACACAGGAAGTTGTAATTCTTTTATTGTATTTATTAGTGATTTCCCAAAGCATCATTTTAGAAACAACTCAAGAAAGACCCAAACAAATAAATCGAAAATGTGAAAATTTTGAAGTATATATTAAAAATTTTTATTTTACATTTGATTTATTAATTATTCATTAAAATAAAAAGAATAAATACATATTTATATAAAATTATAAGTAAATATTATCATTGACATGATGTGTTTCCTTAATATGCATATAAAATAATTATGTTCATTTAATTTTTAGCCACTAAGATCAGTTTTTAAATATAAAATGTTTTTATTTCCAATATTTCTTTACACTTTGTATAACTTCTTCAGGGAATATAAATATTAATACGAGTAATAAAAAAATGATATTAAACAATTAAAAAAAAATTTTTTAACTCATAATAAAAAGTTTAGTATGTACTAGAAACAATTTTAATAAAAGTTCATTTCATCTATTATTATAACTAATTTTTATTATTATTAATTTTTTGTTATTAATATTTATATTCCCCGAAGAAGTCGCACAAAGTGTAATGAAATTTTACATTTAAAAACTGACTTAAAAAATTAAATTAAATAAATTTGAAAAAAGAGTTCTAAAGAAAAATAACTTTTATAACATATGTAATAATTTTCCCATTGGAAGTGATCTCATGAGTTTTTAACATTTTTTTTAATTTATAATTTTAATTACATATTCTTATTTTTACAATTTCCGAAAATACTATACAGTCTTTTTGTTTTATTCACTTAATTTAACGCACACCAGATTAACAACCAATTTCCTCAAACGTAAAAGGTATAAGATTGTAAAGAGAAATTTTAAAAAATTTTGTATAGTTCTTGATTTGAAAATAAAAGAATGAAGGATATAGAAGAGATCTTAAACTAATGACTAATAAACTAAACGAAAATCAAAATGTTTAACAATCTATAATATTTAGAGGCGTTTTTTTTAAATAAATCTATGAGCCGAAGTATTTAAAATTGCTTTATTTAAATGATTAATTTAATTATTATTGTTCTCTAATTCCAATTCCTTAGGTTATCGCAAAATAGCTACATCATCATTCAAGTTCTATACTAAATACTTTACGTTTATTTTCATATTTATATGACTTCCTCTTAAACTATTATATACAAACTATTCATATTACGATTAGTGAGCTGGGGTATGTTAATGATGAAGTGGGTGATGACTTAAGTTTCTAATATGAAGTGCATTACAGTTGGCAGTTAAAATAAATTAAAATCATAAAAAACAAAACAAAAACCCTTTCATAGCAATAAAATACAATCATTTTCTAATCGCAATTTGAATAAAAAACAAACTAAATGTAACAAAATTTGCTTAGAACATGCTTTGATATTAACGAATACAAATTTAATAACCGCAATTTTCAGTTTGTATTTTTTTCTTTTTTTTGCTAAATGTAGCATTTTTTGATACTCAAATTAAATTAACTTTTACAAATTGCTTGGCTTAATATGTTTATATATGTTTTAATACTAAAAATATTATATTTCTTTTTCTAGTACCATAATGAAAGAGATGAAAATAACAGTGAAAGTACTATTAAATTTGGGATAAAAGTTATATAACTTAATTAAAATAAGTTGAGATAAATAAAAATAATAAAGGTATTTGATAGGATAATTATTTTCTTTAACTTTTCATTCTCCTACGTTCTTGTTGCATTTTAGGAACATGCACCATGGTTTATTAACTATTTCCTTTAATTTCTTAAACGTTTTCAATGCAAATTCATACGATTAAGTATGCTAAAAGGGTGCAGCATGAGTTGAGAAGAAAAACATGAAAGGATAATGAGTTTGTTATGAAATCCTTCAATGTTTACAGTATTATCATCAGTCAATATCAATATTCCACTGTACATTGTGATTTTGATGTACTAGTAAGAAAATGATAAAATTCCTTTTGTTTTGAATTCTATTCAAAACATTTTGTTTCCACATGAAATTTATGAAATTTCATTGATGTCAACGGGAGAAACTGGCACAGCTAATTGATTGTCTGCAAATATATGAAGAAAAAAAAAGAATATTTAAAATAAATTTAATATAATAAAGTATATAATAAAAAATATATTATTAAATAATACGAAATATATAACGCAATAATATATATTGCAATAAACAACATGCTTTGATCAAACAGTTTTGGTGGAAATTAAAGCTGCAGTAGGGCACATTAAAATGAGTGTTAATTTAGTTGAAAACGGTGGAAAAAGAAAATGCTTCAAAACTGTTACGGTTTTTAAGGCTTCGGAAAAAAAGATCCATTAGAGTTACTCCAAAATAAAAAATAAGTTCGATAATAAAGATTTAAAATATACCGCCAATATGATTTAATAATCAATAAACATCTATTAACTCCATTAATGTACTCAAAGGCGATTTAGTTCGATAAGACAGTGTTCGAAATAATATTTATGTAATAAGAGAAAACTTTTGCACAGGATCAAAGACCGTCCAATAGAAACTTTAGTAAGCAAAATTGGATTGAATATGTACATAATTTATATTGTATCCCGAGAAATTATTTAAAACAGTCATACTGGTATTAAAAATTTTTTTGTAATTATTTTAATAATAAAAAATAAAAAATTTCCAAAAAAATATAAAAAATAAAAAAAATCTGAAATGATATAAAAAATTTTTCCAAATAGTAGGAACATTAAAAAAACGCATTTGTTCTCATATAACAATTTGGGGCCGTTAAACGTTTTCAAAAACACTATTAAGAATTCATGTGTAAACCATGTGTCATAACAATATCTAATATTACTTTAAGTGCATGACCGCACACGATAAACCTTTTGTTCATTACTTTCACCCAAATCATACCTTATTGCATTTCTCAAATATCCACATGTGCATTGCCACACATGATCAGTAACTCACTTATCAAATGCTTTGTTAAGTGATCAATACAAACAAGCGGCACTTTGTTACAATCAATTGTGTTACTAGATCCTTCTTAGATTTCATTGATATTTATATGCTATTATTGTAATGCAGTAAAATATATCACCTAAATATTCGACACCCCTTTATGTTTTATGACACATGCATTCATGACACTTTCTACTAGTACATATATACTTAAGTTCTAGTTTTAGTCTAACAGAAACAGTAATAAAGAAACAGCTAAACTTAAAACAACTGTGGAATGTTTTATTACTGATAGCAATATGTACATATATTTATATTGTATCCCGAGAAATCACTTTAATCAGTCATACTGATATTAATTTAAGTTATTTGTAATTATTTTAATGTAGAATAATAAAAAAAAATTCTAAAATTATATCAATAATTTTTCTAAATAGTAGGAAAATCTAAAATAAATTGCATTTGTTCTCATATAACAATTTGGGGCCATTGAACGTTTTCAAAAACACTAAAAATAATGGAACCAATTGAAAATAAAAAATTAAATGAAAGTGCAAGCTGGCTCCCAAATAAAACAATCAATACATTTTTAATTATGGATTGATTTCTCATGTTTGCTTGGAATATTTTTTCCATAGCGGTGTTATTAATACTTCAGAAGCAGCACTTTGTGCAACTTCTTTTTTCCTTAAGCTATTTCATTCGGAATCAATTCTTAAGACCATTTTTTATTAATATAAAAGTTTTAATATAAAAGTTTCACTCTCATTAAGTAAAAGAAGTCGAATTCTAGTAAATATATGTTATATATATATACATACATATATATATATATATATATATATATATATATATATATATATATATATATATATATATATATATATATATATATATATATATATATATATATATATATATATATATATTAATTTTTTCGACCTTAAGGTATGTATGTAATTTATTTTTAATTTTATTCAGGCTCTAGGTCATACATTTATTTTAGTAAAACTCCTTAGTTTTATTAATTTTTTTATTGATTTATTTATTCGATATTTCGAACACCATCGGTTCTCTTCAGCTTTGAGAATTTAAAATAAAAAGACGGCTTTACTCAAATTCCTCAAGAAGAGGACCGATAGTGATCGAAATATCGTATAAATAAATGACTAAAAAATTAATAAAAGAAAAGAGTTTTACTTAAATAAATGTATGACCTAGAGCCTGAATAAAAATATGTTATATTTAAATAATATTGAGCTTAAGGTAAATTTTTGTATCGTCTTTTTAGATTTTTTGTACATTTTTATTATTCAATATATTTAAGCTGTTATTCCACATGAAATATTTTTGGTTTAAAAACAGATTTTCGTAAATTTATTTTATGAATTTGTAATAAAAACATTTTTTGATGAATAGGGAGGGCAGTCTATTGTAAGATGGTACCTAGGGGTCTGTTCGTAAAGGTATCATTGCGATGCATCAGTAAATTAAATTGCTCTTATCTGCAAGAAGGAGAAAATTCGCCTTTCTGATAAAGTTTATAAATTTTCGAACAGGCTCTTTTGAAGGGTATCGAAATATTGGATTTTAATATATTAATTTTATTATGATAACTGACATTGATATCAAGATTAAGGTTATTTAAATGTAACAACACCTAATATCAACTTGAAAAAAATTTTCTTGCTACATGATAGTAAACTCTTACAAATAAAGAATACATATTATCATCTACTAGCTGAATAATTTTTTTGGGTGGCTATAGAGCACAATACAAGTTAATTTTTAAAATGTAGTCGACAACAAAAGTTCTAGCGAAAATTGATGTATATTTATCCTTTTTTATATATGTATGTGCACAAAATCATATATATATATTGATTCAAAATTGATTAAAAATTCGGTAATGGTCATTTTACTTGACAATCACTTCTTGCAAGGAATTTTCATTGTAAGTTGACTCGCAAGCAGCAAAAATGTTAGTAAAAAATGTGGGCGTATGAAGTTCTTTGAACTTGCACTTGCAACGGGGGGTAAAATAAATCAAAGGTCTAGGATGTATTTTTTTATAAAATTGAATTTGAATTCTTAGGTAGCGGGATTTTGCAAATTCTTTAAGACACCATCTAGTGATCCAAATGAACTAGTTTTAAATAAGTTTACAAACTTTAAAGTTTCATATTTCGTGGTTTTAATAAAACATTAAGTATTAAATATAAGTAATAAAAATTTTTTAATTTTACGATAAATATTATGGGTTAATTTTTATTAGTTAAACAATGAGAAATGACGTTAGATATCCTAAGGGCAGACAAACAATTTCAACAGAAGTGCATGAAAAACCCACCTACAATTTTGAAAATTGTCAAAAACTTTAATTCTATTCAAAATTCAGTTTTCTCAGAGCATGATGATGAATCGTCCAATTCAATTTTTTTAATACCTATATTTTTTAATTCGAAAACTATACCAGAAATAAATAAAAGTTAGTGATTTTGTAACTTAAAATTAAATCGATAAAATATAAAGAAAATAGTAAGACATGTCTCGAAAAATGTACAAAAGTGAAAAGTATTCCTAAACATTACGTTTTGATTTTGCATTTCAATTTAATGTTATATGATTCAAATGTTTTTCATTTTTTTGTTATTTTTTTTTAATATGCAATATTGAGTTCTCATATTGTATTTGATTTATGTGGCATAAACATCCGAGGTTGAACGTTTTCAAAGTGCTTAAACTTCACTGACGATTTGGTTTTAGCAACCAATGAAATGTCGGCATATGAAGAGCTAAAGCCACAACAAATTTTTTTTGATTTTTTTTTTTAATATAAAAATTTTCATTTTAACTTTCGTACGAATTCGATTTGTGAGACATTTCGATATAATTCAAATTGTAGCAAATACTATATTGTAGTGAATATGTAAATAACTTACCGCGAACAGCTTGACTAGCTTTATTCTTGTCCTTAATAATAAAGGCGGCAGTTATGAGAAAGAAAATGCCGCCAATAACCTCAACAAAGCTTGTTGAGAAAAGAGAATATTGTAGCGCCTCGAATTTGATTAAATCGGTATCCTGCAATAATAAAATATTTATTTTTATTAAAACTTTAAATTTAGTAAGACAAGCTTTTCACGATTACTTCTTTCATTAAAACTTTTCTGGTCAATAGAAAGTGTAGGAAAGCAACCATTGTAGAGTCGCCTGTTACGCGAAACACAAATATCCCCCAAAATGTTTATTGTATGAAAATTGTGTAGTTAATGAATTAAATTTTTACCTCTATTAAACTTAAATTTTGTGTCTGCAGTGAGACTGTTGTGGATGGCACAATCATTGCCGTTGGCTCCACTGCTGTAGTTGTTGAATTAAATACATCGCCGAGTGTTAGAGATAAACTTTCCAAGCTGCCAGCGTTCACTAACTCCGAGGCTCTATGGGCAGTTGTACGTAAATGTTTTTTAATTGCTTCTGAAAGCTGAAAGAAAGAAATATGATATAAATAATTACAGTTTCTTATTGATGGTTATTAATGGTGGTTATTGAAGGAATTAAAACTTTGTTTGTTGTTATAAAAAACACAAATAAACTAATTTTCCTACTTTACTAAAATAAATAAGATGTGATAAAAATAATTCTGGCAAAAAAAACCCGACTTTAATACAAAGAGCCAATCGAACAGACTACAAAACTGAAGCAACTATGGGGTAGTTTAAAACCCGACATAATCCGTTTCTAGTTTATATTTTACTCCTAGGAAAAATTCGAATACCTTCTTATATAAAAACTTTGAAAATAGGTCCACAAATGGTGGAGCACTTTTATAATCACTATTTCGGGCGGCTACATTGTCCGTCCGATTTCCAATTAAATTTCTGTAAAACCAAACTGCGAGCTACACTTTTTACTTAAAAAGTTTTTTTTTCAAAATCGGTCCATAAATGGAAAAGTTATACAATAATAGCCCACCCGATTTTCGAAAAAAAAAATTATGGAACCGAATTACAAGCAAATCCTTTCAAACAAAAAATAGTTTTGAAAATTGCTCCATAAATAAAGGATTTAATCAATATTTCGAGGAGTTAATCAATATTGCCCGTCCGATTTAAAACAAAATGATAGAGCCAACTTACAAGCAAACCCTTTTGAACAAAAAAAAAAATAAATAAACTTTTTCAAAAACATTTAAAAAGACGATAAAAATAAACACGAATTGATTGCAATTGTTAATGAGGGTTCTGAATGTCTTTAAAAAATTAACTATATTATCATATTCCCACAAGATTAATCATATCATCATAATCTCAACATATTGTTGCAACCGGAAGCCAATTAATTTCATGAACTGGGGGCAAGCAATTTCGGCATTCAATGTCAATTGAAATTTCAATCAAATTTTTCTTGAAATGTGTTGAAATTTCGATCGATATCGACCGCCTTAATTAGACCTCTGCTCATATTAAATTTTTAAATAAAATAACACTATTTGAACACCAATTAGAACTGCTTTTTTTACTTATTCTTGCATTTCCACTCTCTCTTTTTCATCTCTTTTATATTGTTTATTGGTTGAATTTGGAATCACCGCTGCAAGAACTGTAAATTCATCTCCATTTTGCAAATTTTTATGTTCTTTATGTGCAGATTTGAAAATTTCAGACCAAAAAAAAATTTCTTAGAAATACTGTATGTATGGAAAATTATTTTAATTTATATCTTATTACATTCATTGCTATTGTAAACTCATTTTCCGGGACAATAATTTTTTAGATCGGTAGACAGAGATCATTGTGATCAATTTGGAGACGTTTTTTTTAATATTTAAGACTTGTGCTGACGTTACTTCAATAAATGTTGGCAACGGTGCTTCGAATAGCTTCCGCGAGTTCATTGATCATATAGACTTACAGAGACATCAAATTTCTAGGAGAAGATTTATGAAATTATTACTTTCTATAAGAAAATACAGGTCAATTGAATTTATTGGACGAGCGCCCTGACTGAAAGAAAATATGTATGTATGTTCGGGAAAAAACACGCAGTCAAAATAAAATATCAAACTCAAACAATAAAAAACAATAGGTGTGTTCCAGAAAGTTTATAGTAAAATTCGAACAAATAAAAGACAATTTATACTATGTATATACTTTGAGATGCATTCAAGAACAAACAAAAGTACGGAAACGTAAAAATAAACAGATTTCTGTTAATGAGTGTTTACGTGTTTTTGCACTTAAATACATATACATATGTACTTATATAATTTTCACACAAAATGCTTTATCGCGAATCGTGATTTGCTGGATCAATAGACGAAAAAAAACTTTTAATTGATGAGCAAATTTAGCTGAAAAGATTATACATTTTTCTCTCACTTAAAATTGAGAAATCTAGTGATCTTGAGCAGCGTTGCCAGAAGCTTTGAGAAGAAATTCATCATATGCCGAAAAATCAAATTTTATGGAAAAAAAAACATTTTTTTTAATTTTTTTAAATAAATAAATATGTAGTACAATTACCATGAGACACAGCAATGAAAGTTGTACACAATTGAAATAAAAAATCATAATTTGAGAAAAAAAATCACTAAATCACATTTTGCATCAAAAATCATTAAAAATATGATAAAACGATCATTTTGGCAATGCTAGTCTTGAGTATCTTGATCAGATAATCAGATAACATAATTTCCGATTGCAATAAACTACCTGCAAATGCAAAGAAATTTTCGAAACGAATTGCAGAGTAATCACTACAAATTCAATTAATTTCGCAAGTATATCTAGTATTTTTTTTTAAATCTGCATTACTTTATAGATAGAGGCAGTTATAAGTTCAGCAACTTATAAGGAAATTTCACTATGTACACCGATAGTTTTAAAAGAATATTTTTTAACTTACCACTCCCACCAAGTATGGGCTACCAGCGTCTCCTAAAGCGTGTGATATTAATATTTGGAATGCTTCAGCCGTTGATCTGCGCGTGGGAACGACAACATACTAAAAACAAAATAAATATATTAGAAAATATTAAAAAGGCATAAATTAGTCCTAATAGTTTTTAAAGCCTTGCAACTTGACAACATTTAACTTATTGTGCACATAGTAAGCAACCATAATAAAAAGCTTTAGAACATTTCCTTAAACATGCACCCGTTACCAATTAATAAAATAATTTAGAACATATTCGTGTAAAAAGCATTCAAGAGATGGAGCCACACAAACATAACATCACAAGACCACACTCGTTTTGTTTGTTTTATTATTATACATGAGCTCACGTCTGTTAAACAGCTACATTTATATACACACATCAGTAACATTAACCTAATGTAGAAAGAGAGAGAGAGAAAGCAACAGCTGCTTTCAGTATTTACCATTACATTTTCTGTACAGCACTATGTAAAGTTTGTGATTGCATTATTTAGCATACGTCAGGGCAGCAATATGAATTGTGGCCAATTGTTGTTGTGTTGATCTGGCTTTATATCTTACATAAGCATTTCTCATTCAATGTGTTTTTAGGTGGTAACAAACAAAACATGTGGTGGCTTGGTTGGTTGTTTCTATATCTATCAATCGTTTAATAGAGATTTTAATTGTTATATATAAACTATTATAATGTTTACTGTTTAATTAACAACTACAAGCGTAAATGCAGAAATAGAATTCAAAGAAGGATGATAATAATTAGTTGCATATTGCCAAAATTGGTAAGGAAATGGTGTTCGTGTTCAATAGAAACTTACAAATTCATCAATTAAATTATTTGTCATTGTATATACCCTGAAGGAAACATAGGGACAAGTGTACCCAAGTCACCAGTTTTGTCGACTATTTTGGTGACTCATATGTAGACATCGTCCACGCAGTTGTCAACAGGTTTTTTTTTTTTTTTTTTTGATGTGCAGAGAAATTTCTGGGAGCACGCTTATGCCTCTTCATTTTTTTAGGTTAGGTTAGGTTGATCATTTTTTTAATTGCGTTTATTTGTTCTATGGTGAACCTTTCATCATTTATTTTAACTGAAACTGTAGGGATATATGTATATCAAAAATTGTTTACATGGACCCATTAGAAAGACCTCTTCAGTAGTGGGTTTTCAATTCATTCTTAAATTTCAATAGAAAGAAGCATTGTGTAGAGTATTTCAATAATACTGGTGACAATGTCTACAGAGAAGCACTAGTTCTACGGTCGTCATGTGGTCCCATTGGAACTAGTTCGTCAGTAGTTCCAATGCCAGTAGTGGATTTTCAATGACAAGTGCATGTTAAATGTCAACAGAAAAAAGCATTGGGTGGGGTATAATTTGTCACTAGTACTGGTGACTTTGTCAATAGTGAATCCACTAGTGAATCACTAGTGACATTTCCTTCAGGGTACTTATGTACATACATACATACATACTTACATATGCATGTGTGTATGCACTTGAATTCACTCAAAAACACACTACAAGAAATTTATGAAATCAACGGGCTCTCTCTGGCAGTTTGAATTAAGATTTGCACACGTTACTTTGGACTGAAAGAATTTTGGTAGGATTATAAGATGATGTATAGAATCGATTTGAATTTTTCATGAACAAATTTAAGCAGCAGAATAAATTTTTATTCACTTGAACGGCTCACAGCAACAATACAAAACTATTTCGAAATAAATACAACTTTAGCTTAAAAGTGTCGTGAAGGGCAATAAAATATATGTTGCTTTTGCAACAGTTACTTCCACATTATTCAACTTTTTTTTCTTTTTTGTATTCAGGCGACGACCTAGAATATATTAAGTTTTTCAATTTTTACTGTCCCACAACAATATCGCAAGAAGATGTTATTTCGTAAAATTACATATGAAGTAAAAACAAACAAAATTGTAAAATTTTGTTCTTGTTTTAAATGTAATTTAAAGAAATTTTTAAATTTGTTTTTGTTTCAAATGTATTTAATTGTACGAAAGAAAATGTTCTTTCGATACTGTGGGACAAACAGTTAATTTCTAATTTTTTGTTTCCTTCACTGACTATTCGAAAAAGAGTTTTGAAGCACATTTCTATTCTTCGTAATTTTACTTTCATGAAGCATATACTCGTAATATCATTGAAATCGTTTTACATACATATATTTTTTTAGTGATACTGTGCCAATTTCGAAGCTTATTGATATTTTTTATTTAAAGTATTTCTTAAGTTTTATTTCATTTTAGTTTACTTTGATGATTTTAATAATTTTTTGTCAGTGTTTGCCCTTTTTTGATCGTAAATCAATTTATAGGCTTGATTCTGATTTTACCATTTTTATTTTTATCGGTTTTCATAATTTCCATATTATAAACTTATTTTCCGAGACTTGTCCGGGTTTTATATCTTTAATTGATTTCAACCAGTTTTTAAACATATTTAAAAGTTTAGTACTTTTTACAATTTCTTGTAATTTCTAATATTCAAATAAAAGTGTGTATGTCCCCTTAGTGAAATTTAAATTATCTAGCAATTGGACAAAACGAGAACTAATTTATAAAAAGTGTCAGCAATGTCTCACAGCTTACTTATCGATACGTAACTTTCACATACTTTAAAAATTTTATAGTACATTTTGGGTCGTATGTTAAATCGTAATTGGTTTCGTTTAAGAATGTCTAACTTTGTTCAGTTACTTTGCAACAAATGTCTTGCAACTCGCTTTATACTAGTATAAAAACTTATTCAACAATTTTATAAGGTATTTGATAGTTTTGTACAAAAGAGTTACAAATAAATGTTTGTATATAATATGTAATACCATACATCTATAGTATTTCAGAGAATTTCAGATAAATGTACAAAAATTGTTACCACTTAATGAGAAAATTGCTAAAAAATGCAAAAGTTCTGTTCTTTGGTGGCAATCAACATGTATTATTTGAAATAGTATCGATGAGAAAACAATCTATCATGTGATGCCAATTATTTGCGCCAGAAGCAAATAAATAAAATTTGTGAAATTTTCAAATAACAGCAGTATGCAACAAAGTCAATATACATATACATGTACATACATATGTACATATATGTACGTGTTTATGTGCATATACATACATGTTTATGTACCCTATCCATAAACGTTATTGTTTGTATTATTTTTTGATTCTTCATTGCAGAAATAATTGTGTATTGATATAAATGTTACTTTTGATTTCAATTTTATTTTTTATTTGGCGCCGCTTTTTCAACATTTTAATATTGAATTTAAGGTAATTTGTTTTATTACAATAAAGGGTCGATATCGATAAATGTAATCTATAAGTGATCTCACGAGTGATTATTTCTCTATTTGCGCCTGAGATGTGAAGTTTTCAGCGGAAAAATAAAGTTAAGTGCTCAGTTGAGAAAAATTTAATTTACATTCCTAACTGAATATTGCCTTGTTTATTTTGTTTTCCTAGTGGAATAAATTTGTAAAATGTAAACAAATTACGAAAGTTCGAATCGAAAATTGAAGTTATGATACATACAGCCAACTTCACACATAGGCCACAAAATGTCGAATAACAACTCTTAATATCCTACTTAGACTTGGGGGAAATATGGAGAGTAGTACATACTTTAACTACTTTCTACCAGCTGAATTAAAACTTGCGCAAGTAAAATTGGCCTATCCAAATTTGGTTGAATAAAGTATTTATGTACTCGTATAGAGAAAACATTAAGCTCGGTAAGGAATACATCGAAATATGTAAAACAAAACAAAAAAAACATTACATTTTTGCTTTTAATCAGTAATATTATATTTTAATAGAAATGTGAAGAGTCTGTCCGTGCTGTCATGCATTTTTGCTTTGTGGCGTTGAAGACAAAAATCCTGGTATTTCTTCATCAGTCTTCTCGTATGTCGACTACTCTATCGAGAAATTTTATGAAACTTCAAATACAAAGCAGCAAAATGTCTTCGTATACGTTTTGATTGAAATTAACAAAATATCGCAGAGGTCAGACTGTATTTACATTAGGAATTTTTCATGAAATTCGTTTCGTGAAAATTTATCTATTTTTCAATAAAAGGTTGTAAAAAATCCTATAAAATTTCATGTGTTGCCTGCGAGTTTTGTTATCTCGTTTGCTTCAATATTAATCCTATCAGTGAAGTTGCATGCAACAACTTTCATAAAAAAATTTTATAGTGTAAATCCAGTCCTAGTTTTGCTGAAAAACATTTTATATTACTTTCTTTTCTGACATAAATATTGTATATGTATGTTTTATCTTTTCAAAAATTAATTCGATTTTTTGCGTAATTTTTTGTGAGACTTTTCAAACTTAAAATGTATTTCGAAAAATTATATTTTAATACTTTCCTTCGTAATCCTTTCAAAAATACTTATAGAATTAAGAAGTTCTTTTATTTCTTTCATTTCATTTGTCTATTTTGTTTAAAAGAATTTTTAGCCATGAGTCGTAGCGTTTGCTTAGTTGCAAGTGAATCTATATTTTTTTAAAGCGTTACTTAAAATTTATTTGTGCAACAATATTTTATATGGTACAGTTTAGTTTGCATTGTTCGTGAGTTTTGAGTTTTTGGAAGTGATGTGCGGTTTTTTGTGCATTTTTTTGTGACGTGTTTGTTAAAGGTTTGAAGAATTTTAGTTACATATTTACCAACACCATTTATCATTTACCAAAAAAAAAGGAAACTTATAATGGATTAACAGAGCCATTAATACAATAAATTTCTACAATTACCAAAAATTATTACATAATTACAAACTAAATTTAAAGAGCCAAAATATATTGAGCTGCTAAAGCGTAAATATATACGTGACCTGTGTAATGCAGAAAAGTACGTGAGTGTCAAAATTTGATTTACAGTACTGGTGGAGGTCCCAACCAGCCACCAACTGTACGAGTACCTCTCTTCATAATAAATCACATTCAGCACTAATTCAGCACTGGGTTATTAACTTGAAATTTCAAAAATCTGGACTGTATTTCTACCTTGAAACAAGAAGTGTAAAAAAAAAATCGATGTTAGGAAAAGTTTCACACCGACGCAAGGCTACACAATATTTTCAAAGCTGTTAATTTTTAAATAAAAAAGGCACTAAAACAAATATTTTAAATTATTTCAAAAATTGTTTTTTTGTTAACAATAACCAACTCAGCAGTGCACTTCAACCAGTTTGTTCAAAGCAGTTTAGTCTCGTATGATTATATATTTAAAAACCTTCGAATAATATATGATAATTTAATAGTATATGAAAATTATCAAATATATAACCACATTTATATTCACTATTAATTTATATTCACTATTAATTTATATTTCTTCCAACCTGTATACACTCAGTCGCCTTTTGGTGGAAAATGATTTTCTTTTGGGAAATAGATTGTTAAATACTGCCAAATTCGGATATAAGAAAATTTCAGGAAGTGGTCTTCGTTTATGCAAAATTTTCGTTTAAGCGGGCTTCGGGTATAAGAACACCTTTTAGTTTAAACGAGTTAAGCTCTTTAAAAATTTTTATTTAAAACGAAAACAGAAGGTATGATACATACTGAAAATAATATACATATTGTGTATACATATGTATTCTGATTTCAAATTAAAATTTATGTGCAAACTGAGATTTCATCGATTGCATTTAATAAATATGATTAGAAGAGCCGATACGCCCTGGCGTTTCATCTGGGGTAAATAAATAATATTTTTTTTCCTTTTAAATGATGTTTGTTTCATATAATCCTGTACTTTTACAAACAGATTGTGTCTCGTTTAAACGAGATTTCGTTTAGGAGGATTTTCTTCTAAGCGTATTTAAGTCCTTTGAAATTAATCAAAAACAAACGTTTGGAAACTGTGTATTCTTACAAACGATTTTTCTCTTTTAAACGGCGTTCGTTAAACCCGATCTCACTGTAATCACTCGTTTTTTAAAATCGAGTGATTTCAAAAGAAAAATAGAAAAATTAGTGTTCCGTAAATCGTGCGATTTAGTGCATTCGAAGTTAAATTCGAATTAATTATTTTAAAAATCAAGAACGTTCAAAACGGCTATAAATCAGCTTTTATTTCAAAAGGGTAATAATATATGTATATATAAATGTTGTTTAAGAAAAGTGAATTTATTATGATGCCTATAAAAAATTTACAAAAAAAAATATTTATATCCAGGTAATTTTTCTGCATACTTTGGAGAAAAATATGAACAAACTACAGAGTATCTTTTGAACTTATATCTTTTAACTTAAATGTATTAGAACGCATGTAATTTGATTAAAATCAATAAAATGGTGTTCCAATTTCATACGCTATATATTTCTGTTGTTTAACCTAGATGTATTAGAACGCACATAATTTGATTAAAATCAATAAAATGGACTTCCAATTTCATGTGTTCCTTCAATTATTTATTATAATAGCAATATGTCTGATTTACTTTCGATCAGATTTGTTTACTCGATTTTAAAACCGGTAAAATTATGTGAATCCGGTTTATAGAATACCAAATATGTAAATTCATTTAAAAAAATTAGAAATTTGTTCGGAGTCAATTTACAGAATATTCGAATTACAATTGTAACAAAATAAACATTTATATGTAATGTTTTCAGCCATTAAATTTAACGTATAAATCAATAAAACGTATCAAAATTATTCGGGATATTCTCCCAATTGATTACTATTTGTATTGTGTTAAGATATTTGTATGCCTGCATTTCGTTGGAACTAACACCAACCCATCAGTAGAGATCAATCATCAGGTTTGAAAAGCATTCAACCTCGAATACTTAATAATTACTTACGAGACAACGAAATTGCAGAAGAAAAAAACCTTGAGTTGGCAATATAGTCCTTATTGTAGGAGAATATTAAAGTACAGACATATGAAGAGATAAAACCTATGAAAAAATTACCTATGCACGTAAAAACAATGGAAATTTCGATGCAACTTTAAGGAAAATAGTAAGAACTAAAATATCCCCCACTTGTCCCATCAAAACATTCATTTTTGAGCGAATGAAGTTGGATTCTAAAAAAAATTATTATAGAAAAAAAGGATTAAACACAATGGGATGTTATTATGTTTAACATGCAAGATTTTTTTGCAAAAAGTAAAAAGATTGAAATTTCAAGTTAATATCCCTACGAGTATTTGTTGCATTAGAGAGATATATACTCACATACATACATACATACGAGTCAATGTATTTATTGTCTTTTTTTAAAGACAAGTGGGCAACAACAAAAAAATATAGCATTTAAATTTCAAATGTGTACTTTTTTTGTTGTTAACAAATGACGCATTTTTCAAATTCAAATAATACGACGAATATTTTGGCTCTCTAATACTATATTGTTTTTAACTACTGTACATCAATTAAATAATTATATCATTGTTAATTAAAACAGCAAAAAATTACATTCGTTAAAATATATAACAATAAAAACAACATTTACGTATTTGATTTAAGATTATAAAACTGAAAAATTCGAAACAGGAAATTAAATATCTTACCAGCAAAATATCAGCAACAATGGCCCAATTCATATTTAGCGACATTTGTCCGAAAAATATTAAAACATATGTGGCAAGCGTATTTTCTGTAACTATTAGCATGGCACCCGTTAATAGGGGCACACTGAATATTAATCCAAACGCGCATATTAGAGGATCGGCGGTAGGAAAACGTTTGCCCATTCGTTGGGATAAAAATGAGCCTAAAGGTACACCAATTATACCTGCTACCATTGTTATTGCACCGAATTTGAACGATACACTATTGTTGCAAAGTGTATAATGTTCGGTTTCATTCAAATAACCAACCATTGAGGAAGAAAGAATAGAAAATAAGATGTTTTAGATAAGTAAACAGAATTTTTGAAGTTAAACCAAATAATTGGAAAAATATACTTTGAAAGTAGCGTTCGTACAAGCAGTTAATTTTAATTTAACGTTTCTTATCGAGAAAACGTGATGGTAAAATACTCATATGTGAACCGCAGTTGTATGGTCTTTCTTTCCCTTTCTCTGCAACTAGTTATTGAGTAACAAAATGAATTAGTCTTACCAGCAATATATCAGCTACAATAGACCAACATAGATTCAGTGATAATTGAGCACCAAATATAAAAAGGAAACATAGAGCAGCATTATTCTGGGGCAACACTAAAGCCATATACACCATGGGTGATGATATAAGCAGTCCTGCGGCACAAATGTAAGGATCACAATTCTCAATTTGTACTCTTAAACGTTGTGCCAGGAATGATCCCAAGGGTACTCCAATTAGCCCAGCTAACATAGTAATCATGCCAAACTTGTACGATACGCTAATATATATACATATGTTTTTCTTTTTTCGTAAAAATAATCTGTTCTCCAATTTTAAATCTCGTTTTATACGAGAGTTTATGTTTTCAAAAATAATTCACCCTTATTCTACTTGGCAACGGCAATGGAAGACAACGGCGTTTTTCACTTTTTGTTGCAAATCGGTATTCCAGTTGGCAATATTGCCATTTAACATATGTTTAGTATTCTGGAAGCAAAATTGACGTTGATGTTGTCTGTAAATGCCTTTGGTTATGTCGTCTTGAGTTGCTGTTGTATTAAATTGATGTTGTCTTAAAATTGCGGACGCCAAATAGAATAAGGATGAATATTTAAAATCCTTCAATACTTACTCATTTTGTATTAGATTTTCATTGCCTGGTTGCATTTTAAGACCAAGATAGATAAATTTCGGTGCCCACCAGGCCAATGCACCGGCCACGAAAGCTACGCAGGTGAAGCCACCCGTTGACAACATGAAGGATTTATTTTTCAATAAATATTTCACATCCTCACTATAGGTGGTATTGGACATATTATGGGAGCCTTCACTTTCCCCCCGTTCGGGATCCTTGATCAACCAAAGCAATGCTACAGCCGTAATACCCAAAATAGGTGTAACCCGCAAAGCCCAACGCCAATTGTCCGCCAAGTAAGCAGTTTCCGAACCAACAATGTAGCTGCAAAAAATACATATGTACATACGTATAAGAAAAGTGAAATAGAAAAAAAGAAGTTCACAGTGCGTTCGTTGACTTTTGATCAGTTAAAATAATAAACTATTTCTATAAAACACATTTAGTTTCTTATTACTATTGTTCATTTCAACTTTTCAATTATAAACACATTTTATAAAGATTTTATGCAGGTCAAAGGGTTCGGATTTCAATCACGTAACTGTAGATGGTTCACTCACGAAAAACAAAAAACAATGCATCAAATCAACATCAATTTAGATTCAGAAAATAATTACACATTCACATAATCAAATGAAATTGACAGTTTCTGAGGAGGCTTAAGATTTTTATGCATGGAACTGTCCAGTTGATTGGTTAAATTTGCTACAAACTTGGGTTAATTGATAGTCAATTAAAAAAAAAAAACTTAATTCAATTTAAAATGACAATTACTTTGACATTATCACTTTCGAATTGCTGACTATATGAAATTAAAAATATGTACATTTATGTATATTAAATATTCCCACGTTTGCAACAAAAAAAAAATCATGACGTGCAACAAATTTTTATAAAAAGGTACATATGCCAGAGATAACAGTACTCAGAGAATTGCCACTGCTACTCTTCAACTTGACCATGAATGGATTTATTTAGTTGTCACTCACTGTTTACTTACCCAAAGCCAGATCCAACTGGTATGGCAAAATAGAACATGGCCAGCATTTTTGAGCGTAAGTCGTGAACAAATAAATCTGAAATAATTGTTGGAGCTATGGTACTATACGAGGCTTCACCGACACCTACTAATGCCCGGAATGTAATAAACCAGCCAAAACTCTTCATGAATGATCCGAGCAATGTAGTGGTAGACCACAATAATACGCCTATAGCCATTATCAGTCGCCTCGAGTACCGATCACCCAAATAACCAAATATGGGTGCACATATCATATAGGAGAACACAAATACTGTCTGCAGAAGACCGCCGTCATCATCGCCTATATTAAAATCGTGCTGTATATCCTCCAGAACACCTGAAACAGCAAAAAAAAGAAATATGTGGTCAGAAAAGCAATCGTAATATTTTGTAAACAATAGTTTTTTTTAACATGAAAAATACATTCGGCCTTATTATATTTGGCGAAATTCGCCTACGACTCCAACGTTTTGTACTAGATTAAAGAAAAATGTTGCTCGATATCTTTAGTTTAGTACAAACTGTCGAATTTTCAGTAGAAAATCGCCAAACACGATAAGGGACATTTATTTTATGATTAAAAATTTTATCCTAGATATACAAATATATGGGGTATTCCGATCTGCGACAGTTGATAGCGGCCATATTGTTGAACTGACATCTGTGAAATTAGCTTCCATTTATTGATTAGGTTTTCCCAAATCACCAATGCGGGATAAAGCATTCAACAACTCGTGTAAATGAAAAAATTATTTTACCAAAAGGATATTCTCTTCGGGCAACGTTCCGAGCGTTTCGCTCGTTCATCAGCGATGAGGCCCATTTCTGGATGAAACGATATTAATCTACATGAGATTCAATGCGTCCAATGCATTGCGAAAAATTTTATTTTTGGTGTAAATTTTTGGTTGATGGCGTCCTCGGTCCATATTTCCTTCAGATCGACGTTGACCAGGTTATTACCTAATTTGAATGTTATGGACACCAAACACAGATACATAAACGCCCTGATGGCAGTTTGCGACCATCGAAAACAACACCGTATCGTTCTGCTAGTGTATTAATAGGCTTTTTCTTTTCTTTCTCAATAAAAATAATTCTGGAAAAACCAATTAATCTGAATTAACAAATTCAGTAATTGAACTCGAGCCAGACAAATAAATTTCAATTTTACCAATACGTGTAGTTCGAAAAGTTAAATCATTTAAATTAAATCATTTAAAAATTGTGTCATAAAATTTGTTAATTTAATTGTAAAATAGCGAAATATCGGAAATAAATAAAATCAAACTATTTACATATAACATAATTGACGTAAAATTCATTGATTAAATAGTAAGAAAAGATTTAAAAAGGTCGAATAAATTTGCAATAATTAATTACAAAAATTTACGAAAAATACTGTTTTAGCTTAATTTCCTAAAAAATACATAAAATACACTTAGAGTTACTTTGGAAGCAATGAAAATGTTATTCACTGTTTACAGATAAGTGACTGGGCAGATTTTTAGGAAACGTTTTTAAACTTTTTATATGTAGATTGATTTCTTCGTCATTTATGAAGCGGAATGCTCCAGAAGTGATGTACTTGGAATATATTGTGCTCCCTAAAGCAGAAAACTAACAGCACAGAAACGGATGAAGGGGAGCCTGGCATACAAAACAATTGTAAATTAAAGTGCATCTGAAATAGTTTGTCAGTGACAGCCTTTAGAATAAATACGAATTAAAGTGCAGTCAACGAACGTAATCGATCATAAAACTGTGTGGATAGGAGCGTGGAAGGGCCACCTCAAATTCCAAGTAGAAACTAATTATCGTACACTTTTTAGACTAAGTCCGAAGGTCACATGTTCAACTAATGCCGCAGACTTCGGATTTTTCTGCAGACTAGCCAGGTAGCTGGTAGTTTGTATTTGTTAATTAAAAAAAAAAAAATAATAATAATAATAATAATTGTTTTACCTCTAACCGAGTGTGCGCAGCATAGCAGAAAATTTATAGAATAATAGGGGGACCAATACCCCAATTTAAACTAATAGTTAATTTAAGAAAAAAATATTAAAAGTGAAAAAAATATTAGTGTCTTCAAAGGAAATGCATTAGATTATGTAAGATATAATAGAAATAACACCATGTCAGTCAATAAATGAAATTATAAAATTAATTATAAGTTAATTAAAGTATAATAAATACTACTACTAATTAATATTACAAACACTTTATTGGTGAGAGTCCTCTACCAAAGCAATAAAAATTGTAATTTAATATAAATAAAAACTTAAATACAATTAAAGGCAAAGATAGATTATAGTTTCCTAATATTTTTAAACTTACCAATCGGTTCGCATTGGTTAAAGGCCTTATCATACATACTACTACTGCCAATAGTTCATGAAAATAACAAATTATGACTGCTTAGAAGAACTAAGATTGAGACAAATTTCCGAATAACACATTTACAAATAAACCAAAAACTTCATTTACAAATAATATGAAAAAAAAACGTTTCGAAGAAAAAAGCTCAATGCAAATGTCTGAATATTTTACAGAAAACTACAGTTTACAAGGTGGTATCACTACGCCGGGTGTCTTATACTCGTACATAACGCACGTCAAAAAATGTTTTTGTTTACATATTGTCACAGAAAATTAAAGCCACCCCATATTACAAGACAAGCAGGGTCGCCTTTCTTAATAAATCTGGTGTGTTGGGTGCAAATACGTCCCCTTACAAATAACGATGTTGTAAATAACGATTTTGTTAACATGCCCCATCTGCAAATGCGATTAAAGGCGCTAACTAACTGATTTGTACTAACGCAACATTTTTTTCTCTCATGTAAAATGTTTAAAATGTAAGGTAGGCCAGATGGCATTTTCTCTGACGATATCCTGTTGTTTACATTTATTATTCGTAAAAAAAATTATATCCAACCAAGATGTATAAAGAACTACAACAGCAAAAACAAACGACATGAAAATCAATACACTTTTTGACAAATACGTATCGCTTTATTCCTTAAATTCATATAGTCTATTACTACGTTTATACGCACGTCTTATTTGCAAATAAAAAAGAAGAATGTTGCCGTATAACTTTTTTATTGTAACTTATTAACTCACTTAAACAAGTCGTGAATAACGACACTATTTGCAAATAAAAAGTAATACGTTGCCACTTCATAAACGTTTTTGTGTTTTACTTACCAAACAATCATATTTTCGTCACATGGCATCACTAACAATAACACAAGTTCTGTATGCAATTTCCCGTATAAACAGTGAATTAGTTATTTGCAAATAGTTCTATTTGCAAATAAGACGTGCGTATAAACGTAGTATATGACATTTGGGCAAACGCGTTTATCATAGTTTGTGAAAAAAAAGGTATCCATGTTTTTTCTCTCATTCTCACACACATACATATATACACACTAATAAAAAAATATCGCAAGCTCTAGGAAGAAAGAAAAATTTCATCGACAAAAAGTGAAGTTTGCAAACGTAAATCCAACTTCAAAAAATAAAAAGAAAAGTTGCATCAACAAAACTTGATATGCAAACTCGTTCTTATTCACCTTGTTTTTTACTAAGACTAGGTTTGCACTGGCCATTTTTTGTAATGAAATTTGTTGCATGCAACTTATTTCATTTTTTAATGGGAGTTATATTAAAGCAAATGGGTGGTAACGCATATGATTTATTACATTTCCATTTATTACATGCTTGAAAGAGTTTCTTAAACGAAGAAATTGTGTTTTTGGTGAAAAACAATATATTTTTAAAACAGGTAACGAACTACTTTGGTTACAAATTGATACTAGTAAAGCGTTCACTTTTTTATATTTTTGAAAATTTGGGCAGTAATTTTTTTAATTTTACCGTTACATTCTCATTACAAGTTTTCACTGCAAAAGTACATGAACAAACCTATTATTTAAGTCAGGTGTTATTGACACCCGTAATGTACAAGTATTTCCACAAAGAAATATGACAGTTTTTGTTGTATTATTGTACTTGTAGTAATTGCGCTACTACTACCTGTTAAGTAAATGTATGTACATATGTATTTTGCCACGGTTGTTTTTGAATACTAGAAATATAATCATTATGGAAATAAAAATTTGGATGTATGTATGTTCATCAATGTCTCACCTTAATTCAATTTGTTTAACAATTTATGTTAATTAATACATGAAATTTATTTAACAAATAATTAAATGTACTCGTACATAAGTACATAAATATGTATGTATACATACTTATAACAGCAAATTAGCATTGAATATAATTCGATGCTAAACTGGAATAGAAAAACAATTTGAAATTTACTAATAAGATGCAAGTAATCGACACCCATACTAGTAAATATTTCAATATGCACTATAATTTCAGCTTGAATTTTGTTGTTAACAGATGCATGTACTTCGGAAATGGACACAACTTTAAAAGAAATAATTTTCTATGTATTAATATATACATACATACATATGTATGTACATACTGAAATGACCATTGTTTTCATAACTATTCATTAATTTTTATAACCCAATTTTGTTGTATTATAAGTTTATGTTGATTAAAATTGACAAAATTACTTTCGATGAAATCTTCCGAAAATACTTATGTACGTACATTAGGTTGTCCCAAAAAAGATTTATTTTTTGGATTTTCATGAATGATCAATCGCAATTTGAAAGAGTATGGGGTGAAGTATTTTTGAGATTTTTTTCAGAATTTTCGGAAAAGGTTTAGAGGTCGCTCAAGTCGAATTTTTGCCAAAAATCGGTTTTTGGCGGCCGTTTTTTCAGTTTTCTTCATAACTTTGCCAAAAACTACGATTTTTTACTTTTGCTTAAAAGAAAAATGTCCAGGCTTTATTTCTATGTGCAAAAACTATATGTTTTCGCAAGGCATTTGTTTATTTAGGTACCCTACATTACAATCTTTTATAATTTTTCCAAAATTTTTGTAAATAATGCTTTATAACTTTTAAAATTTCTATAAAATTGAAAAAAAACTAATGATGCAGTTTGAAAGATAAACTCATTTTAAATAATTTAGAAACAAAAATTTTTGAATTTGCTTTTACCGTTCCTGAGTTATACCTGCTTTTAGCTTTGTACTCAGTTTATGATATTATTATAATTTATTATTTTCCAGTTACCACTCATAACCAGCACACAAATAAAAATCAAATCTTTTGTTTTGGTTTGTTCAAAAAACCAATAAATTCTGAAAATCTGTTTCAGAAGCTGCGACATTGATGTAAGTGTTAGCCAAAGCCACACCTCGATTTGCCACATCATTTACCACTTTTAAATATTGAACTTTGTTCTTTAAATATTAAATTTTCAAATTCTTTGGAACCTATAGTAATCAGTTGGCCGATAAATTAGATTTAAAATCGGTTTGTGCATATAAAAGTCCAGCTCAGATCCTGGTTATAACATCGCAAAAGTTGCATGCTCAAAGAGTTCAATTTAGAGGGAACGTATAAAACAGTGACAGATTGTTGCAGATTCCATTAAAATTCGTTTGAGGACTCAAATTACATAATAGTATATTGGGATAGAATAATAATGTCCGACTTAAAGAATAAAAAGAAAAAAAACTTATCGTATCTCTATTAGTATAATCGGAAATTCAGACTCCAAGCTCCTGGGAGTAGTACCACTTTCGTCGGGAAGGGGAAAGATCAAGCCGACGCAGTGTTTAAAATGCCAGAAATGTGGGCATTGAAGTACATCGTAGGGTATAATTCAGGAACAGTAAAAGCAAATTCAAACATTTTTGTTTCTAAATTATTTAAAATGAGTTTATCTTTCAAACTGCATCATTAGTTTTTTTTTTTCAATTTTATAGAAATTTTAAAAGTTATAAAACATTATTTACAAAAATTTTGGAAAAATTATGAAAAATTGTAATGTAGGGTACCTAAATAAACAAATGCCTTGCGAAAACATATAGTTTTTGCACATAGAAATAAAGCCTGGACATTTTTCTTTTAAGCTGTGTTCTCAAAAGTAAAAAATCGTAGTTTTTGGCAAAGTTATGCAGAAAACTGAAAAAAACGGCCGCCAAAACCGATTTTTGGCAAAAATTCGACTTGAGCGACCTCTAAACCTTTTCCGAAAAGTCGGAAAAAAATCTCAAAAATACTTCACTCCATAAGCTTTCAAATTATGCTTGATCCCCAAAAAAAATTTTGTTTTGGGACAACCTAATGTACATACATACATAAGTATGTACGAGTGAAAAAAGTTGTTGACCTGATTATGCACAAAGTCTATTCGAATTTTTCTTTGTACATGTTTGTATGCACATATGTATATACATACATATGTAAGTATGTATATACATGTGCATATATGTACATATGTATGTGGAAGTATGTATAAATCCATAATAAATTATTTTATTGTATAATATGAATTAAATTTTAAGACCAACGAATTTCAAATGGCTTTTTTATTTCAACGCCATCAAATTGCAATTTCGCAGCATGTTTTATGAGAAATCTTAAACGTAGTAGGTAGTATGTACGTAATACGTAGTATGTACATACATACTTATGTACATATGTATGTATGTATGCATACTTACGATATTTATGAAAATTATTAATTGTTTTTGGTGTTTTATGCGTTGCCGTACTTTCCATGCGATAGTGATAAAAATTGGCCAACTTGTTGCTTGCACTTGCGCGAAACTTATTGTCATTATTATGACCTATCGTTGTCAATGCCTACTTATAACCGCACGAGGATTATAGGCACTGGATTTCTTTATGTTTGTGTATGTATGCACTTTGATAAAATTCGGCACTTTTTTACAGGATTTAGTAAGAAAAGGAACACTGAAGATGGCACATAGCAGGAACCGGTCTGTTTACAAACTAAATTTTACGTGGGATGACGGAAAATCATTAAAAACTTTTTTAAGCGATAAATACACTAGAGCCCCGACTTGCGTCGTCCCGATTTGCGTCGTTTCGATTTGCGTCGCTTTTTAAAAACTGGAAAATTTCGATTTGCGTCGTTGCAATTTCAAGTTGCGTCGTTTTGACCCCGATTTGCATCGTTTTGATTTCGATTTGCGTCGTTTTGATTTCGATTTGAATCGATAAAAATTGGTAAATTGTTTACTACAGCATTGTGGATTACCATTTTTAGCATTTGTAGTGCCTGATATAGCATCTTTTCTGTCTTAGTATTTTTACAACTTCTGGCCTGTACATTAAGAAGTTTTCAAATTGCGTAAAATAAGGTGAATTCCATTTTCTTTGTTATATAATTGGTGCTAAGAACAACTGTCTGGTTATGGTAAGAATTTAGCGTGTTATTTGTCAAAATCATCTGAAGAGAGCTCAATGTAAGCTAAATAAATTAAAATTTTGTAATGTATCTACTTTTTATGAATATACGTACATATATACATATGTAAATGAATTTAATTTTTATTATGTTTTTTCTTAATTTATTGTTTTATTTCTTTATAATAATTATAAACATGTGTTGAAGTAAATGAAATAAATAAAAATATATTCATACTTCAAAAATAAATATTTTTTTGCTTTTTTTGAATATTTTCCCCAATAAATTAAATTTCAGTGCATTTATATACAAAAATGTGATTCGATTTGCGTCGTTTCGATTTGCGTCGCGTTTTTCCGGTCCCCATTAACGACGCAAGTCGGGGCTCTAGTGTAATACCATTTTCAAGGGGTAATAGAAAAAACGAGTGCCCAAAATTTTAAAGAAAAAAATTGGGTGGTTCTAACACTTTTCAGTTCTCAAAATTCGGTTTTCAATATTGCGTCGCTATTTAGAGCGAATATTATTTCTAATAGCTCGAGTACTGGGCTTTAATCTTTTAATGCGAAATAAAATTTTGGACGTCATTCGTGCATAAAATTTCAAAAATTATAATTCTTTCCTTCGCGCCCAAAAATAAACATATATACAAACATATGTATGTACATATGTATATGTACATACATATTTACGTAGCCAGTTAAAGTTCGGTTAGAAAATAAATTTAAAAAATAAATAAAAAAGTTATTACCCTAATGTACGTAATACGTAAGACGGCTTATTAATATCTAAATGCTTGTTGGCTCTGTGAGTTTTTATCTAGATAGAAAACGCAGAATTCTTTCGTTTTTTTCGCGCTAAATATGTCAGTATGTAACTAGATGTGTTTGTATGTATGTACATATGTACATATGTACATATCAATGCACATATGCTGTATGTATGATTTCAACCGGCTTTTTGTAAACAAGTTTGCGTATTCAATTTGTGTTCGTTTAACTTTTATTTGATTTTATGACTTGTCTATCATTTTGTCTGGCTGTAAAAAGGGGTTTTGTGATGACTAGCAAGTTTGACTATGTTTACGATTCAATCTCATCTCGTCTGTGTCAGTAACAACAAATAATTTTCGCTTTTTTATTTACATTGAACGACTGATGGATGGATAAGACAAGGTTTGTACAGTCTTAGGACGATAATTCTAAACATATCGCCTTAATTGGAAAATTTCCAATTTTAGTGCACTTGTTTTTCAATGGAACTGCATCTGCAATATTTTGCAATATGGAACACGATTTTAGCCGCTTTTATACAAAATGGTGCATTTCGTTTTAGTTAAGAGTTTTGGGGAACATACAAACTTGATGTATTAAAATATGTACATCTCGATCATTTGTAGCAACGACTAATAAACGACTTTTACAGAAAACGAAAGTTTACAATTTACATATTTTTTTAACGACCGCAGTGCCGACTTCATTGGGTATTCCATTCTAATGCGGCTCTTGTAACGGAGAGTATGGACTATCCATCTCCACTTTCTTCTTTTTGTTTGACGAGCTACTGGTTCTTCTTTTGTTAACCACCAGAGTTCAGTGTTTGTGATTGTATTTGGCCAAAATATACGAGATATTATTCGTAGACACTTGTTTATAAATACTTTGAGTCTCTGCGCTATAGTGTTTGTCATCAGCAAAGTTTCGCATCCATAAAGAAGTGTGGATTTTACGCAAGCGTTGAATATGCTGACCCTACCTTTTTTAGTCTCCTAGACACATCTTCCTCCACGCCGCCATCAATTGACATCATGCATCCCAGATAACAAAAGTGCTTTACAAATTTAATCGTCTGGTTTTGTATTCTGAATTGGTTATCGATGACGTTATTAACTCGCATTGCATGTGTCTTTTCAATGTTTACATATTTCTAAACCAGCGGCCCTTGCTAACTTGACTATATCGTCCTTTGCTTTGCATGTCCATGTGCGAAACGAGGCAGATGTCGTATGGCGAAATCCAAGTCTTCCAGATATCTGTGAAATCCCCACACAATACCACATTTGTTTGTCAATAATTAACGTTTGCAATAACGATTAGATGATTCATTAATTTCTTGTTAACAATTTCAAAAATATTTTTTCGTTAACTTTTTCGATTTTGAATCACAAGTTTAAATAATATACATAATTATATCATAAAAATATTGTACATATGTACATACATATGTAAGTAAGTATATACATTTGCTTTAAATTTTTTTTAATAATTTTCTACAACAACAACATACGTTATTGACAAAAGAGGAAGTGTTTCCACTGAACAACTCTCTTTTATCGTTTCAGTAACAACACACAAATTATTGCCGATTAGATAACAGAAGCGCATACCTGAAATTTTTTTACTGAATAACAAATTCAACAATTTTGTTGTTAATTTTTGATGGTTTTTTAAATCGGCTAGTGAGTATGTATTACTAACCTAGACCTACTGATCCACTGACCTACTGTTTTTATAATATATTTGAATAGTTAAATTGTTTGTTACAATGCCGCGGGCATTAAAATAAATAAATAAATCGATTTCGAAAATAGGCTCTAATAATTAACTAAAATATTACGAATTCAGCTCTTTGATCACGTTTTGCAATTCGAATAGTTTTCGTGTATAAATAACTTTCTATAAAAAAAAACCAAATGGTGTTATTTATTTAATATAAATTTAGTTAAATTTTTTAAAATAAATTCACTATTTACAAAGGCCACAACAACACTACTCTATAAGCAACAAGAAATTACTTTCTGGAACACTGCCAATGTTATAGCATTGAACTTCCACATAATAAGATAATACTATCTGAACTTAATTAACTTGGACTGGATTTACACTAAGAAATTTTTCATGAAATTTGTTACATGCAACTTTTGTTATTCTATGACAGGGGGAGGGATATTGAAGCAACTGTTGGCACATACATACATACATATGTATGTATGTAGATATGAAAGTTTATGTATTAAACAAATTTCATGAAGAAATGCTTAGTGTGAATACAGTCTTACTGGCATTAAACATTGTAAATACTCGTATGTACATCCGGATGCTTTTAATAAATGCAATTTCGAGGGTAAATATGGTAATCAGAAATTCATTTCAGACTGTAAATTCGTTTCAAAAATATTAATTAATGAATTCAATCACAAATTTGAAAATAAAAATGTGTAACATGGTTACAGCAATTTTCTATATATCACATACATAAATATATAAATGTTCAAATAATAAATTAAGTCCCATTAATAGCACGTATCTGCACAAATCACTTGATTATATGTTAATTTTATAAACACATATGTATGTATGATAGATACTTGAGTATATACAGTACAACACAGTTATAACATTATCTCGGTTCTAACGGACTATTAACAAGGTTATAGTACAGCACTTAAGTTGTAATTCTTATTGAAAAAAATCTTCGGCATAGGGAATCTTTACTTGTAATGAAGTTTTTACTACCGCTTAAAAATATTAGTGACAATATATGTACATACATACATTTTTATGTAAGAGTAGCGGACCAGGCGAACTTCGCCTCGCCCCAATTTTAAGCTTTCAGACAAATTTTCTATTTTTTCATTTAAAAAGCCATTAAGGAATAATTTCAAACAAAATTTCATACATAAACTCGATTTTCGATTTTTCCAATTTTCCGACTTTTTCGGAGGGATTTTTCTCCTCGAAAATACGAACAACTGACAAAAAGTTTTACAGAAATCGGCCAAGCCGTTCTCATTTTATGAATTATTAGATTTTGCCACGCCCCTCCGTCCACAGACCGAAAATAAAAAATCGGACTTCACAGTGTCACCCGCCCGAGTATTCTGAAGGTTCCCTGAAAATTTCATCAAAATCGGCCCAGCCGTTTTGGAGCCATTACGTTACATACATACATACATACATACATACATACATACACACATCCTATTTTATATATAGAAGATTTTATGGACCAGCGATTTACTACTACTGCAAACTACAGTAGTTTTAATTTGGCTGCTTTTTGTTTATGATTACTTTTGACCTAAATTAACAAAATCGCTATTTTCTGTTATTCTTCTTCAAAATATCACACAATTTCCTTTCCTTACGTGCACTTTACATAATTGCCCAAAAAGTTTTCGAATACCAATGTTAGCTGCATTGTTTTTTGTGATTATTCTTTGAAATCCTTTTTTTTATAGTGCACTTTGTATATCTGCACATTCGTATATTTTGTACTAATGGCAGTTCTAAATTATTTTCTTATAAGAAATCAAACTTGGCGGTACAAGCTGTTAAGAAAACATTGTTCTAAACTTAATCCAATTTCATATATACGTATAAATATGTAAATACGTACATTAATCCCCTTTCATATACTTAGACGTATAAATATGTACATACACTTTTTACAAAATTTATTTTAGCTGCACTTTTAGGCAGATAAGTGCATTTAAGATAACATTTCTGACTTATTTGCACACAAAAAAGTGCAAGTGTTGATTGTACTAGTCCCACGGAATTCGCTATAAACGAGTTTTACTGTATGTGTAAAAAATTATCAAGCCAAGAGTATATGATATACAGTGAGGAGCATTCGTGAGTACATGTTTGTATCTTCTGCATTTGCAGGCGCATAAAAATAGTAATAATGAAGCGATTTAATTTTTAATTTTTTTGTTTTAGTTATTGTTCAGTTGGTAACCAAAATGTTATTAAAACAAAACAAAAAACTTCATATTCGAATAAAAAACAAAATTAAATTAAAGTAACTCGTATGTACTCAATTTTGCACTTTCAGACAACATTTGAAATATGTTATATTTTTAGTACTTGGTCCATAGCCCTTTATTTTTTAATACACTATTTATGCGGTTGGGAATACTTTTAACACATTTTTGGATAATTTCATTTGGAATGTGTTGCCACTTCAGCCGCACAACTTGCCACAACTCGATTAAGTTAGATGGAGCTATTCGAGATTGTCACAACCGTCTTTTCACAATTTACACCGATTTCTCAATTGGTGCCCCTATTGCGGTTCACCACTTTTGTGTCAGTTTGGTCGTCTTAGGTGGTTTCGCATTGCCGTTCTCAACTAAACTGCCAGTTGACTATTGAGTTGTGTATCTGTTTTTTCGTGGTATTGCCGTTCTCAACTTTGTAAAAGTTTGGTCGTAAAAAACGTTGAATACACACAACTGCTTAATTGTAGTTGTGTCACTATCAGTTAGAGTGAAATTTTTTTATAAGCGGTGAAAATTTAAATCAAAATGGAGAGATCGTAAGTAGGAAATTTTGTAATAATTTTTTCACAATTTTTAAACACTTTTATTAGTTTGAAAATAACAACGAAAGTCCAATTTGAGCGCCTTGTTCAGATTATGGACAGGAATCCGGAAATTGCTCGCGGAAAACCAAATTTTGGTGCAACGGAAAATACGTGCAAGGAGTTATGGGAAGAGTTTGCTGTAGAATTAAATAGTTTGGGACCACCGACAAGAACATCTCAAGAATGGCAACGTGTAAGTGTGTCAGTAAAATAATATTGAACAATTACAATATTCTTAATATAATTATAATCTTGCACAGGTTGGGATCCACTATAAAGCAAGCAATAAGAAAAAACTTGCAAACAATAAAAGAAACACTTAAGCGACAGGTTAAGGCCCATCACAAGAAATCGCATTAAATAGCCTTGAGGATACTGTTTCACAACTCTTGTCTTTGCAAGAGCAAGCGGCACCATCTGGCCAAGTTTTCGGCGTTGCAGCATCAACTGCAAACATTAAAAAAATTTTAAAAAAAATTTGCATTGTTGGAACGACAAGCAAATGAGGCTACTGATCTCCACAATCTTAAGGTGGAGTGCGATAAATTAAAAATAGAAAAACTTAAGAATAAATTTAAAAATTAATAATATTTTATTGTTTGGTGTTGTAGATAAATTTCATCTTATTTTTTTATATATTAAAATTCACAAGTGGTATTATTTTTTTGAGAATTACAAGTTTTAAATATATGTACAGAATTCTTTTTTTTACCTTTTAAGACTCAATTAACAAATTGTTTCACAATACATAAATAAAATATTTTATACTTTTTATTCCCACAACACTTTCAGTTTAATTTTCTTTAAATTTCACTTGTCAAACGTGATATTTAAAGTTGGCAATTCGATATTTTAGGTTGGCAATTTTATGACAAACTCAACTAAAAGCAGTTGTGTATCGCAATAACTAAAATGAGTTTGGTTGTGCATAAGTTGGGTTGACTCTCACACGACCAAACTGAGTTGAGTGGTGAACCGCAATAGGGGCATGGATTGTGATCGGGATTTTGCGAAGGCTACTACCAGCGTGACCGTTAAGAAATTTGGAAAAGTGGCACAAAAAGGGGATTTAAAATAAAAAAGTGGCACCAAAAGGGGATTTTTTTGCAAAAAGGGGCAACGACTTAAAAAACGGTAATTTAAGACAAAAACACGGTTTTAAATTTATTTATAAAACAAATAAAATTTTATTTGAAATAATTTAAAAACATAACAAAAACATAACAATAATGCAAAATATGTATATTAATACAATAGTACACTAGGTTTTCCTGAGCATATAAACATAAAATATATTTAATACAAGATACAAAAAAAAAAGATTTTGTAACTCAAGAAAATAGGGTATAGTAAAACTATATTTTTGTTCTTTTAATTCAATATTTTTTTGTGACCATTGTGTAAAATTTCCTGAAGTTTTAGTTTTTTGGAGTTTTGGAAATATATTTTTTGACAAGATCTTCAGTCGGTCACCAATCTTCCAAATCAACTTCTAATAAATTTATTGCCGAAAGCATATCTTCACAAGTATTACCCTTTAATCTATTTGACAATTTATCTTTCATTAGCGCTAATTTTGAAAAAATACGTTCGGCACAAGCACTACTATGAGGCAAAGTAAATACATATGATGATAATTTATATAAATTCGAAAATAAATGCTCACCAAATGTAGCTTTCCTATTTCGTATCAAAAACTTTCCGGATTTGAATTTATGAAGATATGCTCATAGCTTTTGTCATTTATTTTACTCTCTAGTAATTTAAATTCATTAATAAACTCTTCTGGGTCAGGTATTATATGTGGAAACGCTGATACTATTTCGAAATAATTTATGTCTTCATTTGTCTTAAAAAAATGGATCTAAATATCTAAATGCATTAAGTTTTTTTGTCATATATGTCAATTCTTGATATTATTTCACTATACAATTTTTGGTAAAATGTTAATAAATTGCATTTAATATCAAGTATACAATCCTTGGAAAGTTTTAAATCACATAAGAAAAGTATGTTTACACAAGCAGATTGCTGCGAAAACTTACTAGTGATGATTTTCCTAAAAAAGGGGCAAAAAGGGGCAGAGTATTGCAAAAAGTAGCAGATTTGGTTAATTTTAAAAAAGTGGTATCAAAAGTGGCAGACGGCTAGAAAAGTGGCAAATTGATACTTTAGTGGCAAAAACGGTCACGCTGGCTACTACATCTATTGAAAATTTTGCACAGTCAGTCATTCCTTAAAGATTTTTGAGATTTGTTTCGGGTGTCCATACTGTTGAAGCACAAATTATTCATCATAATATGCGGTGATATGCACAAAATCGGGAAGGTGGGTGTGTATTATGTTCAAATGGTCTTCCTTTCTCATGATGCTATCAATTTTCTGCAATGGATCAACATGCCACCGCGTAAAACAATCCCTCACCATGATATTGCATCCGCCGTGCTTGACTATTTGTTGAATAGGGTGTCGTTGATTGGTCTTGTGCTGTTGGCGACAGAAATACTGTTTACCATCGGACTGATATCGGTTGAATTCGGACTCATCTGACCATATCACTTGCTTCTAGTCATCAGCAATATGATCTTTGTGTTGCCTGACGAATTTTAGTTGTACCGAAACATTTCTATGTAACAATGCAGACGTAGATTTGTTCACAGCTGAGAGGTATCCATTGTTGTGCAGCGCTCTTCTTGCTGTCCATCGGGTAACATTTTTATTTATTGCTATGGAAGCTTCCTTTGGGGTTAAAGGTGTGCATTGATCGGCTTAAATTAAGTATTTTAGCTATCATACGTGATAAAAAGCCATCCTCTGTCATATTTATAATCGAATTTTCCACGGTACGCGATAATTTCTTTATTACTTTAACAAAATTATTAACTTTTCGTTTTAAATTAAAAAACGGCACTTTTTGGTATAGAAAGTTATTTAATTACAATTTAAAACTAAGGTTTATATTAACACAAATCAAGATTACAGCAACTAAATCGAAAACCGAATTTAAAATAAAGGTAAATTTGAAATTTTTCTACTAATTTGGTTGAGAACAAGTAGGAGCAAAACTGAGTACATACGAGTTATTATAAAATTTTTTCTTATTCCTTATTGTTTTTTGATTTGATTTGAAATCGCTTCATTATTACTAATTTTATGCACCTGACAATGGAAGAAATACAAACATGTACTCACCACTGCTCCTCACTGTACATACATACATACATACATATGTACATACTTACATTCATACAAACATAAATACCCTGAAGGAAATGTCACTAGTGATTCACTATTGACAAAGTCACCAGTACTAGTGACAAATTATACCCCAGCCAATGCTTTTTTCTGTTGACATTTAACATGCACTTGTCATTGAAAATCCACTACTGACGTTGGAACTAGTGACGAACTAGTTCCAATGGGACCATATGACGACCGTAGAACTAGTGCTTCCCTGTAGACATTGTCACCAGTATTATTGGCATACTCTACACAATACTTGTTTCTATTGAAATTTAAGATGGACTTATCATTGAAAACCCACTACTGAAGAGGTCGTTCTAATGGGTCCATGTAAACAATTTTTGATATACATAAGTATATCCCTAGAGTTTTAGTTAAAATAAATGATTAAAAGTTCACCATAGAACAAATAAACGCAATTAAAAAATGAAGAGGCATAAGCTCATCAAACAAAAACTTGTTGACAACTCCGTTGACGATGTCTACATATGAGTCACCAAAATAGTCGACAAAACTGGTGACTTGGGTACACTTGTCCCCATGTTTCCTTCAGGGTATGTATTTAGGAATGTACACATGTCCGTACATTTGTGTGTATGCACATACGTACATAAATACTTACATATGTAATAAGTATGTAAGTATGTACATACATATGTATGTATGTTAGTTTGTGCCGAGCCAGGCCTTCTCCCTATGCGATACACGTCATTCGGTGAGTTGGCCGTATGTTGGCAAGTTATACGTGTTCTGCTGCTTCTTTAAATATCATTGAATTTTTCAACAAAATCAACAAAATGTGATCAACATTTTATTTACATTTTTGGTTAAACAATACGCCAAACAGGAAAAAAAATCAGCCGATGCGTTTTTATTTGCTTTTTGTTATTTCTCTCTACCATTCGCGCTTTGTACTGACATTTGGTTAAAAGAAACTACAAGTATTTACAAACAAAAACATATACATACATACATACATGTGCATGTAGTAGTTATGTCGTCGTGTCGGCATTACGTCATTTTCAGCAAACAGCATCGAACGCTGATTGGTTGAAAGAAAATCATACGATAAATTTTTCATTAAAAATCAAAAGAAGAAGTGGGTACACAACAGACACAGAAATATTTTGCTAAACAATTACTAGGAACAACAACAAAAATATGTGCAAATGTGTGTCTGTGTGAAAACGGTTTCATGAATCAACATTTAGCCAAAAACACATTCAATACTGAACACACCACTTTGTTTTCTATTCAGTTTGGGTGAATGTGTGTGTGTGTGTGTGTGTGTGTGTGTGTGTACATACATACACACATACGTACATATGTATCTAAATCGCTTTCATCGACTTGGTTGAAATTCATTTGTTTGAACTGCATTATTTTCTAGATGTTTATGCCAATTGGAACATCATCGTGTTACAAAAAAAAACATTTCTGTTAACTTGTTGCTATTGCTATAGATTCATACATACTTACATATGTATGAATGTATGTATTTATGTATGGATTTTCACATGTAGAAACATAGAATGTTCTTGCTTTGCGATTGCCAGACGAAAGTGTGCGGTGTATGTACATATGTAGGTGCAATAAGTTATTTGTGTACCCTACTTTCATGAGATCGCGGTGATTTGAAGCCACAAACGATTTTTAAAATCACGTTCGTGATTTTAAGCTGTTCCTCAAATCACCCGATTATTTTTTTTTCGGCGTGCTTTTCTTTGTTCCGAAATCAGCTGAGTTGTGTTGTTTACAAATAGTCATTTACATACTTACATACCTACATATTAGCAAGTTACATACATACATGCATATGTATACTTATATGTATGTATGTAGGTACTATTTGTCAGTGAATATACAAAAGTATGTACATATGTATGTATGTACATATAAAGAGTAAATATGGCGTCTGAGATGGAAATATGAACATTGCTGAGTATGTGTTTTTTTTATAAAAATAAGGTCATTTTACTTTTCGTACACATTGCGTATTTGTAAATTTTTTTCTACTATACTGATGACCAATACATATTGAGTACCCTAATATCAGGTTTTGTTCCCCCTGAAGCATTTATATATCTGGATAGGAATGGATCTATACAGGATTGTAGTGGAAGCCCAATCTTCTATCATTTATATAGAAGAGCTAATGATAAATCATTTAATATAAATGCAGTTCCTGATCAGGATTTAGATTTGATCGTAGTATTTCTAAGTTAGTCAGTAAAAAGCGAGGTATGACAAGATATTAGTGGTACAACAACTAAAAATTCTTTTCCCTTTTTTACTTCTATAACTATGGTTTTATAAATAAAATAGAAAAATATTGTTTTTTTTTATATTTTTCATTACATACATATATACATATACATACATATATAAATCAGCATAAGTCCACAGATGTTTGATTATATTGTAATAATAATTTAAAAAGAATATCATATGTAATCCGAAGTACGCTAGAGTGTTCGACAGTGGGTATGATAAGTTTAATATTAAGCTATTTGATTATTTTTAGTTGAATATAATATTAAATGTTATAATAAATAAACGAAAAAAAGTAAATTTTTTTTCTAGATAATATTATGTGGAACAAATTATGTACATACATTTGTTTTGTTAGCGATTTTAGGTATTATTTTACTTACAATTAATTATTTTACATTTTGTATATTTCTAACAGAAAGGACACGAAAGTTGCTTTTATTACTTCCTTTGCCCGACTTTCACTGTGAGCTCATTTTCTTGTACTTTTCACAACAAGCTTTCAAAATGCCGTTACGTAAAATCTGTTCTACGTCTGTTGTACACAATTTCGTTCTCTGTAAGTCTTATTCAAATACGAGTATATGTACATATATGTTTGTATATGCAAAATATAAAAAAAGTAATTGGTAACAATAGCTAAAATATCTAACGAAGTCTAAAAAGCTATTCCACATTGAAATTGAGGAGTCGGAAAATAAAAATTCAAACAATACTCAGATAAGTGTGCAAGGAATCAAGAATTAATTACTATCCATAAAAGCAACAATAAATTGCTAAAAAAAATTAAATATCTATTCACACACGAGTATGTACATATATACATATGTATGTATGTATAGAGGACATGGACAATAGTTATGGTATAATTATGGCTCATATTTTATATTTGACCAAGATAAAACGTTACGTTATTTTAACGTAATTGTTACATGTAAGTATGTATGTATATTGAAACAACACAATGAGTTACATATCTAAGCCCTAAATTCTCCCCATATGTAAGCATACATATATAAGTATATACATACACACTTACGAATACATGCATATGGAAATGTAATAATATATAGTAGATGTAGGGTGTTTCAATAAGTGGTCTGCAAGTGTATGTCTTTCTGTAGATTTCCTTTATATTTTATTTCTATCATGTTTTGAACAAAATCCCCACATTCGAGCTTTTATTTTGCTTTTAATTTTTTTTTTCTTGCCAACAACTGCAAATTTTTTTAATATCAACTGCGCCTTCATCATTGGACTTGTTTTCACAATTTCTTTTTACTTATATTTTTTGCAATATCCGTACATTAATACATACATATGTACAGACATACATACATACATATGTATGTACATATGTTTAAAGATAATTGTAGTACATCTATGAATTTATCCAACTTTTTCATATCATTTTGAAGGTTGAAAATCGTTCTGGTTTTAATGGTTTATCAATGCGTTTGAAAGTGAAGCGAATGACGTTTGACTTATACCTGCAAATTGGAACTGGTTGTAATGATGGCGTAATTTTAAGAAGTAAAAGTTTATATATGTACAAACACGCATTGGGTGGTTACAAAATATGCTACTTATACGTAGTTACATATGTACATACATACATAGTACATACACAATTTGCATAAAAGGAACTACTCCCCTTACTCCTACACAGTTAGTTTTTCTTTGGACTGAGTGCATTGGCCGCTGAGTAACCGTGAACAAATTTTGAAGAATCTCATTATTATATTAAGCACGATATAAGATTATTATACTTATATTGCTTTATATGGGAGGTGAACTCCCACCTGGTCCTATCACATAATTGTTAAAATAGGGCCACATCTGACGAACAATTTTCAAAATTTGTCCAAAAAACACGAAAATATCCCTGAGCCTGTTATTCTAGATCAGAAACTGATAGAGAATAGGGCAAATAAAGCTAACTTATGGTAAGTGTTTGTTTTCGTTGTATTGTTGTACTTGCAGTCCTAGTCCTAACACCTTGATTATTTGATCGTCTCCAATTATGATTGACAAAAACAATCACAGGTCGTGTACGGATAGCATATATGTACATAGTAATCATGAAGAGAAAAGAAATTAATTTGAAATATTAGTATTGATGGAAACATTTCAAAATAAATAGTGTATTGATTTTCATGTCGTTTGTATTTGCTGTTGTAGTTGTTGCCATATTGACACTAACTAGCAAAATTAATACACCTTGAGCTGGTAATTGTTTGCCATGCAATAGTTCGTCAGGCCCTATTCCATATTAAAAAAGAAATATCCCACAAGACCATAAAAGAAAAAAAACAATACTCTCTGTAGCAATCAAAGAGAAGCGATATTGATCTACAATCTCATACGTTTGACATCCGGCAGACTACTGAAAAAATGTCATATTTTGTGATGAAGCCAAAATATTGAGGATATACATATAATCCCCGGCTAGTGAGGTCAAGTGATATGAATATTAGGAATAGGTAAGACTTTCATATTAATTAAAAATGTGTTTTTTTTTTTAATAGAAACTTTTCATTTATAATTTAATATGTATATATTTAAATATAATAATTTCATATACTTAATATTGAAAAAATAAAATAGACCCATGTTGAGTATAATTGTTTGTATAAAAACATTATGATTATGTATTTTGTAATGATTATATACAATAATGAACTCTCGTATTGTATTATATTCTTTTGGCATAAACATACGAGATTGAATGTTTTCAAACCGTTTGAAATTAACTGACTATTTGTTTTAGCGAGCAATAAAATGTCGGCATATGAACAGCTAAAGCCACAACAAACAAAACATATTTTCTAATAATTTTATAATTTTTTTAATACAAAAATTCCTCCAATTTACGTTATTTAAATGCTTTAATAATTTTAAGACAATTTGTAGTTTTCTTTTTGCAAATTGGGCAATTCTCTCTGGAATTTAGTGTTTTTTGTTCCATATGCAATGTTTGGATGTTGCTTAAGGCTTTTCATTATTTGTTTCCAGTTTATTTCAAAATATGACTATAAATATAACGCTAGGTCAAATAAAAAATTCCAGAACAGAGAACCTCCCACTTAAATGGGAATACTTTTGATCATTACAGTACTAGGTACTAAGCCTTGATTCCACGTGTCTACACTACATCAGGTTTAATGAACATACACATGTGTAATGGATTAATGATACATTGGAATGGTATGCGAATGTTTAATATACACGAATTTCATTTACAAAAGAAAACTTCTTAAAAACCACACTTTTTTCAAACAATAACAAACCAACAGTTTTTTCTTAACATTTGCACGCAGACAATATCGCAAGACACCATTTACTATTAAGGGTACTGACAATGCAGTAACTTGATTGCATTCAAAGAGAACCCACAAGCTTCCATTTGTTTGTTTTACTATACATACTACACAATAAAACAGAATATTTTAATAAAACTTATATATGTACATATGTTATATACATACATATGCATTTCCTAAGCACGGATGGTTTTTAAAAATTGCAAAATATGTTTATTACAAAAGCGCTTCAAATTAAATAAAAATCATTTGGGTAATGGGTATTTGAAGTTTTTAAATAAAAGATATGGGTTAAACTTGAATGCGTGTTAAATACTAAATTAAATACTAAATTAAGAATAGCCTAGAATTATGTATGTATATGTAGATCAATAAACACGGGAATATATTTAGTTAAATTTGGTTTATCAAATTCTTTATTTGTTCTCAAAGCTTTATGTGATCAAGTTTTCAAAATATATAATCGGCTGTAATCTAGGCAAAAAGTGTCATATTCGGCAGCACACGCAGCACGCACACCCACACACATATGATCCATATTCAAATTGAAACTTTATAATAGTAAAGTATACAATAATCATCCTTATTTTTCCTTTTGATTACGTTCCCGCATTCAGCTACGCACGGATCGTATTCCGCAACAAAAAAAAGTCAATTGAAAGAAAAAGTGAAGATAAGAGCAGTAGCTTTGCTATGAAACGTGTGAAAGAGGAACAGAAAAAATAAGCAATTTTGTAAAAAAAAAATTAGTAAAAAGTTTAATTTAGTGCAAAAACACTGATAAATAAAATAAATAATAAAAAATTTAATATTGTGGGAACTTTAAGATCGTATATTAACATTGTTAAGAACGGAAAGAAATAAAAAGGCAGTATTTATGGCCAAACTTTTCCAGTGTGAAGAAATCTGTAGTGGCGGTAATTTCAAGACGAAATTTAATCGAGAGCAGCGGCATTGTTTTTAGAAGAGGAAAACAATGCCCTTCAGAATACAGGGTCATCAATTGAAGAGCACAGATTGAGAGATGAGTGATAAATTTGTAAGATATTTGTTTTAAATCTTTATGTGTGAAACACATTTTACTTAAATTTTACAGATTAAAAAAACTTTCGCCTAAACTTTCGCATTTAAGTATGTGCATCAGAAGCACAGTTGAATACGTTGACATCTTTATCGCCACTTAAAGGAGTTGTAGCTGCTTTAAATAAATCTTTAAAATTTTAGTACAACAACAAAAAATAATTACAAAATCAATTTATTGCATTTCAGACTTACATTTTTTAACACAAAAAAAATTCGAAAAACTTTCCGTTATCGAACTAACAGCTTAGTCCCCGTCCACATTAGCAATTTTGTTGCAGCAAAAAGCATAGTTACGATCGACTGACCTTCGTAGACTAGTAGGTAGTGTACTAGACTCGTAGTGCGAAGGTCCCAGGTTCAAATCCTGCCACAGAACTCTGGCAGTTTGTGTCTGATAATTAAAAAGGGAGCGCACAACAAGCCTTCACTGGCTTAAGTGTATGTCGTATGACATGGGCTATCACACCCCTCCATTCAACCTAACCTAACCTAACCTACGATCGTAATGCAGAATACACACAATCGAAAGAGAAATCGAAAAGAAACGGAACGGAACGGAACGGAACGGAATGCAAAATACCAAAGTTGCCAAGCGGAGAAAATTACGATTCGAATCGAAACGCAGAATAAAGGTAAATATTGTAAAGCACCACTTTGAATATGGATCAACTATACTGTATACTTGTTGCACATATCAGAAAATGACGAGATCCCAGAAATTACAAAATAAAGCTATGAGAACAATATTAAAATGAAACCGATTTACGTCAATAAAATTTATTCTAAATGCACTGAGATGGCAAAATACTGACCAAAGTCTATAATTTAATTCAATAAATTGAATTATTATACTGATTTAGAATTATGTGACTTGAATATCTCAATGTCGGTGAGGTACAACCGACATATAGGCTAAGGAATGCTTTTAAATTATAGACTACAAAGAGCAAATACAAAAGCCATGCAGAAATCAATGTTTTATTAAATGCCAAATATAATAAATATTTAAAAGAACGAAAGTGTTATATTATTTTTATTTATAATCATTAGGAAAGAATTACAAATTGCAACCTAATGCCTAAGGGCCATAACTAATTGACCTTAAGCTCAAGAATGAAAATATTAAATGTAATTTATTACAAGGAATGGTTTTTGTAAAGTAATAAAAATATATGTACATATGTATGTATATATATATATATATATATATATATATATATATATATATATATATATATATATATATATATATACATATATATATAAGTATGTATATAGATATGATGCATATAGATATGTCATATATACATAATAGTTATTCATCACCATTTACCATTTCGATTATTATACTTTTGGGTCAATTTGGTTTACAAACAAATTTTTTAGTGGAATTTCATAAAATAAATTCAAAAATTTTGTTGTGTTATCAAAAATTTTTTTTGAAATATCTAAAGAAAACATAAAAAACACATAAATACATATATACATAAGCATATATGAATACTTATGTATGTGCTAATACCAAAAAGAATATCAAAACGATAAGAAGAATGAACTTTTCAAGGTCTAATTTGTGAGATTTTCGAAAGTTACATTAACATGGAATTGTTAATATACAATATGTACATATGTATAAGTATATGTATTGTGCATTTATATTTTGTGCACATTTGTGTGCTACAAATGAAAGAATTTGCTCAATGCAGACTTAATACAGATACAGGTATCTCTTTAAATCAGGTGTTATTTTGAACATTGGTAAATTTTTTTCTATCCAAAATATTGACTATAAGTCAGTATTAAACTCTGCAGACCAAAGTGAGCCGCTTTGAGTTTGAACGACGTTGGGTAATATTGCAAAATAATCGCACAAAATAGGCGGTGGGCTGGTATAATGGTTACTGTGCCTGCCTATAAAACACCAAGTACCCCAGGTTCTTTCCTTGGCAGAGGACAAAAATTTTTCACCATGGTTTGTCGAGTTTTAAAATTAAGTGGCTTCAACCCGAAACCATAAAATCCATCAAGAAGCCTCCTGACTTCCCCTCCTACTGGAAAAGAGGATAACATCATGACAAAGTGTCAGACAGCCACCACCCTTGGGTGGTGCAACGCCCCCTCCAATTAGAGAGGGGGCGTTGTTTCCAGGCAAGGGCAGATGGCAGCCCCATTATCCTAGACCTGCTACAGCAGACCGATCATCTACACAGATTAAAGAAAGTGATACAAGGCAAAAATAACAATGCGAAAACAACTGCAACAACGTGTAAGACGTGGATGCTTTGTAGGAGCCAAATGCTCCCAAGAGAAAGAAATCGTACAAATGATAATCGTAAAAAATCATATTTTCTGAAGTGGAACAATATCGTCTCGACGGCTATGTTAACAAATAAAATTGCCGCATCTGGCGATAAGACCCGCACGTCAATGTGAAGAAACCAATGCTTCCACAGTTAGTGATAGTTTAGTATGGATTTGGGTGTGGTGGCATTATTGGCTCATTTTTTTCGAAAATGCCTTACACAGCAATGCTACTAAAAAAATTTTATTCAAATTTACGTTTGTTTGAAAACAATTTTTTGACGAATTGCATTTTGGTATCAAGTGTTTTTCCCCAGATATTGCTAAACCTTAATTTATATTAAATATTTTTTTGTGTTTTTTTAATCGCAGATTATAGGTGTAAAGTGAAGGAACATATATTTTCATATACATACTTATATGTATAACTTTTAGAGCTTTAATCTAGTCTATATATGTACATATATGAACATATGTATCTGATATTTCGCTGACCTTTAACTATATTTGAAAAAGCATAAAAAGTTTATGTTTGAATTCAAATCATGCCAATTTTTTGGACCAAACTTCTCTGTCTCTCTGCTTTCGTTGAGTCATTTTCTTCTTTCTTGCTATTGAGATGCAAATCATTTGATAAGATTAGGAAAAAATAACATTTCATCATTCTTACTTTTCCTACACAAACAAAACTGTAAGTAAATTGAAAGTAACTTTAAAGTCTTTTTAAACTGTTTGATAAACATGCCAGCTCACCTTCTAATTTGGTGCAAATTTTTTTATTGCAATTATAACAAAATCTTGTTGCTTTTCAAATTTTATATATTATAAAATTTTTTGTCAGATCTATAGACATTCTTTTCGGAGTATCAGTGGAAGTTGTAAACACGTACAATGAAAGACGGTACGAACTGTCGTATACAAGTGTATGTAGTATACACGTCAGTACATACATACATACATACCAGCAAATATACTGGGTGTAGTAGTGAAATTTTGCATTATTGTTTCTTATTCCTTTCATTATGGAAAACAGAAACTTTTAAAAGTGGCGTGATGTTTTTGTTTATATTATGACTCTTGTTGTTCGGTATTTGAAGCAAAAATAAATCTCGTGAATTTCAGTTCAACGATTTTAGTATTAATAAATATGTGTAGTAAGTAATTGTTTACAATAACTTGTGTTTAGCTTTTACATTTTCTAACATTGAATCATAGAGGAAATTTTTTCTTTTTAATTAGACCCCAAAATATTTTGTGATTTTATTTTAGTACACATATACATGCATATATGTACATATATGTACATAAGTGATATACATTTTATTGGAACCTTAACATCTACGACTATAACATAATTATTATTTTCTCATAATACTGGTCTTGGCTTTTGTTCATTTTAACGCAACTTCTTTTGGTGAAGCCCCATTCAGGTTTTAAAACAAAGTTAGTTTCCTTATTACTATCGTGTTTGATTTTTTGACATTGAAATATGCAGTAAATTAACACCAAGTAGGTGACAAGCGCCCGCTTGTTTTAATAAATTATTTGCATCGTGAACCTTGTAACAGGTAGTGGTCACTGTTGACAGTTTCGTTTTAATATTCACAATTTCTGAGCACATATAGACCAAAAATTCAAGTCGAACTAAAGCGCACCAAATGTTCACGTATTCTGGATGTAATTGTGGTTTACCTTTGCACCAACTCTGCAACAGAGTGTTTATTGGAATATGTATGTTTTTAACCAAAACTGGGCTTCGATAATATCTATCTTGTACCATTAAAAATGTTTTGTAACACCAATAAATATGCATGCATTTTACCATTTCTATAAGATTCAAAAAATCTTTAAACATAAAAATAAACTTGAATTAAAATACAATTTCCGAATCATATGTACATATATTAATGTATTATGTATGTACATATATTAAACTAATCATATGTATATTTAATTCGGTATATTGGTAGTTGTAATAATCATAAACAAAATACCATTATGAAAATATTACCATCACGGTCGCACGCTTCACTATTTAAAGAAATTGAATACTATTCTAAAATAAATAATAAAAATAGACCAGAGCCCGCATTGTTAACAAATAAAAGGCCCCTGATGTTGATTAATTCTACTCAAATATATACATATTTTGTCAAAGGTTGTGTTATAAAGACAAATAATTTAAAGACTCTTAATTACTTGTTAAGACTACTTCTATTAATATTACTATTTCCTGTTATATATGGTCGTTTTTATTAGAAGATTGTTAGCAAAACGAATTTGGTTTTATGAAGAAAAATGCATGTAAGTACATGTATACATGAAACAATTCTAAAAGTTATTTTGATCGTTTTTCTTTTGATGAAGATAAATAATTATGAATAGATAATATATTTACATACGTACATACATATATATTACAATTTACACCAAGTTCATAAACAACCAGTTATGTTTTTAACAATAACCCAGCAAACACACAGGCTTGTATTTGCAAACATATTGAAGTCATTATTAACTCGAATTCAAATGTTTAACTTAAATCTTTGACTTGCTTTCAAAAAGATTTGAGAATTGCGCTTGATATCGTTATTTTACTTCAAACGGGTGATTCGTGTAAACGTACATAATTATATTTTTGTATTTTTATTTTTTATTTTACTTTTTAATTGTTGCCAAGAAATGCATTTAATTTATTCTTCCAATTGTTTTATATTTAGCTGCGAGTCTATTTGGTATTACATATTTGATTTAAGTTTATTTAGGGATATTCAAATAAAAGATAATAAGCAGAAAAATATTTTTGTTTACAAAATTTACGTAAATATTTACAAAAAAAAAAAAAAAAAAAAAAAAAAAAAAAAAAAATATATATATATATATATATATATATATATATATATATATATATATATATATATATATATAAAAGAGAGGTTATAAATATTTAAGAATATGTTTTTTTATGTACAGCGATTTTTCCATCATTTGTAAATCGTTTGTATAAATGCTTCTTTTATATTAAAGCTTATGCTTTAGATGTGGTCCCATTACAGGTATATGTGATTGAACCAGGGGAAGAGTACCTTCCATGAAAAGTTATATTTAATTATCCTTCTTTTTAAACAATAGAGAGACCGTTCAATCTTGGCCTGGGGTACTCCGGGTCCATTGCAAGCTGTCATAAGAAAAATTACTTGTATAGGAGCTACGGTAGCGATACCTACTATATAATTTAATACCAATTTATCGTATTTATCGCTTATATAACATTGATAGTAATCTAAGTTAGTTCGATATATTTAGGGCAGTTGTATAGAAATTTTACAATTCAATTAGAAATTTCAGTCATCTTGGCACTTAAAAGATGCCACTATGTAACTTGTATAATATATTTATTTCAAAATTTTTAGAGGCTATATTTGAATCTGGTTGTGATCTTCTATAGGATAATATCTTTGTCTAATAACTTTATTAAGACTGTTTAGTATATTTTTATCCACGCTAGTAGTATGAGGTACCGTAATATAGACCCAAACTTTTTAATGGTAGAACTTGAGCTCAGTTGTAGAAGTTATTGTATCAATTGAGCTAAAATTTAAACTTCAAAAGGAACAGTAATGAGATCAAAAATATACCAAAGGGTCCCAGTGAAGTTATTAGAGTATCATGTATTCAAAATTAAATCACACAATGTTACAAATGAATAATTTACTCTTAGTATTTTATAAAATTACAAAATTTTCCTACATACATAAGTATTACTAAAGCCATATTAACTAAAATAAGTTTATTTATAAATGTATACAAATGTCCATACACTTATGCCGCAAATATAATTGTACCTCTTTCTATTTGCGGAAATTTTTATAATAAGTACCTACTCAATTGATTGCACTGAATCATTTCTTGGATCAATTGCGAAAATCGTCATCATATAACACTTTAATTGATTGGAAAGAGGAACAAAATCCAAAATGTATTTATTTTAATAACTGGTAAGACCGCTTATTTACTGTAATACTCAAGTTTATTGTAAAATAAATACAAAATAAACATCATACGATTTTAATGTGAAAACTTGATTACTAAATTACCATGTACTGAGTGGAAAAAACAATATATATAGCAATTTCGCATTTAAGGTACGCTGATGATTTTGATTAACTTTCTTAGATATACGCAGAGTGCGTCTGTCTGTTTTACTGAATTGAGTTAAGTGTACTAACTATATCGAGATTTAGACGTAAAAAAAACGTAAGGAACAAGAACATAATTCTACAGAAGCTTTTTTATTAACGATCTATGCAGAGGCTTAGTGTAAAATTTGATTTTGATGTAAGTTTCTAATCCCACAGTTTTCGGTACTAATTTTAATGATGGTGGATTATAGATTGCGATGTAAAAATTAAAATCGAAAAATATATTGCTTACGTTTATTTGGCGGCATGGGACTGATTATGTTTATCTACTCGATAATGTTCGAAAATTTACGTAGTTGAATTTTGGTTAATGGTCACTTAAAAATAAAATTATATTACATACATATGTGTAAACTAATTAATAAAATGTTAAATTTTATTTAATACATTACTATTTGAATATATCAACAATCCTTTTCTGTATATGCAATGTATTTTACAAATTCGCTGATTTGTGTATCTAATTATATACATCATATTAACATATTTTTGTTATTAAAAAATTGAAATGTTTGGAATCTTTAGCCTTGGTTATAATTGATGAAAATTTTTATACCAAAAATTTTCACTGATTTTATTGCATTTGTGATCTATTTTAATTCATGTTTTATGCCCCCCTCCCCCTCTAATACGAACAGTTCGAAACACATAAATAAGTATGTATGTATGTATATTCCTATTGTCTACTTTGTTTTGCTAATTTATGTCTATATGAACAAAATTATGGGTCTAATGAAAATATAAGCACAAAATATAATTTCCAATTTATCAATCAATTGAATATTTAGAAAAATAAAACTTGTAATATACGAATATTGTTAATATGTTATTGACGTATTACTAATAAGAGAAAAATTTAATGTTCTAAATAAAAACAACTGAATCAAAACAATCCAGAAAGATGGCTATATTTGGCCATGCAAATATTCATCTAAAAATAAGGAATATATATATATATATATATATATATATATATATATATATATATATATATATATATATATATATATATATATATATATATATATATATGTGCGTCTTTTCGAATGCTTTAAAAGTTAAGTTAATAAAATGTTGATTAATATAAATTACACCAGCGTTTTTTAATTTATTTCTGTAAATTTACACGAAAATATTACTTTCCATTAGTTTCGATTCATAATATAGACTATAGCTATAATGAAAAATTACTTTCTTTCAATTTTTAACTGAGACTATAAATTTATTCAAAATTTACTTTCATTCAAATTATAACTGTGACTGTAGCTTTAGTACAAGTATTAAACAAATACTGATACTATTGGCAATTTGTTAACATTTCTGAACGAGTATTCCTATTGCTTTTATGACATTTTAATATGAAATTATTTTCTTCGTAAAGGAAACTTCACTAAACTTGGTACAACCGATACATAAAAACTAACTGTTTACAAGAAGTATTTCAGTACACGACACACAGATACAAGGGGCTAGTGAATTAAGCAAATATGTTCAACTCATTGTTATGTAGAGTCAAATGAATTTTTTTAATATTTAATAATTTATACTAAAGGGTGGCCCAACCATAATACACACATCGTGATTCAGCGACGAGGCACACTTTCACCTCAACAGATACGTTAACAAGCAGAATTGCCGCAATTGCGCAAATTAGAATCCACGAGTGGTTTTTGAAAAGACGATGCATCCACAAAGAGTGACTGTTTGGTGCGGTTTATTGATGGCGTCATCGGGCCGTACTTCTTCGAAAATAAGGTTGGCCAAGCAGTTATCGTGAATGGTGTTTACTATTGCGAGATGATAACGGACTTCTTGTGGCCAGAAACTGAGGATATGGACTTGGACGATATATGGTTCCAACAGCATGGAGTCACTTGCCATACAGACAACAAAACAAGGGCTACTATGCGCAAGAAGTTCAATGGCCGTGTTATCTCACGTCGTGGCGATGTTATTTGGCCGCCACGATCATGAGATAAGAACAATTCAAAACCTAAAGGATGAGATAATTCGGCACATTAAATACATTTAACCTCAATTATGTCTCAGGGTCATTTAAAATATGAACTAACGGATAGAGCCATTCCACCGAAACCGTGGTGAGCATTTGGACGATATTTTTTTACACATAATTGTCATAGATGCTTCTATCATAATAAAAAACATTAAGTAATTCTCTGCAAACTTTTTTGTTTTATTTACAATTATCACCGTGAGTTTTTGTTGGACACCCTTTACTAAAATGACTATTTATATTATTTTCTGATATACATATGTATATAACCGATTTCTTCTGATATATTCTCGGCTTATTTTTGACATGATTTCATCATTCAAATTCAGCCAATAAAACTATCATTATTATCCCTTTAAACCACGGGGAATTTCATATTATTTTTATGGAAAATATTTAATACTTTACATCTTCTTACCGGCTATTGTGAAACGATCCATGTAATTGATTAAATTTACAAAACATAACACACCGACTGTGAACCATTGACTGCGTGTTATGCGAAGCACGTTAGCGGGGGCGAAATTTGTTGTTGCTGTGATTCCTCCACCCATTCCATCTCCATCTTCAACACTGTCAGTATCAGACGGAGGCATAAGCTGTTGCGACGAATACGTAGAAGGCAAAGTACCGGCACCGGTACGATCCAACGAGTCATCTGCACTGATAGTGCTACGAGTCATGGCTGGATTGTCCATACTACTGCCAACAGTTTGTGGTATCGGCTGATACGTGTTATACTGTAAGGAAGTTTTTAGTCTTTGACTACTTGTGGAAGACATTCACGTTAAAAATTTTCCTTTCTTTTATCAGCAACAAAACTCGGCACAAAAACAATATTTGCAAAAACCCGTTATTTATTAATGAACTTTGGAAAACAATTTATTTCTTTATTTCTCCTTTTTCTTTTTACTTATTGTTTGTCTTTCTTTAAACTGCAGCAAATTTGTACGAATTTGCAACACAAAACATAAATTATTAATAGTGACGTCCAAACAAAATACTGTATTTTTTTCTGTTTGCTTCTCTTAACTCTTTTTTCTGCTGTTTAAGCACAATTTGAATATTTGATATTTTTTATTTTACAATATTCAGCTTTGGTAGCAATTACGTCTTTTTTTGCTACTTGGTATTTTTTTACAATTGCTGCGCACATAAAATAAACTATTTAAATAAATATCATTGCGAGTTGGAATTGTTCCCACTTAGTCTGATTTTGAAATGAAGAAATCAAAATTTTTCACATAAGTTCTTGGTCAAAATAATTTCGCAAAGCAATCCTTTCAACCGAACGCTAAACAATTTCCAAATAAACCCGACAAGTGACAAATTTCAACTGACGTAAACTTTTTTAAATATCACTTTGTCTTTAATGACATTTATAGAGTTGTATTTCACGGTACTAAATGGAAGATACGAAAAGTCCCTGCCAGACGAGTCTAGCGACACAAGTTCATTTAAATGAAATGAAGAAAAGTCAGACTGAAAATAATTCCACATCGTAGGAGATAATTTTGATATATAACAAATATATTTCTTTCCCTCTTAATTTTCTTGGGTTATTTACATACGGAATTGCAAAATTGGAAAATTTTTTAGTCTTGGTAAATTGATGAATAGTCTTATTTACTGCAACTCTTAATTAAAATAAATTGACAGTAAAATATATTGATATATAATGTAACAAAATTTCCAGCAATGAGAAAAATATTGTTTGTTAAAGAATTTGAAAATTTTCATATTTATACGCTAATTAGTTCCTGATCGAAAAAGCCAATAAAAATATTGAAACATGTTGAATTTTCAATTTTATTTTAACGCATACGCACGTTCTCTTACTTCAGCTCTTTAGGTGTGATTTTGTACTTCCATTATTTTATTATACCTCTATATATTATTTTTTAGAATTTTTTCATAAAGCTTCACACAATTTCGGAATAATCGTATTTCAAAGATATGAGCACTACAATCTGGCTTAGAAAGTTGTAATTTTATATGATTCATACATGTTTTTCTACTGTTTCTAAAATATAATTAAAAGTGCTCGTAGTTATTATAATATAATTAAAATGACGACACATCGTATGAAGGTTCCTTCGTTAGATAATAAAATGACCCTAAGTCCACTTGCATTAACCCCCTATTGCTTCATTTACGCTGTTCGCCTCTTATTGTTTGAAATATAACTCGTATGTACGCTCTCAAAACATTCAATCAACTTAAAATTTGTTCAAAATCCTCATCGTCGTCAAAGTCTAAAGCTTTAATTGCTAGTTCTAGCAGGTCTAAAGTTTCTTCTTTATAAAAATTTGATATTTTTTAGTTTTTTGTAAAAAGTATTTGCCAACAGAACATTAAATAGCCATGAGCACTGCTACCAGTTTGGCATATCTATTATATATGTATATATCGAAAAACAGAACAATTAAATATGTACATTATGGCAACACCATTGATAAAACCATAACAACCGTTGAAATATATTAACTTGGCTGCACTTACGAATATATAATTTAAAAGGTGGCACTATGGCAATACCTACAGCCACGGCTGCCAGATTTGACTTTTATCGTCATTTTGACGATTTTTCTTTCAAAATTGGATAATTGACGATTAGACGATTTTTTTAAATTTGACGATTTTTTAAAAGCATTTCTTTATGTTTATGAAGTGTTTATCATTTGGTATGTTGTGCGCATTTACTACCATATTGCTTCACAAAAAGATCAACCATACAAAAGTAAAGAAAAAAGGCAAGGCGAAAAAGTTCACGGTCGTTTTCCTTTTGCGGGTATATATAATTGTATGTATGTGAAAATGACTCGGTTAAAGATATCCTTTATTCCAAAGACTATTTAAAAATAAATAATTCAAATTGTTATGAAATTGTAATTAAACCTGATTTAATAAAAATATTAAGTTCAGATATTGAATTGTAACGCTTTTAAGTACATCATAAATTTTTATTTTTGTACATATGTTTGTATCTATACGATACAATTAAATATTTGATGATTACATGATTGAATTGATAAGTTTTTTTTACTGTTTTTTTAATAAAAATGAAAGTGTATAAAAATATTTAATAGCCTTTTGCAGACTTATCATTTTCGTTCATTCGTACAGTTACATACATTTAAAACAAGAACAAAATTTTGAGTTTTGATTTCATTGTTATTATGCGAACGAAAGAAAACGTTTTTAAATCAGAAAAAGGCAATAAGGTAGTTTATGCTTTAGCTTGTCTAGCAGAAGTCAATAAAACCATATTATTGTAAATGTTGTAGAATGTTACATCATTTTACTTTGATTTTACTTTACTTGCAACAGACTTTTCTTCTCTTTTTCTTATGTACGCAGACAATATCGTTTAATTTTGCTTCCATGAAATCTTATTAATTGTAGTAAAATGCAATCAGCAATTTTCATATGATATCTCTCTTGCAAAATCCAATAAAACTTCATAGACTTGTATTATAATGTGAAACGGTCCTTATTACTGTTCATATTGGGACGGGTATGGCAGTGCTCCTGGCAATAAGATAATACAGTGCTCGTTGATTTGTATAGGCACTGAAAATATGAAACTAAATATCTTTCCAGAGGGATGACAAAATTATTACACAAGGCCGTCAGTTCTTAGAGAAATTCTTCTTATTTACCCACTATGAAATCGCAAACACTTTAAAATTCATCCGCAGTCACCAAATACGAGTCCTGTAGAGGATATTTGACTTTTACTAAGAAAAATTAGAAATCATAACATAACATCAAATTAATAGTTCGCACCTAATGGGCAAATGTAATATCATAACAAACATCGAATTCGTCGCGTAGAGGTCATTATCCAGTCCAATGGAACCTCAAAAAAATATCAAGTGTGGATTTGTTTTAATTTTATGATGTTTACATAATGTCACTGCCATATCATTTACCCTGAATTTTTTGTTAAACCCCTAAAGTATGCCATATGATGTTATGCTAGAAAACTGGGGAAATAAATTGCTTACAGGATGACACCCCTAAGATTAATGAGCTCTCCAAAACATGAAGAGCCTTGTCGACTCTCATTTTTGGGCTGGTATCGAATTTTTTCCATACAAAGTATGGGAGATAATATATTTAAAAAAAACAATTACAGTAGAGGCTCGAAAAAGTTAAGTAGTTTGTTTTGAGGGTGCTTAACTTTTCCGAATTCTTAACTTTTCCGTGATATGAAAAATGCATGTGTTTATACGCGTATTTATACATTGTATATATTATTAATGTGTATTTAATACACATGTATATATGTATGTATGCAAATGTATTAATTTTTAGCTTTTAAAATAGGACCACTTAGTGGACAGTTTCTTTCACGTTGATATAAGAACCATTTGTACAGCTGCTTCTCCAAATCTACGAATTCTGCCTTATGTAAAGTCTTTCTCTCAATTTCGTCACATGTACCTGACACTGCAGCATAAATGTTTGCTTTGTTTCTTTTAATTTTAGAAATTGAAGATTCAGAATCATGAAAATTAATGGCCAATCGATTAGCCAAAACGCCTTCATCTAATTTTTTTAAAATCTTGCATTTTTCGGCAACTGATAACCTTTTTTGCTTACGTGCTGCTGACATTGTTACGATCAAAAGAAAACTAATAACTGATGCAGAAATAGTATGAAACATTACGTACGAATGTAAAGAATTTTTTAACGGTAAATGACGATTGGATATGTGTTGAATTTTTTATGCTACCCATGTACTTATATAGTACTACATATATTAATGCAACAATCGACATACATATAAGAATTCAAAATGATGTTAAAAATAGAAAAAATTAAATAAAAACAAAAATTACTCAAAAAAGTTAAGAAGCACTTAACTTTTTAGAGTTCCGTATGGTGACAGAAAGCTGCTTAACTTTTCCGTATTCTTAACTTTTGCGCGTCTTAACTTTTATGAGCCTCCACTGTATAATAAATTTCTAATGACTATGTCGCTGAATATATATTTAATATTCCAGTTGAATTTGTGTTAAACGCATTTAATAATGCAATACAAATGTCTTCGATTGTACAGTATTATTAAATTTATTATTTATTTATTTATGTAAACATGTCCCAAGATAGATACAACAACAGAATTGTACGAAAAATTGTCGTAGCCGGAGTGGTCTGAGTACAGGCAAAAAAAAAAAAATAAATAAAAATTTACAGAACACAAAATATGTCATGAGAAATACACATTCATCAGTGTAGAAGTGCATTAATGAGAACAAGCAAAATTATTACATTTCATGCCTGTAGGAATAACAAAGATGTAAGTGTCGCACTATTGCATGTTGTATCCTGAGAAAAACAAGCACACAATTTTTTGTTGTTTATTTAAGGTAGTGAAAAATATAAAACAAATTTTATTAGTCACATATACATACATAGGTGGAATATAAACTAAACATTTTTTCTCTGAACCCTTAATATTACATTGGCAACCGCAAACTAAATTAGGCGACTAAGACACTTAGCAACTTCAGCATGTTACCTAATTTCCTAGCAACACTACAGGGTGTAACAGATGGATTCAAATAACGTATGGTTCAAGAATTGACTAAACCATTTAAAAAACAATACGAGTAAAAGCAAAATAAATAATGGTTCATTTCATAACCTTTATTGCTCTATAAGAAATTTCAATATTTGACTACAATTAATTCCTGTTAAATTACACCGATTTAAATAATTGTTTGGATGCGATCTTTGTGCATGCACACGCATTTTATATGAAAACATGCTGTCAGTCACGAGCGCTCATGCAATCCTACGTGATACAATTTCAAAATATGTATTCCCTTCAAAATCCTTACATTTCTTTTTTTTGCATACACAGTAATTAAGTTTTAGAATTTTATAAAAAAAAAATTTGGCAGCTCCTGTTCGATTATTGCTAATTTGATTGGTTATTCTTGCACGAAAAACTGGTGGTTAGACTTTATTTTAATCTTGGATATTATTGGTTACACTAATCGATGAAGAGCATTAAATATTACATCTTACAAAATAATGTGAGCGACTTTTTTACACCATTTTTTTAAATACAAATGGTTAAAACTTAAAATTCCACTTGCAAAAAAATTTATTTTTGAGCGATACGTGAAGATAAGCTTATGGACAAGAGTATGTATGTCTGTTAAATACAATTAGTTTCTACCAAAAACATATGTACGTATTTAAAAAAATTGTTTTAAAAAGTTTGCTACAACAAAAACAACAAAATAAATACTGTAAGACAACGCGGTAATTGGAATGCAATCAGAGTAGAAACACCCTACAATCGACCAGAGGAGAGACAACTACAACAACTGCAACATACATAAGTTGAGTAAAGAAATTCAATCAAAGCTGTACAAGTTTTTAAACTTTTCAGTGAGTAGCAACCGCTGTTGCCAGAAAATGTTTGTCTCTATTTGCCAATTTAAGGAATCGAGCATATAATATATCCCAACATTAAAGAGGATATTTTCCAATATTAAAGAGGAATATTTCATTTGTCATGTAACTAAAGTATTTTGTATATATCTTCACTTTTGGTCCGTGTAATCGTAGAATTCTAATTGACTACAAAAGGTAATTTATTAAGACCTTTCGGCTTTGATTAAAAAAGATAAAAAGTCGATAGAACAATCTATACAATTCAACGTTTGAAGATGATCTCATGTAAATGTTGGCTGCGGCTTCGCCTCGAGTGGTTCATACGCTGGGTCCAATTTTCGCATACTCTCCCCAACATATCGGTCATTATATATTTCACGAATAAATTCTTCAATATTGGCTTCAAGTCGTCAACCGTTGCGGGCTTGTCCCTATAGACATGAGCCTCAACATAGCCCTACGAAACATCGTTTAAAGGCATTAAACCGCATGATATAGACGGTCATTTGACCGGCATCAAACGTAAAATAACTGTTCACCGAACTTAATTGAGCCATTGTTTCGTATGCTGTATGGCATGTGGCACCGTTTTGTTGAAACCACATGTCAGTCAAGTCCATTTCGTCTATTTTGAGCAAAAAAAAATTTTTTTTGTAATCATCGCACCGTAGCACTCAACATTGATAGTAAGGTTTTTGCCTTCGTCGTCTTTGAAAAAGTTCTGTCCATAATCCAAACCAAAAAGTGAATTTTTTCTTCTCGCTGCTCTTAACACCAAATACGTCACTTTTGCTTGTTCAAGTATCCATTCAACCTGAAATGATCTTCGTCGCTACACACATTTTTCCGATGAAAAAGTGGACGATTGACTTTCTTAACCGAGCATGAATTTTGATAATAAAAATCAATAATCTGCACGCGTTGTTCGTTTGTAAGTCAAATTATAAACCAAACTGAACATTTTTCAGTTGATTTGGGAAAGACTCAATAAAAAGAACTTTTAATGATGTAATGAAAATGCAGAAAAATTTAGATTTTAGCACATTTTTTCATTATAAAATTATCTTTTTTAATGCCTTTAACTGAATTATAGGCCATCTTCAACATAGTAAGAAATATGGAGAAGTGTCGCATACTCCCAAATAATCACAAAACACTAAAGGGTTCATATTTGTTCATAACTGTTGTTTAATTTTACACTTTCAAGTAAACCTCCTATGAAAATAGACCCCTTTTTTATACTTACATAACAAAATGACAGCCAGTTCAAATACTAACATTACTTTTGCTCTACTTTGAATATTGTAATTTTCATATTAGATAGAACTCTTGTATTATATTTGAAAGTTTTTGTATAAACATTAGAGGTTGAATGCTTCCAAACTAGTTGAATATCACTGAAGATTTGGTTAACAACAATGAAATGTTGACATATAAATTTTTTAAACACCAATTTCCAATAAAATATGTAAAATAATTTTAATAAAACAAAATAAAAGAAATATGCCATCAAATCTGGGATGTAAAAAACAAAGCCTTTCATACATAACATGTGTTTGTGTATGTGTACATACAAAAAAATCCCCAAATTCTTTCTCAGAAATTTTTGCCCACAATTAAAAACTGATAACAAATCTGGTAGCACTTATGCCAGCTGACTGGTTTTAATCACCTTTGTTGTTGTTATTGTTTTCCACCTCTTCAAGACAAGTTACTTCTGTCCATTTTGCTGAATGAATTGAGGGAGCAACTTGAGAAATTTAAGCTCTAGTTCAGTCGATTAAGTTGCATTGCGCTGTGTAAGCCAAAATCTAAAACGAAGAGTTAAAATAATTTTAGTCGGGTTTGAGATGTTCGACTGTGAAGAAGTGTGTTGAAAAGAAAAAAAGGCTTAAAACATAGTAGAGTTACAACGAAACGTACTTATGTACTTATGTATGTATGGATGTAAATATTAAAAAGAGAAGTTCATATTAAGAAAATTCACTGAACGTGTTGATGTCGCGCTTTTGAAATCACAAAGTGGTATTGAAACTGTGAAATCTAGTGTTTGTGTGAGAAGAGTGTTTTGATTGGAATGCATGCGAGTTAGGAGACAGGCTTTTCTAACAAACCTAAACATCCAACCAACAAACAATGATTATTGCAGTTTGTTGAGACATTTTTGGTTTTTTGAATTTTTAATGGTGTTACAAGTGTTCAATAACGAACGATATTTGAAATTAAAAAAAATAATACAATTATGGGCCATATACGAGTATAATTTTGAAAGTAAATATAACAGAGAAGAGGAGAGTGTTGAAAATATAAATAATAACAAAATATATATGTACATACATACATACATATGTACATATGTATGTAAGTATATAAGAAATATAATAAAAAAGTGGAGACATTGAAATAATTTACTTATTTCACACAATACATAACAAGTTTTATTATACCAAATACAACAATTTATTAAGATAAAATCTTTCGAGAATAACGAAACCTTAAAAAATACAAATAAGTGACTATAAACCGATCAAGCATAAAAATAGCAAATCTTGATTAAATGACAATAATCGCTACCATCACTAACCATAACAGCAGCCAGCATTCATCCTGCAGATTCGAATTTGGCGGAATTTTAATGTGAAAGGAAAAATCAAATCAACATTAATTTTTACAACAAAAGTGAATTGTTTAAGGTAAGTTTTTTTCTTTTAATAATAAATATATGTAAGTATATATAATATTTTTCTTATTCGTGCACCCACACAAAAATGATGTTCAAAGAGAAGCTTGAACACACACAATCAACAAAACAATAACTGCATTCGTATATAAATAAACACCTTGATATGCATCCGTTTTGCGTGTTTGAAATTCTAAGCATGGAGATGCATTTTAAAATATTATTACGTTACATGCACACACGCACACACATATATGTATATACATATGTTTATAAATACATATGTACATACTTATATCATAGGCATCGCGTATGCTGTATGCAAAGACACGACCTAAACCAACGATGACTTGTTAACAATACAGCGAAGAACTTTTTAGTCATAAAGTCCAATAGGTGTCGATTTGTTAAATGTCTGGCGTGTTGTGTCATACAGTCATCCATCCGTTCAAACATATACTACGTTTATACGCACGTCTTATTTGCAAATAAAAAAGATGAATGTTGCCGTATAACTTTTTTATTGTAACTTATTAACTCACTTAAACAAGTCGTGAATAACTACACTATTTGCAAATAAAAAGTAAGACGTTGCCACTTCATGAACGTTTTTTGTGTTTTACTTACCAAACAATCATATTTTCGTCACATGGCATCACTAATAATAACATAAGTTCTGTATGCAATTTCCCGTATAAACAGTGAATTAGTTATTTGCAAATAGTTCTATTTGCAAATAAGAGGTGCGTATAAACGTAGTAATAGAAACAACAAACTATTCTACGTAGTATGTACATACATACATACATATATGTATATACACATTCCTATGTACATGTATATTTGATATCTATCGATCTGGAAGTACCGACAAGTACCACACACAAATACATATGTATGTATGTATGTATGCATGTTTTAATTTTTATTTAGGAGCCTGCCATTTCAGCCTGCCTAAATTGTTTTTCAACCTACACCCTACATTAGCGTTATTTGTGAACACATACAAATGTGCATACATATGTACATACATTCATAAGCAAGCACATATAATTTTGCTTCATTTGTAAAAAGATATACATACATATGTAAGTATGTATATTTGCGAGACGAATATTTGAAGATTATTTTAATCAAGGTGTCTTCGTTATTTCTTTTTCGCTCAAGTAAGAAATAAATTATTCATGATCTTGCTACGAGTCAATTCGAGGAATGATTCTCCAAACCCATTTTGGTTAATGATTAATTTGTATTTTTATCAAATGAATCATCTTTAAGAAGTTTTTTTTTTATATTTCAAAATACATTTGCTGAATTCGCAAGCCTCCCTTGAAATACATTTTGTGGATAGTCAGTTTGTTATCTATTGGTTGTATCTTTATTATATTTTATTATTAATAATATAATAACTATTGAATGGGCAAAACGCGCGGAATGTTACCCGAACAGAACACCCACCTTGATAAAACAGTTTGATTATTTGTATTTATGTGTTGTTGAACGCTAAATCCTTCCATGGTGATTTGGGAAGACAAATTGAATATATGACAACCAATTTGACATATATAACTTCAACAATATGACCACTATCGACATTCAAAGTTTACAAGTCCCTATTGGAAGACTATGGGAAGACTTTGAGATCATATTCCAACTATGCATTTAATACTTTCATATTAAATACAGTTTTACTATTTCAAGTGGCTATTTCAAGACGAAAACACTAATAAAGAAATATTTATTCGCTGTGAACACCGACACATACATACATACATACATACATATACAAGGTGGTACAATACTAATGTCATAATTTGAATTGGCAGAGGGTGTCAAATGTCACTATGGTTTGCACGAGCACAAATATGCATTCAATGGCCCATATAATTTTACATTTTTAAATATATGGTTTGTGAAGACAGAAATAACCAAATTACATCCAGTTCAAATTATGACATGACTTTTGCGCCACCTTGTTTGTTATGTATGTATGTGGCTCTTGAAGTTAGAGTTTTTGTAATTATTATTGTTTTTTGTTTAAATAATGCCTTGTGGCTTATATAAATTTAATACTAAAGGAAAAGGTATGTAGTTTGGGCGTATTCAACTACAGCGGTGCGTATGAATTTGTGTTTCTTTTGTATTGCACTCCCACAACTTAACGCGTGTCAAAAAATCTAAATATTGACTGACAGATGTTTACATTAAAAATTCAACATTAAGTAAAATAATAATATTCCTTTTAGTCACCAAGCTGTCTTATGGCATTTATGCCATATTTCCACGGTATATCAAATTAAGCCAATCCATTGTTGTCAGAATGATGGAGTTGTTATCTTGTAAGCTTGAAAAAATATTTTAAGATGGAAAAGTTTTTGAATTTTACTCCTGATATTATTATAGTTATCATGCTATTTTAACGTAATTTGTAAAATATTCAGTGTTAAAATAAAAAGTTTTGAATTTCAACACTTTCGATAAAACGTCAAATTAGCTAATTTTCAACGATTGGATCCATTATGGAAATGGAGAAGCTTTCTAATTCGCAGTGTACTTCGCAGTAGAGTGAAAATATTATTGAAAATACTGAAGTTTTGTTGACTACACATGGGGAAGGTAGAAAAAGAGATATAAATATTATTTGCTCTTAAGCTCACACCGAAGGATGTAGAACGAAACGGGTTCAGAATCACTGTAGCGTTTTCAAGCTGTGATCTCAGCAATCAAAGAAAAACAATCATATTAGTGGAAGTGAATCTCATATCAGCGACCACCATTAACATCTTTACTTTATTATTAATATCTGCCCAATGTTGCAGGTATTGATTTATTACATTGTAACAAGTTATGGTTGGTCCAACTGTTGAGACTCGGCTTGACCATGAATCAAAAGGTCTAAACGACTCCGAGGTCATTCAGTCTCCCACCCTAATCTATGTAGCTCAAAAAATGTGTCCAGGAAAATCACTTTATAATCGTTTTTGATCCGTTTGCAGATATATTATTGTTAGATTATTTTGCTAATGAACATTTGAATCAATGCAAAGTATGCAAATAAATGAAAAAAGAGCTTCCAGGAAAGTCAATTAAATGGGGTAATGGGAAGGAAGGGGAATTCGTATGATTTCCAAATAATTTTAATATTAGTCCGTAATTACAAGAGACTCACTTTTCTTATGAAAATTCATTGAATCAGAAACTGAACTAATCATGATAAGAGATCCTTTTGATGTTGAACTGCAAGAACTTTAGTTTGCATTGCTTTTATCGAATTCAACTTAAGTATGAAGACTGTACAAACTTGGTCATACACCTTATACTTATGATTTTTTTTATTCCTTTCATTTAAAATTGATGAAAAAGAATACAGGATACTTAATAGCTTATTTGTATGAGAGGATCCCCCCGTCATCCATTAGCTAGAAAAACATATTTATTGCCAGAGTAATCTACACGCTTTCGAACTATTTTGTATGAGGGTACCCTCCTTTTCCCTCCTACTCCTCCGTGGTTTTGCTCGAATACTCATTTTATTCCAGTAGTAACGTGCATGAAATTTAGAGAGTTTCGTTATTGTAGTATCTTCAGATATAGAATTACCTCGTATGGGTGTTGCCCGTCTCGTCCGTTCTTTAACTTCATGCTTTTGTTTGAATAGACATCTTATTCCCGTAGAAAGGTGTGTGTAAAATTTGGAGAGTTTCGCTATTGTAGTTCTTCAGATATAGAATAATTATTTTGTATGGGGGTATCCTGTACACCACTCCATTAAAATCAGTAGAGGAAATTTCCTTTATTTCCCGATTGTCAGGAAGACAGTTGAAACATTTCCGGACGATTGAACTTGTCGTTTGGCTTCCTATAAAGATGAAATAAACAAAAATACAAACACAGACTCAATTTTATATATACATTTACAAAAACTTATAAACTTTTTAATAAAAAACAATTATAAAAAATTTGATATAAGTCAGAGTGTTGTGTGGATTCACCTTGATACATGGGCTTTCGTGTATATATTATGGAGTCGGAGAGACCCTAAAATAGCAAAGCTTGAGGCTGTTCCACCAGTTGGACCAATTAACAAGCATTAGAAACGAACATAGGATTTTGTATACGAGTATATCTCCGCTTCGGTAAGTCGCTCCAATATATTTACTTGTACTTTCGAGTCACTTTTTCAAGATCGTTTGGACACCAATCCAGCTGCTATTTTATAATATAAGGAGCAGGGGCCTCTTTTCAATTTAAATCTTGAGAATTCGAAAACATACCTTCCCTTATTGATACTTTGGAAGTAATGAAACAGTAATACCCTCAAAATTATTACCACTTTTTTTAAACTTGATGTCAGTAATTGATTACAAACTTAATTTGTAATATTATTAATCATTTGCAGGGATACTTCGTGATTCCATAAATTGTAAAAGTACATATTTTAAGCAGTTATTACGAATATATATCTAATTAATTTTAATATAATTTTTAATTAGTGTTTCTATTCATAAAAATAGAATTCATTTGGTGTACGCTGTATTTCACTGGTGCTTATGTCAGACAATCAGGAGACTCATATATATATATATATATATATATATATATATATATATATATATATATATATATATATATATATATATATACGAGAAATTTTAAATTGCTGAGTATTAATGTAAAAGCTCTCAAGAAATTAAGTCTCTCACATAAGCTTCAACATCAAAATTTTAAAATTTTCTATATACTTTTTTGATTCCGTGAATTGAAAATTTTCTATATGGGACTCGATCTCTCAGTTGACGAGTTAATTCAATATCAAATTTATTTGTACAATTTTTTGTTTGTTTCTGGAGTGTAAAGTATGAATAGGAAAACGAATTACGATTGAGGCTGTCGTATAAACATGGTTTTGGATATGCAGGTGGACGGACAAATTGTCAGGCAATTTGTAAGCGCAAAAGAATTGTGTACGTGCTTGCAATTTGAAATTTTATTTGTTGCTTTGGCCTGGCAGCAAATCAAGAATGTTTATTTATAATTTATTTTTCAATAGATTTTAATACACACTTTTATGATTTCAACATTCGAAAAGTGAAAATACCCATTGAATCATGATTTCTTGGAAAATTCAATATATTTCATCGCAGACAATATTGGCAAAGTTTCAATTATATAATTTGAATTAAACAATTTGTTTATGTCTGTATTCAAATAAAAAAAATTATGTTCATTAGTTTATAAAATAACAATTCGTTGCTAAAGACATACTCGTACATATTTCATCTTGCCAATAACACACTGTTATTGGTAGTAGTGAACTCTAAAAAAAATTGGGACTCGGATAAATATATAAACAATGATTTTTGAAATTCGCAAAAAGGTATTATAAAATTTATAACATTTTAGCAAAAAAAGGTTCCGAGGAAGTCAATAAAAACCACAAGTTGTGATCCGGAAGAAGGTAAAATTTGTACGATTGAGTGATTGTTTAACATAGAATTTGGAAGGATTGTTCAAATGATCAAATTGAAACAAACCCTGTCGAAAGATAAATAGAACAATAATTTTTTTGATCCTACTCAATGGGTCTGAAGTCATCTTCAAGACGTTATGAACACATGATTTTTTTAATATTTCAAATGTTATTCGACTCACAATATATTATATATTGTAACGTACATATATGAAAAGTATTCTTATTACATGTGCATTTACATGAAAATAATATTTTGTCGACTGGACTTGGACTTGAAACTCGGAAATAGACGGCACGTTTACCACACTAGCCACGTCAGCATATAAAACAGTAGCGGCACTAAATTAATACATGCAAGGTGGCGCAACAGTAATGTCCAACTTGAATTGGCTGGCATTCTTGCAGGTGGCAGCGAATGTCACGATGCCTTGATACACGTATATAGATAATTACTTGTCAATATGCCATGAAGCGATACACACCTCAAGGACGTGTAATTATTTTTGCCGCTTATATGACAAATTTTTAGTCTGCTTTTTTTTTAAACAGCATGAATTTCGTCGTCGTGTTCCATGTGGTGGAAAAATTAAGCTTTTGGCATGCAAACTGGTACCACTACAGATATCGCAAGAAATGGCCCACTTCGTATTTTTCGTTCGACCGAGACTATCGCTATATTCTTTGAAAAAGCCGTAGTCATAAATAGTGAGTGTTACAGGCAAATGCTAAACAATTTTTTTTTTTGACGCAAGTTGCTGCATTGAGTCTCGACAATTTCTGGTTTCAGAGGATAGAGTTCAGGCAACCATGAAGATTTTGAGACACAAATTTATAGGCTGAGTCCATCTCCTGTTTCGGAGATTTGAATTGGCCGTCCAGATTGCCTTTAGAGCTTTTTAAAATTTCCGCTTACCACAACAAACCATGAAACTTGCAAGTCTTGAAAGAAGTGAAGAAATCACCAATATGGAGTCAGATGTTTTGCGTGCAACATTTCAAAATGCCGTAAGACGAGCGCAAATATGCATCATACATGAAATGACTTTTAAAGTGGATATGCTAGTCAAAGTTTTTGGAGCGACTCCGTTGAAGACAGCTTCAGAATAAATAAAGAAAATACAGAAATTCCGACAGTAAAAAAATGCAAATTAAAATCACTTCGAGTGACTATCACAAAGGCTTGTCATTACAAAATTATATTTCTTAATAATTTTCGCTGAACTTTTCTCAAAGAAATAATTCCATATTAAATAACGATCCAACTAATTATTTACGATCAGAAAAAAAGCCTGCCAATCGTTACAAATTCTTTATTCTTATATGAAAGTTGAAAATTTAAGAAAAATTCTATTCTTGTATAAGAATCTCAAAAAAAGCAGTGAAGGATACTTTGGATGCAATTGAAATGTCGGTCCTCAAAAACATCTTACATTTTTTCACTGTAATCATAAGTTTTAAATAATATGATTATATAAGTATATAGTATAATATGATCTTCATCGGGCGATTTTGTAAATCTTGTTTTTGGGAAGTCGTTTGTTTCTTGTGACGAGAGTGTGAAGCAGGACTCCTGCAAAGTTTTCCATGCGATAAAAATTACATTGATTTTAATAATTTTGAAATGACTTTGGATTTAAATAAATATATGTATGTACACAGCAATTCTAATTTGTATATAGGGTTTGAGCGAGCAATACACTAACTGCTTAGAAATATGAAGAGCATTAAATCGGCCATAACAAATATAATTAGTCAATTTGTATGCATAAATATGGGTGTGGGGAAATTCCTTATTAGACACAAGAGTATAATAACCTCGCCACCCGTAGAGTGTAGGACAAAACAATCTGTTGATATCTAATAGAGCCCATAACACTTTTTACTTTTTTCTTTCTATGAACGTAGATTAAAATAAAAAAGTGTACGTGTGTGTTTCTTTCCAGCCCCAGAACATAACGAAATATAAAGGGAATAAAAAAGTTATTATGTATATATGTATATGAAAATAATATGAACATAAACATTATTATGTCTCTATTTGTTTCTAAATATGTTTTTTGTGGAAATGCAATATTTTTCCTAATTGATCGTCATTTTCCCTCTAACATCTTTAAATTAATGTTTATCAGAAAATCTAATCATGGAAACCGTAAAGTATATTTGTAGTTATTTTTAATTTGATCGATTATTAAAAATTTAAAATTCCAATAGTTTTTTTTTAATATTTTTTTAATAAATAAACGCAAATTACAAAGGTACTTGGATTGTGTGCAGAGACACCTAGAGTCTAAGACAGGAATTGAAACTGCGACACTCAGATTACTAGTCTAGTACACTAGCACTCAATTAGAATAAATAAAATTTTGATATACACAATTAAAATTATATAAGAACATGTATGTATTAAAATAAAAATAATTTTTAATAATTTTAATCAACATATTCAAAATAATACAAAATCTTTTTCCGATTTTCTATTAGAAGCGCAGTAAGGAAAGCATCCATAGAAGTCATGAAGTCATGCTAAGAAAGCAGTGTAGAAGAGCTTGAAAGGGGGATCATTTTTGCTCATTCATATACTTATTTAAGGGAAATAATCTTTTCATGTCAACTTAATCAATTCTTTAATTTCTTACGGTACCGAAAAATTATATTAATTGCTACTTTAGAAGCAATGAAAATGCCATTCCTCGAAACAGACTTCTTCTCTTTTCTAGAAAAGACATCATTTTTTTTAATTATCTTAATTAAAAAAGAAATAAAGAAATATATAAATTAAACCGGCTAAAGCAACGTGCATATTGCATGCAACCACCGAAGTCATCGGCTCTCACGTCTATTCACATGGACGGTTCTTAATTGCAAATTTAGCCTGAACTCAATTATTTTATTTGAACTTATCTTGTCCTCTTTTTTGTATATTAACACTTTTAATATTTTTGCTTTCTATTTGATGACGGCAAATGGGAGCTTCAAATTTAATAAAGCCATAATATGAATAAATGCACAGTAAAATTTTGAAATAGTTGATATTAAATCATAATATCAATCCCAGTTCCGGTTTGTAATGAATGATTTTGCTGTTGCTTCTGTAGTTTATAATACTTTTTTTTCGCCAATTAAATATATGTTCATTTTTGCGCTGTACCTTGTACTTTTGTTCTGATTTTTATTCTGGTTAATATTTTCTTAAAATTTTTCTTTTACTTAAAAACAAAAAATTCTAAAGGTTTTCACGATGGGAATGGTGCAAAATTGTGTTTTACAATTTGCTCTCGATATTACGGAAGATCGTGAGATCTATTGCTTTCTTGCGTAAAAAAAGCTAGTTTTTTTAAACATAAATCTGGCATCCCTGTGAAAATCTGTCAGCATTGGCATCAGCTCATTCATATCCAGGAAACAAAAAAGACAAAAAGTCCGAACTTTAGAATTTTTTTGGAGAAAGCTGGATTTTTGTATGTATTTTCCTTTTGTGGTTCCAAAAAAATCCCAAAAAGTCCCCATCGATCCGTATGTCGGTAAAAATGTTATACGGGGCGCTACAGATTACAAAAAAAGCTAAGGATTTTGCCTATAAAGTCCTTATAAGAGTATTCGTTTTTCCATACAACCTTTGATGTATAGTACATGATACATTTTTTAAGTAGTATCCTTAGTAGGCCTAGTCCTCGTTGATCTGTAATGGAAAATTCTGTCTTATATACAGAAGTAATTGAAAAATGTGGTAAATGATTATCTTATAAATTTTCTTTTTATTATATTCAAATTTTCTTAATTTCAATCCCTGTCTTCATCGTTTCTTTGTCATCTTTTTTCTTTTGTTTCTTTTGTTTCCATCGCATCAACCAAAAAACGCGCTCAAACGTGCTCGGTAGGATTGTCGTTATTAAGGTCATTATGCTTATCGATCGGGGAATGTCTTTATTTTCCGTACTAATATTTTTAATAAATTTATGTATGTAGTTTTTATTGTTTGTTGTGGCCTTAGGCACATGTGTCATAACTGACATTTTAATGTTCACTAAACCAAATCAAATCAGTGGAATCTAAACATTTTGAAAATATTAAAACTCTTATGTTTATGCCAAAACAAACAAATACAATACGAGAATTCTCTATCGCATATGAATATTGTAAATAGAATGAAGAAAACATTTATACAAACAGCACAGCAAATAATTTATACTCAACATGAGTGTATTTTATTTTTCTTTCCACAACATAAAATAGAATATTTTACAACTCTAAGCGTTTATCCTTCATTGCAAATAACAGTATGGCGGTTGATATGTCAAAAGTTTTTGCTTATTTTGATTAGCAACTGGACATATAAATATGCACGATTATTTTTGCTCAAGATTTTTATGTACAAATGAAGAAAATTACAAATATACGTGTAGTTTTGTTGTTGCATTGATAAATGTCGGTGAATTTTTGCACACATTTGTAGAGTTTGCAAAATTTGCAATGTTTGCACCACACATTGTGAGTACCCTTATTATTTTGTTATACGAAATTGCAAAGCAACGATTTTGTGAATATGAATCGTATTATATTATATTAACCTTAATTCATTAAATAAGTTTTTAGTTTGAAAATTCTTTGTTATTAATTTAATAACTGATGTTTTAAATTTGTTAGTTTCTACTTCTGCGTAGTGCTTACTACTGCTAAACTTAATGAAATTTATGTTGCAGCAATCGTTGCATAAATTATGAAAATCTTTTGAGAATTTGTAACTGAAGTCGTTGAAAATAAGTGTGCGGGTAGAACTAGGTTTCATGAATCCCAGGCCTCGGGATGGCCTAAGCCACTGATAACTTTAAATTTCTTTTATATTGTTATCACCCAAGAATTACCGAAAACGGCTCTATTATGAAATCACGCTAATGATATATTTCATTAAAATATATTAGAGGACGTTCATGCACAAAGACAGAAAGGTGTCACCCACAGTTAAGGTAGAATTAACCAAACGTAAATGTAGAAACGTAAATGTTGTTGCATCAGCTAATCGTTTCTGTCATATGAGAATGTATATATGACAGAAACGATTAGCTGATGCAACAACATTTACGTTTCTACATTTACGTTTGGTTAATTCTACCTTTACACTGACATCCGTATTTACACTCACGATCTGAAGCAAATGATAATGAATTTCATTTTAATTTATTTCTGTTTTCCAAGTGTAGTACAACTGGGTGTTGTGTTTGTTACTCGTATGTTTGTGCAAAATAATTAAATCCTCTTTATGAGTCAGATATAGTATTTTTGTGCAACATATCTGAATCCTCTTTATGAGTCAGATGCAATTGAATTGCAAAAAATATACAAGAAAAAATGAACAAACATCTTCAACCAAGCCGAACCACCTGACTAAGTGAAACAACAAAGAATGAAACCAAATGTGGGTTAGTGATCAAAGATCTGTTTTTATTTTTTCACTGTAAATCGATTGTGTATTTTTTACACTTGTATATTATGATTCCAAGTTTAGTTATAAAAGTTTTATTTTTTCTGCCAAGTTTTCAAGGGATTTATGTAATATTCAGTTCAAAAGAAATATAAGACTTGTCATTAGAATATGCATTATTGCATTATTATTTTATTTGAAAATATTTGTCTACTTCTTGATTCCTTTCCGTTGCAAAATCAATCAAATAGAAATGAAAGGAAGAATAATTTGCTGAAATAAATCATCACGTTTAGCAAATGTAGAGTTTTAATAATGTTTTTTTAATTTAATTAAAAGTAATATTTTAAACATTTAGATTTTATCACAATGATATTTAATTTTTTATCTTATGCCATAATTTTCCTTATGTGTATGATGTATCCATAATTAATAGGAAAATTCATTTATAATGGTTTTATTAATTGGTTTCTTTTAAGTATATTTTGTAGTTTTTTGTAATATTTTGTAAAACGTTTATTGCAATGTTATTGCGATTGTTTTCATAAATATTTATTTAACAAATTCTGTGGTCTATAAAGTTTTTGATATGAAAGAAAAGTTTTATATTCTATTGTCGGTTTTATTTTTTGCGATTTGAAAGTATTTTTTAATAATTCTCATTGCGTGGAACGATTTATTCATAAAATTAAAATAAACAAGATGCATATGTGCGGAATTGCGTGCACTCTAAGTGTTGAGTCGTAAAAAGTCCTTTTCACGTAAAATGCCTGTATATACGAGTATAAAAAATATTAACGTTCTGATTATATCTTGTGAATTTTTTTGGTATTTAAATGTTTATTGCTTTTCCTGAATGTAAAAAAAAAATAATCAATATCCAAAGTTCAAAAGCTAATTAATATAGACTAGCCAGAAAAACTTTTAAAAAATTAATTCGATCTCTGTGAAAAGCATTCTCTACGGCCGCAAATTACTGTTATTTTTTGTATATATATTTTTTAAATTTTTTATTATATGTTTTTTAAATTCGTATGAAAATAAAAAAAAATTATTAAAAGGATATTTTGCAATTGTGCACTGCTTTAGCAAGATTATCAGAACCTTATCTAATAGATCAAGCCAATGAATAGGCCCTGGTGTCTTTAGAAAACTTATACGAGGTCTGTTCAATGGAAAAGGTGAACTTTAGTTGTTCTCATAAAATATTTATTTATTCATCAATTTATATTCCTCCTTAGATATAATACACTTGTGCCATAATTTTTTCCAATCCTCGAAACAGTTCTCATATTAAATTGTAGGTATGGCCTTGAGCTATTCGGTCTTTATCTTCTCAATCGCCGCAAAACGCCACCTTTTCATGGTTCTCTTCAACTTTTGGTACAGGAAAAAATCACAGAGGGCCAAACAATTACGAACAAGCAATGTCGAGTGAGCAGGTGCATTCACTTGATGCAAAGGCATGATCTGTTTTTCCACAATTCCGGACGTTTTTCTTGTATTGCTTCTCGAAAGCGGGGTATAACTTGCACATAGAATATGAAGAAATTTTACAGCGGATTACTTCAATTCCTACTTTATTTAGTCCGCCGATCATGATACTGAGCTTTTATGTCAAGCCGACAGAATGGATATTGAAATTGAAAAATATAAAATAATTTTTGGCAAAAAAACCGATTTGGATAAAAAGAGCCCATCGAACAGATTACGAAAATCAAGAAACTATGGGTTAGTCTAAAATCCGATGTAATCCATTTCTCGTTTATATTTTACTTCCAGGAGAGATTCAAATTCCTTCTTAAATAAAATTTTTGAAGTAGATTCATAAATAGAGGAATTGTGTTATAATCATTAGTTCGGGTAGAGGCTTCATCTGTTCATTTTCTGCTTAAAAAATTGTGAAGCCTATGTTCAAGATATACTTTTATTCTTAAAAAAGAGGAAGTTATGCGATAATCAATATTTTTTGAGGATGAAGGGGAATTATTGCCCATCCGATTTATTATGGAACCAAACAACAAGCAAACTCTTACAAGCTAAAAATAATTTTGAAAATCGTTCCATAAATGGATAAGTTATGCGATAGTCAATTTTTCGAGCGATCAGAATTCCCATCCGAGTTTCGAAAAAATTATGGAATCAACCTGCAAAGCAAAACCTTTCAAACAAGAAAAATTTATAATCGCTTTACACATGGTAAAGTCATGCATGTACAAAGAAATAATAAAAAAATACACAGGAATTGATGACCACTTCCTTTTTTGAAATCGATTAAAAAGAAAAAAAATTGATCCTTTGGGGGACGATGTATAATATTCTGTATAGAACAACCACTCATAGCGATCGATATATGTAGTTCGAAGTACTTAATGGAACGTGCATTAAATATCTAAAAACCTCATTTTGTAGTAATTAAATGATCTTTTCAAATAGAGGTGTAGCAAGCATCCTGAAGAAGCCCTTTTTTTTGGATGCAGTATTGAAGTAAAAATGAATATTTTTTGAATTTTTATTAAGTAGTTATGCTTTTTCTTCTGAGTTATATAAATAAATTATTTAATTGTATATTAGAGAAGGAATTTTATATAAATATTCATGAATTACTTTTAAGTTGTAACATTTAAGTTCTACGTCAAATGTCTACGTGAAGTTGATGATACAATAGAATATTTTTTTCAACGATTCAGTTAAATTGTTTATGCATTTATGCTTGTTTTGCTTGAAAATTACATTAAATACTGTAAATATTGGGAGAGCAGTGTAAATTTTTGTAAATATTTGGCGAGTTCAAAACAGCATCCAGACTGTCACTATGAGAACGACAAATGAGACCATAATACTTCTCAAGCAATTAAATATATATTTTGAATTGCTTGCGGAAACATATTATATTTTCAACTTATCAAAACGTCGAACTTTATTATTTCAATGTATAAATTTAACAATATTTATAAAGTTTGTTGAGCCATGTATGTGACATGACCATATTTTTGTTTTTTTTTTCGATTTTAATTTCCTATTAAATAAAAATTTTTATTCTTCTTCTTGTACAAAGTTGCGTTTTAGTTTTTTTTTTAATTCATGTTTGCATCTTAAGTCTTTTGTCGTCTTTTTCATTGACAGCGAGAGTATAATTAGCCGTTGGAATGTGTCTTAAGTCTTTTGTTTGCTAAACGTTATTGCCAAAACTGGATTTTTAATTATTGCAACAAAAGAGAGTTAGAGTTTAGCTAACGATTAAAGCAAATTTTTTTTTATTCTCCATTTTCACTTGAAGGTTTTACAATAATATATTAATTAATATTAATTTCTAAAAACAAATACACTTCCCAAACGCATCAATATGAAAATAAATTTTCAAAATACTTGGCCATTAATTGCGCTACTATTGTTTGCCAGTTCATTCAATCGTCAAACAGTCTGCCTCGCTAAGTGGCTGGCTGCTTGGCTGGCAGGGTAACTGATTTTAAAGTTGTTTTTGTACAGTTTGCTATGGTTTTGAAATGAATTTTATTTTAGAAGGTACACAGCCACAACAACAACTAATGTAATATTGAGCCAAAAACCCACTCTCTCAAATGTCTATGATCAAGTTTAATAATAATGAAAAAAAACAACAAAATAAGAAAGATAAACTACAGTAGTGTATCTATTTCTGTGGATTTGTTAGTGCTTGCATTCATGTATAGACAAAAGTTTGTTTAAATGGATATGAAATTATATTTAAAAAAAAATAATAATAATAAAGTGATAAAAAAATAATAACAAACAAATCAAATGCGTGTATGTAAATAAACTTGAAATATATTTTCATATCAACATGTAACAGACGCTCTCAACCGTTTGGAAAAATCTTTAACTCGATATGACCTTAAAACTTTATAAATAATAAATTAGAAAGAAATATTTCAATAGTTTTTAAAGTTTATCTTATAGACGACGATTCTTAATTAATTTATTTTCCGTTTGTTTTCAAATAGTTCTGATATTAACAAAAATTTATTGTTTTATTAATGATTTTTGACTTTCAGTTGTATAGTTTCTTAATCATTGATTACATCAATAGTTTATTAATAGATTTTGATCATACCACATTCGCAAAATCCTATTAGGCTTATCAGAGATGTTAAAACGTATATATTTTCATTTCCAGGCTTGAATAGCAGAAACAGCTGATAATGAAATGGAGTGTAACAAATATAAAATGTCTTATACGATTACGTAAAGCATGGAAATAAAGAGAGTCTAAAGAAAAAGTACGAGGGCAGGTCAATAAGTTTATAAGGTTTTTGGATAAAAAATCATTTTATTATTCAACATAATCTCCTTTAAGGTCTATAAATATTGTTCAACGTTTGTCCAATTTTTTTTATCCCTTTCAAACTCATCGTTTGAGTCAAATCTGTTGCCGCCGAGCCATTTTTTCAGGTTTGGAAACAAGAAATAGTCACTCGGGGCTAAATACAGAGAATAGGCTGGATTAGGAAGCAATCCATAGCGTAATTCATATGTGCACCCTGTTGGAAAAGAGTTTTTTACTTTGCAAAATGTGGTCGTTTTTTTCAAATCTCCATTAAACCCATCAAATCAGTTGTCATAATAATCGTCATTGATTGTTTTGCACTTTGGAAGGTAGTCAATGTGGATTATACCGCGTGCATCCCAAAAAGCGGTCGCCATGACTTTATTGGCTGACAAACACAGCTCTGTCTTCTTTGGTGTCGATTAACCCAGAAAAACCCACTGTTTTGACTGCTGTTATGTTGTCTTGGATCAGCGTTTCATTCTCAGTTACTAAAACTTGGTGAAAACACTTGTCCATATTGCGGTTGAATAAAGCCAAAACCTCCTGCGAAGTTGTCACACGATTGCGTTTATGGTTGATTGTGGGCAAATGCGGCATCCAACTTATAGAAAGCTTTCTCATACCCAAGTGATCATTCAAAATTGAAGCCACTGAGCCATGTAATGTGCCTATGCCTTCCACAATCTCTCACACTTTCAATTTCCGTTTGGCCAAAGCCATATCGTGAATTTTTTTTAATTTATTCGGGTGTAAAGACCTCAACTGGGTATCTTGCGTGCTTTTGCACACACAACGAAATTCAATTAACCACTTTGTTACCATTGAAATTGGTGATGCTGAATTCCAATGGCCTCGTTTTGAGCGATTGGTTTTTTCCGCAAGGGAAATTCATTTTTTTCCATTTTCTCTTCAAATCAATCATATTAAATGACTCAGCTTGTTAAAATTTTGACAGAAGTCAACTGACAGATGTTAGTTGACATAAGCGGTGGTGCCCTTTCAGCTAAGAGGCGAAAAGTTCAAATAGTACTGAATTATTGACCTGCCCTCGTATTAAGTTAGTCATCCTAAAAAGGTAACAATTCCAAAACTGGGCTTGAATAATAATTATTATTTCATAAAAATGTATCCTCTGTAAGCCCTACCAAAGCTTATAAATTAGAGTGACAAATATAATTTAAGCTTTTTACTAGTCCGTACTAAAATGCTCTAAAATGTTTGGAATGTCATTAACAAATAAAACCTGATTTGCTTTGGCTGTTGAAAGTAAATTTCAAATTGATATAAATTAATCTTTTCTGATTCTATAATTTTATAAGGAGCTGAAGGCCATAGTAGATGGATATAGCTTTTTCCACCCATATTACTTTATACAGTAGAGCCGCGAAAAAGAGGGATTAAACGGAAACAAGAATTCGGAACTGAGAACATTTTATTTACATTGACCATTCAAAAACGTGAACGACATCTCCAATGACTCTAAAACACGACAAAATTTTCAGATGTGTTTCTTGTTTAATTTCATGTATTCTTTTTAATTAGGGGAGTTCCAGCATGTAAATACATATTTGGGGGATTCATATGGTGTGCATAATGTCATAATATCATATTATCATAATGTCTTAATATTTTAGTATTAAAAAAAAATGTTTTTGTGCCGCAAACAAAAAAGTCATAAAACAATAAGACTTTTTGAGGTATGTTTATTGTTTTGTCATAAAATAATGGAAAAAATCTGAGCCAAAAGTTAAACGTGTGCGCACAAATCCAACTAAAAAATGGAATCTGCTGGAAAAAAAGTCGCTAATAGAGATTTTGGAACCCCAAGGTTGACACTTCTGCGGCTAGTGAGCAAACTAGCAACATTTATTAAAAATCCTTCCTCAATTTGTTCTTCCTCGTCTTCATCACCTACAAGGAGATGAATTAAAATTTAAATGGATACATTTTTTTCATACTTGGCCCACCCGTTATGATGTCGTTTTCAAACAAACTGTGTATTATTTTAGTTTTTTAGCTTGTTTTTGGTATTTTCAAACCACAAAAATTTTGTTTTAAAGGTTTTAATTTCTTTTCTTTGATGTCAAATATTTATAAATGTTTTATGTTCACATCAGCTGACCGAATTCTGAAATAGCGTACAAAGTTATGACGGGTTATTTATAGCATTCATATATTTTCGTGCTATTATTTTATGACATATGACTACCGTTTGAATCCCCCAATTACATATTTACGTTAGACTGCTTTCAACATTTACATGCACTTGAGTGTATGTACCTTCTATTAATTTAGTTGTGTTATGACAATGAAAAACATGAACAGATTTGCAACACCCTTGTAAAAATTTAGTTCTCGTTTTCGTGAGTTCACTGTTTTTACAATTTAGTACAATAAAGTTACAAGTTAATACAATAAATAAATTATAAAGTTTTTTTTTTCTTAAATATCATTAGAGTTGATAAAACTTTCCGTTTGTGTTGGCCATTACAAAATTAACCGCAACATGTGTGCAATACTATGTATGAGCAGGAAATCTAACACGAAATTTCATTGTGGCCATTCGTTCAACAGTATAGTTTTCTTATCAAAATTGAACTCATCATGCGTTTAGCAATAAATATTTCTACTACGAACTCACTATTATAATTATTATGCAAATATTTTCATATGTAAAATTTGTTATGAAATTAATTTGTTTTAATTTAATTACTTATTTCCGAAAAATCATTAATAGTGCATCATATAATTTAAAGTTGTTGTTCTATAACGATATTTCAGTGTAAGTGTTGCTTCTGAAAATTATGACTTCCGTATTTTATGATGCAAATGTTTCATTGCACAATTCGTATTTGCTACAAAATTCATATAATGATTTTTAATTTTCTTAATCTTCTACATATAATTTTAATTTATGTTTAAACGAAATTTTTCTTCTGCCTTTTTTAAAATTTTAAACTTAAACAAATATTCCGCTTGTAATGAGGGTAAAAAACGATATTTGAGTCAATTAATGATAATTTTATTTTAATTAAATTTTGAAATTTTTTTAATGAAACTTGGACTTTTTTATAGAACGTAATGTGTTTATAATATTGAAAAGTTAAAATATTAATTTTGGAGATTCAAGTGCCGTCTGTACTCTGTAACTTATGCGAGATAAAAAAATGTCATCATCCTGTGAAAGACAGGCTGAGTACGACAGAACATTAATTTGAGTGATTTCAATTGATTTGCTGTATGTATTTTATGAACTATCTTGTAAAAAACAAATACCAGGTCTTTAATCTTTGACAATTTATAGCGGTTATATTATTAAAGATACATTGGACTTTGCCCGTTCTAAAGTCGCCATAATCGTCATACCAAGAATGCTAATCGCAGTGTGGGGAATAACTCTGAACCTTCTAATTCAGTAAACAATGAACTACACTACCTGTACAACCAAAGAATGTACGATATGCCGAAAACATTGCCGCTATCCGTGAGAGTGTGCAGACGATTCCTAAGTAATGGATGTCGCGTCGTTCACAGGCACTTGACCTTTTGCAGACCACAACTTGGCGAATTTTGTATCGTGATTTGGAAATGCATCCATATAAAATTCAACTTACTCAAGAGCTGAGGGTAAATGACCATAAGCAACGAGATGTGTTCGCTGAATGGACCTTGGAGCAGTTAGAAACTGACATTATTTTTATAAAAATATCATCTTCAGCGGTGAGGCCCATTTATGAATGAACGGATACGTCAACGAATCAAGTGGTCAAATTTGGAGTGATATCAATCCACTTGAAATTCAAAAGCGTCCAATACATCCCGAAACAGTCACTGGTTGTTGTTGATTTTGGGCTTTCGGCATCACAGATCCTTATTTCTTTGAGAACTGCTTTAGACAGGCCATCACCGTCAATGGTCGATGATTATATGGACACCAACGATATGCGGTTTCGATGGAACCGCGCCGTGTGCCACACATCTCATATTGGACATTTTGCACGAGCAATTTGAGGGCATAGTCATCTCACGTCGAGGTTATGTGAACTGGCCACAGAGATCGTACAATTTGACCCAATCAGACTTCTCCTTGTGAGACTTTCTGAAATTTCAGGTCTATGCGAATAAGTCAATAACTAAAATTTAGCTTGATTTAAGAGCCAGAATCATTGAAATTTGGATATTTTAAATGCGTGCCACCGTAGGCATCCGCGGGGGACATTTGCACTATGTTTTATTTAATACATAATATCTTACACACACTTTATTGTATTTAAAGTTAAAGATAGAAAGTGCTTAATGCAAGACCCATTATAATTTTCAGTTTATTTTTTCATATAAGAACTTTTCACCAAATACAGAACTCAGACGAAGATTTCAAGTAAGAATTTAATTGTAATGGAAATTGAAATATAAACAAAACACTGGAAAAACTTTGACGTTTCAACAGATTAAAGCCAAAAACTTCGCTGTGAATGATTTTGTTTTACATTCTAATTAACTTCATTGTAAACTTTTTACGAGCCGTAAAAAATAATAAAAAATATATATTAGAATTCACATATACTTATGTACATAATGTATGTACGAGTATGTATTCGTATGAAAGCAACAACACTGTGTTAGTTTAATCGTGAAGTTTTCCCCACATAAATTCTTCATTCTTTATAAATAATTAATGACAGATTAAACATATTTTAAAATTCATAAATTTATTCAGTTGTGCTCATCACCCAATCAATGAAGCTTTTATAATTTGCATTATTTAATTACTATTTCAAGATGCTGCCTTAATAAAAAAATAACAACAATAACAATAGCAACTATTATTATTATTTCAACATACTCGTACCACACTCGAAGAAGTGGCAATATTTAAAAATATTTTAACACTTGCATTACTAACGATCTTTAAGTTCCAAGTAGGTATTGTTAACGTATGTTGGTTACTAATGTCATGTAGCATTTAACCTTGAGCCAACAACATCAGCATCCCATTGTGCAGCATGTCGTAGCAGTACGAATTCAAATAGTTCGGTTTACAAACACTAGTGCACATGCATGGGCAATGTGTGTTAGTGTGTGTAATTGTATAGAATTGATAAAATTTATTAGTCATAAAGATATTTGAAAAATGCAGCTGCCTTAAAGTTGCGTCATTAAACTTGGTTTAACTCGAACATTAGAAAATATTTGAAAACCAAAAATACAAAGAACTATTAATCAGTTATGACTACAAAATATTATTTTTAATGTATTCACCATTTTTTTGTACGTACTCGTACATACATACATGCATACACATATTATTTATTTTATTTACAATTAAAACTGGTATTTGAAACAAGTTGTTAAAATAGAAAAAAACTAACAACAATAATAATAATAATAATAAATTTGAAACGCAAATTAAAAATATTTTAAATTTGTTGTTCTCTGATCTAAACACTATTTTATTCTTCTCAAATAGAAATTTGAACCTAACCTAATATATATTATATAATAAAGGGTGATTTTTTAGCAGCTTTCTTTTTATGAAGAGCAGCCAGAAGCATTGCATCCCTAAAAATGCACTGTTTGATGTAAATTATGGGCCGATAGTAACATTGGACGGTATTTTTTCAAACAACGAAGAAGGCAGGGACGTTACTGTGAATGGCGAGCGCTACCGTGCGATGATTACAAATATATTTTTCCCAAAATAGAAGAGTTGGACTTGGCTGACATCAGGTTCGAACAAGACGGTGCCACATGCGACACAGCATGCGAAACAATGGCCCAATTGAGAGGCGAGTTCGGTGAAGAGTTTATTTCACGTTTGGGGCCGGTCAATTAGCCGCCTATATCATACGATTTAAAGTCTTTAGACTAGTTTTTGTGGGGCTATCTTAAGGGTAATGTTAATAGCGACAAGTCAGTAACGGTTGACGCACTGAAAGCCAATATAGTAGAATTTGTTCGTGAGATACCGGTCGATATGTTAGAGAGAGTATGCCAAAATTGGACCCAGCGTATGAGGCTTACCCTCAATCATCTTTAAACATTGAATTATATAGATCGTTCTATCGACTCAAATAAAGATTTCATGCATTTAAAAATCACCCTTTATATATCTCAACAATACATTATAAATATTAATAAATGTACAGCATGTCAGGAACTTGTAAGTAGTGCTTGCAAAGTATTGAGTAGAGGGTATCGAGTGTTTGTATTTATTATTATTATTATTATTATTATTATTATTATTATTATTATTTGACTCGAAAGTAGTAACTCGGTATTTTCGGAGTTGTATTTTTAAGCAAATTGAAAAAAGTTGCCAAAAAAGTGGATAAGATCTGCAACTTGTGTTCGGGAAGTAGTGAAATCATTTCCAATGACATTAATGTAGGCTTGCCATTGCAAGATCTTCTCCTTTTTGCATACTCTTCACAGGATTTATAGTCATGTTAAAGATGTTACAAAAAAATATTTTTTTGGAATACTTTAAATGTTATTTATCGCACAGTACTCGTATATTTTATACATTGAAAAGTTTGTGTGAAAAGCAATCTTTTTACATAAAATTTTTATTTAAACAATATTCTTGATATTTTTGTTGACTGGATTCGGACACGAACTTGAAATATTATTTAATCATGATATACATATTTAAGACTTGATGCAACTACCACCACAGCCATAACAGCATTTAAGACAGCAACTGCACCATATTGATATATACCGAGAGAGGACTGTGAGAATAAATGCGTTTGGGACTGAATAAAGTGAGCTTCTAGAGAAGTTATGAAAATGCAGAGATTTAAAATGCAGAAAAAATTCTATTTTGACACATTTCCAAGTAACTTACGTATGCATTTAATTACAAAATTATCGTTTTTAATATCTCCAACTAAATTACAAGCTGTCTTCGGCTTATTAAGAAGACAGATGTAATTTTGGATAATGATAAATTATTTACAGTACTACTGGAAGCCGAACTTTGGATACATTAAAACTTGGTAACAACTGGGTTTTTTTAAGTAATATAAAGTTCTAATTAGAAATTTAGGAAATGTACTGTTTTCTAAGAAATTTAAAGAAAATAGCGTTTCTTTTTTGTTTACATTGAAACAGCCATCCTGTGGAATCAGGATGAAAGTACTAGGCCTCCAAAGAGTTTGGCGTTCTTGGAACAAACTTGTTACTAAACTTTTATATTTGTTCCGTATATTGAAGTTCGTCTGCTTAGCTTTTGAGCTAAAACTCAAGAATAATAATATATGAAAGGAACTTTATTAAAGTTGTTTATAGTACTAAACTTTTTGTTATATAAAAAAAATTTCAATTTATACTTTAAATAGTTTTTTCTTTGTGACAATTTTTTGTTATTATTATATATATTCTTTGAAGAAGTTACACAAGGTGTAACGAAATATTGTAATAAAACACCGACCTAAATGCTTAAAAATTAAATAACAAAATAAGTTACAACAAATGTAAGGAATCATGAATTTCATAAAAGGACAGTAGCCAGCAACATGTCAAATTATAAAAAAGGGGGCACTTTTGGTCTGAATTGATCACGAAATTTATAAATGGTACCTGTTGTCGGGGAACACGTCCAGGCTCTTGGCATCCACTGAGATTGTAAACACAGAGTTAATGTTGTGGAAAAGAAACTTTATTTAATAACTTTTTTATAAATTTTTAGTTAATTTTAACTCTAATGTTAAAATTCTTTTTAGTGCGGGTACCAAGAACAGTTTTATCACCTGAGAAGATCTTCGTAAGACTCTGAGAAAATGGCCGCTTTTTGGGCTATTTATGGCATCTAAAAACCCGCTTTTTTCGGAATTAACAATGGAGTTTATATTAACATATTAATTCTACCAATACATATGTATATATAGATAAATAAAATGACGTTTCGAGAGATGTGTTTAGTTCTTTTTACGGCGTGAAGCTTACAACCATCATAAGGCATTAGTGGCGGTAACAGTAACTATAACAGACGCCATATAATCTGAGTTCTTATGTTCAATATGTATTCAAGGCTGAGCTTTGATTTTTGATTATGTGCTCCAGTTTTAATATTACAAAGGATCTGTTATAGTTTCAGTTTTTCACCTTTGAATCCATTTTATATTAAAGGCGTTCGAATAACAGATTATTAATTGCAATATATTAGCAACTTACAAATCAATATATGTAAGAGCAATGCTTGGCTTTCAATTTCATTTTAGTCATCTTTACGTTTGTGTATTGAGGCTGCAGTTGATTCGAATAGGAGAGACTGATTGTCTGTGCCATGTTGCATGACTACACTGCTTTCATTCACTGAGTTCTTAGAAAAGCTGTTGATATGCGAATATGAGTACTAGTTGGGGTGTGTGAAATATATATATGTATATATATATATATATATATATATATATATATATATATATATATATATATATATATATATATATATATATATATATATATATATCAACACTGGACATTAGAAATATAAAGAACATGGTCAGTTTTTTAAGATTTCGGGCTGCACCCACTCCGGTAGTAGATGTATATATTTCGAAATGTATTTATTATGATTAAAGTAACTCATTGAACTGATTTATACACTCTTTGCAATCTACATAGTATTCCGATCACCTTCTTTGAACTCGTCTTTACTTAGAGAAAAGCCATTTAATATCCGCTGAATAAATTTTAACACATGTACGAGGTCTGTTCAATAGAAAAGGTGAATTTACATTTTTCTCAAAAAATATTTTTATTAGTTATTAATTTACATTTTGGCCCCTTCAAAGCGTTTTTTCAAATCCCCGAAGTAGTTCTTGATTTTCATGCAAATTGCTAATAGCGGCGAGTTCTAATTACAAATATAGTACTGACTTATATTTTTTATAAGTGTATTTGCATGTGTATGTGTATTTATAGCATATGCCTTTTTTAATACTAAAAAAAACTCTTGCAAAAAATATTAAATATTAAAAAGAATACTGTAATTACCTTGATGGTTCAAACAAAAGAGCTTCAAAAATCTATTATTCTTTGTGCCAAAATTTCGACATATTGGCAGATACTCAGATCTACTCTAAAAGCGAACAACAACTCATAGAACAAAAATATAATATGAAATAACAAAAGAAGACCTTGAAAAGCATCTGTTGTTTGTGTTTTATTTTATTTGCTGATTTTCCTTTTTGATCATTCATATAACATTGTCTTTGATCTCCAGTCGGTCTCGTATATTTTGCAATGATTTTAAAATGAGCTAAACAAAATTACATTTTAATTGGAAAATATGAAACTTCTCAATAATTCTTTTAAACAATTATATACAATCTTAACAAACAAGACATTTATTTTATTATTGTGTAAAGACACAGGCAAAAGTCTTTACCAGAAATCAAGCCCGAAACAACCGAAATGATAAACTAAAATACTAAAAAGTAGCACTTTGGGTTCTAAGAAGCCCTTCTAACGTTGTTATTAAATACTTTTGATATGTGAACTGCAAACTCTAATACTCAATACTTTTGGTTTCGTCTTTTAATATTCGTACTACCCGGTACTTTTAACGGGTTGCTTGAATTTGCAACGTTTACTTTTTAGTTGCATGTGAAGGTATTTTCTTCTCTAAAAATGAAGAATAAACGACATCTTGTACATCTATTTTTTTAAATATTTATGTTTTATAGAATAGATAAAATTACATTAGGCTTAAGCCTAAATTTCCATAAGTGTTTGATAAATTACAATATCGAGTTGATTATGGATTAATTATATATTCCTTTTTTCATTTATTATTATTTATTGAATTTTTAATAGAAACTGAACTATTAATAAGTAATCATATCTTATACCTCAAACTATTGATTATTTAAGTCCAGCCAATGCCAAAGAAAAAATCGGTTTCAACTTGTTTTCAAGTCTTTGGTGTTCAGTTAAGAGCGAAAGTGTCCCTCGACATACCGGCCACGTGTTTTGAAACCAGAGTTTCAATCAATGTAACATCTAGATCTTGATGAATGCGATAAATTTTTACATGCCAGGGAGCAGCTGTAACCGCATGGAAGATTCTATTTTGTAACTTTTGAATTTTTTTATATTAGATACCATAGATTAGTATATATTTTCTTCCAAAAGGTCAATTAACTCAATCTACTTTCAATTTTATTTGTGTCAATTGAGCGTTTATGTTCGATTTCCATGTTAAGCGGGAATCAATGCGGATAACAAAGTATTTAGTCTCGAAAGTATTGCGTTATGGTTTGGTTATTGATATAAATATGGCGAGATGTTTCTCTGCGCAATTCAAACATAATATATACATTTTTGTTTGGTGACCTTTATTTTCCATTGTACCAGCAGCGATATTTATTCCTGCAACTTGCGGCATGCTTCTTGCGAATTTTCATTGACTCTTATAAAAGTTGTTTCAGCGAATGTTGATATTCACATATCATTTCTTGTTGGTATGTCAGGGGCATATATAATATAGGACCTAACGTGCTGCCTTCGGGGAAATGCTCCGAATATTAAATACTTCGATTGATTATGATTAAGTGAGGAAACTTTTTGTTTTAGTTTCCGAGTTAATTCTCCATGTCGTGCATTATCAAAAGCCCGAGAAATGTTAGGGAGCAGAACAATATTTCTCTCTTTGAAAGCACTTCTAATCACATTCACAAGTCTTTGTGTTTGTTCAATAGTGCTGTATTGTCGCCTATAACCAATTCGTTGATCTAAGATATATATATATATATATATATATATATATATATATATATATATATATATATATATATGTATATATATATATATATATATATATATATATATATATATATATATATATATATGTATATATATATATATATATATATATATATGTATATATATATATATATATATATATATATATATATATATATATATATATATAAATTAATTATATTAGAAAATATTTTGAATATCCATTTCCATTTAAGTTAGTGAAAGTGATGATGTAGTCCCTGATAGTAAATCTGTTCCGTAAAATCGAAAAAAGTTATTCATTCTTTTAATAATTGTATTTAATGGGCGACAGAAAAGAAAAGAAGTTTCATAAAATATTTTAAATTTTCAAGAGTTTCATAAATTTGCATTGCATAAATACATTTCTAATGTTAATAAACGAAATTTATGCACATAAATTTGTATGTTTTTCTCTAACGTCGTCGTTTATCTATTTTAATGAATATGCATTCGAATGTGATTTTAATTTGTTTGTTCGTTGTTCTTTTATATTTTTATGCTTGTAAACTTTCAATGTAATTAAATGAAAAATTAAAAAATAAATTAATTTTATGTCAGAAATTGTCATTGTTTTCATAGGAAACAACATTTTTCCTAAATTGGAGCACTTATTGATCGTTTTAGTCCATGAAACTCTTATTCAGATATTAATATATCTTCCATTATTGATGTATAATTTCATAATGTTGCATTTTCATACAGAGTAATATCTAGGCCGTTAAGTTTTCTGCTCAACTTTGCCTCAAAAGACAGGTATCGAATAACCACTTTTGTGTTTTGAGTATCCAAATACGAATTCGATACTCGATACTTGATATTCGGTACCTAAAACTCAATAACTTTCCATCTCTAGAAATAGTTAGAATTTATAAATGTCACCTTTATTTTTTTAAAGAATAATTTGAATTCTTATTATTTCACAAAAAAAAAATACTTATCATCGGTAATATTAAAAGTTTCAAATCGAAATGATTTTTGTGAATGGCCGAAGAGGAATTGAGCTTTAATTTGAATAGGTATTTGTGCAATTTCTCAAAACTATGATATGTTACGCCTGGTGCTCTCTTCGTACCTTCAAAAATTAAATTAAATTAAGTAAATTACCAATGCAACATGGTTTGGTAATCGCCAATTTCATGCGCATTGCGATTTCTAGAAAATGGACGTATAATGGAGGTATTTTGGAAAATATTAATCGTGTTAAGCATGTCCTATTCAGTGAATTATTTAATATTTTTTAAAAATAGTGGGCAATACTTCATTTCAAGTGTTATGACATTCTTATTAATATCGCTTAAAAAAAGAGAATCCTAACTATATCTCGTAACTTAATTTTACCTCTTCAATGAGAAAAATTATCTTAATAATGTCCCATCAGAAATTCAATTCATTTATTGAAATTTTTAAAGTAGTTTTTTATAGAATTATTTCTGAAGGATTTTTCATCCAAGTGGACGAGAAACGATCAACGATTAAAGAAGTTATTTTATAGAGGGGTTTATGTTCGCTAATACTTTTACCATCGCATTAGGGAGTGCCATTGATGAAAATATTTTCTCAGGTAAGCAGCAGATTAAATTTATCATTTATTTTGTTTGAGTAAGTGTTAGGAATGACATTTGATATTAGAGCAAAATATATTAAGATCTATAGTATATAATATTCGACTTTGTTTTGATTGGAACCTCAATGTTCAGATAATTGTCGCTAAAATGAAAAATGATGACACGCCTAAAGCGCATCTTCTATTTCCAGTTACAAACCTTGTGTGTTTATTATAATAAATAAAATAATGACAATATACTGATAGTTTTACTATCCCAAAAATTGTGATTGATGTGTTAAATCGCCATAAAATGATTGACGAAAAGGGTATTAAATTTTATTTGTTTTAAAAGTCTGTTAACAGTTACACCACTGTTTTAGAGTTCATTTTAGCCCAAACTATCTATTTATCACTTACCATGTTTTTAATTATTTATATAGAATTTTCAAGTTTATTTTTGTATAATAAATTTCAAATGCTTTCATTTAATTATTGCAAATGTGGACAGAAAAATAGGTGTGAATAAAATATTGCAAAGCTCCCCTTCCTTTATTTTATTTAATATCAAAAAAATTAATTACTGAGATTATACAGTTTGTACATTTAAGAATTAGTTAGTATTTAGTCATTATTTTGGGAAAACAATTTGGGTAAAAAATGTACAGAAATAAAACGGATTTAATTCAAAAACATACTAATTAATCATTAACCTACTAACATACTAATTAATGATTATTTGCTGATGGCTTTAATATTCCGAATGAATGTTATATTCATTATCGAAAAAATTAAGTAGAAGAAAGGTTATTAGTAGTGTGTCTGCGTATAAAATAAGGATATGAAAAGAGCGCTTAAATGACAAAAACAACTTACAATACGCTTTGTGTTTGTTGCAATATCCAAGTCAAAATCATATGTATTCAATTTATTGCCTTCATGCACCAAAAATATTGTTTTTTTTTATATAAAAATTCTAAGATCTAATGAAAATTATGGACATCAAATTATTTTAGTTTTTTAATTTTCATTTTTCGTAGACTAGTAGGTAGTGTACTAGACTCGTAGTGTGAAGGTCTAAGAAGGTATTAAGAAACTTAATGTTTCGATTCAAAAATTTAATAATATTGTTATTGAATTTGGTTTTATTTTTTCTAATGAACACAATCATTATCACTCGAACGGCAATTATTTGTATACATTTGAAATGATTTGCCATCATCTCTCGTCAAATTTGGTTTGTAAACATTTTATAATTAAAATTGTTAAAAAATAATACGATTGCAAAATGGAATATACGTTGTTTGTTGTTTTATTTGTATAAAAGTTTTCTACGACTATTCTACCGAATTTTTTTTTGTTAAATCACAAGTATAAAAATATTATGGAATTCTCATTTAATGTTTGTGGGTTTTTGTATAAGTATATGAGTACTACAGATTTGGTTAGTGTCAATCAAATGCAGGTGTGTACACAGCTAAGCCAACAATAAATAACAATATTTTAGAATAACAACACGCAAACATATTGCATACACCTTCTAGTGTTCATATGTACATACAAAAATGTCATAGACTTTATTGGTACATACATATTAACGAAACTCTTGAAGAAATCAAATCTCTTTTGAATCGATTTCGTTCTCTTCGACGGATTTAACATAATTGTCAAAAAGATGATTGACCTCTTTGTTAATACTCGTATCTAGCGAGAGATAGATTCTGATCTCTTATCAGTCAATATTTTGAATATCATTTTTATATTTTTTTATATTTGAAAAAATCTATTGAAAATTTTATGTTTTGTTCTTTTTTATAAAAACTTTATACGTTTCTAAATTTTTGGGTAAATTTTTAACTCTACTCAGAAATGATAAAAAAAAATATATTTGATAAAATTTTTTCACAGAATAATTGTACTTGTCAACTGATGTACAGGATTTAATGTGACATTTTTTTATTTTCATGCCAAAAAGATATAATTAATTTAATAAACATTATGAAATAATTAAATATTATTCATAGAAATAATAAAATCAAAACAAATATACACCCATGTTTAAGTATTCAAACTAAATTTCTATTTAAAAAAATATACAAACACGCATAAAATAAACTCACGCACAATATGAAACCAGCGAATGCAATCAATTCAGATTGGAAATTGAATTTATGAAAAAATGAAAAACGACCGACACTGCCACCAACCATTTTTGATTTTAGACAAAAATTTTTTTTGTAATTGTGATTGAAGCGTTCGGGCTTTGAAGATGATGACAAATGAAATTAATGTATGCAATCGATACAAATATTTTTGTAACACTCTTATGTGATTGATAAATAGTGTTAATGATGTTGATGGCTGTGAATGTTGGCAACTGCAGCACTTGAATGCGTTGCTGCAAGGCTTTGATGTTAGAAAACAAAATTATTTTTAACACCTCAAGTTGTGCGTGTTTCCATAATTTGTGTGTTGTTGTAACCATTTGTGTTTTTATAATTTCACTTTTAATTTGCACTCTACTCCACTTTTGTAAATAAAAATTTGTAATTAATTTCAAAGTGCATAATAAATAACAACTTTACATATGAATGTGCTCTAATGTAATAAGGAAATAATCATCCTTATTACGATTAGTGTCTTTAATTCCAAAAGTAAGGCATAAAAAAAATTAAACGTTATGGGGATGATCAAAATATACAGATTTAAAAAATCGTTGATATCAAAAGAAAACGTTTTAAGACTCCTTTTTAAGTATTGAAAAATAAAATAAGTTGTAAAAAGACTAAAAATAGAGGAAAATATATTGTAACTAAATGAATGATGATAAAGAAAATGTTATTGTCATCTTTTGAATTAGTTCTAATTTGAATGTCAACTTAAAAAGTAACTGCCTGTCCCACGATGTCATTCGACATCGATCGCTCGCATAAATACGTTTGAAACAGCAACAAATTTTAAAATGTTGTTTTTGGTTTGAATGTATTTATGCGAGCGATCGATGTCGAATGACATCGTGGGACAGGCAGCAAATGTCTCTTACAAAAATCTGCCCGAGTATATTGATATAGATGCAGACAAAGTGTTGGGTGCTACAGAAAATGTCCACATTTCCTTTTTTTTAATTTCTTTTTTTTTTTGTCTCCAAATGATGACATTAATAAAATACATTTCCATTTCTAATAAAAAAATTCAAATAACGAATTCAAATCGATCTGAAAATTCTTCAGTCATCGGAAAGTAAAAATATTGAATTAAATTTCATTGACTTATTGAATCTTTTAAATAATTTTTTGGCTTGTGGCAAGAGTATTTTGTATACACTAAGAATAGCTTTTTAATATTAAATCATTAATCCTTATGGCCATTATAATAAATTAATAGACACTATTAAATAATTAGTAGACGTTTGTGATTGAAAAAATCTGTTCGTGAGTATACCTGATTAAAAAATTTTAAACCTGATCATGCGTGTAATAATGAATATAATATCTTTGTACAAGATCGGTCGTGACGTGAGCCACAAAGTACTCATACGTATCGGTCATATTATAGTGAGTTTACTAGCCAACCTTGATAAATGCATGTGTGTGTGTGTGTGTGTGGGCATGTAAAATGAAATGAACTTATTTTATCCGAAATCAGCAAAGATATTAATCGTTATAAAATTGAACTTAAATTTAGCTGCTTCTGTTTAATATTAACTATTTCTACTGTTGACGATGTCAAAACGTGAACTTCAATGATTTGTAACTAAAACGTTAGATTCCTTTATATTATTCGAATTCTTTTCACGATTTTCTCTTGTGTAATAGTCTATAATTGTTGTAATAGATTTAGGACAGCAAACAAGAAGTTTTGTAAAGCGAAAATATGAAGTTAAAAAAATATAAATTACTTTTCGTAAGTAAATTGAGTTCAGTGAATCAATGAGATTAAAAGTTGTCGTAAATTAGTTGCATTAAATTAAACTTTTAAGATGTTTTTGCTTGATTAGTTGCTTTTAACTACCACAAAAAGTATGAAAAAAAATTATTTACCATTTCAAAATAATTTCTGGAGGCCACTTAACTAATACTGGCAACAACCAATTAGTACTTTTAATTATCCGACACATTTCAATACTTTTCAATCAGCTGTTCAATACTATAATTTTCTAGACTTTCAATCATAATATAATTTTTTAAGATTAGTCAATATATGATCACTCATGACTCTTATACTCTGATGTGGCAAAATATCTTTGTGCAAGAATGTTCTAGTCTAAATAATTTATTAGCAAAAACCTTTAACTAACTTTCGTGGTTTGTGGTATGAATTTCAAAGAGCATATTGATAATCCTTCAAAACTGATTCAGGGTTCCCAACAATTATTGGAATAAAATAAAATTGTGAGGACATTAAAATCAGATGTACTCGTATGTTGGGGTGGCAAACGTTTTTGCAGAAAATTATAAATATTTTTGAAAATACTTCGAACTTTTGTTATTCGTGCAATAAAATTGAGTTTTTGCCTTTTTTTACAAATATAATCGTATTGTGTTACTTTTCTGCTTGTCGTTTACATAAAAGAGAGCGGGAGAGAGAGAGATAATTATATTTAATTCCAAAAAAAAAAAACATTGATTTGACTACGAAAATATTTAGATTTCATCCAATTACAAAATGTAAAATATTAAATAAATGGGTTTGGTTGCAAAAATTTCATGGTATTTCCAATTAAGGAAATATTGCATAACAATAAAAAATATAAAAAATATTCACATATTTTTTTAAGTTCAAATTAATATACATACTGGTGATGCGAATATTCCCCTTACATCAGGACAATACGATTCGTTTTCGAATTCGATAAATTCAGGGGAATATTCCTGCTTAAATATATCAAACACCTGTTACACGTACTAACGCAATTTCGGAGTAGAAATCAATCATAATTTCTACGATAATTCGTGGAGTAAATAAACTAAAGGGAGAAACAATGATATTTCCAAAAAAGCTGACTACAATAATAGAATCAATCGAAGAGATTACAAAATGCGATATCTATTATATTATTTACTCTCAGGGAGTATTCAAATATCTTATTAAATAAATAACGAAGTTATGCGATAATCAAGATTCCGTGCGACAAGTTTGTGCATCCGAATTCCACTTAAATTTCTATCGAACTAAGCACGTTGCAAGCATACCATTTTAAATTAAAAAGAGTAGTTTGGAACTGGAGAGTTATGTGATAATAAATATTTCGAGCGGAAAATGTGTCCGATTTTCGAAAAAAAAATTGGCGGACCAAACTACGAAAATGCCGTTTCCAACTGAAAAAGGTTTTCCAATTTTGAACACTCTAGCTATGATATCCAGCCAGATAAACCATCAATTTATGGGTGATATTCTTTTCCCTACTCATATCAAGTCTAGGACTGCCAGCATTGGACGCAGAATAATCCATACCAGTCTCGAATACTGTCACTATTATCGTCAGGCAAATGTACGATAATTAAATGTTACTTTGCATGGGAAGTACCCTTCCACATGATCCTACCCAGCCAGTTTTCCATAAGACGGTATGCATGTGATTAATGACGATTTTTTAACACTATTAACGTCAGCCAGATAAGCAATAACTATGTATTAATTTGTGTGAGAAGTATGCTTGCCTTTAATAGTATCCAGTTGGTTTTTATTGAGACTTCAGACTTTGTGCTATGAACGCATAGCACGGGTAAAGTAGGTTTACTTTCTACTTTTGTATGCGTCTCATGCATCATGAAAAAATGTCAGCTGTTTTTGATAGTCAAGGATGACAAATTATATTTTGTTTTCAATGATATCGACAGAAATGTTTGTATGGTGGATTAAAATTTTCTCTTCTTTTGCATTAATAAAAGAAAAAGCTTTAGTAGTAAATTTTACAACTATTTTCAAGAATCAAAAGCAACTTTTAACAAAGTTCTTCATTAATAAAACTTTTTTGCACTGAGGGTTCTATTTATTATTTTTGGAGGAGAATCTAATTGAAGCTGCAAAAAATACTCAGTTCCCGTGCTGAATGCAATGAATGCGCACAAAATCGTCTCGTGGCCTTTTGGAGCTTTTCGTAGGCCCTCTTAGCCCAAATCTTATAAATCACAATGTCACTTTCAGTTTTTGGAAAATAATTTTTGTATTTTATAAAAATATTTACACTATAGCTGATCAAAATAAAAAATTGACGCGTAAAACGCATTGTATGGAACTTAAATTTACAAACGCATAGGATGCACAGAAACACATATTACGCATATGCATAGAACGGATGGTATGGACAACGCCGATTTTAAGCGCTCTCTCTCTCTGTCTCCCTATGTCTGTCTGTTTCTCTCACTCTTAGTCAGCCAGACATATGATAATTGTATGGGAGGTAACCTTTGCTCTTGTCCTATCAAACATTGGTTACAACGGGACGAAGCTGAAAGCATGTCCTTTCAAATAAAAAAGAATTTTGAAAATTGCTTCACAAACTAGAGATTTATGTGTGTATGAACAAATTATAAAAATAAAATAGAACCCAATTAATAGTTTCACCATTTTTTGATGTCCATTGAATACAATGAGCACGGGATGAAACTGCAAGCATGTCCTTTCAAATAAAAAAGAATTTTGAAAAATCCTTCACAAACCAGAGATTTATAATGAGAATTGAAAAAAAAACTTTAGATACGATTATGGATATAAAAATTAATTTTTGATGTCGACGCTAAATATATATTTAATTTTTAGCAGTCGGTGTTGGTTTGATTAAAGTTTGTGTTTTATAAACGTAGTGTATTGCTTAAAAGGTTTTTCGATAAAGCGAATATTTTTTTGTAAGAGAAGTAATTTGCTTTGAATTGTATCAATGGTTAGGAGTGACTTGTTTTAATTAAGGAATTTTTTTCTATTAAATTGCTTGGGCTTATTTGCACAAGACTGAATTTAATAAAACTTAATGAATAACACCGATTTGGGTTGCTCTTTTAAAGTTTGAATTATTTTGAATTAAAAATAGTTTTCATTCAGATTTTCAAAATTATTGTATTAGACTTTTGGGCAAAACGAAAGAAAAGCTTTTTACCCACAACATATTACCAGAAATTTATCACACTTTAATAAATTGTATCTACCTGTTAGCTAAAGTTTTAGTTAAGCCGTTATATAAGCGTATAAGCGTAACTGACCTTCGTAGACTAGTAGTAGTGTACTAGACTTGTAGTGCGAAGGTCCCAGGTTCGAATCCTGCCGCAGAACTCTGGCAGTTTGTGTCTGATAATTAAAAGGGAGCGCACAACAAGCCTTCACTGGCTTAATTAAGTGTATGTCGTATGACATGGGGCTATCACACCCCTCCAATCAACCTAACCTAACCTAACCTAAGCCGTTATAATAGTTCTAGGTGTAATTCATGTTTTCTACTGGATCCGCATTTGTAAATTCAATATGAGCAGATCTATACAATAATTAATGCATTTTTTTGTACTTCACTGCATGTGCACTTGCAAGAATGTGCTCGTAATGAGCGTTCACGTGTAAAATATGTACGTTTGAGTACGTCCGCTTTTATATACGAGTATAACTGTTGGTGAAAAAGTCGTACGTAAATCTCATGTTAATATAAAAACACTTCAAAATCATTACAATTACTTGTCCATTACTTTGCACATTTCAAAAAACATAAAAGAAATTATAATAAAAATATATGTATTGTAGATTTTTCATGCATAACACCATGTGTAGGCCCAACGAGCTTATAAATTTGGTACTATTGACCATATTTATGTAAAAATTGTAAGAATGGAAATTCCAACGAGGAAAAATAAAAAACCATGTTTTTCTAGATAAAAGCTATTGATTGCATCAATAAAATTGGCTCTTATAAAGTGGTAAATGTTTAACAAAATAATATTTCCTTCTTTGTTTTGAAAATTATTTGTGTTGGATTAGTTGATATTTTTTTAGTCTTCAAATTCAAAATTTTCATCACCAAAACATTCCAAAGGACCATGTTCCTATCCAAAAAAATATTTCCGGTTCATAGTACTGCTTGCCACAGTACTTATCACTTTAATTTCCTATAAATAGATCATATCTAGTATTTAAAGAGTCTCATTGAGGTGTCTAGTATAAAATAGTACGTGAGAAAAGTACCAACTATAGGGTGCGACTATGAATTTGGACCAATGCTTTTTGGGTGCATTATTATACACGCAGAAAAAGGATTAGTTGGAGAACAGAACTATTAAAATTTTACTACTTGAACTATGATTTTCCACAAATACTGAATGTGGGAAATTTCAATTGCCCCGGATGGTTCGTTTAACTGACTTCAAAGACGATGTAAAATAATTTAAGAAAAATGCAAATAATATTAAAAACTAAGTATTTTGAAAAATTTATAACTTAAAGGCATCACGTCCACATAATCGATAGCAAATTTCAGAATCTACGTTGTCAAAAAAGCATTAAGAAGAAAGATGTCATTCATGTTTTATTACCTCTGGCACAAGTTTTGCTATATTTTATAGTGGACAAGTTGAGAATTGGACATGAGTATATGTATGTGTATATATACATATTTCTTGAAGATTTTCATTTCAAAATTGAGCTTTCACAGCGACTTGCCACAGATTGTAGCAGCATTTTTCCCCCATTAGTCTCGTATAATTCTTTTTTCCTGCTGCTGACTGGAACTCTAACTGGTCGTTGCACATATCTGAGGGACTTATATAATTCAAGTAGATTTCTAGTTAAAAATGTCTGATAGTTGTCAAATCATTAAGGAGGCCTCAGAGCTCCATTCAACTTCATTAAATTGGTTTTCTATGGAAAATATGTGCCGCTGCGGACCATAACAGATGTGTTAACGGTCCGGCATGTGAAGTTTTGCGATTTGTCACTCGTAGAATTTCCTGTTATGAAAATTGGATATATATTCCAGGGCCAATTTTTAAGTTTAGCACTGATTTTTATAAATATATCATCTGAACAAGAAAACACCTGGTGTAGAAATGAAAATTTAAGTTTATCTCTCAATCTATTTGTAATCTTGTCTAAAATTAAAAAGATGATGAAAATAAAGTAGTAGTTAGAAAATAGATTTATTAAACTTGAGCTTGTCTAATTTTTATTTTTATATTTCAAGTAAAATTAAATTTTTCTCCATTGGAATATTTTTAATCACCGCAATAACCACTTAATTCAATCGAAAATTTGAATAGTACATAAAACCGACAAAATTCGATTGGTTAGAAATTCGGCTACCACAACGAATTTATATTCTCTGTGTATGATATTAGATTCGATAGAGCTTACCAATAGTAAGAACACCTTAAGTCAATTTTTGGAATTTTATTATTTATTTAATAGTATAAAGATTAGCTTATTAGGTCGTAAGGCAGATGCTTTATTAGCGAATAAACTTGTGCAACAAGAAACATTCCGCGTTATAGTGGTAATGCAATAACAAACAAGATTTAAATAGGGGAAGTTGTCTGTTTCAAAAGATGTACATTCAATTTTTAAATGAATTGTATTTTTTACACAAGAGCTACGACTACTTGAATAATCTCTTACTGTATGTACTCAACAAGTTAAGTCCGCAGCATTCTTCGCAATTGTTGTTGTTGTTGTTGCTGCTGCCAAGGCCTAAGCACTCACATAATACTATATTTCCACTGTTAATGTTACGAGCTCAATTCAAACCCATTGTGTAATTATTACATAAATTTTAACTTCTTGGCTTAAAATTTTAAAGTGGCAACATAAAAATTTTCTGCGGAAAAGAAAAATTCAAGAAAGTGACTTTGAGATTTGAAGGTGTTGGGAAGTATTAAACTGAATTTTAGATATCAAAGGTATGGGATCTCGGTTTTTTGCAGATGGAGAAAGCATTGATTTTATTATTATAATTTTTTTATAATTAATATTAAAACTTATATTATAATTTAATTTAATATTATAATTTATTATGTATGAAATTTAAAAATGTTTATTAATTTCCTCAATTGTCAATATTTTGTATTGAAAATATTTAAACTTTTTTCTTTTGTTTTTGTTTTAAATTTTATAAAATATTTTTTTCTTCAAGAAGACGCCCACAGGGTGTTGAAATATTGAAAAATCAAAACAAAATAAATATATTGTTTTTTATAAAAAAAGAAGACCTCAAACTCATTAAAATAATTCACTTAAATTAAAATTTATCGGTATTGTTTAAACCTTTAAAAGTTATTTGTTATTGCTTTAGCTTTTATTGGTTGTTAAATTAAATTGACAATGAAATTGGCAGTTCGAAAACCTTTAAAACTCATATGTTTATGTCAAAGGTTGGTTTCTCTACAGGAAAAAATTCTAAAGTAAAAGTATGTAATTCTCCCCGTTCAATTACGGAAATTGAAAACAAGTTGCAAGTTGCTGTTCAAAAAATTGTGAGTAACCTTAAAAACTCTTTTCCGAATTTAGTAAATATTTCCTTAAGAAAAATTTTCTAGAGAATGAGGTATTTTTTTTTAAATATTAGATAAAATTTTTAATTAGCACAGCGAGGAAAATAGGCAATGGCGTGAAACGGCAACATTTTTGCGCTCAAATTAAGAAAATGCTCTTGAAAATTAATTAATTATTATTTTCCGTAAAGGTTGACCGGTCTAATTGAGGAAAATTGTGTTCTGCTTCAAAGAATCTATGACAACCGTGTATGTATATATGTAGCAGTCTCTACGGTTGCAAGATAGTTTCGACCATAAGCACCTTCAATTTCATACACTTCATTTAATATTTGCTGATTCCTAATTAAGAGTATCGTTGCATATAAAATGTAATCTTAGAAATATTTTAATAGAAAAAATTTTATATCATATATGTGAACTTAGCTTGTAAAATTGGTCCCGCCTTCATGATATTAAAAAAATACTGAAATTCTGGTTTTCTATTGCGACCTATTAGAAAGAAACACGACATTATCTCCCAGCAAAAGAAAATAAATAATATTCTTGTGACTGTTAAATTTATCTTAAAAGAAAGACTCTCAAAATTTGATTCGGAGTCGTAGCTCCCTAAATATAGAATAGTAAATAGATACTTTCCATAAGGAGAACCGCCCTACTCATAATTGCAAGGCTTTGTGGTAAAACCACTATATTACCAGATGTTAGGTTAGGTTAGGTTAGGTTGATTGGAGGGGTATGAAAGCCCATGTCATACGACATACACCTAAGCCAGTGAAGGCTTGTTGTGCACTCCCTTGAGTTTATTCATAGCATATTGACACAAAGGTCTAGAGAAACTCCCTGTCACTCACAAAGTTTCTTAATTTCCTCCAGCATATTCCCCGTAATCGGCTTATATCCGGTAAGATGTCACCCCCAAGATATCGGGATCTTATTTGTTAGAAGGCGAGGCATTGGCACAAATAGTGTTCCAATGTTTCACTCTTCTCCCCACATGCTCTACATTCATCTCCTCCCGCTATTCCCATGCGTTTAAGATGTGCCAGTAGTTGAGAGTGCCCTGTGACAACTCCCATTATTCTACTTAGTTCGGGCTTGCTAAGTCTTAGCAGCTGCCTCGTTCTTCTCTCGTCTGGATCTCCCCATAGAATTCTTGTATTGATTCCGTTATTCCAGAGAGTTGAATAGGCTCTATGTGGCCAAGTCTTTAGATCGGATTTAACTGCATCGAAAGGTTTCGCGCATTCCAAGCTTATATTACCAGATTAATCTATATTAAGAGTCGCATCATTGTAGCTCTATAGATATAGAATAATCGATGAATATTTTGTTTGAGGGTACACGTCTTATCCCTCTTATACCTTCACTCTTTTGCTAGGATACACACTTTGTTTCTGTAGTAACACCACAGATACATATATAATAATTAATAATTATTTGTTAAGGGTTATTAAGGGTCTCGCTGATGTAGTTTTCCATTTATATATAAAATTAAAAAAGTAAATTAGCCTGTTATTTAGTAAGACGGAAATTTTCAAGATGATCGGCCTTGTCGTCCATACTTACAATACTTACAAAAATAAATTCATTTTTATATAAATAGAAGATAACTTGCTTAGACTTATTAGCATAAAGTGAGCTTTTTATTTCTTTACAATTATTAAAATATTTAATATTTATATGAATGAATCACCTTAAAACTTGAAAAGATTTTTGTTAAGAAATATACTTATATAAGTAAGCGTATCTAACTGGTGCGTGTGATGATTGAACGATTATGTCCATGAAACTTTCTAATCGAACTTTTGATCTTTTTCGTTATCTTTTATTTCTATTATGAAAAAAATATTTTTATATTCATCTCAAAGAAAGTTCATAAAATTTAGCATCTCAATAATTACTTTCTTTAATATGTTAAATTTAGTTTCAAATAATTTTCAAACCAGTTTTCTTAAATTTATTAAAAAAATGTATTGTAAAAAAATGTGTGGTACAAAACCACTGAATTCTAATTTTGATTTATACATAAATACTTATATACGTATGTTTATGCTACACGCGCATACATAATTGGTTTATAAACATTGTTGTATGCATACATACTATATTTTTTTAGTCGTTAAAAAAATTATAATTTAAATACCGGGTACCGACGATTCATTGAAACTTTCTTTTAATGTCTCTATTTTTGACACTTTTTTTTAATAAAAATTAAATGTGTTGTGCTTTCTTCTACTTAAATTTTTAAAAGAGGTAATTAGTGTTTCTCTTTTATTCGGAAAGTTTTTTTCTGGTGAGGATTGACTACAAAAATTATTTTAAAAAGATTTTAAACTTAAACGCTATTGCTTAGATTTTTAATTTTTCTATTAGACAGTGTAAAGAGATTAAATCAATTTTATTAATTAAACAAAAAAAATTTGTTTTTCTTAAGATTTTGAGGGCAAATAAAAGCATACATATGCCTCTATTTCACTATATATACTCGTATATCAATTAGATTTATATATGTATACTTAAGTAATTTATACCAAATATCAAGTTATGAGTATATTAATTTATTTTACGAACAGGAAATTCACAATCAATAATTATATTGATCTTTTAATATTGTATTATTTCCGTCTCCCAATTTTAATTGCACTTATCAATAGCCACCCAATCTGATTGTCACTGGTACTTATGCAAATTCCTGAAAAACGCAGTACGAATAATTAAATTAAAGGGGTCCTTTATTGTGATAATGAAATTTTATAACATTAATATGTTAAGCATTTTATCCATGTATATACATATGTATGTATGTGTGTACTTATATCCACGAGCTTAGAGCTGAATATGTGGCTTAATAATTGCCCACATTTTGAATGATTACATAATATGCGCATTACATCAATATTAAAATTTCTAAATAGTAAATATTCGAATTTCTATTCGTTTTCATTAATTCATTTCATTTGGCTTATTAGTTTTCACGTAAAAAAGCGAAACTCTATAAATGTTGGTTAGCAGTCATTAAATATTTAATTAAATTAATGCACGTATGATTGAATATAGTATTACGTTGCACATACATATGTAAGTGTGTACATAAATATTGGCAGTATTTGCAGCTTTTATAGTTGCAGTGGTTGCAGTAGTACTCGCTGGTTTTTTTTAATTTTATTTTTTATATGTTAATTAACAAATTACTGTTGAAACTGCAATTTCTAGTAATACTTTTTCGAAAAAAAACCGAAAAAAGAAGCAATAACAGAAAATAAAATGTGGAAAATGTAAGTATTTATTTTGGATTTATTTGGCTGTTAAAACGACTAATTAACACGCAAATGGCAAAATCAACTTTCAACTAACTTAAATGAAATTGCAAAAAAATAACTTTGTAATTAATATTTACTGACCTGTGTTTAATTAATGTTGAAAAATAATTAATTTTAATAAACACACGATTTTAAGTGATACATTTAGTTTGCAAATGTGAGTTTTTCGTTTATTGCAGAACATTTGCTAAAACTCTTTCAAGTCGTATTAGAAAATAGAAGCAGATAGAATCATTTGTATAAAAAAACACTTGTCTTTTTCTTATAATTGTCCAACGAAAACAAGAAACATATTCATACCCGCGTATGTTTATTTAAAAATCAGTGATTCCAAATAATGCATTCATTTTCACTTTGACTCTGATTTCAATTTATGTATAATTAAAAATTTTTTATATGTATTAAGACTATTTGATTTATAGTTCTCAAAGCCCAAGTAATTTATCATATTAAATATTTTAAAGCCCAAGAGCTGCGAAATGTGCGTCCAGTAGTCATTAAAAAGTGTTAATTGAGCTAAAAATTTTTAAAAATCATAAGAGAGAGAGATATATGTAGCAGTGATGAATTTTACATTATAAAAACCACTGGGAGCCAGTGAGACGAAAAATGTCGGATATTACATTTTTATTACTTACAAATGATCTTGCAGAGTATATTTCCGACTTATCATGTTGACTAAATCTTGACTAAAAGTACAAATTACTATTGGGTTTAGGAGATGTATTTTATTTTTATTAAAAACAGGAGGAAATAAACACTTGTTCTCTAAATTTTCTATAAAACATTCTTTCAAACTATAATCGAGACTATTATTTTCACTTATAAAAGAACAAATAGTGACTATTGGTAATTATTTACTCTTCCAGGGATATCGATTCCTAGTCATAAATAATTTATCATAATTTAACATAAATTATCTGATTGTTCGAGTTTTAATTTTAATTATCTGGTAAATTTGAGTTTTTATGTTATATGGAATTCTTATGTTATAAATATATTTTGTGGGATACATATATCATGGGAACGAACAAAATATAATGTTCGGTCCGTCGTTCTGGGACGTCCGCCATATTGTGTGATTGCATTTTATTTCATATCCTTCAGGTGCATGAAAAATAATGATCCGCTGTTTTTTGACGGATGCTATTCTGAGCTTGCAATGATTTCATTTCATTTTGAAGTCTCTTCTTAGAAAGCCAAGGATTGCTATTTTAAAGATAACATTCTGATGATAGCATTCAATTTAAGAAATGGAAAAATTGGAAACGATCAAAATTTCACATATATCCTGATTATTTTTATGGAGTTTCTGGCTGTAATTTTTGCTCTTTCAGCCGCTTTTGGATTTTTTTTTTTACAAATTGACTTCACAGCTCATGGGTCAGCAAAGATCTTCTATAGTTCAAGCCTTATGATTATGAGAAAAAGTAAATAAGATCATGTTAAAAAATATTTAATGTAATAGCGATGACATTCATTTACATTACAATCTTCATAGTTTATATTTTATGAAAAAAAAAATTAGAGTACTTAAAAATCATATATATGTTCCCACCGATCCTATAAGCAGCATAGGGCCTCACTTAAAAATAAGTGTCTTCTAATATATTGAACATTACTATCTTGCGTTTTTTTGCACTTTAATGGAACTATAAAATCATGTTCATGAATCATGATGGCAAAAACGTTTCTTTTTTTAAGAAAGGGCTGTGCCTTAAATCTTAATATGTGTAATATAATAAATACCTTTTTCGATTCTTTGGTAAAATTTGAATTTTTTATTACGATAAATTTAAATTTCTATTTTCGAAATTTCGTTGATTCTTCATAAAATTTTATATCAGGACTCTGTATGAAAAAGCTAATTTGTTTCACACTGAAAACTTGCAGTATGACATTTCTGTAAAAATTTGTGTCCCACAAAATAAATTTCACTGTCATGTATGCGAACGCATACGTCAAATCAGTCACTACGTGTGAACAATTGTCAAGCTAATATTAACACAAAAATTTACGGAAGCAATACCGAAAAAGTAAAACAAAAGTAATAAATCAAAATGGAAAACAAATGGAAGTAAATAATATTTCAATTTCATATTATGAATATTTTCGTGTCCACACTTGTGCTCTAATCTACGTATGTACATATATTATTGAAATAATCTCGACTCCTGACAAAGTACAAATAATAATTACTATATAAAGTGGTAATTAAATGGCATGGTGATGATTAATCCCTGGCCATTCCTAAGTTTTAACTATTATTGCATGCAAGTTCATATACTAGAAGTAATTTCTAGTTCTTCTAATTTAAACTAGAAGTATTTTCTATAATGTACTCAGGAAACATTTTTTGTTCGATAAAAATGAACTCATTCTTTTACGAACTTTATGTTGTTTGAAAAATTTGAAATCAGAGATTATGGAAAGAATGTTGCCGAACTGGTTTTCTTTGTTTATTATTATTATTTTTTTAAGTCTTTTCGGTCTTAAAAAATACATTTTTTAAGTTGTCCAATGCTCATTCATGGTTGTGTAGTAAACCAGTACAAGTAGTATTGGAGTATTTTTTTTAATTGTGAATTTTTGTTTTGATTTTTAGTTTTGTATTGCTATTGTTGTAATTTTCTTTCCCAAGTTTGGAGCTCATGGATGGATGGATGTTATGCAAAAATAAAATAGTTTTCCAAAAAAAAAAAAAATAATAATAATAAGAATAAATAAATAAAATAAAATAAAAAAATATAAAAACAAACATTAACTCAAACTTGTATGTAAACTTTTGGTTGTTGGTTGCTTTGTTGTTGAACGTTCGATTCGTTTGGTTAACGTCTATGAATGTATCTGTGTCTGCACAATCTTAGAAGACATTTCAAATATTTTTCTTCCAAGGTATTTCATGTTTGATGTCGTTTTTGTTTTTGTTTTTGTTGTTTTCTGTTTTTATATTTGCAAACCAGTTATTTGGCCATGTATAGATTTTATCGAAAAATTCCTAATAAGTTTTTAATTTCAAATATTTTAGTGCACAGTGGGATAGGAGGGTATATAAAATAGAATATAAAAAGTCTTAAGTTTTTAAAAGCAATATAAATTTTTAGAACGTGAAAAAGGCGTTTAAAATTAAATTGGCTCCTTAAGTCGGCTATTTGCATCGCACGATAATCTATTTCAGTTATAGTTTCCGAATTTTTGTTTATCAAATGCTATATATTTATTTTATTTTTTACTTCTATATACATTTAAACATACATATATCGAAATCGTTGGTTTTAGCAATATATTATTTTACAATATATATTCGCTCAAAAATTTCAATACCCGCATTGCGTTACTGCCATGAATTTTTCTCAGCGCAATACTGCTAACACATGCACATAAACACTACTACTATCACAATTCTCTTGGTCAGCACTTTTTAGACGTTGTGTCAACGTGTATTAATTTTACTACAAGAGCATAAACAAACTATATGAAAATAAATACACTCTTTGGCATACATATGTATTGCTTTATTGTTCATGTTGGCGTACACATGCATATGGTTTTTGACATGCATATGGTTTGTTTTTGCTATTGCACTTGTAGCCGTATTTGTTGTGCTCATGAACCCATGCATCTCTAAATATATGCGTCACTTTCAGTATGTGTAATTTAAGCTTATAGAGCTCTGAGCAGGGAAGACAAAACGAGGTACAAAGCGATGCATTAACAGAAGCGCTGAAACTACTATTTAACTGAATTGCTGTTATGAATGGGGACCATCCGTCTTCTGATGCTGTGCTGTTTGATTGACCATTGCAAGACCATTCATTGCTTTTGGGTGCAATAATCAATCTGCCCAGAGTTAGAAAGACAACATATTTCTAATAAAAAATGTTTCTAGATGCTGCTAAACAAAGTTGAAATATCGCTTGAAGGAGAAAAAAGTCCTTCAAATATAATTATACTTTCACTGACAAGATAGGGTACTTCATATCATCTATTAAAGATAAACATGAAGATAACTTTGTTTACTAGGTTACTTGGAAAGTTACTGAGATATAGAGTATGTCTCGAGCATGAATGTTCGACTCAGAATAGCTATTACTGAAATCATAAATCAATAAAATTCAGAGAAAGTGCTCATGATAGCTCGCAATTCTGCGATAGAGTGGCAAGTTGACAAATAACATTGGACTGTTTCACTAATCAGTGCTAGAGCTAAATGTCATAATGCTAGTGATTTGCTTTGGTATCCACTTACACTTGTATAGAGTACATGCATACACATGCATAAGCAGAAAATCGCCATAATTTTTGTTTCAAAATTTTTTCTGTTCGGCTCCACTGTACGAAAGCTATGTGGCCTCACATACTACTACTATTAAATATTTCAACTTATGCCCTTACACAAGTTAACAAAACAGCAAGTAAATAAATGTATAAATTTTCTATTTGGCCAATAGATGTTGTACATATTTTATTTTTTTAATTGATTTATTGCAGAGACACGTGCATTTGCAGGTGTTTTCTACCAATAACGTTGAAAGTGTTAGCAGCCCTAAAAGATTCTTTAAATTTTTTTTTAACTATAGCAAACGTAGTAGGATCAAAATAAATTGTTTTTGATTTTTAAATTCGATTGGACAACATTTTTAATATTCAAAAAGGAAGTAATGAAAAGTGCACTTCGATTTTCATATCAAGTGACGGCTGCGAAGACGCTGGCGTTGAATGATTTAAGTTAAAAGTGTATCTTCTAAAGGGGATTTGCTTTTAATAAGAGTCAATAAAAAAATAGGTATAATAAAAATAAAAAAGTTAATTAAATTTTACATTCATAAAAATTAAGTTTAAATACAGCAACTGGCAAGCGTCTAAAAAATAACAACCAAATGAAAAAACGAACAACCTTGTTGCTAAACATCATTAGTTTAAACGTTATTGCTGTTGTTGTAATTGTTAGATGTATGTACATGCCGTGAATCAGAATACAGAGTCTTAAAAGGGTTTATTGTAAAACTTTTATTGTCTATTGCTTCCGCATGTACATATAAAAGAAAAGTTGCATATGATATGACTGTAATAGAAAATCATCAAAAGCCATTAATGAAAAATCAACTAAAATTAACGAAACAAGTTCAAAACAATAAAAGTTAAAATTTTTACTACACGAACAATCTCCTCATTACTGTTTATGCTTCCATATATATATATATATATATATATATATATATATATATATATATATATATATATATATATACTAGCTGACCCGGGCAAACGTTGTTTTGCCTTCAAATTTTATTTTCACTGCAACTCTGGTTTCGTTGCAAAGTCATGGCGGATTGATATTTCGAAGAAGAATGAAAGGTGCACTAAATCGACATAGCAATTATTGTTCAAATACCGGTATCGGGCTAATTAAAGCCACTACACGCTGACCCAACGCCTTCAGCGAAACACAGCATAGGCTTATCGCGCTAATCTCTATCGGGCAAAACACAAAAAAAAACTAAATATTGCGCCATCTGTCGGATGAACTTCAAACTATACAGAAACACTCCTCACGCCCCATAGAGCATGTATATAAAGTTTGGTCAAAATCGGTGCAGTAGTTTTTGAGTTTAGCGATCACGAACATACACGTAATTTTTATATATGTATATATATATGGTCTATTACTCGGGAAAGTCTCCTTCACGAAAAATAAATGTTTTTCAAATATTGCGCGAACCTGCTTATTTTTGGGTTATATATATATCATAGCATCAGACGAAACAAATGTCAAACATAGAGAAGCGCTTGGTCTATGTCATTTCGTGCAATCATTACGAGTAGTTCAATCATCTCGAACATGGAAAAAAATACTACAACGAAGAAAAAGGTAAAAGCTTTACTTAATTTTTATTTTGCGTACGTTTTTTTGGTTTCTATGCTTAGATTATGAAATATTTCGATAAAAAACATCATAAATTTTAGCAAAAATATTTTTAGTGCCGATGTTTGGTCGCAATGAAATGCACCGCAAAAATAATAGTAACGTTGCCAGTGCAAAAAAGAAAACAGTTTTTTTGTGCATTGTCCAGCGTGTTCGCTAGATAAGTCTTTTACATTTTTTCTTAGTATTTCTGATGTTTTATTAGAACCAATATAAAAACATAAAATTATGGCAGTTTTTATATTCTAACGAAGCCATTTAACGTGTGTAACGTCGCCAGTGTTTTCACAAACCATTTTTAATCAATAGGTGAAACTGAGCAAGGCTCAACAAAATAAAAGGTACATGGACAAACTGAAAACGACGCCAAAATATGAAGATTACAAGAAAAGAAAGGCGGCTGTGATGAAAAAATGTCGAAAAAATAAGAAGAAGAGCGAGGAAAACATTTCGCAACAAACGCTTGCCGAAATTGTACAAAAGCGCCGTGAAGCAACTCGCGAACGTGTCCAAAAGTGCAGAGAACGGAAGCGATTGGCAAAATTTAACAAAATGAGTATTTCTAACAAGGAAAGTACTGTCTTAAGTGATGTGAATCCAAGCGGGTACAGTTCTGCAAAATCGCTTGGAAAAGCAGTTTTCAAAGCAACCCGTGCCTTGCCTGTTTCGCCATCCAAAAAGAAAGCTGTATTGGCACGAATCATGTCAAAAATGAATGAAGAAGATAAACACGAGTTGATCTCAGTATTTGCAAGAAGGAAAAAGTATGTTCCAAATAAAATTTTGATCAATGCGATCCGAAAATTTTATGAAAGGGATGATGTTTCACAAGTCTCGCCAAAAATACGTGATGTTAAAGAATATTTGTGCCCAACAACTGGAGACAAAATTTTGTTGGCAAAAAGACACATGACATTGACTGTGAAGGAAGCCTTTGCCATATTCGACGAAGAGCAGCGGAGCGCTGGAAGAGGTATTTAAAATTGAACTTCTTTTTTCAAATTTCATCATTTTATTTCTCTGCTTTGCATATCTATGCTTATGATTAAATTTTGGTTTCACTTTTAGATACCTGTAGCGTGTCTCATTTTTACCGTCAACAACCGAAGCATATAAAATTGATAAACGATTTGCCACACAACATGTGTATGTGTTCATACCATGCTAATTTCATTGAAGCTGTAACTGCTCTGAATAAGAACATTCCTAGCATACCGAGCTATGACAATGGTTTTGTTCAAAAGTTTTTGTGTTCAGTTTCATCAATTGACTGCTGGTATGAAAGTTGCAACAATTGTACCGGTATTTCTGTTTTCAAAATAAACAATCTAGCACAAGATGCTGCACTCGATTCGAAAGTTTCATGGAAAATATGGAAGAAAAGCGTGGAAGCTAAACGAGTTGAGAAGCAAGAAGAAACGGGAACATTGGCTGAGCTAATCGCGTACACGGTTGCCTTGTCTTCACAATTTTTGCGGCACAGTTTTAATAAGCGAGAACAATCTGCAGTGTTTAATATGCACGATCGAACAAGAGCATTGAATGTAGAATTTCCTGAAGAAGGTCTTCTTCAAGTTGACTTTGCTGAAAATTTCGTCTGCGAGGGACAAGATGAAGTACAAAATGCGCATTGGAATCAGCGGCAGCTTTCTTTGTTTACGACTGGCTTTTACCACAATGACGCCTTTCAGGCAAGAGTATTCGTATCTAACAATTTGAAACACACAAAAGACACAATAGTTCCATTTCTTTGGAAATTGCTCTCAAATTTACCAGCTTCTCTCAAAATTTTAAAAATTTGGAGTGATGGACCATCATCTCAATTTAAAAACAAGTTTATTGCTTGCTTGATTCCTCAGTTGGAAGCCGAGTTTGGTCTAAAAATCGTCTGGAATTTCTTTGCAACATCACATGGCAAAGGATGTGTTGATGGAATAGGTGCAACCGTAAAAATAATCGTGCAAAAACACATTAGAGCTCGGAATATTATCGTAAATAGTGCTTCGGATTTTGTTCGCGCATTCAAACTGACGCAATCAAAAATTGAAGTTGAAGAGGTAACAGATGCTGAATTTGACCAGATAAATCAACACATGAAAGTGGGTGAGCTGTTCTCCGGTGCTAAAAATATTCGCAACATTTCCACTTCGCACCAAATTCAAGTCATTGATGGTAAATCTGTCATCTTCTGCACATCCAAAGTAGGATATAACAAAATATCTCTTTAATTTGTGATTGTTTTAGTAAAAAATATTTAATAAATTAAGACTGTTTCTAAAACATTAAAAACGAATGATATTTCCATAACAGACTCTTCTAAATGAATCTTACATTGAATACCAAATAAATTTTTCACATTTTTCGTTTTACTACAAACATTGGAGTTTAATTTGCACGGTTTTGAACCGAGTTTTCTTACAAGACAAGACGGGTAACGTTGCCAGTGTTTTGTGTAACGTTGCCAGTACCCAAATTCTTGGGGGAAAAACAGCAAAAAGGAGAAATTTGGGAGAAGTTACTTATTTTCGTCTCTTCAATAGTCCTTGGGACGTAACATATTGGAATATGAAGGAGTTTGCTTTGGCAGATTAACAGATTTTTTACAAAATGTAAAACAACTTAAAAACTCACTTCTCCGACCTGTAACGTTGCCAGTGCTCTTTACACGCTTCTAACACCGCCGTCTTAGAAGGTATCAAAAAAAGGAAAAGCTTAAATTATAGGTAGAGTTACCGTTTGTCATGAGCATATAGAGAAATAGAAAAATTTGTTGTTTTTTGTGAAGATATGAGCATGAAGAAAATAAAAAGTTGTAAAAATGTAACGTTGCCAGTAAAGTAATTGACCATATATATATATATATATATATATATATATATATATATATATATATATATAGGAGTATATACATACATACACACATCTAGAATAAAGTTTTCAATAACATTCTATTGATCCAACCGGACATTGTCCAGCTGCACACAAAAATATAGTGAAGAGGGCTACGCCTGATAATTTATTAAGATATTATTTGGTACTATTGTATGAGGAATTAAAAACAATTACAAATGTTTTCTTTGCGAAATAATTTTTGTTTAATTTCCATGTTTCGGTTCCCGCAAGTTCTTTTAAATTTTATCAAAATTAATCAGACGGCATTGGTGGTAATATATAATACATATCTATGTTTATATACATATGTGCGTATTAGCGTATTCATTTCTGTTTTATCGGAACATCTCTTGATGTTTAAGGGATAAATAATCGGTTATTTTGGGATTTATCGGTTAACCGACTACGACATATTTTCCATAGTTTGATTAATTTAAATAAATAAATAAACATAAATGATTTATTATTATGAGATTTGATTAGAAGGAAAAAAACAATAACATGTTAAAAGTAACATTTCTTGAACTAAATCAGACAGAGGAAAAATTTGTAATAAAAAAACATGTTAGTGAAATCTTTTTATTACTTAGTTTGTTTCAATAGTTTGAAGAGGTCGTATAAAATAATCTTTTAGTAAAATAATTTGGTTCAAATGTTTGCGATTTAGGAGATAATTTTCTTAGATTTAGTGAAGCCTGACTCATAAAAAATCCGTCGTAAGTGTTGGAGAAATAGAGAATATCCAATTTATGGTTTTCTGTAAACGTATAAAATTTTCCATTATGGCATTAGAATCATCTTTTGATTCTTTCAATAGTTTTTAATAAATAGTTTCGGTTAATTCTGTGAAAATATTGTTTGTTTATAGTTTTTTTTTGTCATGTCATCATTAGGCTCATTCTGGCAGAAGGAAATATTTCTGAGTTGAAGAATAAAATACGTGTACGTACATGGAATTCGGCTCTTATATTTGCAAAAGTATTACTGGCTTTTATTAAATAGGATAATTATTGATTCGTGCATTTATATACACAAAGGATATTGCGCAATAATGACCAGCACTATGTATAGGGTGGGGCAAAAGTAATATCATAATTTGATTTAGTTGCCATATTTGCGCCTTTTTGGCAAATGTCGACAGATGTCGCTGTACTTTGGCATTAATGAAATGATTTAATCGCTAATCAAAAATGTCAATTTCAAAATAATCAAACAGTTAATCGAGTAGAAATTAATCGGTTAACCGATTAACGGTTTGTACTGAATGAGAGCAATGGTGTTGGTGTGACCTAAGGCGCATTAATTTTACAAGGTGGTGTTAATACGCGCAACTACAAGAACAAAAACAGAAAAAACGACTTACGCTCAATACGCTCTTTGACATATGTATCGCTGTAATGCTTATGTTGTCATACATACCCTGAGTACAATAAGTCTAAATTTATATAGTTTTTGACATAAAACCACCTTGTAAAATGTATATATACCTTATGTGACCCGTTGGCCAAACTTTGGACGTACAAAGTTGAAAGGTCTTTAAATGTCGGTATGTCAAAAAATAATTTCTGATCTCCATTCATATTCAAAATAGATGGGCATTACGCAATGTTATATTATATGTCCCATATTACAAATATGTAATATGTAGTCGTATGTCTAGAAACAGTTCTATATGTCATTTTGCTGACTTCCAACTTCACAAAATTTGTTTCTTTATCCATGTGTGTATGTGTGAAATATTTTGTAGAAATAATTCTTTTAGCATTGTAGGTTGTTTGCTACCACACAATAATTTGCTGAAAAATTCGTTTTTGAAAGCACTGCAGCGCTTAAATACAATGAAGCTTAATAAATTATTTTCATTAGTGTTGGCATTTAGATCAATGTCATACCAAGCGAAATTGTCATTATGAATGATATTCAATGTCCGTCTAATTTTAGTTAGACCAGAGCCAGAGACCAACTTCTATCGGTGATTCATTTATCCTCAAGTGTTTTGTAAACAAAATTGAATCAAATTTATAGTAGAAAATTTTTTGTGAATAATTATGTATATGACAAATTATTGTTCATGTATCAGTAGCAGCATATTCACTACACAGAGCAACACTAATTCACTCTAATTTCTCTGTCAATTGCGATACACACATGTACACACATGCCAATAAGATTGAAATATTTTTTATTGAGTTGACTCTGGCTCTCGATGTGAAACGATGTGACTGCACCATGTAAGTGTCCATTATTCAAAGACTACCTGTCTGATTTCATTGTGATAACACTTGTACTAAAATTAACTCCAACTTACAATCATGTAATTTTTTTTGAGCTGCATTTTAGTTTTGGATATATTCAGATTTTTTTGGCGAAAAGAGCAAATTTTTAATGCAAAATAAAAAAATCTTTGTTCATAACAAATTCGTAAATTGTCAAGAAAGAATAAACTCAATATTGACATTTAAAGCCACAACAAACAAACAATAAATGAATGGAAAACAACATACATACATATGTACATTCATGCATATTTCGGCTTAAAAATTTAATAACACATATATTTTACAAACCAAGTAATTCATATTTCGTTAAAATTCGTTTTAAATTCTGATATTATTTACATAGATTTATCGAAATGGCGAGAAAAAAAACAAATTTTTTCGCCCTTCTCTAACGAGCTGTGTGTTGCACATGCGGTCGCATTGGTGAACGTTACAACAATTCATTGCAGAAATAGATCCTTATTAAGACAATGACTTTAATGGCCTTATAAAGTCCACCAAAGGTGGAATTAAATATAGTTTATCATGAAATGTTCTAATTGTGTAAATGTGCTTTTTGGATTAAATTGTTTTTCTCGAAATGAATTTAAAAAAAAAAAAAAAAAAAAATTAAAAAGTTATTCTGTCTTGAGTCTGTTCATGATTAATTGTGAAAAAAATTAATTAATTAATAAAATTAATTATTATTTAAAAAAATAAATCATATTTTATTATATAAATTTTAAATATCAGCGAAATTTTTAAGAATTCTGAAAGAAAAATATTGGGACTTTTATTGAAACGCAATGCCTCAGTTTGCGGTATAATTTGTTAAACTATTGTTATAAAACTTAAAAGATTTGTTTATCTTGTGTGTCATAAGAATTTATAAAATAGAAATTTGCAGTCAAAATATTAATATATTTCTTTTGGGGGTTTCAAGGAATTTTAAGGAACTTCTTCTCTTTAAAAAATATTTTTGCATATTTATTGATATAGTTTTTCTTATTCAAATAATTTTTCTTGTTCTTATTCATTATCAACACATTCTGCATTCATACACATATACATATACATATGTATATACATTATTTAAAAATTTCGAATACAGTTCCCAAAAAATTTTGCTTAATTCATATTTGGCATATTATTGAAACTATAGCAAAAATTTTACATCATTACATAATTTGCATTCCGTTTGAATAAAACTTTTGATTTTGCCATTTCAGTGATTTTTTCCGAATTTTGCAATCATTTCAGTATAAGTTCTTAAACAAATTTTAAACCATTTTGTGACAAAGTCAATCGACCGTATGAAACAAAAAAATAATTACTTTCTAAAAAGTATTTGTTGAGGAATCTTATTCTAGAAAATCTCTAATTATGATGTAAAATTTTTTATTGTTTATTATATAATTTAGAGTTTATGATGTATAAAAACAATCACAATTGCAATCAATTAGCCAATTGTGTAAAAAATTATTTATTATTTTAAAGCAAATTATAAAGAAAATTATAATGAAAAAAGAAGAATTAAAGAATGGTAAGAGAAGAAGCCTTATAGGATCGATGGGAACATATATAATAAAAGAACGCAATGGCTGAACCATTAGCACTAACGTATCGCTTAAGCCACAACAAATAGAGATTTTTTTTTGGAATAATTAATGAAGAAAATATCCAGAGTAATTTTAATTATTTTTTTTATCAAAAAATCAAGTATGAAGGTCCTTTATTCGAACAACTTCGAAGGCGAATACGAAATTAATTGTACCAACCATAATGCAAGCTAAAGTCAACACCATTAATTAAAATCTGCGTCAATCTCTAAATTAAAAGCAATTGTACAAACTTAAATACATATGTATATTTCATTGGTAACGTTAACCAGTAACACAGAAATAGAAAAAATTAATTCGTAAGTAACACACGTACATACACTACACGTAAGTATTTGGGCATGTGTATTTGTAACTTTTCTTCATAAATTTTAATTTTTTTTATCTACTTTACAATACTCTATCTATAAACACGTTCCACTGTTAACTGACTTTACCTTAGAAATTTGAATACCCAGCAAAAAAAAAAAAAAAGTTTTGAAAAACCAAATTTTTTCAAGTACCAATTACTTCTAGTTTGTAAGACTCATGACATTCTCTAAATTTAATTTATTTTAATAAAAATTAATGAATAACCACTGTACAGGATTACCTTCTCAGCCACCAATTACTTAAATATATCCATTAATACTTAAATTTCTTTCTACTGACCTTCGTAGACTAGTAGGTAGTGTACTAGACTCGTAGTGCGAAGGTCCCAGGTTCGAATCCTGCCGCAGAACTCTGGCAGTTTGAAAGGGAGCGCACAACAAGCCTTCACTGGCTTAAGTGTATGTCGTATGACATGGGCTATCACACCCCTCCTATCAACCTAACCTAACCTAACCTAAATTTCTTTCAAGAAAATTAAAGGTTGTAAATATTTTCCTTTTTAAACCACTTCATCTTTATCTCATGTGACATTCGCTTATTTGCGAACTACTTACTAATAAAGATTGTTTCACACTATAATTCTGAGTACTACGTCTTGTTAGAAAAGAAAATAATGTGAAAAAATGTGATAGTGTGAGAGCAATTTGATATTTCTTTAGAGTCGATTTATGCTTAAACAACGTCAGAAATCTTATGAAGCACCCACCTCGAGTGCTGTACTCAAGTTTGTGCAAAAAGTTTGTGAGACTGGTCTTGCTAGTGGACAACATTAATGCTATCCGTTGTCGCACGGTGGGTATAAACGCAAATGTAGCTGTTGTGGCCGAAAGTATGCAACTCAATCGAAAAACCTCAACTAGCCATCGATCTCAACATCTAGGCATTTCACGCATCAGTTTGATGAGTGTTTTGTGCGAAGATTTCGAATTATTCGCTTACAAGGGCCAATTAATTCAGAAATTAAAGGCAAACTACCATCCACTTCGTTACGGCTTCTCAGTTTGGGCTTTACAGAAGCCAAAAATTCATTTGCCCGGACGAGGCGCGATTTCAACTCCGCGGTATGGTCAACAAAACAAACTTGCCACATCTGGTAATTGGAAACACACAGGTCACCAATGCATTCACAAAGAGTGATAGATTTGATGTGTATTTTGGAGAGGTGGCATCATTGGCCGATTTTGTTTAGAAAATGCTAGAAACACCATTTCAGTTAATGGCGAGCGCTACGGAGACATGATTAAGGATTTCTTACTCGAACAGAATATATGAACTTGGATAGTCCTTGTTTTCAGCATGATGACTCACCATGTCCTACAGCTCATCAAACGATTAATTATTTTCATACTACGTTCGGCAATCGTGTTATCTGCGGTCTGGGTGATATCAATTCGCAAACTGAGACCCCTTTAGACTTTTTATTGCTTGGTGCCGTAAAAGACCGGTGCTATGGAAATAATATAAAAACGATCCACTCTCGGAACCTTAATATAGTCGGAGCCATTCGTGAGATATAACAAAAAATCATTTTGAATGAATTATGGTAATATTTGTTAATTCTAATAAAGCCATAATATGCCAAAATAAGTTAAGTTTCGTTCACTTTATTTCATTTTTAAAAATATACTTGTATTTGGACCACCTGTTATTTAAAGACTAATTTCCAATACCTTTCGTTTTTGCTTTGTAATCTTTGATGTGCAAATAATCGCATATTCCTATGGATAGTTTAGAGAAAATTTATTGACAAATCACTTGCTATTTTTATTCATGAGCGCTTTAACAATTGTGGTAAATATTTGCCATTAAAATATATTGTGAAAATTTATTACATACATATACTCGTAAGGTATATAAATATACATAATTCACTATTTTGGAGATAAAAAATTTTATATTTTACACTTACAGACAGACGCTTTTACCTAGAGAAAACTAAATTTCATTCAGTCATACTTATTACAATCGAAGTAAAACAAAACAATAACTTCAAGCAGACAAACTCGTTTCTTTTACCCAATTTCTCATAATTAATTATAAAAAATGATGTTGGTATAATATCACGTATGTACGTATTACATGATGATACAGCTGTTACGCAAACTTGAAAAAATCAAATTGTTCGTAGTCTATTTATCTCTTTATCTTACTTTATATACATGTATGTACATCGCTGTTGTCATCAGCATCAATATTAGGTCTGTTCGTTTGCAAGTGAAAAAACGTAAAGAGGGAGTAACGCAAGAACTTATATAGTTACTCTCTGAAATTCTCAAAAATAGCAAAAAGTAAATGAACGCTTTACCAGTAACAAATTGAAACTGGACTCAGCTGTTTTAAACATCTTTTTCGTTTGTTGTTGTTGATAAATTAAATAAAAATAGTGTCTATCATCGCAAACACTTTGTCTTTATTTAATTCACAGAGAATGTATGAGTGTGTGTGTATCATTTTTAATTCCCTCCCTTAAATAAGCATCTATTGTCCCCACAGGGAAATATTTTGGAGAACTTAATTTGAACCTCTTTGCAAGAAGTCACAAATTGTCTGTACCCATATCCCCTAGGCTTGAGAATAGTTCGTATACTCAAAAAATAAAAAAAATATGTTGCTTTTGTTTTCAAAAGAATAATATGGACTGTTTACAAGGAAACTGCACTGCCTCTGGTAATGATCGTATGGTGTCATGCTGGTTATGCCTAGGTAACTATCATATTAAGTGTATCGGACTTAAAGCGCGTGACGCTGATGCACTTGCGGACTCAAGTAAATCTCTGCATTGGACATGTGCTCATTGTAAAAACATCAAAATTGATTTCTTTAAATTTTTCAAAAGTTATAAAGATGACTATGACCAACTTAATAAAGAATTTGTATCTCTTCAATCTAAACTTTCAATATTCGGGGAATTATTTACAAAATTTCAAAGTTTGGATCAAAATGATGAACGCATGAATCCACCATCTTCTAAAAACAATTCAACATCAAACATATCTCCTCCTACTCCTGGAACAATGGGCTCTATGATGGTTGTCCCTACAAATTCAGCCATTGCCAATGGAGATTCTGTTTTTTCTTCAGCATCATCGAATGGACCGTCCTCCCAACTTCTCACTTCACCATCAGTAATCACAGATAACGTTTCTCTTAACCTTAACCCGCAACCTTAACTAATATTTCATCGAATAATCAAACAATTATCAAGCCACTAAAAGCGGTGCCACGTAAAAAATTTATCTTCGTGTCTCGTTTGGCAAGCGACACAACATTAGACGATATGGACTACTTCCTTAAATCGAAATTCGGCAAGAATGTTGACATTTTGATCCGTAAATTTGAATTCCCTCGTGAGAGGTTCATCTCATCTTTCAAATTAACTATTCCTGAGGAACTTATTGATCACATTCTGAACCCTGATATTTGGCCTGTAAACACTCTTGTCCGCGAATTTACTAACAATGAAAGGCGTAAACCTAAAAGGATTGGTGTTCTTCCGCAAAGGGAGGGAGTTGTGTCAAAAAACTAAATATTTCTCAATCCAAATCAACAGTACTCCAACCTATTACAAGCCAAGAATGATAAAATACAGATTGCGCATTCAGAGTGTAAAAAATTTTTCGTTCTGCGCATCTACGTCACATCAGCCAATATTTTAACAAAAACAAAAACAAACAGTCAGATTTATATACACAAATGAAAGAAAAGTAAGAAAATTTTAAAAATAAAAGCAATTAGTGTTTTTATATTTATTAAATATACATTTATTTAAAAATATAAATCAATTTTTTTATTTTTGTGTATATATATACATATGTATGTACATATGTCGTATCGCAATAAATAATTGTTTTATTAATTTTTCATTTTCTTTGTTTAGAAAACGCGTCAATTTCGATTTTTATAACTCTAATTCTAAAATACATACGAGCTCGAAAGATTTTTTTTTAATTTCATCGCTGCACATCATGTCTTCTGTTGGTTTTGATAAGCCTCCTTCACTGAGATGGTCGACCCATGTGTAAGGTTGAACGTTCATCTCATTTCTTGGTACAGAAATATTTAGCTCTTCATCTTTTAATCTGTGACATACATATGTATGTAGCCAGCCAAGTTTTCTAAACCATCATAAGCCATCATCACATATGAAGCTGGTGTTATTGTTGGAACTGATCCACGTTTTAAAATTCTCTTTTTAGCGAATCCTTGGAACAATACAGATTTTTATAAACATATTTTAAAGTTCATCAGGACAAAAATGCAACATGCACATATAAGAAGTATTTGGATTTATGTTATTTCCTCGTCCACAAAATTTCACCCATTGCTTCTGAATTTTAGCATTACTTGGAAATAAGAAAAAAATAATTTCAAAAGCCTTGGAATTATTAGTACTATTGCAATTAGCTACAGCGCACTTCTTTTTCGACTCTTTTGTTTTCCTTTATATATTATTATGTTTTATTTTGTTATTTTATATTAAATTCACTTTTCTTTTTTTCACTTTTTCAGTTTTAAACTCCTTTTATTCAAATACTTTCCTTTAAACTATTCGCGCCAAGAAAATTTTTAAGCTGGTGTGACGTCACACTAACAACTCATTTTTGTTTACATTTGAAAAACATGCGCAATGCGCAATCTGTATTTTATCATTCTTGATTACAAGCTGCTTAAACTTTTCTGGAGAATATCCCACGAGTAACATTTCTGCAACAACATGCACTGCACTTGATGAATTGAATTCTCGTTATACAGTTTATTATCAAAATGTTGGTGGTATGAGAACCAAAACTCGTGATTTTGTTCTCTTTATGTCAGCGCGCGAATATGACATTATTATTATTACAGAAACGTGGCTGAATGAGAATAATAAAAGTGGAGAGTATTTTGATAATTATTATACCGTCTATCGTCACGATCGTTGCTTTACAGCATCAGAGAAGGCTAAAGGTGGAGGCGTTTTAATAGCAGTTAGAGCTGATTTTAAATCGGAATTTGTTTCTCTTAAATTTACTAATGTTATTGAGCAATTATGTATTAAAATAACTTTTGCTAATAATTACACCATTTCCATTGTTAATTCTTATATTCCTCCTAATAGTAATTCTGATACATACCGATATCATTTGGAGAATATTCAAAACCTTTGTAATGTCTTGGACATTAACCAACATCTTATAGTATTTGGAGACTTTAATTTACCAAATATTCAGTGGAATATGGAAAATAACGTTTTATTGCCTTATAATATTACTACTGATATAGATGAATATGTAACTGGATTCTTTTTGTTAAATAATTTAAATCAACTGAATTGTTTCAAAAATGATATCGGTAGGACTCTTGACTTAATTTTTGCAAATGATTTTATTAAAGCTTCTTGCAATTTGGCTGGTTGTACAGTTTCTCAAAATACGGTACATCACAAGGCGTTAGACTTTAATTTCGAGTTTTTTTCCTTTGTCAATGAAACTGAGTACCCCATATTGAATTACAATTTTAATAAAGCAAATTTTGGCGGTTTAAATGACTACCTTAAAGCAGTTGATTGGTCAGCGTTGCGTGACATCGATGATCCTGACAGTATTTATTACTTTATCTGTAATCATTTTGACATGGCTATAAGCATGCACGTACCAAAGTATGAACCCAATTACAACAATAAGCCTCCCTGGTTCAACGCGAGATTATGTCATTTGAAGAATGTAAAGAATAAAGCATATAGACAGTTTAGAAATTCGAATAGCGATGCGAGTCGTTCAAAATTCCTATTGGCGCGTAAGGAGTATAATTTCTACAGAAATTTTCTGTATCAACAACATATATTTCAAATTGAGAGCAAAATTAGATCCGACTCTTCAGCCTTTTGGCATTTTGTTAACAGTAAAAAGGGCAACAATGGCATACCGAAGCGCATGTATTACAATGACTTGCAATCTAACAGTAATACAGGCTCATGTGACCTATTTTCGAAATATTTTCAGAGCACTTTTGTTGAACCTCCTTGCTATAGTTCTAATTTTAATCTTGTCAATAACAGTAAGAGCGAATTTAATTTTCATGTAACCGTTAATGATGTTTCTGATGCTATAAAAACGTTAAAGAATGACACTAAATGTACAATAGATTCTTATCCTTCTATATTTTTCAAAAAATGTTCTTCTAATATTGTTGAGATTACTACAAAACTTTTTAATGTGTGCCTCGCACGTGGTAAATTTTTAGATTGCTGGAAGCTCTGTTGTATTGTACCAATTTTTAAATCAGGTGATCGTAGCCTGATCACTAACTATAGACCAATAATTAAGCAAAGTGCATTTGCAAAGATTTTTGATAAAATTTTAAAGGATAAACTTTTCGACCGTGTTAAGAGTTGTATCTCCCCTTTACAACATGGTTTTATGCCGAATAGATCTACTTCTACTAATCTACTTATAATAAATCGTGATATTATAACTGCAATGGATCGTAAGTCTCAATGTGATGTTATTTACACTGACTTTGCTAAGGCATTTGATACTGTTAGTCATTACCTTTTATTACGCAAGCTTTGTAATTTTGGTCTATCTAATAATCTAATGCAGTTTTTTAAAAGTTTTTTGATTGACAGAAAACTTATAGTTAAAATTGACAATGCTTCATCATCGGTTATAATAGACGCCTATTCTGGTATTCCGCAGGGTACACATATTGGTCCACTACTTTTTACACTTTTTATCAATGACTTACCATTAGCTTTTAAATTTTCCAAATGCTTGTTATTTGCAGATGATTTGAAATTATATTCTTGTATCTCTAATTTGGCAGACTGTCATAAATTGCAGGCTGACCTTGACAATCTCTCCAACTGGTGTTCTAAAAATGGTATAAAAATTAATATTTCTAAATGTTGCACATTGTCCTACACACATATTTCTAATCCAATTAAGTTTGATTACTCCCTTAGCGGTATCATGCTTAAGCAAGTATATGAAGTCAAAGATTTAGGTGTTATTTTTGACGCCAAATTAACTTTTTCTAGACATATTGATTATGTGGTTTCTAGAGCTTATGTTATGCTCGGCTTCATTAAAAGAAATTCTAAAGATTTCAGGGACGCATATACCCTTAAATCTTTATACATTTCTTTGATTCGAAGTATTTTAGAATATTGTTCTATTGTCTGGAATCCCTATCATTTGGGTCTATCTAATCGCATTGAACGCATTCAAAAAATTTTTACTAAGACTGCTTTAAAGTTAAATTGGCAGTATGAGCTACCTCCTTATGAGGCTAGGAGAAAGTTGCTAGGCCTACAATCATTAAGCGACCGCAGAACCTGTTCCTCATTATTGCTAGCTTATAATGTATTATCTGGTAATATTGATTGTCCTGAAATAAAAAATTATTTTACTTTGTATTGTCCCCCCAGGGATTTAAGAATTAACCGTATGTTTGAGGAAAGTTGTCTACGAACTAATTATGCAAATAATGAACCTATTGCAAGATGCTTACATTTATGTAATAGCTTAACTCCCTCCTTAAATTTTGATGTCAACTATACTATCTTTAAATCTATGTTATTCAAATATTTCAATTAAAATAATTTTGTAATCTGTAAGAATATATTTCTGTAGATAAGTAAATAAATCTAAATACTTATCATTTCTTCAATATTGTGGAATTTTTCACGAACTATTGTTTTTTAAACACAAAACAGCTCTTGGAATAGTTTTTACTTTTACTTTCTTTTTTTTTACTGTTTTGACTCCCATTTACTTACGATCTCGTTACACTACGTGAACACTTTCCAGTAACAACTAGTAACACTTATAAAAAACCTTTAGCAAATGAACAGACCTATTATCTTTATGGCAATAGGAATTTAATTATTCTAAGCCTACTATGATTATGTATTTTGTAACAACCATATACAATATAGAATTTTCCTATTTTATAGGTAAAATTTCAGCGTATAAAACAAATCTTAAAAATTACATCTATTCAGATTAATTTCTTCTTTTTGCTAAACAAGTGTTCGAAAAGAGAAAAATGCACACAATGTGGAAAAATGTAACCAAATTTTGCTTAAATATAACCAAAAACGGCAACGCCCACTAGGAGTATGCAACATCAACAAAACTTTATCACGAAAACAAAAAAAAAAATTGAAAAAATTATGGTGCCACTTGATGTTGTGGGAAAATATTCAAAAGGATTAAGTTAAATCAAATAGGCCTGTGGCTTAGAATAAACATTTATTTCATGAAAGAAATCACAATACATATATCAGGATACGTTTTTGAATTTGTGTCTCAACGCCAACAACATCTTAGACAACAACATGCATTTTCATAGAGAAAATTAAATGAACATTGAATACAAAAAATTAACAATGCAGTTCCTTTTTTAAAAAAGAATAAACAAACTAAACAAAAAAGGCTTGTTGTACGTTTCACCTGTCAGTAAGATTTTTCGAATTAGGACATGTGTTAATGTTCTATGTAGAAACGAGTTTCAACAGCTACACGTTCTTAATTCTTATCAAAAAGCGATCTAAAACTTAATTTGCTTGAGACTGAAAAGTAATATATGCAACAAAGTTGCAAGTGATAGGCGATTTTATGCATGAGTGCTTTCATGGATTCATATGGATTTATTGTTGCACCAAAATTTTGAATGGATTTTGCAGCCGCATAAAGTTACCCAGAGGAACGAAAATGGAAGTCATTCTCAAATCCAATAGTATATTTTTTCAACGTCCTAGGAAGCCAATTTGAACAATTTTTTTTATAAAAAATATGAATCATTTGTACAAATTTATTAAACTCGATTTGAAAATGTTTTTTCTTTAAATCCAAATGAAAACATTATTTTCCCTTCAGCAGTAAATGATGAAATTACTTTGAAATAAGGAAAATTAAGTCGTGATTACTGGCGAATTTGCATGCCTTTCAGGTATGAAGTGGTAAATAAGAAATTCTTATTTCAAATCAAATTATTATCTCTGCCAAAAAGAAAAATATAAAAAGTTTACTTTTTATACCCATAATAAAGACAGCTGGCAAATCTGGTAATAGGAATCCGCCAAATGTCATTTTAGCCAACGACGAGCGACACAGAGCCACGATTACTGAGATTAGCGAACCCATGTAGAAACGTTGCGAGTCATCGAACTTTCATGAGTTCCAAGCACTCATTTGAACAATAACCTGAGACCCTAAATGCGACCACAGATTCATCAATTACACCTCAATGTTAAAGTCATGCATTTCAGTTCTTTCAAGACGAATCCATTAACAATAACTTTTGAATGTTCATTTTTGTTGTACATACTCGTACCTGTAATATACACATACATAAGAGTACTATAAATATATAAACATGATACCTTTTTTATATTAATTGCAACTAATTTAATTAATTTATTCTCCTTTTTCATTTCAGTATTTTTTTTATTTGGGTGCTAACAAATTTTTCATCAACAATTTAAATATACGACACAGATAAATAATCAAATTGTTAACAGAGTTATTGGTAAAAAGAAAAATTGCAACAAAATTAAATTAAATAAAACTCCATGAAAGCTCAAAAGTGGCAATACCCATCATCATTCGTTTTAAATGTAGAAATTATTGCAAAACCTTAAGAAATACAAATTTTTAAATAAATTGGAAATATTGCAATTCGTTAATAGCAAAATAAATATAAATAATAATAACAAATATTTAATAAGACGTGTAAATTAAAAAATAAAATACCAAACTAAACGAAATCATACCAAAAAATTGTTTTTAGCCAGAAGGTGTTGGCTGTCCAGTCGACTGCAAGTGCTTCACGCTTGTACTCTTTCGTTAAAAAAATTTAAGTAAAAATATTTAAAAACAAAATAAAATATGGCTGTAAATAATAGAAAACGCACTGGCCAACAGTTATGGCCACATCGTGAACACAAACATCAATACAACAAGTACCAACTAAACTGGCCAACGAATTGGCCAACGTTTTTGATTGGTTCCATTTTGTGTTTAAGCTGCCTTTTTCAATTTACCTCAGCACATGTGGCGTTAACGTATCCACCAGCACGCAAATACGATTTAGATTTTTTGGATAACTCACGTACAAAAGGACCCTGTGGCATGCCTAAAGGTAAGTTTTTCTTATTATTTCTACTTTTGTTGTCATTTATAGCGCAAACTGATGTTTTTATGAAAAGAAAGTTTTGTCTCTTACGACGGAGAAAATCATTTAAAGAAACAAATGCGAGGACTTAAAATTGTTGAAGAGTTTTTTTTTAACTATAAAAGAATCAGTCACTATTTCTCCATAAATATTTAAACAATAATATACTACTCGCGTACTGTAATGGAGGTCACGTAATGGTCACCATAATTGTCTTTTCCTAAAAATTTACACGAACGTCATGACCATGACGACTTTTAGTGGGACTTGCTGGTATTGAAAGCCTAAATGATTAAGTGTATGCCAAAATTTATTTATAGAGTGAGCAAAATTTACTATATTGTATTAGTAGATTTACAATTTCTCTTTTGGCCCAGAATATCTTGTGAAAATGTCGCTCAATACTCTTGTCGTTAAGTACACCCAATGCTGGTTTAAACTTAATCCTTGGCAACTTTCCTAATAAGTGGTGCAAAATATCATCTCTGCAAAGGACATGATACGCACCTGTTTCTAAATAGATGTTATTCAGTAATTTGAGCGTTACAAGTACAATTACAAAGAGTATTACTACTTTGATCTAACAAACATAGTGACAGGGACTTTCATTATTTTGTATTGAAGTAGAGTCTCAGTCGGAAATATAAACTACAAACTCCGCATTAAGAGGTTCATATATTTACCACAGCCCTACCGAAACATCTAAATGGAATCTAAATGCTATTGTTTGATTGGCACTTTATATCAGATACTTAAAAAGTTACAGAAATGATTCCCCGCTCGAATCTTTGGTGTGAAATAGGTGGCATTAGGCGAAGCAATAGAAAATCTTAGAAGCAATAGATGTACAGTTAATTTTAAAATAAACCAATAAGTTCGCGAATTGTTACTCCTATATTCTATGATATTAATTCATTTATAAGCTTCTTGCAAAAGTTATTGTCAATCATCAACTACGAACTTTCGTCGGTCTGCTGTTTGACTCTCAACACTTTTCTATGTATTCGTATGCCAATTATTTCTTGAAAACTTAAATTCTTACAAATTTCTAAAAGCACAAGATCCACACATTTTCAATATTATTGTTCAATAATTGATATTGTACAATAAAATTGCCTGTGTGTATATTATATTAGTAGGTGGCAAAATATTTTCAATGAAATCAAAAATCGTTTCATTTATATTGCACAAAAAGGTATATTTTTTAATGAGTTGACAACATTGGGCAATAATGATTTCCCACCAAAATGGAGGAGAACATGATCTTTGTATTCTAGTTTGTTATTTAATGCCAAATTGTTTAATTTGCTCAAGTGTTTATATGTCACTATTTAATATTTTATAATTTGCTTGTATGTATACATATGTATGTGTAGGCCTTGTTTACTTTAACATATATTTCAAGAAAACTTGCGCCATATTTCGTTTAAAATATTGAGCCAAACGACAATAATTAAGGCAATAAAATATTCAATAATATTGTGAAGTCTATAGGCACTTTAACATTTTACATTTTTTCCTATTTTTCGAGTTAAACGAGTTAAAATCGGTAATAGCAATTGTTGTCTCTTTTTGGGGCCTACTCTTAAAAGTCGGAGTGTTATAGATGCTTAATTTAATAAATTGGAATATATGTTCTGACTTCTTGATAAGCAATATAAGTTTTATTGTCCCATTGTATCCTACACATCATTTTTATCCACTATGCATTCAGGTATTCAGAGTTAATTGTTCCAGCTATGATCCTTTAACAATATTTTATGCTTATTTTAATAATATGGTTGAGGCCATAAAAATTGCAAACTGTCATCAATGTGTGTTTATCATAATTATGTAAAATGTCCTCATTGCTACATATTACATTTTTTTGGAACTGTTCGAATTATAACGATGATACTGGGATAAGTTCTAATTTAAGACAAATTAGTTTCTTTATACTGTAGCATACTATGTATGCAACAGAATTAAAATTGTATATGGCGACAAGTGAAATTGTCCCCCATATTTTTCAAACGATTTGTTGTCTTACTTATAACAAATATGCCGATAATATTGAACTGCTTCTGAAAGAATCTGAAAGAAGATTCCTAAAACTATATGAACTTGAGCATATTGCTAAATTTTGTCTTGTCAGAAACTAAATAATTTTCTTGCTAGTACAGACTAAGCAGGCTTAGACGAAGAAATAATTAATATAAAATGGTTTTAGATTGCCATTTTCGCAAATTGATAAATAAAGATAAATATTCAAATATTTGGACATTTGTTACATGTTTCAAAGCTTTCGTTAAATCAGCATGTTCGTGTGAGTCCACAATTTTATTTTTGAATGCGATTAGAACAAAACGTCGGTAGCAACTAAGAGATCCACATTTGGAATCATATTTGAAAATTGCCTTAAGATCATTTGAGTCTAATTTTGAAAAACTTGCTACACTCTTGTAATGTCAGGTTTCGTCCACTCAAACGTTCTTATTCATTTGCTTATTTACAATTAGAGTTTAAAAATTTAGTATTTGTTGTGGCGTTAGATGTTCATATGCCGATATTTCATTGGTCGCTAAATTAATATTAAGTATATTATTTAAGTTAATAAGTATTCCATTACAGGAAAAATATTAATAATTATTGCAGATTTAAATAAAAAGTAACAATTGGTGTGCTGCAAACAAAAAAGTCATAAAATAATAGGTTTGTTCCACAAGATCTCTGACAAGTTCGGACTATTGAGAGCAAAATGAAAAATACTCTCTAAATTTGCCAAAGTTACCCAAAATAGCTGGAATGCAAAAAACCATTTTTGTAGTTCCTGAAATACTAATGCTGCTTACTTTTTAAACTAAAATCTATTTAAGTGCTTTTAGACGCTTAAAAGTCTTCAAATTATAAAAACAAAACATTTGCATCATTGTCAACAGCTGTAAAATAATTGAAAAACAAAAAAATTCTTCACATATGTAGCTATAAAAACATTTTAAATATTAAATAAAAAAGAAAATGTTTATGCACTAACGTATTTACCATTTTAATTTTTTCATTGAAACTCTCCATTTTGCTTTTTAATATATTTATTTATAAAAACTAAACTTTTTCTTTTGCTTGCAAATTTTCTAATAATCTATCAGTTTAATATGTAAATAAAAAACAGCTGATTGTTAAATTCTTGTTCGAACTTACCCAAAGAAAAAGTTCGTGCAAATTTGTACAGGAAATGAAAAAAATTACTCTCTCAATTTCTCTCTTTTTTGCACAAAAATTGTTATGTGGAACGGTTTTGTGTAACTTTGGGCTAGTTCGGACTGTTTCGTTATGCATGTGGAACAGAACTATTAAGACTTTTTGAGCTATGTCTATTGTTTTGTCATATAATAATGGAAAAAATCTGAGCCGAACGGCCGAAACTCTTTAGATGGGCGGCGTTAACCGTGTGCGCACAAATCCAACTAAAAAATGGAATCTGCTGGAAGAAAAGTCTCTAATAGAGATTTTGGAACCCCAAGGTTGACACTTCTGCGGCTAGTGAGCAAACTAACAACATTTATTAAAAACTCTTCCTCAGTTTATTCTTCTTCGTGTTCATCACCTGCAAAGAGATGAATTAAAATTTAAATGGATACATTTTTTTCATACTTACTTGGTCCACCCATTATGATGTCTAACATGTAATTTTCACACAAACTGTGTATTATTTTAGTTTTTTTTCGCTTGTTTTGGTTTTAATTTCATTTCTTTGATGTGAAATATTTATAAATGTTTTATGTTCATATCAGCTGACCGAATTCTGAAATAGCGTACAAAGTTATGAGGGGTTGTTCATAGCATATGAAGGTCAGTCTATATATATATATATATATATATATATATATATATATATATATATATATATATATATATATATATATATATATATATATATATAGACTGACCTTCATAGACTAGTAGGTAGTGTACTAGACTCTTAGTGCGAAGGTCCCAGGTTCGAATCCTGCCGCAGAACTCTGGCAGTTTGTGTCTGATAATTAAAGGGAGCGCACAACAAGCCTTCACTGGCGTAAGTGTATGTCGTATGACATGGGCTATCACACCCCTCCAATCAACCTAACCTAACCTATATATATATATATATATATATATATATATATATATATATATATATATATATATATATATATATATATATATATATATATATATATATATATATATATATATATATATATATATATATATATATATATATATATATATATATATATATATATATATATATATATATATATATATATATATATATATATATATATATATATATATATATATATATATATATATATGTACAAGGGCGTAGCCAGGATATGAAATAGGGTGGTGCCACGAAAATTATGATTTTTTATGATTATTACAATTTCGATCTATTTGAGGAGTAATCTGCATGGATCTTATGAAAATTTTGCTAGAATTTTTTTCAAAAAATTCGTCCTTCTTCTCGGTTACCAATCTTCGGTGGACGCTTAGCATACATAGTCCTGCAATATACAATATACTTATTTTTTGATAATAAGTAAATTTGCATACTATTTTTTAAACGAGCTTCAGTCATTGTGGAGCGCAACCATGTTTTTACTCGCCTTAAAGTGCTAAATGACCGCTCAACAGTTGCAGTAGTGCACGGCTGTGATAATGAAATTAATAACGTCTTCCTTATATTTGGATAAAATAATTCAGCGTCTCTCAAAATACTCGCCAGCACTAAGTAGGCTAATTCATCTTTGCGCATATTTTTTTGTTGCCAAGAATTATACCAAAGGTCAATTTTTCCTTCCAAATCATCCAACTCATAAAAATGCTCAAACGTTATTGTGGCATCTTTAAGCTCTTCCAGCTTCAAAGAAAGCATGTTTGACGGGTGCAAACAATGAATTGCAAACGCTGGCCTATTCTCTTCATTAAATCTTTTGTCCAGTGATGAAATTAAAGAATCTATATAAGGAATATAGGAATATAGATATATAGATCGCTTCCAGTATTCAGCAGGTGATGAAAATGGGGGATTTGAACGGTGCGTTTGACGAGAGACTATCCTTGGAACAGACATTTTTATTCCTAAATTGGCTGAAAAAAGCAATCCGTCCACAATACCCTGTGCATTTTTTAATAATTTTATATTGTTTGCATGTAAAAAAAAAATTGTTATACAATTAGGTGGGTGCCACGGCCCTCTAGGCCCATACCTAGCTACTCCCATGTATATGAACCTATTGGGTCAGGAAAAAATTGCAAAATTACCCTTATCGAAGGGATTAAATAGATAAAAATATTTCTTTTAACACAAAACAATCACGTTGAAATGTAATCAATAATATTTTTTTAAAATACTTAATATTGAAATTTATTATTCGGGAGAATATCCCGACCAATCGTTAGAAACAATCAGTTTTTTTTCAATGCATTTTTTTAAAATCATATTCATAAACGTGTAAGTGTTTAAATCGGAAGTTACTCACGAGTGATAGAGGTTGTCTATAAAATTTGTAGTTGTTTTAATGAGAATTGCTTAAGCTCTACTTCAGTTCGTATTTCCCATGCCAGACTTTGATAATTCAATTAAATTGTTCACTATTTTTTTTCGTTGTTATTTTTTATATGTTTGCTTTATTGTTATTGTTGTTTGATTAAAACTGGGTCAAAATTATGCACCGTTTTCAATAAATATATTTTCTTTCCTATTTCTATGGAGTCAGCAACAAAATATTGATATACATCATTGATGGACATTTCTTGAAACAATTGTTCAAAATCAACGCCTCTTTGTTTCTTACTCTCTTTAAGGTGAACTCAGTGATGACGTAGTTTAACCCATGCAAGGGTTGCCTATTCTATGTATTTAAAAATCATTTAAGGCTGTATTTTTATCTTGTATGATTAATACCTTTATATTTACTTACTAGTGTAATTGGATCAGTGTTCTTGTTAATAACCAAATAAATTTTAAAATTTCGATTTTCGTAGACAAAAAAGCGTTTTGGTAGATTTTTTTTATAATTTTGGTGGGAAAAGAATTTCTTGCGCGGCAACGCTGCTTTTAAATTTTGCCAATAGTTTTACTTTGTGGGAGCGTTAAACAATTTAAAGCAATTTTAAAGGGTTTAAACAATTTTAAAGAGTTTTCTTATTTTTGTAAACGAAATGTCTTAAAAAAATTGTTTGTAAAAGGTATTTAAAATATATTAAGCAGTCTTTACTCGTAATGTTTTATAATTTAAATTTATATGTGAACTTCGATAATGAATTATAAGAGAATGACTTAATTAACTTTATTTGGTTTTAATGTTTCACAAGTTGACTTGTGTGGCCTTATAAAGTATACCAATTACTTCTCTAGTTGACCTGTAAGCCTTAAAAATATAAAAAATAATATAAAATTCCAATGTTTTCTTTTTCTTTTTGTCAGGAAAAAACCTTTAAAAAAACCAGCTGCAATAAACTGCAATGTAGGTCTTTTTCGTCATTGTAATCTTATTGTGGAAGTTACAAGGGCTTGATGTTTGAAACACTATTTTTGAATGCACCCTCAATAAAACCATTTCGCATTTTCTTAATTCCTGGAAAAATAAATTTCAGCAATTTTTTTGCCTGCAAACCTTCAAAATATAAAAAAATATTTGTAACATTCCAATGTTTTCCTTTGTTTTTTTATTGCATGTAGGGTTTTTCTCCCTTTAAAAAACTACCTGCAATAAACTGCAATGTAGGAAATCTATTTCTGAATATACCCTCAATAAAACATTTTTGGTTTATTTATAAAAAAAAATAAATTTAAACACCCTCAGTCAGTTTTCATGGTTTGATATGAAAATAATTTTTTAAGTAATATCAGTCGTGTTGTGTCTTTCAAAGCGAATTGGTGAATTTTAATTCAAAAATAAAGATAATAATAAATAAAACAAACCGTTAATCTCAAAAAGTGAAAAAAATCTAAATCTTAGTATATATAGTATACACAAATAAATAATTTTGCCCGAAACTTTGTTAAGTCTAATGTGAGACTTGGCAACCCTGGAGTTCAAGATTAGTTTTGATTGGTCGAAACAAATATATATTATATTTCGATAAAAATCAGGATTTTTTAATTAAATTTAGTTTTATTTTATAAAAAAAAATAATCTTTATTATAAAAACCGTGTATAAAGTATTTAAAACAGCGGTGGACTTTTTATCAAACAATTGTTTATAAGACACGCCTCTTTTTTTCTTATGCTCTTTAGTTTAATCGTTCAAGAGACTTTGGCGAGTGCACATTTTTTCTCAATTACAGTGTTTAATATAAATGGCAATGCATTTAAAAGATTTTTTTATGATAAACAATGCTTTTGGAAATGTACAATGCCTTTTATGTCACCAAATATTTAAAAGGTATAGAGAAAATGTTATTAAGAGGCATTATGATTCTTTCCACTCTGATATGAATAAATATAATGATGTGTTTCTTGATGTGTTTTAATGTGGTTCGTTTTGCTTGTCACTGTACCCTCAAATTATCTCACTAACACAAGTGCAAAACAATTTTGTCCATCACTGATATACATACATACGTACATGTATGCACAAATCCTCATACATATACATATGTACGAGTACACAAAAACACACACACACACACACACACACACACTTAAACATGTATTTTTTCGTTTTGGCATTATTTATTTTAGATAATTTTTTCTTCTATATTTTTGTTCTCTATTTATTGTTGCAGAAAAAGTCGTGGGAAATTTAACGGGTTTTTCGTTTTGTTTAATGCGGCAGCAGGAAAAGCAAACTGTAACAGTAACAAGAGCAAGAACAAAAAAATTAGAAATAAAAATCTTGAAATGTCGAAACAGCCTCAAGTGGATTGAGTTTGTTGAATTGCACTCGTGGCTGAATAGAAGAGAGTTTCTTGTTTAAAAATATATTTGAATAAAATAAAATTTGTTGACCTTGTATTAGAAGTGCAGCCGTATTCGTGCAAATGCATCCAAGACTCACTACAGAGTGTTCATTGAAACTGGTTTCAAACAACTGTTGCAGCAATTGCAAGATGAATTCAGTTGATACATTTGGTTTTTCTTTTGCACAAAAATGCACGCGTATCACCAGAAGGCGGAATAGAAACATTTTTGTGTATTTTAAGAAGCATTTGGCGATTAGAATGTCATTTTTTTAGAGAAATAAGTATGAAAGTAAATTTGTGTTAAAATTTGAATTGAATAAAGAATTACCCAAAAAGACACCAAATTCATAATTTTTATAATACTACCTGGACGAAATTAAAATATGTATGTAATAGACGTATAACAAATAGGCAAAGATTTTCTAATAATTTGTGCACATGCGCGCTTAATAAGATGTTGTTCATAGCAGATGTCATATCTTTAAATTTTTTCTTTGATTTCCCAGCTTTTAATTAACTTTGATAAAAATTTTTGAAGAAGATAAATATCAATAGCAGCAGCGTTGCACGCTGCAGATATCAATGCAGACGAAGATAAAAGTAAAAAACATCAACCCGTACAAAGCGGATAAGGCGAGTCAAATCAAGCGAATCCAAATTATTAAACTGATTTGCATCGTTACAGACAATACTGACTTTCAGAGTGGAAGGGAAAGGAGTCGAGACCATGGAGCGTTTGTCATGTCATTGGCCAATTTTTTTAGGTTTGAGGTCCCATTATTTTTTTCAATAACTAATTTCCAAACTTCATCTTCAACTGGAATAACTCCATGATGCTTAATTTAAGCTAGAGAATTCTTATAGCTCCCCTTAAGAGCTGAATGTCTACAAAAGAAGCGCACAATAGACCCGAACATTATTTTTATATAATTTTTTTACACTCGTATATGTATGAAACTAATTTCTTTTAATTTAATTTACTATATTTCGTTTTTATCAATTTATTTAAATTTTTAAGCTGAAGATTGCTTTTTTAAAATTTTATTTATCGACATTTCGGTACTCTTCGAGTACCATCTTTTCAGGGTATTTGTTTATTTTATTCTGAAGATGTTGCTCGAAGAATACCGAAATATCGATAAATAAAACTAAAAAGCAGAGATCTCAAGCTTAAAAAAATAAATTATATTGATAAATGTAAATAAAATATTAACAAAACCAGCACATATATTTTTATTTGAAAGTATATGTTATTGGCTTTTTTTGAATGGTAACTTGATTAAAGCTCCCAATCCTTCAGTTAGATCTATGTAACTTCTGATCGTAGCCCTTCCTACAAGGGTAACAGCAGCATTGAACAACAAAAAGTCCATTTAAAGTTATTAAGGGAAATTGAGAAGAAAATAATTCCCTTAAAAACCGATCTTGACATTTCTTTTTTCAAATATTCTTTTAGTCTCAGTGTTATCAACCGTCCGACCGTCCAATCAATATCGCCCGGACTACTGATAGCACGATTACCGAACTTAGTGTGCCAAAGTTTGATTGTTTGATGAGCTTTATGACATGTTGTACCGTCCTGCTAGAACCGAAGACTATCCAAGTTCATATTTTCCATTCTAAAGCATAAAAAGTCCCTAGTCATGGCTCTCTAGCGCTCGGCGTTTCCAGAGTTTTCGAAATAAAATAGGACAATGATCAAACTATCACTCTCTGTGGATGAATTGGGTTCTTGTCAGTGAGGTGGTGGGTTTTCGATCTCCAGACAAGGCAATTTTATTTATTGACAAAGCCGTTAAAATCGCGTCTCATCCGAAGATGTGATTATTAGGCTTCTGTAAGGCCCAAACTGAGAAGTCGTAACACAGTGGATGATCGTTTTCAGTCAGTTGCTGAGTGCACTAGACGTAGTAAGCGAATATGGAAGATCTTCGCGCAAAACTCTGATCATTTCGGTGCGTGAAATGTTTAACTGTTGAGATCGATTTCGAGTCGACGTTCTTGGATTGAGTTGCACACTTTCACCCACAGCTGCCACATTCTCGTCGGTATGCACATTTTCGGCAACAAAGAACTTACTTGAAAATAAGTTTGCAATACTTCACTATGTTGTTCAAGATTAAAACTACTCATTTTGGTCCGCGTAGATGTGATACTGATTTATAGTTAATATTTTGGAAAAATAAATAATATATAAGTGTCAAAAACTGATTTAACAAATGATTTAAAAAATTACTTGTTTTTTGACTACCCTTTACTCATGTACATGTAATAAAATCAAAATGAATGCAAAAACTCCAAATAAAGAACAAATGCTTAAAACTTGGTGAAGTAAAATTGTTCTGTTCGTACGTGAGTTCAAAAGAGACTCAATTAGAAACTGCTCCAGTGAAATCGTCCAATCTCAAACACATCTTACTATATATTTATAGCACCTACATCCGAATGTTTTTATTTTCTTCATTAAGGGCCCATCTATTTGGGATCTCCTAATGTTTTATAAAAGAATTTCACTTTTGTTGCTGTTGTTTTTTTTAATATAATAATTTATTGATAATTTTCTCTGCATTTCATTGGAATAATTTTGATAAATTTTATGATAATTTTCTCTAGTCTATTTAAGTAATAAGTTCGACGAAACTTTCATTTGAATTTTGGAAGGTATTGGCATTTTCATAAATATTTTAGCAAATTCGAACATTTAATTTAAAGGGTGCTTAAGTATATTTTTATTTTTTATTCATCACATATTTTATTTTTTTCTTAATTTTTATACATTCACCAGATGTGTTGTGAAACCTTTTTCGTTTGCAACATCATTATTATTCCATGCCATTATTTTTGTTTGCAAAAAAGCATTAAATTTAATTATAGCACAATATTTATTCATAATTGTAAAAAAAATTTGAAATTAAAAATTGGAAATCAATAACAACGACTACAGCAAACACCAAAAAATAATTATTAGCAACCGCAATTACACCGGTAGCATTGAGGGTTAAAACATCATCGTTTTCTAATTTATGGTTTTTATTTAAATCTACTTGAAATAGCTGACCTTAAATAAATGACGATTATACAAAAAGCAGAAGATTTGTGTATTTATTTTTTGCGGAAAATATTTGCATTTTCTAACGATGAATTTAATTGATGTATTTGTAGTCAAGGGCCCTAGACTCAATAAGAATCGATTAATTTTCATTAGTCAACCTCAAATTCTTGTTTATGCCACGAAAGTGAAAGCCTTATCATCTTATTTCGAAGAAGTCGTGATATCCCAGTAAAAAAAGGGAGTTGTTCTTAAGGAGTGACATTTTCATTGCTTACAAAGACTCCGTTAGTACATTCCTTTGAATTCCTAAAACAAACACTTTATATAAAATAAATATTACTTTTAAAAATCTGTGAAAATATTTAGTTTTTATTGAAGAAAGATCATTAATTTTTGCCATTCGTAATTCATATTTATAATAAGTTTTTTAACTTGACTTCGTAGAGAGTTGAAAAATAAATTAATGGATATTTGGAAGCGTGGAAGGAGGGTATTTACATGCTTCTCTAGAACAAAAATATATCTTAGACAAATAACAACTGGCATGCCAAAGTATTCAAAAATATAATTTATTCGGAACCGGTTAATTTTCAAAAAGCCAAGAAACCGGTTAACTGGTTAACCAGTCTTCGGTTCCGGTTTTTACATACTCTAATTAAAGTATTAATATAAGATGTAAAAACTCAATTTTTCCCTTAAATATCTCCGGCAGTATGTGGTCAGTCTGTTTTTTCATTCGATATATTCAAGTTTGGCTTTATGAGTTTTTCGACCTTGTTTCTCTTCCTCATTTAATAGGCGATTTCGTTAAAAAAAACTTTGTAATTTTGTAAAAATGAAAACCAGTTTGATAATAAATTAAAATCAATAGAATTTGAAAATATTTTAAAACTTTTACTAAACTGAATACCTATTTCATTTGTTTGATGCTAAAAATAAAATCTGTTTAAAAAAGAACCTGTTATTCAAATCGGGGCTTCGACAAATTCATAAATATTTGATTCTGTTATTCCTGTGCTGCATGCCGCCATTATTTTAACTTCAAAGCAACTTATTAGCCAAATAATCGTACAAGATCTTCAGCAAATTACGTGTATGAATGTACAGCAGAGACATACACCTGTACGATCGCATTCCCAAATTCAAACGTACAGACTGAACATTAATTTTTATATCACCATAATTTTGTACATTTAACCCAATTTTTAATTGAAATATTTTTTATGCAGTCAATAAAAATACACATTTAAAATCACGCGTTGCTATAGCCAAGAAAGAATTCCTACATGACATTTTACGCAAGTAAATTTTAGCGGACATGAGTTGAATATACACATACATACATATACACGTATATATGTGTACATAAAGTAACCTTTTGAATTCCATACCCAGCAGTTAAGCTTTACCGAATTATTGAGTCGTTAATTATTGGCTTTAATAATGTGAGCATGAGTTTGATCAAAACTAACTTTGGGGCTACTCCGACGCCAAAAGGACCGTTTTGTGTCGAATTTTTCAACTTTTTTCTGCGGACGGAAACTTTCGTTATGTTGAAGGGAAGTTTCGAGGGTTATATTATTAGGGTTAAATTATTTAGATTTAATGCCATGTTTTCCAATTACCAAGGCAATCAGCTTAACGTTCCCGTCTAGAAATTTTTAGACGTTTTTTTTTCAAAGTATTTCACACTCTTTCTTAGTAAACTTGCACTCACTAATGAGCACTTTAATCCTTGTTTTCTCATTAAAAGGGTAGAATATGTAACATTTTTTTTAAACAAAATGTCATAAGATTCATTTAGAGATTTTGAAGCTGAAATATCAATCAAATAAACATTTGTTCAATTTGTGTCCTACAAAGGATTTTTGCAAATAAAATTGCAAACTATTTAAGTTTGTCTAAGCAAAAAAAAACTAAATTAAATAAATTTTTTTTACTAAATTTAACATCGGTACAATACGGTACAACAAAATCAATCACTTTCAAAATAACAAAAAAAAAACATACGTGTATCGGTATTTTGAATGCCTGCATTTCATTGGCGCTAACGAAATCATCAGTAGTCTTCATCCATATCATGTTTGAAGAGCATTCAAACATGATTTGGCTGAAGAGAACTGACGATTTGGATAGCGCAGGCATATACAAAAATGTTAAACAGAATTTGATAAATATTTTTATTATTTATAATTGTCAATTTCAAATCGCTTCATCTCCAACTGCTTGGGAACCGTTACAGAACATCCCCACATACTCGTATATACATACATACACACATACACATTCGAAAGTACATATGGAGCATGTCGTTGAAGGCGTGTCAGCCATTCATCCATCCACATACTCGTAATTTCTACAATATTTTTTTATACACTTTAATGTTGTGCGCAGATACCATCAAATGAAATGAATAAACGTTACTTTTACAGCAGAACAACGAACTGATTGTTGTCTGCAGTGTATAGTGCAGCTAGTCCATTGTGGCCCAATGGAATTTGCAACACGCTTTGTTACTTTTCCTTATTTTTACAATAACTTGCGCATTTCATGCGAACACTCACTAAAGTGGTCACTAGCAGAAAACAGGCCCCTCAATAATGCAAAGATAGTTATAAGACGATAAACGTGACTTAAGGATGGTGCGTATGATGATGATGATGCTGTTGCTGTTGCAGATGCCGTGCAGCAAGTGAAATGCGAGAAAAAAACTTTCACTTATTTCACTGAAATTATGGAAGCAACATTACAACATTGCTGTTGTCTTGATTTTGTTTTATTTCTCGTTTTGAAATTCAACTTTAACGCTTCAACTGCATTTTCTAGTTTTTCTTAGTGAAGGAAATCAAATTAAGTCGTTCAAAAATTTTACAGATTTATGTAATAAGTTTAAGAAAGAAAATCTCTATATGTTGGGTATAAGTAAAACATGTTATAAGTTACACTGCACAGTGGGCCTTTTTGAAAATAGTAAATGATAATAAAACTGCGATGTTAAAACTACTGATAGGACTTTTTAAGTCCTAATTATCAGGCCATAATTAGACCAAAGATGGCACTAACTTGGATAATGAAAATATTATAGCCCTTATATATTTTACAAATATTAACTGACTTGTAACATTCTCGCATACATATTTCGATTCTGCTAAATAATCACAATACTATTATCCCGGATAGTTTAAAGAGTTACTTGGCATCAAGAATAAAGGCTTGAAGCCAAGGGATTTTAAGGAATTCTTTCTGAATTCCGCGCAAGTATTTTTCATTTATGTAATTCTACACCAAAAAAATATGTTTTACATACAAGTGTTTGTGAAGAGATTTAATATTGAAGAGAAATTCATTAAGTTTGAAATAACAAAAGGAACAAACAATATGAAATGTCCCAAAATCCTTGGCCAAACAACTGTCTGAATATTAAAGTTTGTTTTAGTGGACGGAAAAAGTCCGCACTAATAATTATGATATTCCTGTAATATCTATTATGGATTTTTTCAATGTAGACTTTTATGGAAAAAAATTTTGTAGTAAAAAAACCTTTATACTATACTTTTGTAACAAAAATGATCTATGATCCGATAATGAGGTAAGCCAAATATGAGATAAAGTTCTTTTGTCTACAGTATTTGTAATGTCCAATTTTCAATATATCACCTAGTCCTTCGTGTCCTGGCTTATAAATTTCATTTAGGTAGAGAGTAAAGGCAATTTAAAAGACAGTGTAATGCAAGTGGAGCGACGTTTTATTTATTAAGTCGTATTTCATAAGTTTTTCTTCCCACCAAATAAGGTTGGAAACTTGACTATACTTGGTCAAGTCGATCTGTTTTATGGCGTTTCCATTTTTAATAAAATGTAAGGCATTTGTGCCCTTTCAATGCAAAAAGGGAGCTTAGCACTATTTAATAAACGTAAATATATGCCTATTCTATAAACTGATGAACAACATGTTACGCTTTTTTCACACAAGAAAACTTCATTAAGGACTTAATGGAAAAATATCTATAATGTAATATAAATTATACATATTTTAATCATTAGTAAACGGATTATATGATTTGTCTTTCCACCTTCATCCGTTCCTAAGGCACAGAGGCAGTCAAAAAATGCCAGAAAATTGACAATCGAATAAAAGTTCGTTGAAATTATCGAAGTAATGCAGTGAGGAGAATCCTATTACATGATAACCGAATTGATTTCGGCTTAATTGGATATTATAAATTAGTTTGAAATAGAAGTATATAAAAGCTTGAGTTTTTTTAAATGAATTTTGACCAAAGTGAATTGCGCATGCGTACTGTTCACCATATTGCCTGGTTGTATCGTTAAATCCTTGAATCTAGATTATCGTTTATAAACTTTTTTGGGAACAGACTATTTTTGAAGTTCCCCTGGTTACTACTGGAAATAAACTTTAAATTTGGAAACACAACAAGGTTGTCAATAACACCATATTTGATTTTTTTATGTGAAAAATCAATTATAAATTGAAGAAAAATAACGCATTGATGTCGACTCAAAGTAGTGTTTTCTTTATACATTTTTTTTAATGAGCAGACAGACTTGATATTTTGAAGTTGAACAAACAACTGCACTAATGGATTTTTAGGAAGCAATGAAAATGACATTCTTTAAAAATGACTTTAATATTTTTTCTGTTAAAATTTCAATAACGAAAATGATGGGAATGACTAAAATAGAGAATTATTTTCTTCAAAATAAAATCCAATATACATATGAAAAGGCTGCATCATTCACACCAACTTATGCGTATTCAAAATGTTATGAATTGTATCTAACGTGTAAAATTTCAATTAGAAATGTGTTAAGCACTCAAAATTGTTTTGTATGATGTAATTCAAATTTATTATTAACACCGCCAACAACGCTTCAATAGAACTGAACATCACGATAATAATGTGGAAAAAATTTTGAAAAAAAATCTATAGTTACGTGAGTATCTTGCCTCCCCCTGTCTTTTCATAGTTTCTTTCTTTACTGTCGAAAAAAAAATTAAAAGCAAGTCGTAATAAATTTACCTGGTTGCATCAATATCATGAGTGGCATCATTATTACTTGGTCATGAGGTTATCTGATGGAAGAAACAACAACAGCAGTACATTAATATAAAAACAAACGATTACAGCAACAACACCAACAACAAGACTTAAAACGTCCAACTAAAGTTAATTAAAACAATATGAAAACGAAATGCAGTTACAACAACATTCCAATGCAATAGAAATGTTTGTTATTTTTCTTTCCTTTTTTCTTTTGTTACAAAATGGTTCATTAGACCTGCATTAGATATAAGTACATAAATCGTTATTACGCACTAAAAGTTATAAAATAATCAAATTGATTTTTGCAGAGAAAAAAAGATTTAACTTTTTAAAATATACAATTAAGATTTCAATTAAAATTGCATCTGCTGACCTTTTTTTCATGATGCATGAGACGCCTATAAAAGTAGATAGTAAAACTACTTTATGCGTTCTATGCTTCTAGACGTTCTATCCGTTTTGTTCTGCAACTTGTCACATGCATAACACGCAACAACGCATAGAAGGGATGGTATTGACCTTCAGATTTAACGTTTGAAAATATTTGACAGGTTGGTCTCATACGTGCACACAAATGGTTACTGCAACTATCTCGGACATTCGCAAAAACCTAATAGTTCAATAGATAATTAGCAGCAGAGAGACGATTATTATTAAGTCTATATTGTGACTTATAGAGATTCAGATTTTCATTCCAAAAAATTTCTTGTTTTGCGAAGAAGTGAAATACGAAATGAAAATCACAATAATCAATAGATGTCTTGAGAAAAGCTGATTATAAAAATATTTTACATTCCCTCGTTTCTAATTAGTCCTTAATTCATTTCAGGATCGATTCGTACATCATTGTTGGCTGGTTCCAAACTAAACGTTACATGGCACTTGGCGTATCCACACAAAGTAAGTAAAATAAAAGCTTTATTAACACAGTTATTTAAACTACTTTACGCGTAAAATTGGAGGTCTTAATACTTAGAATATCAAGACATTTGGATTAACTTATCTTACTCCAAAATTTACAAAAATTACAGATCTGCTGTGGCAAAATAAGCGATGCAGTCTTAATGACATGTCTTTCTTCATATAAATATCTTGTAAGGTCATTCACCTTTTCCATCAATCTCTATTTGATTTGAAAATGTTATGCTCGTTTTCTGTAAAGTTAGTTTTTGGAATTATGAAATTATTGCAGCATATACACGAAACGTGATCTTTAAAGACACGCCTGAAAAATATAATTTCAACGCTATCCTAAAAATACAGTTGTGATTTTCCTTTGTACCTTGTGTGTCTTTGTTAATAATTCTGGCAAAAAAAACTGACTTCAATAGAATTGGCCAATCGAACAGATTACAAGACCGAGGCAACTACGGTTTAGTTTAAAACCGGATATAATCCATTTCTTGTTTATATGTTACTCCCAGGAAAGATTGAAATTCCTTATTTAAAAGCCTGTAAGCAACACTTTCAAATAATTTTTTTTTTTCAAAATCGGTCTATAAATAGAGGAGTCATGCAATTACCGATGTTTAAGAGGAGTTGGTAGCAAACTCATGCACCCCAACAGCAGAATTGATCCTTCCCCTTATTTTTATGTTGGACATAATTTGTTTTCCTTCAATTGCTCATTAGGCGTTATCCATGCTCTACATACATATTAAATTTGCTCTCATCCGTGAAATGTAATCTTTTCCAGAAATCCATTGACTCATTTCGAGGGTCTTTGGCGTATTGCAGTCGCTTATTGATCGTCTTATTGATCTTGCTGATGTACAGTTTTTTACGAGCCACACGACTGCTTTAACCAGTTCCATGATGTATTCTTCGTACTGTATTTGGACAAACGATTTTAGAATTTTTCCTATTTTTCTTACGCGTTTTCTTAGTTTTATTGTAGTTGTCGATGAATTTTTTTTACTTTTTATTTATTTCTAAAACAAACACATACTGCGAACTTTTTTCTTTCCACCGTTGGAATACTATACCAGCCACTAGTCCGCGAAGCTTCAATAAATTTATTAACATTAATTCTTGAAAGTATGTTCAATACAGCCTTTTGTTTAGTGCGGTCCTAAATTTTGTAGCAGTTGAATGGAGTGCAGATAGATCTTTGCACTAATCCTGCGTATAGTGATAGTGAAAAAATTAGCACTACCATAAGTTTTTTTTTAATGCCAGTGAAGAAATATTTTTTTCAATAATGTAATGCAAAAAATTGCCAATAATAATTTCACTAATCCCGTCTTTATACCCATGACAACTTTCAAAAAGAGATTCATAGTTATGAAAATCTTCCCCTTGATGTTGATATAAATAAATAATATGTATTTCCTCCGACGCCGCACAGTGGCTGAAAATCGTTTTTCATTGGCCAAAAGTCAAATTTTTTTTTGTCACCGATTTTTAAAATTTTTACGCCATTTTGGAGCTAATATATCCATATTAAGGTAGCCAAAAAATTAGGTTAAACTATTGATAATTGTGGGCGTGGCATGCTGTCAAACTCAACTGTTTTTTGTTATTTCAGTAAAAGGTGTTTTTTATCAGTTTTTTGTCAAAAATAAATGGTTACTACTCGCAAGCTATCGTCGATAATGGCCTGCGGTCTTTTTTATAATATTGGTAGGATTATAGTCTTTAGTTGTTGTAAGTGGTTACCGCTCTAGCGTTTAATATTAGAGGTGTTATGAAATATTTATGAAACTACTATATTTTTCTAAAATTTAAATTTTAGTGGAATAGAACTTCTAGGGAACAAAAGGGAACAAGAAACGTATACCACCCGAAGAAAGGCGAAGGTGTCTTCTTTAACCCCATATATACTTTTGCACCCGCCACGACCCGCCAGTAGAACGCTTTTTTAATTTTAATGAAATTACTCCAAAAAAATTCAAATTACTCTAATTTAAACAGCCCTATAATTACTCGTATACAATGGTGTATTAAATTTTCACTTTTTTGCCTAAAGGTTTACGTTTTTTACTTTAGACTACGTAAAACTAAAATAATTAAATATAATACCTGCGAAAGGGTTTTATGGCTTTGTTTTGATCAGCAAAAATCAGTAATAAAAATATCACAATAGATTCTACAATAAACATATGATCTCTTTCTAATATAACTGTTAGGGTCAGCCAAAGTCATAAACAATTTTATAATAATAATCGCGACATTAAACCACTAAAGATAAAAAGAACCCCATATTGACGAGATACTAATTAGTTTTACCTGATATTAAGGTCTGGATAACAAGTGCAGTTTTGTTCAATTTAAATACCACCTGCTATGAAATTGAAGATCAATGTGTGAATAACATGTATCTAAAAATATATAAAACTACGGATTCAATAAGGGATTACACAATAAGTTAATCCTTTACGTGTACGTACGTATATTTGCAAGTGATAAATCATAACAGACTCAAATAAAAATATTCAGAAAAATATGGAGAGCTTCGGTTATAAAGAACTGGCCGAACAGTATTTTAGAAATAAAAACCAGGAAGATGTTCTTACTTACGTTAAAATAAAATTAAGCTTAAATTCGTGTAGCACCGAAATACAAGAGCAATTATCTAATTTTGTAAAAGTACTAAAAAAACGCTACAAAGAAGTTAGCTACAGTAAACAAAAGTTTTATATAAAAAGTGAAAAGTGTTTAGAAGTGGTCGCTGCAGAAACAGCAAAGCAAGATAAGGTTGGAAGACCACGCAAATCATTGGACAACTGCAGCGATAAATCTAAGAGGCGGAAACTTAAAGATGTTAACGATGCAATTGGTTGTACAAATATAAAAGAATCTTTCCTACATCAATTACGATCACAGAACCAATTAACAAAAGTGGATATCATTGAAAAAGTTATTAAAGCTAGTCCAGTAAGAACAAAACGAATTCTTAAAAGTATACCAACTCCGAGCAATGCAAAACAGTGCACAAATGAGGAGGCATTAGCCTTATTTCTGGATTTGAAATTAACAAAACATCAATATATTAGGCTCAGATTGCGTGCGATTGAAATGGCTCAAATATCTATCCAGCATATCATCACATAACTGCTACTAAAATGGACTGTTTTCCATCAAAGGATACTAACCAAACACACCAATTTCGGCAGAGGTACAACTACAATCTCTACTTGATCACACAGCCGAACGCTTGCTACAATCAATACCAGGAAATGCGTTAAAGAAATATGGAAACACAAAGCTAATTCTTTTTTGCAAGTGGGGATGTGATGGTTCTTCGGGACATAACCAATACAAACAAGTTGTATGTGAAAATATTTCGGACTCGGATATGTTCATGGTATCAATTGTACCATTGCGATTGAAAAAGATTTTGGAAGATTCAGAGCCTTCGACTAGTACAATGCAAACAATGGATATTTGGAAAAATGAGACACCATCTTCTACGAAATACTGCAGGCCAATCAAATTTGAATTCAAAGAAGAAACTCGTGATGCCATTAACAAAGAAATTAGTGATATCAAGGCCCAAATTGCAACACTACCATTAGCCATTACAATTACAGTTAGATGGGCAGCAAATTGAAGTAAGCTACCAATTAGTCCTTACAATGATAAATGGAAATGTAGGTCAGGCTTTGACTAACACGAAGGCTGCATCCAGCTGCATTATATGCCAAGCAGCATAAACCCAATTAAACCAAGTTCCGACAAAATCATTAGATAATACCGATGCATATGAATTTAGATTATCACCACTACATGCAAGAATACGACTTATGGAACATATACTAAAAATCAATTATGATTTATATTTCGGGTCTTCAGGATCCATAAGAAACAATAAAACCAACAAAGAGTTAAGAAGTTCAAAAAAGAAACATGTTCAAGATGAATATCGCAAAATTGGATTGATTATAGATCAGCCAAAACAAGGGTCAGGCAATACAAATGATGGCAATACCGCACGAAGATTCTTTTCAGATCCAGAAACACCATCTGAAAGAACAGGAGTGGATTTAAACCTTGTTTCCAGTTAATTTTAAAATTTTTTTTGAGTGTAAAAATTTTTTTGAGTGTAAAAAATTTTTTTCAGTGTAAAAAATTTTTTTGAGTGTAACATTAAAAAAATTCCATTATCACAAAAAATAATTATAATTATTATTAAGATCAAAATATAAAATTTTTTAATATGCAAATAAAAAAAATAAACCCATATTTCACTCCAAAAGTTAAAAAAAATCAAAAGTTCAACTTTGACCTAGAAGTCCTTAAGAAGTACTCAATCAATTTCAATGTAATTAAAACTGAGTCAAGCTGAATTAAATATCTATCCATTAAAAAAAGAATTACTTCAATATTTTGATCGGTTCAAAAGTTACAGAATTTTGGCCAATGAAAAACGTTTTTCAGCCACTGTGCGCCGCTTTATTTTATGTTGACACCACTCAGTTTTATATAATAAGCTGTTCAAAATATATCATAAGCGATCTGAGAGTTTATTTCATGCAACTATTTTAATGCATTTAAAATAAAATTTTTATAATTTATTATTTATTAAATAACTATCAACAGCAATACAAAAGAGAATTATATATAATAATATACATAATTTGATATTTATATAAAATATATATAAATAATATACACATAAGTACATATATAAATAGATATACCCATGCAGTATCAATAGGAAAGTTTGGACCCATCACAAGTGATTCGAAATCTCACGTATTTTGTATATAAAATATAATTTTTTTTAATATTTTGACACAAAAAGTATTGTGAATGGCAGCAGTAGTATAAGGAAAATGCTGTTGGTGGCAACATTTGCTGAACCGGTAAGTTCGACAGTGTTGCAACCGTTTGTGTCACATATATTACAATAAGCACTTTCATTGATAGAACACTGGATGTCTGAGGCGCAGCTACGTTTTAGGAATCCATCAGAGTCGAGCGCGGAAACACACTTGTCATTGACATCATAGACTGGACATATTTTGAGACTGGAGGGATTCTTCTTACACTTATTGTCAGCAATTGAGTTACATATATGGCATTCACGACGATTAGATGGATAAACCTAAGAAATGTTTGTAAAATTAATTACGCTCGCTTTGAGAAAAATGTTTTAGGTCGCATTAATTCAATATTACCTCATTGTTGCACTTTTCTCCATTACACACGGCGCAAGTGTCAAGTGATTCGCAGGATTGTTCACTGGAATTGAGATTGCTGAAACATCCTCTGATTGTATGTCCTCTATCATTAACTTGTGTGAGGCACTTGCTATTTGGAGCAGTACAATTTTCGGTAGTAGTGACATGTAAAGGCTGTTGCGCACAGTCGGGAGTTTTACTGGAATCGCATGATATACACACTTCTGCTTTGGGCAAATTAGAAAGTTCATTGCAATCATTGCCTTCACACTTGAACAGCTTCTTTTGCACGGTCCACTCAGCAATTGTACTGGCATTTTGAGAAGAAGCGCAACCCAAGAGATTTACCGAACCATTTTCGTATTTGGCAAAGCAAAAATCATTTTTATCGTAAAATTTGCAATATTGGCTCTCACTACTACTGCATGATGAGTCGGTGCAGATATGGCACTTTAGTCGATCACTTGGGAATACAAAACCATTACAATTGTGCTCTGAACAGGCGGCACATTCTATGGAATTGTTTTGTTGGCAGTGGTGCTGTATCCACATTTCTTTGTCATCTAAACAGGAGCGAACGATCTCATCAGCCCTTAAAGCGACCATGCAGTTCTTGTAGCACTGCCTGGACTTAACGCCGCTGAGGGTATTATTGTGCACACACAGAGGGTTGCTTGCCGAATCACAGAATAAACATTCAACATATTCGTCAGTACTCCACGCAATGTTACACTCATTGGATTTACATTTAAAGCAACGTTCGGGATGCTGCCTGCAGTACAAATCTCTATAGTCTTCAACATCATCTGAACAACCCCGGCGTTCAACTAGGCCGCGTTTATCGAAAACCGTCATACAATCTTGATTGATATTGCGCCTGGAACAGGTAACTGATGGCCCTAACGAATATAAGCAGTGCTCTCCTACGCAAGTATGACATTTAAGTGGAAGTTGCTGCCAAACACCATGGTAGCCGTCATCGTGTTTGTTCAATAAGTCAATTGAATTACATTCACTGCCGAAACATGAACGACAAGTGGTGCTATCATTCGCATCACAGTAAATTGAAGACTTGCAGCCACGAACGGTAATATTACCACTTAAAGCTGTTATACAAGACTCAGTATCACTAACAGTAGGGCAAGGCTGCTTGGTCGTGGGGAAGGAATCACAGTCAGACTCTTCCGAGGACGTGCAAGTAAAGCATTGTTGCCGATACCAAGGGAATATCTATAACAATTGAAAGAAAGAATCGATTTCAATGGGTATTATTTCGGAAATAAGATTTTAGGCAACATACTTCTCGGTTGCAACCATTTTCATTACAGATACCACACTGGTCATTACCTAGGACGCAAGCTGCGAAATCATCTGCAGGTAGGTCTGTCAAACATCCTCTCTCCGTTGTACCACCTACTCAGAAATGAAATCAATTGTCAAAAGAAAATTATTAAACGGATCAAAACCATGTCTCTTACTTGCTGTCAATTTGGTGTAACAACTTCTGTAGGGCAGCATGCTACAAGTTTTGAAAGTTGAAATTTGATTGGGACTCACTGCACAGGATGGATCCTCTGTAGAATTGCAAGCTGCACATGATTCTGCATGTGGTAGCTGATCTAAACTATTACAGTTCGTTCCCCAACATACATATACTCTCTTTGATTTTATGATGCTCTCCAAGTCTTGATTATGAAATGAACTGACGCATCCCATTTCAGAAACACTGTTTGTATCATCAAACTTAGCAAAGCACTGATCATTTTCCGTATAAAGCGGACATATTTTAGTCTCTGGTTGCTCGCAGCTTTCCCCTTCACATATATAACAGGAAAGACGTTTGTCTGGGACATTGTTTGTATTACATTTGTTGCCACTGCAAGCAGAACAATTTGAGTCATTGCCATTAGCACAAGTTTTTCGATCAGACAGTTCTTTGTCATTCAGACAGGTACGAATCAACGCATACGATGGATTATCTGAGTCGTGTGAGGGGAACAGTGCGGTCATACAACCACCTTGACACTTTCTTGTCTTGTGAGCGCTGCTTGACGGATTCCACACGCAATCCTGGTTCTTGTGAGAGTTACAGTATATACACTCCTCAAAATCGTCCTTTGAAGAGGCCCTGTTGCAGTTATTCGATTTACATTTATAGCAATTTTCTTCGTTTTCTATACAAAATTCGTCCTCAACACTATCAGAGCAGCCACGAGCAATTACTTTACCGCTGGCATTAAAAACAGTCATACAGTCTTGTTTATTGTTTAACTCACAGGTCAGAGTTTTGGTAGTCGATTCCAAATTGCAAGCATTATCTGTACAGCTGAGGCAAGTCAGTGGAAGATCTTGCCACATACCAAAATTATCATCCTGTTTTCGAGCCAAGTTGATAGTATTGCATCCATCACCTGAACATTTTTTACATGTTAAAGGATCTGTGACATCGCAAGCCAAACTAGAACTACAATCACGGTAGGTAACATTGTTGCGGAAGGCGGTCACGCAAGTATCTTTAGAATCATATTTATAACAAACGCTCAAGCTGTTGGGATTTGCTTCACATTCGGGATAAACAGTAGAATCACAAACATGGCATTTGAGACGGGAAGTGGGGAAAAAATCTGTGTTGCATTTGTTGCCTTTGCAAGATTGGCATGTCGTTGATGTGCCATTTAAACATCCCAAAAACTCATCATCATACAAATCGGACAGGCAGCCGCGTTCAGTAGCTCCATCAGCCAAAACACGCGAGTAGCAGCTTGTAAAAGGTTTAAAAGAACACCTTGTTATTCCTTTAACATCAGCAGGGCTAACAGAACAGTTTTTATCAGTGCGAGAGTTGCAAAGAACACATGTTTGATAATCTGGTATATTGTCAAGAGAGTTGCAGTTTTCTTCATCGCATAAGAGGAGGCGCTTTTCTTTCAATAAATAATCAGCTCCCACATTGCTGAACTGGCTACGGCAACCCAGTGCTATTACTTCATTTTTCTCATCAAAGCGAGTATAACACTTATCATCTGGACGATATGTTTCACATTTTTGGACTTTTGGACTTTGACACTCAGTCCCCTTACAGATGTAACAGCTATGTCGTTTTTCTGGCATATCAATGACATTGCATTTGGGAGTGTTGCACGTTTTGCAATATTTCCTATTACCAGCGGCACAAAGCTCACGATCATCCAGATCCATATCATCGAAGCAGGATCTGGATAGTCCGAATGAGGGATTCTCCTCCGTAAAACGGGGATATAAGGCAGTCATACAGTATTTATAACATTTGCGTGTAGCTGCAACTTCAGCGACGTTCAATGTGCAGTTACCATTGTCCTCACTCGCGCAATAAGCGCACTCCACGTATTGGTCCAAACTAGAGGCTTCGTTACAACCGTTCGAATTACAACGTAAACATTTGTCAGGATTTCGGTCACAGTATATCTGGTTATCTCTTTCAACTAAATCACTACAACCTCTTTGAGACACTTTGCCCGTCATAGAATTGAAAACAGTCATACAATTTTGTAAAGGATTATTTGAGCATGGATAGAATCTGCCCTTATTTTCACAATCTTCTTCGCCCTTGCAAGTGTAACAAGTGATAGGAGGATCTTGCCACATGCCAGGAAAACCATTTTCATTGACGGCTCGCATATTTATGATATTACAACCATCACCTTCACAAATGCGGCACGTGCGAGGATCTTTGGCATTATCGCATTTCGTATTGGAGGTACAACCACGTACTGTTACACCGTTGCTGTAATTCGTTATACACTGGTCATCCTCTCTGTAAAGCTCGCAAACTTTATTGCTGTTAGGAATGGAAGCACATTTTGGATCGGTGCTAGAGTTGCACTGTTGACATCTTCTACGATTTTTGGGATAGATATCAATTTCATTGCATTTATCACCGACACAAGTTTCACATAAGCCATTGGTATTCATTACACAATTATAAAAGTCATCTTCCTCAAGAGATCCCAAACAACCACGTTCGGTATGTCCATCTATAAAAATATAAAAGAAAAACAATAAATATGTATGAGTTGTATGGTATAGTATAATATCTAAGTCTTACAACTATTAACACGGGTGAAACACTCAGTAAACGGCAGGGTAGCGCAGCGTGTGATGTTACCCACTAAATTGGGATTTGTTGCACACAGAGGATTCTCAGCAGAGTTACATACTGAACACTGTTTTGGAGTGGGGAGGTTTTCTGGTGTATTACATTTCTTTCCGTTACAGAGCAACAACTTCTTTTGTCTGACTAGTTCGTTAACAACATCCATTTCGAATTCGCTGCGGCATCCCATAGCCACAATTGAGCTTTCATTATTGAACAAAACGTAGCATTGGTCATTTGGATGGTATGAGGCACATTGTTGTGGCTTTGTATCTTCGCAGTCAACATCGACGCACGTGTAGCATTGGAACGGTTCATCGGGTATATTCATATTATTACAATGAGCACTATCACATGCCTTGCACAATTCCATTTTGCCTTTGGAACATTTATCTCGGTCATCTGATTCCAAGTCGTCTAAACAAGAGCGAGTAAGCTCATACGACGAATCATTTTTGCTGCTTCTGGGATATAATGCCACCATGCAACTTTTTTGACATTTACGTGTCTTTGACTTGGACGTGTCGAAGTCAATCACACAGCTCCTATTCTCTAAAGAATCGCAAAAGTAACAGTTTATATACTCATCCAACATTTGGGCATTATTGCAGGCATTCGATTTGCAAGCGAGACATTTGTCCGTATTTTTTTCGCAGTACTCTGACGATGTAATGATTACAGCATCGCTGCATCCACGTTGAACTACAATGCCATCTGCACTAAACACGGTCATGCAAGTCTGCAAATTATTGCCTTGACATTTGCTTAAGGTAATATTTTCGCTATTACATTCCTCTCCCTCACAGTGGTAGCAGCTAAGTGGCAAATCTTGCCACTTGCCTGGCTCTCCAACAAAGCTTGGCAACAAATTTACAGTATTGCAATTATCGGTTTTGTTACAGATTCGGCATGTACCGCTATTGTATTTATCGCAAGTGATTTCGGAAGAGCATCCACGAATAGTGCGATCGCCTTCGAGTTTCGTCACACAACTTTCGTTTTCGGCATACAAGACACAGACGCCAGAAAATTCGTTGGCGTTGTCTTCACAGGCAGGGAAAACTGCTGAGTCACACTGAATGCAGCTACGACGACCTTTTGGGTATAACTGAACGAATATATATATTTTATATTGAATTACTATCTATTGCAAAATTTTGCATTTTACCTCTTGGTTGCACTTATTTCCAATACAAGCTAAACACTTGGTGCTGTTTTTGTTATTAAGACAATCCAGGAATTCCTCGTCATCTAAGTTTGACAAGCAGCCTCTCTCTGTGTGACCATCTAAAATTAAATATTAAAAGTAAATATAAAAAATATCACGAACATTTTCCATAATGATTTACTCTGTAGCACACGGCTGTAACACTGCGTATATGGCGTCTTAGTGCACGTTGTGGACACTTGAAATGCGTTTGGTTCAACGGCACACTTTGCATTCGATTTGGAATTGCATATAATACAAGTTTGTGACTTTGGGGCATTGTCAATATGATTGCAGTTGTCTCCGTCACACAGCCACAAATATTTTTTCTTAACCAAAAAATCCACCTCTGAGGAATTATATTGACTCCTGCATCCCATTTCTACAAGCAAGCCACGCTCGTCATATTTTTGGAAACACTGGTCCTTGTCCATTACGGAACGACATGTTTGAGCTCTGGGTGACTGGCAATTATAACCCTTACACTGGTAGCAAGACTTCCGGAAACCTAAAATGTCTGTATTGCACTTATAGCCTGTACAAGACTTGCACATGGGGTCATCGGACGATTCGCACTTTGCGCGATCATCCAAATTCTTATCATCTAAACAAGTACGTATCAATTCGTAAACAGGGTGATCATCTTTGGTGCGTGGATAAAGAGCGGTCATACAGCTCTTGTAGCATTTACGGGTGCGCTCTACATAACTAACATTAAACGTACAGTTGTCACTGTTTTTAGCGTCACAATGTATGCAGTCAATGTAGTCATTTTTATTGTCGGCTACGTTACAACCATTTGACTTGCAGCTAAAGCATATTGCGTCTTCGCCAGAACAAGCTTTTTCGAGAGCATCACTACATCCACGAGCCACAACTTCATTAACTCTATTGAAAACCGTGGTACATGATTGATTAATGTTGCCACTACAAATGCTGGCCACATCAGTTATATTTCTGCATTCTGCAGTGCTATTGCACTGGTGACATCGAAGTGGCAAATCGGTGAATAAACCTACATCACCAATCTCTTCATTAGCTAAACTCACACTGTTGCAGCCACGATATGAACATCGGCGACAATTTTTATAACTCAAACCATCACAACTTAATTCAGAAGCACAAGCTCGAATTGTAGTTTCGTTAATCCACTTGGTTATACAGCCATCATCTTCTTGATATAGGGGACATGGCTGATTGGCACTAGGATGATTTTCGCAATTGGCATCAGTGGTCGAATTGCAGCGATGACACCATTGACGGTTATATGGATAATAAATTACATTGCAATTATTTTCAGTGCAAATTTTGCATTTGGAACTCGGAAGTCCGTCATGGCAACTAATAAAAATATCCGTCGGTAAGTCAGACAAGCAGCCGCGCTCCGTGTGACCATCTGAAAGAGGGTTTTTATTCATGTATAAATATTTATTTATTCAAAGCTATAAAGCTTTTACTTACCATCACGTATGCGGGTAAAACACTGAGTATATGGCAATTGGCCGCATCTCACCCGAGTTTTTACACTTTCTGCAGCAACAGCGCAATTGACATCACTTTCTGAGTCACACGCGGCGCAGAAAAGTGCCTGGGGCAAATTTCTAAAATCATTACAATCATCTCCATCACAAACAAAATATTGTTTGATTTCTGCCCTCAATATATCGTCAGGAATGGCGCTTCGACAACCCATACGTACAGCACTTAAGGTAGTATTATCGAAATACATGTAGCACATGTCATTGGGATTATAACCAACACAGTGTTTTGATGTAGGAGTGTCGCAGTCAGAGCCATCACAGTGCAAACAAGAAAGACGACCTTCTGTGGGCAGAATGGCAGTGTTGCATTTGCTACCAACACATTTAATGCAATTATTTTTTTCTCTGCAGGAATCACGGTTATCGGATTCAATATCCTCGAAACATGTCCGTACAAAATCAAGCACTTTCGGGCTCGACTTGCGAGGATAGAGAGATGCCACACAACCAAGTGTGCAATTGCGTGTAGTTGTTATCGCACTTGAATTGAACAAACAATCGGGGTTTGTGGTAGCATCACAATATAAGCACTCTTGATATATTGACATATCTGTCATATCATTGCAACCGTTAGATTTGCATCTAAAGCAAAAATTGGGGTATAAGTCGCAGTGTGACCCCTGTTCGGCCAACACTGAAAACTCACAGCCACGACGAATGACTTCACCGCTGGCATTAAAGACTGTCATGCAGTCTTGGTAGGCATCACCTTCACATTTCTGGGTATTACGAGGCCTACCTGTACCGCATTCATCTCCTTTGCATGTATTACAATTCAATGGGAGGTCTTGGAATACACCATATATATCATCGAAGCGTCTCTTAATGTTGGCTGTATTACAACCGTCCACTGAACAAATCTGACAGTTCCTCGACTTGTAATCGCATGAAAACTCGGACCGGCAACCTCGATTTGTGACGCCATTTTCATAGACAGCTACACACATGTCTGTGTCATTGTATGAGGGACACACCGATAACGCCGAAGGAGATGTTTCGCAGTTCGAATCGGTGAGTGAACTGCAACGATGACATGTTTTACGATCACTGGGGATAATCTAAAAAAAATAAAGATTGTTACATGAACCACGTTAAACGATGGCTAAAATTCACTTCACTTACACCCGCATTGCAATTCTTGCCTTCACAAACATTGCATTTGTCATCGTCACCAGTTAAACAATTGTAAAACTCATCGCCTTCTAAGTCGTACAAACAGCCACGCTCTGTTACCTCACCCTTAACACGTTGATAGCACTGGGTATAAGGAATGGTATTACACGATTGTTGCTTTGTAAGGGTATGTGGCCTTGTGGCGCATGCCTCCTCACTACGCGATGAACACTGTGTACAGATATTGGAATTTGGTAACATGTTAAAGCCATTACAGTTGTCACCATCGCAGACATATAAAGTTTTATTCTTAACCGATTCCTGAAGGTCATGCTCTCCACCGAATTGTGATACACAACCCAATTGTACTACATTATTATTAGCGGCATCAAGGCGAGTAAAGCATTTGTCTTGGACTGTTTTGCACTCTGCAGTCACAGGATCCTCACAATCCTCATTTTCGCAATGATAACACGAGTGTGTATCAGCAGCTTGGACTGGAAATGAAAAATTTATGTATAATTGAACTTATTTTATTGCGATATAAGGTAGTGCTATTTAAGCGCCACAAAATTGGTATGCAGTGCAGACAGAAAGTTTTGGTTAATCAAATTTCAACAAAAAAATCTTAAATCCTTTGATGCAATAATTTCACTACTTTTGTATAATATCTATAGTTTATCAGGACTTATAGTCAATAGAACAAGTAAATAATAATTAATAAATAACAAAATTAATTCGAGCTTTCAAAATACGAGTATATGCTACGATTCCGCTGCTCTAATTGCGAAACAGTGTTGTTGGATTTAGTTCTTAATATAAAATTTATATAGTCAAAGACAGAAAAAACAATTACAAAATTGATTTGAGATTTGATTCCACTAGAATATTTTTTGTGGGAATAACTTAAGTTTCTCGTATACAGGGACAAGCCATCTAAAATTCGAGCCCTGGAAAATAACATTACAAATGCCATTGGTGAGATACTGGCCGAAAAGCTTGAAAAAATATGTGAAAATTGGAGCCCACAGATAGACCCCACCCGTGATGTATTTTCATTTAAATATTTATCTAATTTTCAACACTTCAGCAATCTTTGCGCAGCATCGTTGTTAAACACAAAAATGTGTAAATGATTTCTTATAAATAAAACTTAAATTTAGTAAGAACTCAGTTACAATTCTAATACTCGTATACAAGTAGTATTCATACATCAATTATTGAATGATATAATTCTATTGATAGCTTATCTAAATGGTAGGAAAGTTGTGTTTTTGGCAACATTATTAAATGTCATATCAAAATATGACCAAATACATCTTATCGTATGTGATTAGATGCACTTAAAAGAACAATAATAGCTGTTATAGCAATAGAAATATATTAAGTATCGATCGTCATTAGCTGGGCAAATATATGGTATGTAAGTATATGGTTATAACTGTACTATCAGCTAGAGTAATCGAAAATGTGCTTCCAAGAACGGTTCGTAATCATTATTATTATTATTATTATTAATTGTCCTAATAATTTTATCGGAACTATTTTATTTTTGGCCAAAATGATTTTCAGGAAAATTATGCTTTTGTAGATACGAATTTTTTTAGAATTTTGTTAATTTTTTCTAAAGAAGCTTTTTCATATTTTTTGTGTACGTTATTAGCAATAGTTTAGTTTATATCTTTCTTTTTTATTTACAACCATGATGATTATAAATGAATTTAAATTTTAAATTTCTTTGAAGTTTTAATTTTTTTTTTTGCATTGGAAAAAAAAGCTTTCAAGCTCTGATGTTAAACATTTTAAAAATATAAGTTGTACAAAAAGTACTGTCAAACTCAAAATACATGAAAAAGTTTTGAAAAATCGTTCTTACGTGGAAATGCTAGTTTAATGTATTTTAATCTGATATACGTAATACATATATTTCACATTTTCGGCCACTTTGTAAAAACCATTAAATATTTCATTTCATCTGTCTTATAAAGAAATTGTTCACGTATCACTTAATACACTAATGAATATAAAAAACATCTATTATCTATCATAAATATAGCAAAATAATTTATATATTCATATAATTTTGATTGGCTTCTAGTACAACTCTATCGAGCATAACGAACCACGTCGTATTAATTAATATGACCTTAGCAATTGAATAAAAAGGGGCGGGAGGGATATTTAGAATTTCAGCTCAGAGTTGAAATGACAACATCTATATTAAAAATCTATTTTAATCCAACAACTGTTGCGATTCTGTTCCGGTTTGTACGTGCACTTTTCTATAAAAAATATTAAAAGATGACATTAATTTCTTATAAGCAACATCAAGCCGTTTGTTATGAAGAGGCTTTCATCGTTTCAGTGCCTTAATGGATTCTTAGAGCTAAATCGCTTGCAAAAGTATATGTATGGCCATAATCTCAGTAGCAGCTGTATATTTAAAGAACTACAATAGTTAGACTCGTCATATATGTAGATTTCCTTGGCAATAGAGTGCTTCTGTTAACAAAAGCCTGGTGCTATAGAGGATGGGCGGGTCTCTTCATGCAAAGTAGCTATTAATTATCTTATATTTGGTGAACTAGAAAACTCAGTCATTAAGACTTGTGGTACTTATTTTCAATATAGTCTGGCAGGACACTATTTGGATAGGATCGCACGAGAAGTTTAAATTCTTACAAGAACATTATTTATTTTCTTTTATCAGGAGAACTGCTATAGCGAGAGAAGTTATCGCGTTAGTTTCTTTGAGAGCAAAGGCCTTAGTAGGAAACCACAATACTTCGCATACTTATTTAAATATTAACTTTTACTTATAAATGTTTATGTTATTGGCGACGGGGGTAGCGAGGCTCACCAGATATGGCTAATTCCTCTATAAAAAATATAATAGTACATAAAACTTTTCCATCCAAATGAATGTATTATAAAAGGAAATATAATATGGCTTATGAATGGAATTTTTTATTCGTTTTTGTCTTCACGAGAGTGAAAACTTATTGACGATCCCTTCGCTGGTTCTATGTACACAAAGGCCCAGGGTGCCTAAATTTTTTCAAAGACTTTATCTAAAGATTGCAGTTAAACATTAAGAACATATTTTAACTATTATTGAAATGTTCGCTATTGCACTCTTATCAGTAACTAAAATAATATTTCTATTTTTATTTTAAAATATCTAATGATTACTAATTATTATTAAGTACATTGTGAAATTCACAATGAATCAATATTAAAAGTGTGATTAAAACTTAACTTTTATATTTCACAGTGAATAATATATCTACATATATATTAATGTTTTGTCTATTTTGTAGATAATCGCTTATAAAAAATTATAAATTTTATAGTTTGACTACGTTTTTTTTTAATCTTGTGACTTTGACTAAAAAAAACCTGTTGATTAAACTTTTCTAGTTTATAAATATGGAGTTCCTAAAAAAATTTCGTTCAAAGTAAAAAAAATTAAAGTCATTGTTTAGCAACGAATTTTTTCCTGCTTCCAAAAAACCACTTTTGTATTTTTTTTTTAAGCCAAATGAGAAAAGTTTTATGTAAAATCAGAATTTTTCCATGAGGCTCAGTTTACGTTTTTGAAACTATTGGCAAAAGATTATCACCCATGTTCTGGAATTGGCGATTGTCAATGCAACATGCAATAATTTGTAATATACGATAGAGAATTATCCTTAAAATTCACTGACGACTTAGTTTAGCGACCAATGAAATGTCGGCGCAACAAATAATAAAAATATTTGAAAACAAAAATACTCGGGCTGTAACAAACTTCGTATACAACGTATTAAATTTCCCGGTCCCATGCAGTTCGTCATAACCGTACTTTACTGTATATGGCTGTTATGCAATTGCGTGCAACGAATAAGAGAGGGAAAATATGCTTAATGTCTTGAAGAGAACTAGATTTGTTGTCGCGAATAGATCCTTGCTAGAATAACAGATAACATCGTTATTTAAACTTGTCCTTTAATGTCACATATCGTTCTGCAAATAGAAATTCCCGAGCATGTATACATGCATTTTCTAAAGTAAAAGCTCGTCGATTCCTTGTGTAATGTGAAGGCAATCGCATTAAATACAAATATTATATGACTCATCAGTTCTAGGTAACTATTTCATGGTAGTTGCACAGTCTATAATATGTTTGGGGCTACGCATAATCCTTATACAGCTCCCGGCAAATTTCTCTTTGGCTTTTGCGATTCTCTCTGAACCAACAAACTCTTTGTGTATGAAAAAAGTAAAAGTATTGAACTTTTACTTAAAAAAAAAATTTTGTTGTGGCCTTTAGCTGTTCATATGCCCGCATTTAATTAATCGCTAAGCCAACTCGTCAATGAACTTTAAACAGTTTTAAATCATTCAACGTCATATATTTACTGCAATACGGGAATTCGAAGGAATATTACAAAATACATAATCACAGCAGGCTCAGAATTCTTTTATACAAACAGAACAACAAACATTTCATATTCGATATACATACATACATAAATTGACTTTATTTTTTTTTCTTATTTTGATACAATCGCAACATTAAGTATGTATTTAAAACTTGTTTTAATTGAATACATTTACGTAATGCAGTAAATCCAATATTTTCCGATTTGAAATAATGATTCAATTCGAATATTTTTTAAATGAACAACGTGTATGATTTTCTTAAAATAATTTTTTTCCTATTCCATTTGGTTGTTTGTTTGGCAAATCCATTTAAAAAAAATTATATAATTTCCCATTTGATTGTTTGCAATTCACCTACCGATTGATCTATTTACACATAATAGTATCACCAGCAGTCCCAAAATGATTTCTACTAAAAATTTTCGAGGCAACATTTTGCCCTTAGAAAATTTTGATTAAACGCGTCCAAAAATATTTGGTTAACTGACTTGCTCCACTTGAGTAAAAGACCTTTTATATGGAAGATTTATTTTTTTACAACACACACACACACACACAAATATACACGGAAACAGCGACAAAATATTTATCGCTAAAAATTATGACTACAAGAACTCGATTAAAGAGAACTTTGAGTTTGTGTTAACACTATTTGGCTGATAACAAATCCGTCCAACAACTGATGCACTAAAGTCTTCGCCATTTACCATTATTGTTAACAACGATTGATTTCAGATTTATTTTAGCTGATTGTCTATAACTTGTTTACTTCATGTCTGTCAATACGCCTCCCATTATTATCACAGAAAGCAAAAAATTTTGTAAATAATTGTTAGTTTTTGCTTTACAATTCCTTTAATAAATTTCTTATCGCCCCGATTTGGTGATTGGATCGGTCTTATCTATGTTATAGAAAAACATGAAAATAAATTGCTGTTGGCGCTAGTAAAGTTTAAAATAAACTGAAGGATAGTAAGTTAAAGTTCTAATTTAAAACAAACAAAAACGAATATTCAATATCAAGGCACTTCAAATTGTTAAACATACTTTGCAATTCTGTTTGGTTATACGAGTACATATATTGCGCCCTTCACACGTGTGTACATTGATTGATACACTGTAGGATAACGATTAGAAAAAGAATAGAGAAGTTGGCGTAGACGTACGAACGAAAATGGCAAAAACGTTTGAAAAATATGTTTTCCATATCACTAATTTGCAAAATTTTTAGTACATTGTTGTAATTCCTGCCCTAGATCGAAAGATCAAGCTAAACTCTGTGTTGATATTGAGAGCATTGATAGATGGGAAAGGCCACAAAAGGTCTAGTTTGGTCAAATCTCACTAGATAAACATACTTTATACCTAATCTCTCCTGTTATGTTCGTTGGAACTATATGTCATCTCAAACGATTTGGTTTCAATTTTAACCAACAGATAGTGGTTGCCATTCACCGTGATGGATTCACAAACTTCTTCAGCAAAAAATAATATTTTTAACGTAGAATACGTTATACGGTAAGGTAGGGGTGTTGATCTAAAGCACAAAATTTTGAGAAAATGTTTGTCAACTTTCACCCACTTTTACTTATATTAAAACATATTTTAGTAATTTTTATATGTTACTCAGTTTTGGTAATATGTTTTGTTTCGAATTACATTAAAAAATTATATGTCTATATATATAAAAGTTTTATGTAGTTAATTAAATAAATATTTTAGAGCATGATATTTTAGACTCTTTTTGTACATTCCGCTGTTGTTATTGGTTTGTAAATGCCACTGTTGTTTTTGTTGTTGTTGTGAAATCAAATGATTTTGGCTTTGCTGTGCTTTGTTTATTTATCGAGCAGCGTGTAAATGTGTGAGTGTGTGTGCACATTTCGTTTTGTTGGATCGGTCGGTTGTCAGTTCGTTTGTGGGGGAACATAAAATGAAGGAAGGGGATCGTGGACACTTGTGTGTGCTTGAAAGTTTACAGATCTTTGCTTTCGTTTGTTTACTTCTGCGAGCAGCGTGTAAATGTGTGTGTATGTACATTAATACAAAGGATTGGCTATGTATACGCTCACTATTACTACGTTTATACGCACGTTTTATTTGCAAATAGAACTATTTGCATAAAACTAATTCACTGTTTATACGGGAAATTGCATACAGAACTTGTGTTATTATTAGTGATGCCATGTGACGAAAATATGATTGGTTGGTAAGTAAAACACAAAAAACGTTCATGAAGTGGCAACGTCTTACTTTTTATTTGCAAATAGTGTCGTTATTCACGACTTGTTTAAGTGAGTTAATAAGTTACAATAAAAAAGTTATACGGCAACATTCTTCTTTTTTATTTGCAAATAAGACGTGCGTATAAACGTAGTATATATCAATGGCGTTTTTCCTATCGTTTTTCATTTATCAAAAATTATATTTAATCATATATTTTAATTGCAAAATGACTAACGTATTCTACGTCTGACCTATGCGCCCGTGTTATCTAACACAGGCTTGTATTTTTTTAATGTATTGGCATCTAGTGATCACCGTAAATGCCAATCCAATCGGTGAAAACTTAGATCTATTTATAATGTATAACATATTTGACAAACACTATTACAATAACATCACCTGCCCCTATTGGAAATTCCTTTACATAAATACCTTTTATGAAAATCGTCATAAAAATGTTTAAACCGCTTTATACATTATAATGCCTTGCGACCTACATATTTGATAGGAAAAGTTAATAGAAAAATGTTTGATAAAAAGTGAAAATATATTGTTTGAGCAAAAAATTTAAAAAACTTTAATATAAAATAAATTTGTTTGTTCTCTTTTTTGGGAAAATTTTAATTTTTGCTGAAAAGTTTCCGGGAATAATTCCGAGCTCTCAGTGCTTTGTTTTTTTCTTTTTTTATTTCCTTTATATTAATTTTTTTCAATATATTGGGCTCTTAATCAATCTCAATCTTGTTAAGACCTTTAGAAAAATGTTTAGAATTATCATTTTGCAACAGACTAGATGTAGAGAGAACGCAGGTTCTCAATCCTTCAAATGGAGGGTGTACAGAAAGAATTCTTTCATGGAGTGCTCTGTACAAGGAGACTTTTATCTTTGTAGAAGAAACTTCACAGTTTTTGTGTAATAAGCAAAAAAAAAATAAGTTATTGGACAAAAAAACTTCGTTACTGTTGCCATGTCTTCTATTTCTTTTCCCAAATAAGGACAAGTTAATTCACGTGCATGCATTATGTACAGCATTGATCCGCAAAACAGGGGCGCCGCGCCAATGCTTACGCTCTTTTATCGTGTACATGTGCACACGTATTGCAGAGAAATAAAAAACATAAATCAGTCTCACTCGAGCACTAAAACGCGATGGACGTGTTACGCTTGTTGTTAGAAACTAGCGTTGCCATATGCAAAAAGTGAGATCCCCAGAAATTCATATGAAATTAACCTAAGGAAATACTAGTTCTTATGAACAAAATTTTTAACAGGGAATGGAGATTTAATATTTCAAATTTAGGTATGATATGAAAATTTCAGATCTGGCAATAGTGATTCTTTATGTGTGTTTGTGAGCGCAAACAAAATGTTTATATGTATTTTTGGCGATCCCTGATGTACAGGCATTTTGTTACCACGTTTATACGCACGTCTTATTTGCAAATAGAACTATTTGCAAATAACTAATTCACTGTGTATACGGGTAATTGCATACAGAACTTATATTATTATTAGTGATGCCATGTGACGAAAATATGATTGTTTGGTAAGTAAAACACAAAAAACGTTCATGAAGTGGCAACGTCTTACTTTTTATTTGCAAATAGTGTCGTTATTCACGACTTGTTTAAGTGAGTTAATAAGTTACAATAAAAAAGTTATACGGCAACATTCTTCTTTTTTATTTGCAAATAAGACGTGCGTATAATCGTAGTATGTGCTTGAAAGGCAATAACTTAATGATAACGACATATGCTTTTGATAGTTCCTTAAGGACGCTAAAAAAGTTAATATTTAAGACGAATTATGAAATTATATTAACCAAATTGACCATATCGCGTATTAAATTTTGAAAATAATGTCAGCGCGCAGTACAAAACGGAAGCCTGTGAAAACCGATGAGTTTGCTGGTTTGGAGGATAAGCTTTATAGATGGCTTATTACTTAAAAAAAGCTGACACGTTACAGTATATTTCTTGCACACATCAATACATTAATAAGTTCACTTTTCCACTTTCCAATATTAGTATAATAAATTTCAATTAAAGCAAAAACTCTGGGGTGGTGCCGAAGTCGGCTTATCATTTTCCATGGTCTATATTCAGCGATGTAATATTATCGTCTGGTTAAATTTTGTTTTCTTTATGACCACTATCATATGCATCCTCCGCTTCTGTTTGTGACTTTTACGGGAGATTGTTCTTGAACTCAAATGCTGGTTTCAACCCCTGTGAAATTATATTATATTCCGGACTAACTTCAGCTTTACTCGTAAGTGTAACAAGCGTTGAAAGCTTTGCATTTTTGTAATTTATTTTGGTTTGTAAGAGATTTCATGGCGAATTGTCTCCTTCGCTCCCTCCTCTATTGAATGTTAACAATACGTTCCAAGACTGCGATGTTTGGCGACGATGTTTTATTACAGGATGCATCTAGCATAGAGTTTGAATGGATTTTTTCTAGTTGAAATACTTAATCCTTAACTCCAAATTTGTTTCCTTCTCTTCCAGTAAGTAAGTTAATAATATTATGGCTGAATGAGCGCAGTGTAATTTTATCCGGAAGCAAAACGTGCTTTTGTGTTAGATATATGGAAACCAAAAATTATTTGACCTTAATTAACGTTATTTATTATAAATTTAGTTTTACTATGTACGAGGTCCGTTCAATAGAAAAGGTGAATTTTGAAATTTCTCCTTAATTACACTGTACAACACACAAAAATATAACAATATTCCAACGACTGATTCTGGTATAGGGAACCCAAAAAAAGACATATGTGTATCGTCGTTTTGAAAGTTTACATCTGGTATGCGGTATAGGATATTTTATAAGTGCCGAGTTTTAGGTAAAAGATGTGCTTAACTTTTTTATTTAAAACAGTACGGGAATTTTTGTGGAGTATTTTAACCCTCTAATAATTATATGCAAAAAGCGGAATCTTAAACCCCTTAAGATAAATACCACATGCAAACTTTCAAAACTCCGATGCACGTATATGTTTTATTTGTGCCTTCTACCAGAATCAGTTATTTTGAAAAAAAATCGTTGTTGACAGTTTTATTGAAAAAACTATTAAGAACGAGTGAATTTTTCGATTTTAAAATACCGTAAATTTCAATTTCTCCGTCTTATTCGCGTTTGAGCAGGGCAAACTTTCCGTCCTTCCACGTGCTTGCACTTTGACGATTTGACATGTCTGCGATTTCTTAAACGTTTTTCTTAAGTGATCACTAAATTCATAATACGGGGAAAATATGTTCCAAAAAATAGTTGTAATCAATATGTTATAGTCTCAGGAAAATTTTTAAGAAATCAAAAGAAATTATCTATAGGTCTTGTAGAAAATTTATTCCACATAAATTGGTAAAAACTCAAAATTGGGCCTTTTCCCCTCTTGTAAATTTTAAAACTAGCTGTTATATAGGGCTATCCATTTAGTGGTTTCACAACTACCGGTCTAACAAGGCTGTCAGCTATAAAACATCTGTCACCTAAAATGTCACTTATTTAGTGAAAGGTTTATCATTTTTGAACATGGAGCGTGTAACATTCCAAAAATGCGTAAAAATTGTCAAAACTTTTTACAAAAGTGGTGGTTCAAATGTGGCCACTTTTGAGCAATACGGGATGATTATGGTCGTCATAATCGACCTACTGTGCAAGGAATTGGCAAGATTATATAGCAATTCAAAGAGACCAGAAACGTTATAGATGTGTCCAGGCCTGTGCAATATGCGCACTGCCAAAAATATCGTTTCTGTTAGTAAAAGTGTGGGTGACAGTCCGAATTTGTCGATTCCACGGCGTTATCTGCAATTGGGCCTATCTTACGGCTCATTATGGATTATTTTGTATTTGAACTTGCACCTCCACCCATATAAAGTCCAACTCATGCAATAATTAAAGCCGGCTGATCATTCATAATGCCGGAGATATGCTGTTTGGGAGCTAGAGAAACAGGCTTTCAATGCTGATCTTTCGAACAAAATTTTCTTCAGCGATGAAATTCATTTGTCACACGGTGGTTACGTAAACAAGCAAAATTGTCGCATATGGGGCTCGGAGAACCCAGAAGTGATGGTTGAAAATCCATTGCATCCGGAAAAATTATTATTTGGTACATATTATGTTGTGGAGGTGTCATTGGTCCTTATTTTTTCGAACACGACGTTGGAAGGACCGTTGCTGTCAATTCAGAGCGCTATGGCAGTACGATAACCGATCTTTTATCCGCAATTTAAGATTATAAACTTGATGATATGTAGTTTAAACAAGACGATGTCGCAAGGCACACAGCACGACAGATTTTGTCTTTATTACATGGGAAGCTTCTAAAAGGCTTAATTTTACGTTTTGGTCACCACGATCATGTGACTTAACGCCGTTAGAAATTTTTTGTGGGGCTGCTACAAAGACCGTGTCTATGCAGATAATTCTCTAAATGTTTGGAAAAGTGGTCGAAAACTACCCTAAAAAAAGGATTCTTTTATGCAACTAATGTGGAAGCGGTCACGTAAATGGGTTTCTATTTTGTAAATAATGGCATTATAATGAAATAATAGTTTTATCAAATCATAGTTGTATGTGTGTTCTATTCAACTTTACTTTTGTAATAAAAAAATAAAAAAATATATTTTACTTTTCGTGGCCACCACCATCAAAATTTTTTTTTAAATTGCTCAAAATTTTTAAGAAAAAATAATTCGAACTAGAAAATTCACACCCGGTTTTCTTTTAGATTTTTTTAAAGACTAAACATGAAGTAAAATTTATAATTGTTTGTTATTTGTCATTAAGTGTTTATTTATAAATTTTCTACATGTAAATAAAACAGTTGATTAATTTTGTGACGATTTCTTTTGACAATCTCAACGAATTTTGCGATTTTATTTTAAAAAATTTGTAATGTTTAGGAAAAAACGATAGATAAAATATGTTCTACACGCACTTGTAGGATTTCGTTTTTCAAGTAACGACATCTGATTTAAATCACGACATGTTTCTTTTATCAGGCTATCAACTATTCCAAGTGGCTTTATCAGTGCTTTCTAAATAATAAAAACAAAATCGACTAGAAGAGTTATAGGTCTATATACGGATAGATAGAAGGTTTTGTCAACGAAAAATTTTAGTAAAACTAAAAAAAAAAATTAATTAAGTCAAATGTATATTTTTTTAAATAATTAAGTCCACTGAATATTGATTTAAATAAAAAAATTTAAGTGTTATCACAAATGCTGCAACGTTAAGGGACTATTCGCGTAGGATCGGTCTTTGATGTAGTCCTACAAAAAAGTCTAACGGCGTCAAATGGAATGATCTTGGTGGCCAAATGAGCCGTCATTTTTGAAAGTTATCGTTTGACGGAAACTTTATTTAAGTTCTTACAACGTTAAAAATTCTGTTTTTTACGAAAACTCTTTGGAAATAAATACATTCATGCAGAAACTCCAACTCGAAGTCTCTTTCAAAAAGTTATTAATAAATAAATCTTTTAAAATATTCAATGAATATATTTTATTAATGCAGTAAAATAAATAATGTGAAAACAATAGACTGAAAATTTTCCAAATAAGCCCTAACAATAATTTCACGCACTTGGGGTGTGTACCGCTCCATGGCTGGTTGACAACTAATTCTCTATATGTTTTTATCATAAATGCCAAGCCACAGTGACACTTGACGTCATCCGCAAAAATGTTAACTAATTCAAATTATGACATTCATTACTTTTGCACCACATTAGTACTGACTACCAACTTTTGATCAATAATTGTAGGATATGGACTTGCATTGATACGGTTGGAATTTTTAATGGCTCTTTAAACCAATGTTTTTCAAAACATAGATGTTCGTTATTAAATTCTGCTGAGAATCGCTATAAAGCTGCAAAATTGTGTTCATTTAAAGAGTGGCAATGGTCCACATACGAGGTCTGTGCAATAGAAAAAGTGAATTTTGAAATTTCTCGAGCTACGTGTATTCGATTAGCGATTTTTTTTATGTTGGCACACTTGTCTCAAACATATGTTCTTAGTTCAGTTTGTATTTGTATAAATTCCAAGAGTGTGGTTAACTCGAAATTTTATTTAGAATAAGTATAAATACTAACGAAGTTAGAATTGCTCCTGCCAATGAAATGAAATAAAAATGGGAATTCCACAATTCACCACATTCTCCGTTTGAACTTTCGTGATCAACTAAAAATTTGTAAATTTTATGTGCTTAACGTGCACACACAGAAAACATTAAACATTGGTAATGAGATTTTGCGTGATATTGGAGTCCTTGCAGGAACTGAAACGGAGTTGAACATGGTGTTGAATAGGATAGTATTATATATATATATATATATATATATATATATATATATATATATATATATATATATATATATATATATATATTCTTACTAATTTTTGCTGCCCTGTGGTATTTTTCTTCACTAAGGATATGTGTGTATGTCAGGAAGGCATATCTTTGTAGAGATCGAAACGCAAAGTTTAAAAGCATAATATTAGAAGCATTTGAAAATTTTTAATTTTCTTATTATAAATTACCATACAAACAGGCATTCCTATGTCGGCAGTGTCGCGAAATTTACACGATTTATTATAATTACAACATTAATATTTGTTCCTTTAGTTCCTATAAAGAGCAACATTGAGCATTGGAAATCTTTAAAATTTTTTTGGAAAGCTTTACGCTTCATTTCGAGAAACATTTTGCTGCTTTCTGATTATAAATGTAGAGAAATTTTATAATTGGAGATAGAAAACATCTTTGCACTAAATAAAACTCCGCACAGAGATATGCGAGAAAACTTCAGTCATTCGTTATAATATTTTTATTAATATTTTATTGTTTGTATAATACTTTCCAAAGTTCGGAATGATAGTTTAGTAAACCAAAATGCGAAATGAAATAAACTCCGCAAACGAAATATGAAATGAAAACACGAAAACCACACACGGCGAATATCTCGAATAACAAATTTGATAGGGTTAGGTTAGGTTAGGTTGATTGGAGGGGTGTGATAGCCCATGTCATACGACATACACCTAAGCCAGTGAAGGCTTGTTGTGCGCTCCCTTTATTTATCAAACACAAACTGCCAGAGTTCTGCGGCAGGATTCGAACCTGGGACCTTCGCACTACGAGTCTAGTACACTACCTACTAGTCTACGAAGGTCAGTACAAATTTGATAAATATTGAAATAAAATTACTGCAGTTAATAATGCATGAAGTTATGCATATCAATGCACTAATTGTCTCCAAAATATAAATTTTTCTTGGTTTCGATTTATAATTTGTATTCTAAATTTCGCTTCGCCATGATTAGTTAAAGTGAAATCTATTTTGTTTACAGATTTAGTGTAAAATTATTGACCTAATGCTAATAAACCAATAAACTTTTATAAATCAACATATAATAAAAATAACAAACTACAACTACAACTACCACGGCTACAAATTGTTTATTGTTAACAGATCACTGACCTTTAATCAGCAATAAAGTTGTTGTTTACTTGATAATAAGGAATCCAATGATTAAATGCATCAAAATGAGACCACTCAAAATATTTGCACTACAACCATTTGAACCATTATGAGATCCTTCATGTCCAGACTCATCTACGTTATTTTCATCTGTCTGTCCGTCATTCGAGCCATTTACGCTACCGTCTCCTGTACTGGCACCATCCGAACTACCGTCATCAGAGCCGTTACCACCCGTATTATTCTCAGATTCGCCATTTCCTGTGTCATTTCCGTTCGAGCCATTCTCGGAACTTCCACCAGAGTCATTGTCATCTTTATTAAGGCTAATATTATTGCAACCGCTTAGTTGACTAGGCTGGCAAATCATGCAGTTATCGCTTGCATAACATGACATTTGCTCTTCCAAAGTATAAGAACAACCTCGTATGATGCGATCGCCCTCTTGTCTAACAAAACAATATTCATTGGTCGTTCGTGATATATTGCATCTTGATGGCACTAAACTGTTGGGGTTTGTGCGGCAATTATCATCCTACAAATAAAATATTATTTTATATACTCTAGACGTGTGAATTTTAAAAATATTTTTTTTTCATACACTATTGGAGTCACATTGAATACATTCAAATGAACTAGAAGCAAGAGTATTGCACAAGTTCTCATTGCATTTTAAGCATTGTGTATCACTGTCACATTTGTTGCGCACTTCTGCGGACAGTTGCCCCCAACAACCTTGAGCCAGCACAGTTTCTGAAAATCAATCAATTTTATATGAAATGGAAGTCTTTCATTACACTTGACTTAACTTACGTCCTTCAAATACGGTTACGCATATGTCCAAATCGTTTTCACACTTTTGAGTTGCCTCTTGGGTGGTGCGCAGACAATTTGAGCCGCTACACTGTTGACATATCCGCTCGCTCCTATTCCCCGACTCGCTCTCAGAGCCTTCATTTTCGGTATGGTTTCCATTTGACTCACTGTCATCTATTGTTATTGCAATGTTGTTGCAGCCACTCAATTCACTTGGTTGACAAATCATGCAATTAGCACTCTTTAAACAAGACACTTGCGCTTCCAGAGTATTAGAACAACCTCGAATTACACGTTCGCCTTCATGTTTAACAAAACAATATTCATTGGGCGTTCGCGAAATCCCACATCTTGAAGGGGTCAAACTAAATGGGTTGCTGCGACAATTTTCATCCTAAAAGAAATAATAATTCAAATAAATGCCCGCTTAAAAAATTATTCAAAGTCTTAATGTACACTGTCAGAATCACATTGTATACACTCAAATGAGTTAGATGAGAAATTGTTGCATAAATTTTCATTGCACTTAAAACATTCTCTGTCACATTTGTTGCGTAATTCTTTTGGAAGTTGCTCCCAGCAGCCTTGAGCCAGCAAAGTTTCTAGAAAAAAAAAATCCAAAGTCACTATCCTTTGTATACGTCCCCAAAAAAATTACTATAATTCATTTCGCTTACGTCCATCAAATACGTTAACACAGATGTCCAAGTCATTAAGACATGTTTGTGTGACCTCATAACTAGTTCGCAGACAATTTATGCCACGACACTGATGACAAGTCAATTCAGCCGTGACACCAGTGTCTTGTGCGAGTATGTGAAATAACAGCAGGATCACAACAGCAAATTTGCTGCACAAAATGTGGGATGCAGTTGTTTTATTTTCAATTTCACTAGCCACCAACCACATTTTATGGCCTCTGGAAATAAAATAATTATAAATTCAATAACATTTTATGAATTTTTAAGTTCACCTCTCGATTAGTTCATTAAATGCTCTGCATTTGTGCGCGCATTTAGTGGTAATTTAATCAATAGAATTTTCCACAGTTTGTAACTCGAGTGGACAATTTTGAAATGAAAGTACTCGTACTTATATTTACCACCTCATAATCATTAATTAAATAAATAAATACATACCCATTTGATGTGATTAGATATTAAGTATTTCCGCGCACCCTACTCTATGCCGAGGTCTCCTACAGTAATTAAACTGTAAATTAAAGGAGATAAAGAACTTCTTCCCATGTTAAGTATTGTATTTTTCTTCGGAGGAGATTTATGTGAATTTGGAACGATTTTCCGTCATGCCACATCAAAATTGGTTTTGTTAACAGGCCGCTTTCGGCTATGTGCCATTTTTCTTACTTTTATTGTCTGTTTAAAAACAAACTTTGTCAAGGGATACCTGAAAAGCATTCCATGTATGTAATATAAACAGGGACTTGGACTACTCGTATATGTTAGTTTCGGTAACAGGAAAAACTTTTAAATGTCCGCTTCTGTAGTAATAATTATAAAGTAATTATTAATTAATAAGTCTTAAGTCGTTTGATACTAATTTTGTTTGTATGAGAGGTACCACAACCACTACTGTGGTCTCAATTTACTGAAATATCAGCCTTTTCAGACATAAGTACATAAAATGAATATTTTTTAATAGTTTTTATGGGAATAAGTTTGCATCTTTCCTGTTAGACGGTTCACATCGCCACAAAAAACATAAATAATTATTTTCTGTTGGAAATGCTCTATTATCAATCTAACGATTTCGAAAATTTTTATGACAAAATTAGTGTTAGTCATATACATACATATATTAAAATATTATTATATATTAGAGATGTCCTTAATTTTGAAAATCAAAATTTTTAAGTTGAAACTTCATAACTTGTCACTTTTTCAACACAATTTTTTATTTATTGAATCTTCAATTTAAGTGAACTAAAAATAGGTATTAAAATCCTAAATTTATATTATAATTTACTTTAGTTCAGCCAACACCAGACAATACAGACTTGTTTCTACGTTTACTTCAATGTTGTCTTCACATCTCCCGTGTTCGGCTAAGACCAAGACGGCCCCTCCTTCTTAGCCGCGTGTGGCTTCTGCAATGTAGAATGTTGTAGTCTACTGGACTGGGGTGTTACTCTAGTTTCTTTGTATATGTAGTGACGTGTTTTGAAACCATAGTTTTAACCATAGGAACATCTAGATTTTGATGAATCCGCGAATTTTTAAATAACCAGTGAGGGGCTGTAGTCATATGCAGAATTTTTTCTATATATCCAATATAGAGGCGGTGCCCCACAACTGAATTCCATAGCAGCATATTGGTTTTAGCATCACGAGGTATGGAAGACATTTGCGCTCTAGGCCTAATATTGAATTTCTCCTCATAAGCCAATTAGTTTAAGCTGTCTTTAATTTCATTTGTATTAATTTAGCGTCTGAGTGCGATTTCCATGTTGAGCGACGTTCACTTCAGGTATTTGACTTCAATCTGTTGCGGTATTGATTGACGATTAATTTGGATGGGAGGACATGTTTGCCTTCGCAATGTAAAAGTGAGGTGAACACATTTTTGATCGTTCACTTTTATTATCCATGTTTTCAACCATTTTTCCAATATTAAAATGTATTCCTGCAACTTAAGGGAAGGTGCTTGCGCGTTTTTAATGACACATAGGAAATCTATATGATCAGCAAAAGTTAATATGTGAACATTATTGCTTATTGACATTGACAGAGGCATGTATGAAATACAAGATTGCACCTAATATACTGCCTTGAGGAACTCCTGCTTCTATTGGCTACGACGTGTTTCTCTAACACTTTTAGCACAAAAACATTATTCTGTCAAAATTACTAATCGAAATCTTAATTTTAAGAATTTCCACATTGAGGTTACTTTTTAAATAAGTGCAATGTAATAAATATGTATATATTCAGTATCTCACATATACTCAGTTATTCAGTAAATGATGTGCTTATTTCAAAACGTTTAAATAAATTCAAGGATCTTGTGGTTATCAACCAACATAGTAAATCAATAAATGTTCCCTAAATTCTCAGCCACCCTTTTCCATTTCTCCAAGCGGTGTATTGTCACCAAAAAAGCGAAAATAGGACGCGTTGATCCTCCAATTACCAAAGGTTATTTACAAGTTTTTGTAAGCCAGCACTTGCGACCATAGCACCTTTCTTTATATTTTTAAATTTTGCAATACTAAAAAATCACTCAATGGTCCTTAATGGTCATAATTGCAGTAAACCATAGTTTATGGCATTAATTACAATAAAATCACATATTCGCATAATAAATAATGATTTCTCCTGCGAATTTATTACTTTGCAGAACAGTTTTTATTATACACTACAAATTCCATGCAAAGTAAAGATCGCCTCTTATTCCTTTTGGTCATATAAGGGGTCTGAAAGTCTATCGTCTGTGTCAAGTTGTTTGAACTGCGTCTGTCAAATCTGTTCTGTGTATTTTCTCTGGGCGCATCTTTTGTTGCAAATTTGGATTTTTTTAATATAAAATTATTCACCACAAGTAAAAATCTGTTTGTCTGACCCAAGTTGTGGTCAAGGAACTCTCCAAATCCTTAAAATACCTAATCTTATTAGTCTTGTCGCTTCTTCGATGAAATAATTGCAGCATTCATGTGGCATACATGTTTCATAGCCATTCTTTTTATTTATTAAAATTTGATAATTTGGCTTTTGGTTTTTTTTTTAATTTACCATCCCGCTTGCAACAAAGTTCTTATTTTTGTTTTTGGTTCGTGATAATTTATGGAGTTTACGACACCATTAGATAATATTATGGTTAATATTATGATTATTAGTAATATCTTATATAATTTTTCATAGTAATAAAATTCTAGTTGTAGTTTAAAATTTCTCAAACAATTTATACTTAAACGCAGCCACTTTGTAAGGTTTTCAGATGATAATAATTAAATGCAAGAGAGACTTTGTTTATCATGTTTTTAAAAGCTCTAAGTCATCCACAACTTATTTTCCATCAAAAGCTCATTGTTGGCAGAGAATATAATATAGTTACCGCAAACATATTATGATACGTCTACGTTTAATAAACATCGCAGTCAACTTTATGCAATTTTCAAGAATTCAGCATTCCCCAAGTAAAACGATATAGATGTAGATAATTGTGATACTGCTAGAATTTTTCTTACAACTCCGAATCATTGAGTATTAGACATCTCGAACTCGTAAAAGGCCAAAGCTGCAGGGGACATTTAAAAGATGACGTATTTGACATTGTTGGACCTTTGAAATAAAAGTGGAACTTTTTCGACATGTAGCTAGACAGACAGCTCTCCCTTCTACCATTACCCCATCGTTATCATCATCATCATCATTATTGAAAATTCTGTTGCATTTTGAAAACTTACGAAATTTAAGTTTTATTTCTACCATTTGAAACTTTTTTGGTCACAATATTTCTTTTTCTTTGATCGTTGCATTTGAATGACCTTGCACATGTGGTAAATTGTTGTAATATTTATTTGCTATTTGTTTAAATTAATAAAAAAAATTATAAAGACTTATCAAGTGTAAATATACTCACATTCCTATGAATTCCAAATAATATTTCTATGATTGTTTTCTCCATATAATAAATAATTAATACCTTTTTTTAAATGCAAACTATTGAAAACCTATTGAGTAGATAATTTTGAAGAGCTTTCACATTAACAAGTGTCAGTGATTCACATTGATAGAGATTTTTAGTCAACGAAATCTATAAAATGGTGTTCATTCCAGAAAACGAATGGCAATGAAAACTGATATTAATTTGTAAAAAAAATGCTTCCGAAAGCGTTTATTACAACAGCGGTTGCCCTGTTGATCAATTTGAACTTTTCAGTGGCCAATAAAGTGAAGACTTGTTACTCCTGCGAAGGTATCGGCTGTATGCGTACCTCAGTGGCCACTACTAAAACATGTTCAAATCCTCTGGACTATTGTGTAACCGTGTTTGACAAGTGTAAGTTGAAATCGCTCAATATAAAGAAGATAAAAAAGCTCACTATATTTTTCCAATATTCAGTCACTGTCATACAAAAGGGATGTTCATATGAAGTGCCTGAGCATCTACGTAAACGTTGTGACGCCAATACAGTGGAATGCCACAAATGTAATTCAGATCGTTGCAATAATTTGGGCCAAACTCAATTTGCTTGCATACAATGTGACTCTAGCAAGGTAAGACTCAATGAGTTTACAAAGCTATCGTTATTAATGGAAAGCTATTTAACAGGATAGCAATTGTGCTACATCACCTTCACAATTGACTCCAGAACGTTGTGGTTCTCCCACAGCTCCCAACTCCTATTGTTATGTCAAATATGAAAGTGGTGCCACAAAACGTGGCTGCTCTGCCTCTGTAGTTGAGCAGGCCGCCTGTTATGCTGATTCCAATTGCCTACTTTGCTTGGCTGGCGATATTAGCGGATGCAATAGTGTAGATTTCACTCCCGGCACAAGAGCCAATCGTCTTTGAACAGTAAGAACCATCTTGTACCATCAATTAAATATTTTTCACCGATCAAGTCATAAATGTGAATATCAATAGAATTGGCTTAACATTTTTTCTCTATGGACGGACGTCTTGTTGCCGTTTTTTTGCCTTATTAGTATTATACAGTATTATATAATAAATTAATAAGAGAACAAAATTAGGATAATAAGATTTTTAATATTTTTCATTTTGAAAATGTACATAATAACAGTCAAGTTTCTAGGTAAGCTGTCCAATTTTAGTTATTTAATTAGATGAGCTTAAATTTTGAGTTTATGGCGATGGTGCCACTATGCCCCAAATAAGACGTATCGTGTGTATAAAGACTTTTAAGCGATACCGATTATTTAACTTTGTTTGTATACAAAAGGTCAATTTCCCAGTTGAGATCGGATGGTAGAAGATTTTGTAATGTGCCGTCAAATAGTGAAGAAATCAAGGACGAACAGGGTTTCTAATGACGAAGTATTAGGAAGGAAGAATCTCAACGGTCAAATAATTCAACATTTTCTACTTAAGATAAGTGTGTAATTAGAAACAACAAATAGAAAGTTTCGCAAGGTCTGCTCAAAGGAAAATTTAAGAAAAATATCAGGGCTGGACAGGTCTCTTGTATATATACACACATGTGTATATGGCTTGAATTTATTTAGAATTGGATACAATTGGATAATATCCATACATGTATAGCGGAATGGTGATATAAAATAAGAAAACACGTAAAAACTTTCATCATTTTTAAATGCTTTACAAAGGGACAATATTTTTCAAATTCTATTAAGAAGCTCCGAAAAACATTATCCTTTCCACCAAATTGTTTAGTTTTACTCTAATAAACTCAGAATTTTTTGAATATTGAGTAAAAAATATCAAAATTTTGAGGCAATTACTCGTATGTACTACACTTTAACGTAAAATTATTTTCCCTCAAAATTATTCTCTTATATAATATGTACTCGTATATGACTAAATTTCGAAACAATACGTTTAAAAAATAATCTTTTGTAAATTGTTTTTGTGTGAATTTAGTTTTTTGCTTGATAATTTTAAAGTTTTCTTTTTGATTTTTATATTTTCGGTTTAGTTCTCTGCTAACCAACTCATAAGTAGACTTCAATCAATACATATGCAATCAAACAACCCAGTGTGATTATATAGTCAATCATATAAGAATATAACAAAATATATAACTATAGTAGGCTCAGAAATTTTTATTAGAAATAACACATGAAACTATTTACTTATATTCGATATGAATCTTTTTATTATCCCTCCAACCTGTATACAATTAGACGCCCATAGCATGACAATGAAAAAACTAAAAAAAATCTTTAACAATATGTATCTCCCAATTAATTATTTTTATTATATTGAATATTTTTTAGTAAATATTGTTAGAAAGAAAAAATATTCAATTTGTTCTACATACATACATATGTATATCATTATGCATTTAGAGAACTTAATTTATTATTGAAGCGTATATGTATCATTATTAATATAAATTCTAAATTAGTTTTCGATATTTCGAGCATAAAATGAATAACTAGAAGCCCAACTCTGCGACATGCCAAAAAGAAGTGACTACTATCTTCACACGTACAGGTACGGCGTGAATTTAAATCACATGAGAGAGAACAGTTTTGCCTTTTAAAATTTAGGAAATTTAATTTTGTTGTAAAACGCACAAAACATTTTTAAATTTAATAAATTTGTAAGCTGTTATATTATTTTTATGTTTCTTCTTGTTATAATTTATAAAAGACATATTTATTAATTTTTTTTTAATTTTGTAGGACTTTGTGGTGAATTTTTGTGTATTTTTGGGACAACAATTTTTAGTAGCAGATAAGAAAAGAAAATGTAAAACCTTTCCAATGGTTTTAAAGAAGCTTTCATTTTTTATATATTTAATTGGATATAATTCACAATAATAGACAATGACAGTTACACCAGTTTTTATTTAATTTAATTAAAAACGAATTTAAAAGTACTTACAGCGAGATCGACATAAGTGCATATAATTAAATGTATTCCTTATTTTCAAAACTAATTTTAGGCACTTCTCATTATCTATACTCATAACTATAATAAAACCGCAAGAAAGTCGTGTTGTGTTGAAGAAAATTCAAATCAATATGAAATAAATTTTATATTGATTTGAATGAAAATGCAACAAAAAAAAAGATTTTAATCCGTTAATATTACCAACCGAATTTTATTCATCTTGATGATTTTCATGCCTCATTTTTGTGAAACTACAAATGACAGATTATCATAATGTTTGGGAAAATCTGTTTTACTCGATTGCTTTCTCTGTAAGCGCAAAGGACATCAGGTGGCAAAGGAATATTGGAAAAATTACAAACGGAGTGGCAAACAATACATACATATACCATTCCGAGCTGCGGTTAACGATTTCGCTAATTTTTGGTATACAAAAAGCACAATTTCATTGTTTTTCTATTGAGTGAAAATTTAATTTTTTTCAAAGTAATAAAAAATAAAATAAAAACATTTAGGAAAGTTGCATAGTGTTCAAGAAATTGAATAGTTTAAACGCTGAGAAGGTCTTAAATAGTGAGATGATATTAATATGAATTAGAACAATTTTTCATTTTTAACATACATACGAATTAGCTTGTCGTTGCAAAGAACATTCTTTTTTAAAGCTCATTCTTTAAAGTGTTAAGAAAAGTTGATTTCTTATTTTTTTTTAATTCTTTTTGCAAAAAATGACAATTTGGTATTATAATGCGATAAACTAAGCTATATTTACTACTGGCAGTAGACTTGCCTCTTTCCTGTGGTCACAATTTGTCTTTGCTTATATAATTTGCAAATTTATGAAAATGTATGCTTCTATATTAATTCAAGGAAATAAGAACTTTTATCAATAATAAATAACTATTTACATCAATTAGAAGGGACTTACGCAGATTTGTAAAAATAAATAAAACTTTTAATTGAGAGGTTGTCAACTGCACTTATTTATACTTGGGAAGTAGAAAAATGCCACTTCTTTTCACTATGTTTTTAATAAAAAGCCAATTGTACAACAATACACTTGTTATGTAAAATTAAAGAAAATATTTAATAAATGAAAGCATATACGAAAATAAGTCCTTTTCCAAGTACAACGAATCAAGCATTCAATTATAATGTTTTCAAGCAATTTCTCTCTTTATTAGAAATAGGTTTGAAACAATTTTTCATTATAAAAATGCAATAGTCAATTCAACGAATTTATCAATCTAACAAATAGTAGCGATATTATATAGTTCGTTAAACCGTGACTATACTGCACTTCTTTAAAATAATGTTGATATCAACCATACCATTAGTAAGAGAACGCTGTAAGCTGCCACACGTTGGCTACCAGAGGAAAAATCGGAATCCCGATTACAAGCGCCTTCACTGTCAGTTATACACATTTCACATGAACTGTCACTGAGACATTTCAATTGTGCACTTGTATCTATTAAGCATCCCCGTTCGATTTTGTTCGAAGTTTTGCGAGTGTAACAGTAACTATTTGGACTGGTAGGGACAGGACAACGGGTGGATTCGATCTTTGAAGACGCCTTTTGACAGTCTTCATTCTAAATTAAAAAAGAAAACTAAATGAAGCAACAGTACGTGTGGGTAAAATAATTTCTTAACTTACACTCTCCGAATTGCATTGAAGACAAGAAAGGGCGCCTTTGTCGTTACACAGACTCTTCCAGCATTTATGACACTCGGAATCAGAGACGTTGTCACATTTCTTACGTTGCTCTTCAGGTATCGTTGAATAACAACCTCTAGCAATAACAGTAACTGCAAAATAAATATTATAGACAATATTATCACCGGATTAAATCTTTCACAATCAATTTTACATTTTTCGAAAATCGTTATGCAACTATCCATTGGATCTACACATTCGGCCTTATTGGTAACTTTTGAAGTGCGTAAGCAATTGATGCCCTTGCAGCTGTAGCACTCCTTCGATTGAACATCGCGCAAACATCCAACAACAAGGATGAATAAACTTAATTTACAAGTTTTCAGAATCATTTCTATTGAATTTTGTAAAAATAATTTAACAAGTTAAACCTATCGAGTGAATATTTTTCTCAATACTAAAACATAAAGTCGATGAAAAACAAACGACTTTAGAAAATATTTTTTTACAATATGAATTCATCAAAATAATTATAAATAATTTTATCTAAGTACTCAATCTGAAAAGCACTGATAATAAATTTCACATTACGATTGGATGTTTGTGTCAGCAGTTCCATACATACATGCTACATTTATATTTTGCCAGTTTAGTCCTCACTAAACTGACAATACATATTGATAATCAAATGAATAGAATGACGTTGATAAATAGAGAATATCTATTCTTGATAAAGTAGAGTATGCTGAAAGACACTTCAGAATTAACGAATATAAGTACAAGTTCAAACTTTGTTTGAAAATATGAAAAAGTCACCACAATATAATTTAAAATTGTTATAAGAACATTCATAGAACATTTAATAAAAATGTAAAAATTCTCCATTAGTCTCATATTCATATTCATATTCTCACCTCAATGAAGAAGTTCACTGTCAAGCAAAGGTTGACTGAGCAAAAAATATTAGGAAAGAAAAAATAATATTCGTTTGAAAAGATCCTCAAAGGATTATGGCAAAAAGCCTAAAGAAAAAACACCTAAAATAGGATTAGGAATATATTATAATATTTTCCCTTCTCATTTAATTCACATGTTAATATGACAAAATGAATTTGGAAATAATTTATAAAAGAAAATAAATCTACCACATGTATTTGACAATAACAGATATAAAATATACAAAATGAAATAACGACCAACGATATAGTCCCAGTGAAACAAAGGAAGTGAAATTATTCTCTAACCTGAAAATAATGAATAAATAAGTCCCAATGAAATAAGTACAAAATGCTGAAAGGCTTTAGCAGCAAAGACGATCTTAGACATCTCGCAAATTAGAAAATCCTTGCACCTGACCGAAGGCCAGCCATGCAGAAATGCCTTAAAATGTGAAGCTGGATTGCAGATAAACTATAAAGCAACAGATTTCTGTGCCTCTTCGAAAGCCATTAATGATAAAATTCTTTAGAAATAGAGACCGTTTTCTACCGTATCTTAGATTAGTAAGTCCGGTCTTGGGCATACCAAAGAAAAACAAATTCTTTCATCTGTTCGAATGTCAGCAATGCTGAGAATCTTTAAATAAAAATAGTTTCATTCGAATCATAGCGGATGAAGTTCCTACTGCAAAATCGAGAAGAGAAAATTCAAAAATTATTAAATTCAAAAGAAAAGTAAAATGAATCCTAAGGAAAATGAAATACGAAGGAAACTTTTTTCGAAGAAATCACACCAAAAAGTTGTTGCATATTAAATATTTTCATGAAATGAAATAAATCCAAATGCAAGAGAAAAATATTACAGAAAAGCATGACATGTATTCCAGAAACTGGGATTTATATCACTATTCGATAACTCCCAAAACGTATGAAAATTTTCATATTTATTTTTCAATTTTCATTTCATACTTCTTCTGACGCTTTAACGAAAAGATCATTTAACAAAACTGAAGATAAGGTACACATATTGTAAAATACGATGTAATGAAAAGGATAATACGAAATTAAATCAAGTGTTAGATACAACTACGAATATACTCTAAACTATAATTGCATGACGTAAGCTAGAGATGTTACATAATCACAAAAAATTACCATTAGTTGTCATTGTATTAATTTAAATCACAATCCTGACTTTGACAATTTATCAAAATTGAATACAGAAAATAATTCAAAAAGTCGTCATATAATTCCCTTACCCCAAAACATTTTCACTTTTTCATCCCAAACGATACCTTAAATTGAATCTGAACATTTTTATAAACATTAAAAAGGACATCACAAATTTATATAAATTCAAGATCAGTTTTGCAGTAGCGCTGCAATTTACTGCAAAGGAAGTCAATACAAAAAGACTTCTCCTCTTTGGGCGATTGAGGATCGAAGTGTTGGAAATGCTTTAGATTAAAAAAACACAAAGATTACATATATTTAGTTTAGAAAAACAGCGAAAACAGAAATAAATGAAAGAGTACGTGTTACATATTATGTACCTATTATTACATATTATGTACGTATGTATATACATAAATTTTTTATTATCTAATGAATTTTTGTACATTGACTATTGCAAATTTACCATATGAAGAGCTTAATGCAATAACTCTGTCAGCCATAGAAACAAAATAATGAATAAATAAGTTTTAATTTTTTTTTTATTTTAACAGTTTTTTTTTTAATAATTTATTTTAATTTTTATTTTAATAATTTTTTACTTTCAAATATAAAAATTTCTAATACTTTGCTATGGCTTACAATGTTATTGTAGTAAAAATATATTTCAGTATTTTATTACAATTATTCCAAAAAATAAATAAATAACAATGATAAGAATGTTTAAATAATTTCCACAACAAAAAACAAAAAGTGATATACATATTCTAATAACTTCTAAGATCTTCAAACAAATAGCAAAAATTCTGTAAGCCTCAATAACAAAAAAAATTTATTTTTTGTGCAATAAGTGCTTAATCCAATAAAAAAAAACCCTAAATAAATCACAAAGCACTAGTTTCTAATATAAATAAATTTACTATCAAGTGGAGAGGCTCTGTTTGTTATGTAATGATTTGATAGAATAATGATAACAACTCAGAAACCGCTTCCAGTTTCGAACAAATAAAAGTTATTGTGTCTTCAAGAGTTTCAAAGAAAAGAAATCAAAATATATGATTTTGAAAGAAATGAATTTTAAGATCGTACCGCCATAATAAAATCTATACAAGACTGTGGAAAGTTACCACAATAGAATCAGCATGTGGCTTACAGAGTTATTGCACTAAACAAACGTCTCATATCATTACTGAAGGATATACAAAAAGGGCTTTATTAATTACGTATATACTATGCATTACAAAATATATAACTCAAACGATCCCATGGTTTGTGAAAAACACGAATGTAATTGATATCTGGATTTCATATAAGAGTTTTCTTTTTACACTTTAGAAAAGAAATTTAATTATAAACCAAATATGCGTTTATATTTCTTTAAATTTGACAAGTGCTTCCTCTATTCTTATTGCTGTACTAACAATACAGATGTTTAAATATCAATTTACCACCAAATGATGTCTTTTTAAGGCATCTTAAATATATATATATATATATATATATATATATATATATATATATATATATATATATGTATATATATAAAAAAAAGAACTGAAACTTTCTAGTTTCTGTACACAAATTTCCTAAGAGAGAAGACTTCATAAAAAAATGTGCCTGTTAACATTTTTTATAAAATGTGTATGTGTTTTCTCTTTATTTGCAAATAACAGAATATCGTTTTCGAAAATTTATAGATCTTAGATTTTCTACTATGTATTTTTGCTCGAAACATGTTTTTTCCTGTTGTTGTTCGAAAATTCTTATTGTACTTACGAAAGATGTGAAATGGAACAAATTTTCTGTTATAACCTTTTTACAGAATATTACGAATGAAGTAAAATTGTTAAATAAATTTGAAAAGTAAAACTAAAAGTCATTGACCAAATAATTCTGCCGTTTGTTGTAAAATTGTATAAATTTTTACAGAAAAAAATTTATTTCCACAAGAGATATGTACATATAAGTATGTATGTAGGTATATATAGTATAAAAAAAATTTATAAAGCCATTTTCCTATGAAGACAGATGGCGCAAAGTAATGCCATGGTGCAAAAGAATGTCGTAACTAGACTGGTTGCCATTTTGTTAAAAATGAAAAGGCAGGTGTGTTTTTATTTATAAAAAGCCATTTCTTAACGTATATACCGCTCCATGGCTTGTTGACAACTAATTCTCTATTTATCTGCATCATAAATGTCAAATGCAAAAATGGCAGCCAATTCAAATTATGATATTACTTTGTGCCACCCTGTACATGTTTGATAATATTAGCTCCAAATCATTTTAAGCAATTTTATTATATGTAATATATTTACGTATTTATCGACTTACATACTTACATACATATGTACTTTTTTTCCATTCTTGTATACCAATACAACCACTGTGCGTTAGTTAGAAACTCATATGTATGTACATACATATATAATTATTGACTTCTTTTTTTTTGCAAAAAAAAATAAAGCGCTGTAACCTGCAGCCGCTACTCAATTATATGGCTGTAATTATAGCGCGAATTCTATTCGTAGCAGTTTGCCCATTCTTCTTCATTTTTCTTTCACAACAATTAATATTTACAGTTTAGTTAAAACAATACACCAACAACAACTGCAATTAATAATCTAAAAGTTGCAATACTTGTGGTACGTTTACAGCACATTTATGTATGTATGAGTGCTCAGGTTCTAAACAGTGTCGCCAGCTTAGTTGTTTTCCCTTTAGATTTGTGGGAATTTTTCCTTTTAGGGGAAAATATGGGGACAAAAGTTTGTATTCAATGGATTTGCAAATTTTGTTGAATGGTACAATTAGTAGATGTTACAAAACCTAAAGCTGATCAATTTGAATATTTCAACGAATATCGCTAATTATATCAAAAAATTATGTACTTTCTCGAATTATTTTTGGGGTAAAAATGGGGGTTGGAAGCTAAAAATTTTTGCTTTTATTGTGAAACATTGTTCCGTCAACACAATTGACCACTTCGAACAATTCAATTGCACCGAATGAAATGTACTTCTTTAACTTTAACTTTTACACTTTTGAAAAAACTTTAAAAATTTTGGTATTTTCGCATATCTAAGGTGGTGATTGTTAAGCAAATTAAATAACAACTATATACACACTAATTAATAATAACTAAATGCAACTTGTATTTAAGCTTTTTCGTTTGAGAGGACTAAAAAGTATGTTGGACATAGGGGTCTTAAATTTTTTGCGGAAAAAATAAAATGAGCTGGGAACACTGGTTTTAACTATCATGTAATTTAATCATGGAACAGCCAATTTTATCAACAAAATGCATATAAGGTATACATACATACATAAGTATACATAGGTGTTTATGGTTATGCGGACACTTAAGGCATTTATCGATTGCGGTTGTTTGATAAGTACCCCTAAATCGTTCGTGTAGGATTTGTTGTGGTGCAGGATTTATTTTGTGACATATAGAGTCGTTCTATCATTCATATCATGCTACTGCACCCCAAAGTGAAGATGTGGTACTTCTCGTTCTCACTAAGATCGTCGCGGGGTCACGTGGTACCTGAATTATGTGATAACAGCAATAAGAGGTAACTTAAGTAGTTAGATAAAAAAATTTACGTGCGTCCAAATATCAAATTTTTGCACTTCAACTGTTTGCTCTAGGTGCCATTAGGATATAACAGCGGCGGTTTATATCGTGGCGTCTCCTGAATGTTTTCGTTGCAGTGGCTTACAAGCATTACCACCTGTATGATGAATCGGTATACTGTGGATGCATTGAGTTCACGGGGAAGTATAATCGCTGCTGCGTTGATCTTCACGTGAGGTACATACACGCAAAGTTATCGAATATCATTCCGTCAGACAGAATTCGTATGGCGTTGTCCCTTCTATAGCCATACTTTTGAAATATAGCGGGTGCAATAATTGCACTAGCTGTCACTCATTCTGATTATAAAATTTTATCCATCATGTAACTTATCATGATAATTATGGATCAGTTAGTGAACAGCTGCCCACATGGCCCCGATAGATTATCAACATTAAGTCTTCCTTACTTGAAATCATTTTATTGGACTCGTTTTGTTGAATGAATTATTTTAGTGCGCTGCTAAAGATTATCATTGTGTGACTATTTTAACTAATTGTGAGATAACATGACATGATGTGTAGCTTCGCTGTTTCACTTGCATTTATTTTTATATGAAAAGCCAAAAATGCTGGTTGAAAATGCCTTTGATATCGTAACAGTGCAATTAACTTGTAATTAAATTTCATACTCATACAGTGTTTTTCATTCTTTTTAGGGTGGCTTTCGCTTGCAACTGTTGGATTCGCTTGATCGCCCTCTCGTAGATCTAACACCTCAAGTTAATGGTTCCGAGTTTGTGAGGACTGATGCAACGTAAGTACTTTTTAGGTGTTGTTTTTATTTTTCGACTATTTTATCTTTTTTTATTAATTATTTAGAGCCCAATCGTATCAGGTCACACTGCCAAATGACTTTGATTGTCATAATTGTACATTGCGATTGTTACGTCAAGCCGACGAATGGTCTAGTGGTTATAGATTTTGGTCGTGTGCTGATGTTGATATTAAACAACGTAAGGAATTTAAAGAGGCATGTTCGGGAAGTGGAAAGTATTTTCCTTCACGCTGTAAATGTGAAAAGAACTTTTATGGGCCACAATGCCAATATAGAGATGAATGTTCAAGTAATCAAGATTGTGGTACTCAAGGAAAATGTATAGACTTACAGGGTACGTCGTTGCCACGTAGACAATGTTATTGCAACTATGGTTGGCATGGAATCGGTTGTAATAAAAGGTCCCCTTATAAAAATACCGACTTAGATTTAAGTGTATATGCAATGAGGCAATTGTCGCCGGACTATAAAGTATATTGGCGTTTGCTTGAAGAACAAAAAGAAATTGAAATCATTTTAAGAGTTAACGGCACTACATGGGTAGGTTTTGGTTGGAGACCACGGTCATTGACAAAAGAATGCAAAAATTTCCCCTTAATCAAAAACATAGGGGACTTAACGACCAGTTTGCCAAGATCATTATCTGCTGAGCCAGAACCTTCTTCTGAACCGGAGCCCAAGTCCGAACCTGAACCTAAATCAGAACCTGAACCTAAATCTGAACCTGAACCTAAATCTGAACCTGAACCCAAATCAGAACCTGAACCCAAATCAGAACCTGAACCCAAATCAGAACCTGAACCCAAATCAGAACCTGAACCAAAGTCAGAACCTGAACCCAAATCAGAACCTGAACCCAAATCAGAACCTGAACCCAAATCAGAACCTGAACCCAAATCAGAACCAGAACCATCTTCAGAGCCAGAACCTAAATCTGAACCTGAACCAACACCTAAGCCAGAACTTAGAGCAGAACTTGAGTCATCATCAAAATCCAAACGTGTTGCCGACATTGAAAATCCTTTGGCGATGGATGGAGTTACCTCAGTGGCTACCAGTGTCTCTTATCGTGTCAGTACCTCAGCTGGACGGAGACGTCGCGACATATCAGGTAATTATGAATTGTATATCCCTCACTATGGTATAGGTTTCTTTACAGAACAGAAACAAATATATTAAAACTATTAACTGATATTTTATGCACTACACAATTTCCTTACTACACACTACAATATACTTTTAACTAATAATAAATAGATACAACAGAATCTGTAAATCATTCTAAACTTGAGCCACACTCCAAACCTGAGCCCAGTGCAGAGCCAAGTCCTAAGTCTGAACCCGAACCGAGTTCTGAACCCGAGCCAAAATCTGAACCAGAGCCAAAGTCTGAGCCAGAGCCTAAGTCTGAACCAGAACCCATTTCAGAGACAGGGCCTAAATCTGAGCCAGAACCTAAATCTGAACCGGAGCCAAAATCGGAACCGGAACCGGAACCGTCCTCTGAGCCGGAACCTAAATCGGAACCTGAGCCTTCTTCAGAACCAGAACCCAAATCTGAACCAGAGCTTAACTCATCCAAGAAGACTGTTGCTCCTCAAAAGCAACAACCAGGTATACAAATTCTATCATTTGTTACTAACTTTCATCCAAACTGAGATTTTCATTAGCAAATATGTTTCATAAGAAAATACAAAAAACTCATTTCAAATAGTCCATTGGTACTTAGATTCTACTCATTAAATTTTTAGTTACAGACTCTAAAAAATATAATTTAAATCCCTACACTCCCATCCATGATTTTAATCCCATGGATTGTACGGATATTGTTATTGGCTCTGCCCGTGGCATGGCAAGTCGAGTTGGTGACTATTATACACGCGATAGATCAACACCACGGCATGATGAATTTTATGGTGGTAAGAGCGATTTGACTTTGGCCACAGGCTTTGAACAGGATGGCGTAACCACCATAATCTTCCGCAAGAAACTGGTTGCTACCGAACCAACTGATCACACATTGGATGATGACTTGACTCACATCATTTGGGCTAAAGGTCAAGAAATAGGCAATTATATTCATGTCCCGGCCTCTGGTATTGAAACTGAAATGTCTTCAGTCAAAGAATTTTATCAGCCGGATGAATTGAAATATCATGGACATAAAATGCAGCGCGGTGTGACACAAATAAATTTCTATGGTATGTGGATTAAGAAATTTATAAAATAAAGTTATTTAAAAAACTTAAATGTCTTAAAGAAAAAGAAAAAACTAAAAGCGGCGAAAACGATGTCGACACTAATGTTTTGGATAACGACTGCTCTGGTCATTGGAAGTATCCTTCCAACTGTTCAATTCAGAATCATACATGCCAATATTACGCATCATGGGAAACTATAGGGCGCGGCGATGACATGCGGTGGCACATTGAGACTACCAATACTCAAACATGGACTGGGATCGGTTTCAGCAATGATGAGAAAATGTCCCAGACAGACTCAATTATTGGCTGGGTTGATCGTAATGGTCGCCCCTTCTTAATGGATACTTGGATTAATGGCTACTCATCACCCAAATTGGACGATCGTCAAGATATCGTTGATGCTTCTGGACGTATTGAAAAAGGTGTCACGATTTTGGAATTTACCAGAAAACGTATAAGCAACGACGAGCAGGTGATTTAAACAATTTTGTTTTATCTATTTACATATTTAAATTAATAATTCATCTGTTTGTTGAAATGGTTCCAATACAAAGAAATATTAAGTCTTGTAACTACACAAGGCTCACAGCTTCAATGCCTAGAACATAAATTGTTCAACTGACTATTCCTCTCGATATATACTTGTACCGTTATGTATGAAATAAAGGCTTTTGCTCCAAGTACCTACCAATAGCTCGAGATATATCTGTCCGATTTTATTGAATGAGATGACAAACAGAACTCAATCATATTTTTCATATTTTTTTTGCCCAATAGAAGAGCTGGACTTGACTGACATGTGGTTTCAACAAGACGGTGCCACATGCCACACAGCACGCGAAACAATGGGCCAACATGCTTGTCTAGATCGTGCAATTTAATGCCTTTAAACTATTTTTGTGGGTATATGTTAAGTCTCATGTGTATAAAGACAAGCCCGACTCATATAAAAATTTTACACATTTCTCTCAATTTTATGTTTTTTTAAATCAAAACCGAAAGATCTTAAAAAATCACCCTTTATATTTAAGTTTTCTTCTTAAAAGATATGACAAATAAGGGGTTTGCAACCAATGTGTTCATATTAAACTTCTCAGAATGATTTACCTTTGGAGCGGTACATGCTTTCTTAACTCCCAGTTCACAGAAGCAATTTTAGTTTCTGTAATTCTTGAGTTTACAGAAGAGAGGGTAGAGCCGAGTAGAAAGTAGTACGGAGTTGCGTGTACTGCAATTAGCTTTTGTTTTCTTTTTCGCATTTTAGACACAACGAGATTTCCATTTAAAAAAAAAATTTAATTGTGAAACCAGACTTTCATCGTGTGAACTAAAATGCAACTTTAAAGAGAATTTAAACAAAATGCAGAAAATAAAGCTGCTCGTCTAGACGAAGACTAAACGAACGATATAACGAACGTCACCTTTTATATATTCACGAATACGAAGCAATATTCGTGTATACGAATATCAAATTCGAAATTAAAATATATTTATGGTTCGATTTACAGGTCTGGAAAATTAAATAATTAAGGTTTTATTTAAAAATCCATCTTCCTGTGGCAACACTTTTGTTGCAGAAGAATGTGAATACAGCTATTATTTTGCATAAAATTTTTAGAATGTTATAAAATATTGGCAAAAATATTTAATAATACAATTTAACCTTAACCATTTCGCTGTTAAACTTTCAAACATTTAATAATACAGGATCTATCATTTACTGACGATCATTGCTTGTACTTGTTCTTCCCTGTGTTGGGTGGTGCGTTCAACGCTGTCAATAAGAAAATACGCAAACATGAATCTGTACCTGCGATTTCGTCAACACGAGTTTGCATTAAATCTTGTGGAAAAGGTGATTTATACATTTCTCAAATGTATTTCTAACTACATTCAATGGATTTTGATTTGATTTTGTGTTATTTGTAGAACTTGAACAAATTCTAAATGCTCCAGTGACGCCAGCTCCCAATCGTTTGGTTTATGCTGTTGGCGTCAAGCTAATGAATTTGGCAGAATCTTTTGAAGCTCCTAAGCCTGGAACTGTTGAGTTTAAGAATCTAGCTGCTACAATATCAGACTCATTCAATGGTATCCTTAATGACATTCCCGGTTACTACAAGACCGATATTTTGAGCTTCGAAAAGTAAATAAGAAACGCAATTGTAATACTCGTAAAAAATATCCATAATGTGATTTCACTTGCAGAGAGGGTACAACATCCATGATTGCTAAACTCCAAGCAATGTTTGACAAGGATGAGTATGAGAAGGGGCATGCTTTGGCCACCAATACTATACCGGCCGATGTTAAAGAGTCTGCTATGAAAAATGGAGACATTATAAAGATGGCTTTATTGGATAATATTTCTTCCGGCAAAGTGGGTTCTCTGACGGTTGATCCCCAATTCTTAGACTTTCAAGCTCTAGAATGTAAGTTTTTGCAGCAGCAAAACTCGTTTTAACGGTATATTAATTTCTCAATCTTCTTTTCGCAGATAAATCTGCGGATAGTTCCGAAGAAACAAAACTGTCATTCTTCGAATTATCGGAAGTGCGCTTATACACTGTTTTGGGTCTAATTGCTGCTTTAGTATTTATAGCATTAATTCAGGCCTCTTGTACAATATATAAGACGTCCAAAAAGAACAAATCAAATAAGGTAAGTTGTGTGTATACAATCGTATATATATACTTATATACATATATGTACAAACTTATAATAACATGTAATTGTGATCAAATTTGTGATCAAACTGCCAGATTGCACAGTAGCAGCGAATGAGCGAATAATTCTATTTGGAGAAACAAAGTAAAAAAAAATATATATATATATATATATATATATATATATATATATATATATATATATATATATATATGTGTGTGTGTGTTTGTATGCCTTTAAAGCAAAATCAGTTCTTATATTCACAATGGCGAGAGTCTCCCCTTCTCACCCGAATGTAGCCTCGATAGTTAAGAAACTTGCGAGATAGTGCGTTTGTTTGGATGGTACTCAAATTTCTTAATGTATATTGTCACACGTTTTGAAACCACTGTTTAACCAATGAAACGTCTAGATACCGAATAAACCGAATAATATCGACCTTTCGTCGATTGTTTTTGATCCATCCATGTAGAAAAAGGTGTCTGTTAATACGGGCCGTTGCGGGCAATTTTAATGTTTATTCTCCCAACTGGCATTATTTAATTGTTCAACCTTTCTTTGAAAATGATCAGATTAGTTAAAACAATTCTCTAGTTAGTTAAAACAAACCTCTCTTTTACTACTTTTTTATTGATAATTAGTTAGCGCACGTACTTAAGTAATGAAACCAAACTGAATAAAATATATATCGCACACCCAGTACAAAAGTAACTCAACTCAAAATTTTAATTTTTCGGGTTTATATCATTAAACTATGCACAATACACTTAAATATTTATCTATAAGAAAAATATTTGTGTATTTTATTGTTGTTAACTGTTGCTAAAGAACAGTTGCCTTTCCTTATGTTTGAGTTTGTATAAAAATGATTTATAATTAGTTGTGTCAGAAAATTAAAATTTTGAGTTGTGCCACTTTTGTACTGGGTGTGCGATATGTACATATGTAAGTGAAATGTGCCCGATCAATAAGAGATATTAAAACGTAGGAAAATTTACTTATTGATAGTGGATTTTGGTCTCGTGTCTAACAACTATTGAAGTTAATATAGTGGTAAGCATAATAATTTCCGTTAATATTTGAAAGAGACTTCCGAAAACACGTGTTGTTCCGCTATTATTGTTGTTTGTTTAAATTATAAAATTTTTTTGTGTTTACTTTTTTCATAAAAAGCTATTATTTGCTTAAAAAATACTTCCACGATAAGTAAGGACTGAATTTTTTTATTTACTTTTTCGAACCGTATTAATTAAATTAATTGTTTTTTGTGTGTGGGGTTAGCAGTCTAGTAATAAGTTGGTACTAATGAAATATCGGACATAAACATAGATATTTAAACCCACAATGTATAACAAAATTGTTTTTATAAAAAAATATTAATACAATAGAGTGCGATTACTGAATTTCTCGATATATATTAATACATTCTTAAATTACTTTTATTAAGGAAGAATCACGATAAAATTATTACTCCAGCAGAGCGGTACAATATTGTTTTCAATGGTCGCCACAACGCATAAACTCTTATGTGCCTGTTTTTCACTGGTATTCAGGTGGCTGATAATATGGAGGAATATTAACCTTTTAACACCATTTTCTACAAAGATAGAATACAAGAAGAGGACGTTTATTTTATATTTAAAAGCAATAAAAGTTGTGTTAGTACGAAATCCCCATGTATTTGCTAATTTAGCTTTTTGTCTCCTATTCTACCTTATATAAAACATAATCGCTGATGACGATGGTGTGGCGACCATCGAAAACCATACTGTTCCATTCGGCGATTATTATAACTGGCTTCTTCTTTAATAAAAATAGTAAGAAAAATTATTAATAATTGATAAATTAAGTAGTTGTATATTGTGGTCTTAGCCGTCTATATGTCAGACATTACAACTCATTTTCAATAACTAATTGGGAGAATAATCTTACTAAATATTGTTATATTTATTTCACTAAATTTTTTTCAAATAGTTCTTACACAAAGAATTTTTCAACAAATTCTTTTTGTAAGTTAACAGAAATTGTTTCTAATAAACTTGAAAACTGTATTGATTTGAGTCTCTTTTTTAATAATAACATGTTTAAACTTATTTCCAAATTATTAGTATATATAATAATTCTTTCTTCGAATCATTCACTTCTACTGTGTATTCTAATATAAAAATAAATTTTTTAATGAAATAAACTTTATGTAAAAAACTATATATAAATATTTTAAAGCTTATATATGTAATACCCGATGAATGGCGGATATATCAGCAAAGGCAACATCAACGTTACTACCAACCTTCTAGCGATTTATAAAAAAAACCGAAAGTTAAGAAAAAAAAAAACAATCCAATACACCACTTTCCTCCCACCATCATAAAATTATTCAAATAAAATCATCATCACTAACTGCCAGAAGAAAAAAATTTAAATATTTTCTTATTTCAAAATTATGTATTTTAGTTCGATTGATAAGAAAATTTTAAAAATATGTAATTTTTTTATAAAAATTATCACTACATACGAACGTATTTCATGCGTGTTTGTGTCAAAATAATAATAAATCGTTACTCCCGATTTCAAAGTTTGGTAATTAAAAAACAATTTGATTGTTTTGTATTGTATTGTGACTACTCTTCCACTATTTCTTATTTGTTGTAGTAGTTTTTATTTACTAATTTTTTATTAAATGTTGTAATTTTCCTTAAACATTTATATCCCACTTTATATATCTGTTTCTTTTCACTATCCCTTAAATTTCTTTATTAATTTATTCTGTCCTTATAATTAATTATGATTTTCCCATTCCAAATCAGTCAGCATTTGATTTATGCTATTTTTTATTTTAATATTGGTTTACTTGTTTCACATAAATATATACATACATTATGTCCTTTCCCAATATTTTATCTACTAAAAGTTTCCATAAAATTAATTAACCTTGTTTTCGTTTGTGTGTATGTGTTCTTTTTACAACACCATTAGCTTCAATTCTATAATTCAATAGGTACGTATAAAATTTTGCAAGGTAAAACAATAGATTTATGTTTACAAACATATAAAACGCACTTCTACCGTTAATACGATGGTTTGACAGTGGGTCAAAAGTGTAGAATGATAAAATTGTTATTTGTTTAAGAGCACATACATATTTTAAACATATATTTTTGTTTGGAAAACGGGTACCTCTCACACAAACTAATTATTAATTATTCAATACCTAGAGAACTACAATAGCACGTTACTACAGGAATTAAGTGAGTATTCGAGCATGGAGGTATAGTAGGGGGAAACATGTAACCCCTTATAAATTATTTATTAATTGTTGTATATCTGGAGAACTACAATAGTGAGACTATACAAATCTGTATCCAAGCAACAACGCGTAGATTACTCTGGCAAAAAAGTGTTATTTTCAGCAAATAAATTAAACCATAGGAGGGAGACGTACGTACTATTAAGTAAAGTACGTATTAACTATTCCATATTTTGGGAACAACAAAACTGAGTCATCAACATTTGTCAAGCAGAAAACTTCTGGAATAAAAGCTGGGAAGAAGGTTAACCTCTTACAAGAACATCATTTATTTTATTTTACCAGGAGAGGTATAATAGTGAGATAAGTTACTCTATTAATTTTCTTAAAAACAAAGGTCGTAGTAGAAAACCACAATCTTCCGTGCACTTTTTATATCAAATTATGACGAAGGGTGTAGCGAAGCAAGCCGGGCATGGAGAGTACTCTATAATTGTAAGACTTAATATACATATGCACATGACTCTGTCCGATTATATCAGCTGTCCTGTAGAAAGTGAATAACAAGTATATTTGTCCTTTTTAAGTTTGCACTAACCAAAGACTATACATTTCACCGTTATTTCACCGTTACTTAACTTCACTATTCACAACTGTCCTCTAACCTTTCACAACCGTCTAATTTTTATACACCCCGATTTATTTTATAAAATAGCATAAATATTATTATGTTTGTATGTGTGACTGTAATGAGTTCAAAAATTATCTTACTTAGAGCAAAATGTTGGTAAACCATTGTAAAAATATATCTGCCCTTTTCGTTGGGTAATTTACATCAATATTATTATGATATTTGTGAAGAAAAAAATATTTAATTCGCTTTAAAATTTTTATTTGTACAAAAAAAATGCTGACTGGTTGGGGATTCTTATCGAATTTACTTAATGCAAATATTCAAACTAATCACAACAATTGCAAATTTACAGGAAAATCTGATACAAAATTCGCCATGGAAGGACTACTCATCGAATACAAATTATGCTTTTGATCCTTATGGCGAAACAGAGGAAAAAACAATGACGTCAGCTGCCGGAGCTTCGAACAAAGACAAGACTCGCAATCAACGATCATCGTCAAGTAGTCAACAGACTACTTTGCAAATGTCGCATTCACCCACGAGCAAATCACAAATGTATTATGACAACACAGCAAATGGTGGCAGCAGCAGTCAAGCTACACGTGGTAACGGTAATAATGCCACTACCAATATGCAAGAATACCGTTCCGATGGGCGTTCACAGCAGCGTAATGGAAATGCCAGAACTGCTCCTGCTGCAAACACTGACATTAGTCATTATGATCGTTACGATCGCAGTGAACGTAACGAGCGCAGCGAACCACAACATCATTATCAACAGTCGTCATCGGGATATTCACGAAATTCATATGCTGATCGTGCTTATTCATTACCACGCCAACAACATCAACAACAAGCAAGTATGCAACCGTCAGGTTACTATACCCAAGATCGTCGCAATCGCAGTGCTCAAAGGCAGTTGCCCAATGACGAGCGTCGCCAATATCGTGATAGGTCACGTGAAGATCCGCGCTTAGTTTCAAATGGCGGTGCTGATACACCGGATTTCTATTTCATGCCATCCCAACGTAAATATTCTGGTGAAGTTGTACGAGTATACGTTGACTATAACAAAGATCCAAAACACTGAAATTAATTAAATATCTAAACACAAACACAAGTATGATTGATTAAATTATTTGTAGTTGTACACATAGAAAAATTTCTGCTTTACATAAATTATTCATAGTCTACCTGATTAAGACAAAACCTTTCGAGAAACTAGATTAATAATTTCCTTAGACTTATTAGATCTTGTTTAACTATTTTGATATGACTGTTTATTTTACACCAGGGCACATGGATGGTTTTTAAATTAGGACTGAATATTTAAAATGTTATTAAAGGTACTTGGCTTGTCTGCAGAAACAGCCAGAGAGTCTTGGGCGAGGATCGAACCTACGACCTTAAGACTATTAGATACTAGTCTACGAAGGCACTCTAATGTTCGGGAATTTTTGAATATCAAAAACTTTTATTAAAAATATCCTTTTTTATGGTTACACAACTACTGTACATACTTATAAAATAGATGCGTCCATCTCTTAGTATAAAACTATCGCATGCGATATTATTTTAATTTAGTTTAACTTGAAAGTGCAAAATATCAACAAGAAAATGTAAAACTTAAAAAATAAGCGACATAGGAGACATGAAAAGAAATGAAAAAAAAAAACAACACATGATATGTCAACAAATCATCATAATTCAATTTGAAAAGATCGATATTAAACAAAAAGTAGAATTACAATGGTAAATGACTTTTCACTCACGATCATGCACGTTTATTAGAACGAAAAAATAATTAATGCAAGACCCCATTTTTGGCGCTCTGTTGTGAAAGCGAGGAAAAATTAATAAAGATGATGAAGAAACCATTTCGAAAAATTCTTATAGTCAAATCAAATTGACTATATTTTCTGCGTATGAAAAAGAAAAGGAAGAAAAATTAATCACATTGACAAAATACTCAACGTATAGTTACGTATATCAATTATATCTTCTACATCTAATCAACCATTATTTACTTTTATATTCGCACGCTTGCGGTATTAAATGAAGAAATATCATATGAAAACGTGGTCACGCCAATCACATGAGCAGTGCATTATTAATGAAAACTATAATAGTTTGACAGTCCCTTCTAATGGAACTAATTTTATCCTACACAATCTAATTTGGATCAGTCACGGAGTTTTTTGGTGTTACACCTACATAAAGAATCTGGTATTTCTTTTAAAGTTTGAAATTTCTTTTACAGTCTCTATTGCTACTAAAATGAGGACATTTCAAAAGCAATAAACTATTTTTTATATTATTTTCAAAATACGCGTGGAAGATGTTTAATGGCCGTTGTTGTAACTTATTTTTGAGACTCTGTAATAGACTCCGCTTATTAAAGCGACTTTACGCCCACTAGAAAATTTTATAAAGAAATAATATTTAAACTTATATGGTGTGGCTTCGATTTTTAAAGATCTATTATAAAGGCATATTTATATAATTAAATTAGAAAATACACTTAAAGTGCCCGTCAGATTAATTTTAAAATTTTGCTAATGAATTTATGCACTAAACGCTAAACTCCCTTTTTTTCTCTATTAAAGGGCAAATAATTTTAATTAAAAAAAAAGAAAACCTAAAGCCAGATTTTAAATTCCATTACTTTATTGATTGTATTCTAGTTTTTAAAAACAGTCCACTTTGTCAACAACAATTAAATTGTTTCCAAAAACTTATTAAGACATTAATTTAAAAAATTTTGCTGATTGTTTTATTCTGCAAAGAAATTTGTCTGGGTAGCCATAAAATTAAAGGATATTGTAATTAGAAGTATGTGATAAAGAAATTACAATTTCCTCATTTATTTACTAACTACACAAGATTTGAGAATAAACACAACACACTCAATTCAAACAATTGCTGCGAATTCTGTTACTCAAATCAAACTAAAATAATTTTTTAAGCTTTTCCCAATTTCAAATCATGCCTCCATGTCTGCCTGGCCAACTTTAATCTGTATTCGCTCGCAATCATAAATCATTATTAAAGTAACGTAGTGTCTATACCAGAGAATGACAACGATTGATGGTTGTGGAGCCAAAAAATTCATATTAAACTCGCCAAATATTTTCTCCATCTGACTTTATCTCAAAAGTATATTGAAAGCCTGCTCCCAGAAATTATGACAATTTGATCCCGATGTTAAAATAAATGTACATTTTCAATTATGTTAAATTTTTTTTATAAAATCTCTCAAAAGTATTTCTAAAACTATTTTTAAAATATTAACAAAAATCGTATAATTTAAACAATCATACTTGGAAGTTAGACACACTTCTATAATAATCTAGTGAAAAGTTATCATTTGAAAATTTATTTAAAAACAAATTTTTCTTCCATAAAGTACAATATATTTAAGGTATTCATGTGTTGGGTGCAGAAACAAGTCACACAAATTTAATTTTTCACAAATGTCTTACATACAAGTTGTGGATTTTTTTAAATTTAATCACAATTAATTTTTTAATAAATTGGAAATAAAAGCTTTTAATTTTGTTTCATATAACGTTCCACAAAATATTTCCAAACATTCGAGTGTGTACAGTGGACGAATAAAAATGGTGTACATTCATTGAAATAAATTCATGCGTATTTTTTTAATAAACTGTTTCGAATACGATTAATGAAAATATATTAAAATGGAATAGAATGGAACACAAAGTTAAAATCAAGAATCCAAGATATTCAGATCTAAGCGTACAGAAGAAGATATCGAATAGTGTGTAAATGGCATGCTATAGCTTACCCTGAGTCACGACATACATAAATTCCATTGTCAATATTTGGAAAATTATTAAGATCCAATTTAAGGGGTAAGTCCTACACCCCCACAACTTATGAACTTTTAGAGTTGCAAATAATTTTTTTCAAATCAAACAAGAAAATGTATACCGAATTCATATACTAATCCAGCCATTACTTTGTTTAGTATGTGCCTGACAATCGACTTATTTCAATAAAATATGTAGTACGATTATATGTATGTGCATATGTGTTCACTGTATTACTTTACTTTATTTTTTTTTTACATTTAATTTATTTTTTGTAACAAAATAAAAATTTTGTAAACACCTCAAATAAATTTTAGTCATTTGTTAATAAATATTGAAACAACACATAAAAAATTAAATTAAATTGTATATTTATTAATCAAATAGTAAAAAAGAAATAGTATTTTATATATAGATTTATTACAACATAAATTAGAGGTATTTACTTATACACTTTATTGTACATATACTTACATACATATGTATATCAAGCACATATATATGCAGTAAAAAGAAATTTTAATTTTCCACATGTGAAATTTGTACAACGTTGCTGTCAATTGTGTATATAATAGATCATCTGGCTTAAGCAATTCATTGTTATCAAAAATGTTATACAATTGTCTTCGATTATAACGAACTTTAAGGGAACGGACATATCAGTTCTTTATAGGCAAGGCTCAATATAACTGGAGTAAAAATTTTATTCTTACAAGAAATAAAAAAATTTGTTTGTGTGTATGAAGAAATCTATATGTTTATAAAACAGTCACATATTTGGCTTATTTTCCATTTTATGTACATTCATAATTGTATAACCTCAAAATATGTTAATCAGTTAAAATATACATACATACATACATACATACTATAGCAGTTTTGTGAGCGATCAGATATATTTGTTACACTTTTACAATTCTTTACGATACACACAATTTGAAGACAATATATGATTGACAATAAAATTCGAAATTCAACTTTTCATATTGTTACTTTTACGTTTTTAAACATTTCTTCAGGTTCTTTTGATTACTTTGAAAAATTATATAAATAATACATAATGTATATAACACATAACCATTTAAATGGAAATGCGTTTGATCTAACCTTAAAAAACGACGATAATTTCGCTGCATCAGAACAATTGATCGTTGAGAAGAATAATAAAAATCGATAATTTTAATGCGTTGTTGTGGACTGTACGTATTCATTTTAAATTTCCAAGAGTTCAGTTATAATCTCCAAAAAGCAAAAATAAATTATGTTAAAAAAAAAGTTATTTGTGTTTCACATCAGGTGGTCTTATTTGGGCCACTCTGTACAACACGTATATTCTGCTTAAATCACACTACTGTTTTTCTTTCTTTGCAGATTAAGCAATGGAATTAGAAAATACTTCCATCGCACAACGCCTTTAACACGGCAATACACTACTGAATTCCAGACGATGTTAAAAGTCTCTAAATTTTAAATGCACAAGTCTTAATTAAAATTGCCCAGTGGAAAAGACGCTAACACGTCTTTATCTGCCTAACAGCAGAGCTTTTATAGCAATCCACTATGTTACTCGAAAGTTGTGGAATATACAAGCAATGGTCGTAAACTTCAAATGTATATTTAATTATTAACAGTCGTTGCGCTCTCGAAGCTTATGTTATTAATCTTATTAGAGCATTCTATAATTTTTTATTATTGCATTGTTATTATTCGCAGCTTATGGTTGCATGTTGGTTTTTATGTGTATCACTACATTGTTGTTGTTGTTTTCTTAGTAAATTTATCTTCTGTATGCCTTGTGTTATTATCCATCAATGTTGTTGTTGTTGATTTCATATACATACATATAGATTGTGGCGATTTTGTTTGAGATACTAAATGTTTCTTTTGCACAGTGGAACAGTGTGGAGCAATGACTGAGTCATTAGAAAAAATTTAGATGCCCGATAGTACTTGCAGGTGGTGCAGGGAAGAGACAAGGGAGCACCTGCTATGCCATTGCCCTGCTCTATGATGCGCAATATAGAGAAATGTCGGTGATAACACTTTCCGGAATTTTAAACTTGTATCAAGAATAGGACTTTGTTGTATACTGCTAAGACTTCCTAAATCTCTGTAGTAGATGTTTGGAACGGGCACCACGAACTGTGATGCCATACTGATAAGGTTATTATGATGCGCTGGTGTCTCTAATGACCACTTAAGATCTATGCAAGGTCTCTGACCATCCACAATAAACTAACCTAACCTAACGTACATATGTATACTTTGTTCAGCAGTTTTGCTCTGATATTGAACTTTGCTGCTATCCGTACCTTAAATGATTCGTCTGGATATAGAGTGTAAAAGTTAATGGGGTTCCAAAAACTAAGCTCTTAACAATATAATATTCAGATGGAGGAAAAAATAAGTCATTATCAAACTAACCTTAAGGCTACGTTCAGATTGTGTGTATTTACTATGTGGTTTGTCACTTTTGCTGTGAATATACGAGTAAAAAAAAACTATCAATTGTAATAACGAATGTATTGCTTGCATTTAAAATACACATGCAATGTTTGAAGGCAGTAACATAACCGTACATACATACATCTATATATCTATCTATATATATAAAAAAGGATGTGTGTATGTATGTATGTATGTATGTATATATGTAACGTAATGGCTCCAAAACGGCTAGGCCAATTTTAACGAAACTTTCAGGGAACCTTCAGAACACTCGGGCGGGTGACACTGTGAAGTCCGATTTTTTATTTTCGGTCTGTGGGCGGAGAGGCGTGGCAAAATCCAATAATTCATAAAATGAGAATGCCTTGGCCGATTTCTGTAAAACTTTTTGTCAGTTGTTCCAATTTTCGAGGGGAAGGGGAAGGTTTTTATGGAAGAAAATTTTGGAAAATCCCTCCGGAAAAGTCGGAAAATTGGAAAAATCGAAAATCGAGTTTTTCTAAGAAATTTAGTTTGAAATTGTTCTTTTTTTTCAAATTAAAAAATAGAAAGTTTGTCTGAAGGCTTAAAATTAGGGCGAGGCGAAGTTCGCCTGGTCCGCTAGTATTGTATATACGGTTTGACATTCGGAAGCTCTCTCATATTTAATTTTCTTCTTATATGCGTGGTTATTAGTTAGTTTTGTTAATAATCGATTTCGATTCTTAGAGAATTCAACGTTTACCTTAAATGAAATAACAACAGTCACTGCTTGTTACCATTTGTTTTTATTTACATACATATATACTTATAATTTTCAATATTTATATGTGTGTATAATTTATATTATATATGTACCTATATAGATATAAACAAATATCTTATATATGTATTTGTGTACATAGTATATACATAATTGTAATTTAATATTGTATAAAATCATAAATATACTACGATATTATTTAATTTAAAATCTATTATATTATCAATAAGTTGTATTTTTTTACATAAGTATGTATGTATTGCAAAAAAAAATATGTTAATAATTATATTAAATAACATTCAACAATAAATACTAAAGACAAAAACGAAATAACAATAAATCAATATTTTATTTACTGCCGAAATTGACAACAAATTTGCATTTGAAAATACATATGTAAGTATGTTCTTATATACGTCACCTGAAATGCAAAAGGGCCTTAAAATGAAAAACTATAAAGCTGAGTTTTCGATTGATAATGGTACATTACATCAAAGTACACGCCTATCTAGAGAACTTCCTGGGGGTGTCTACAATGCCTGAAATTTTTTTCGACTAGCGCGTCCATAGTGTATTAACGTAGAGGAAAATAATGTCATTCAGTAGGAAATTCTACAAGAAGTAAAATATTCTGGAAGGTGGCTTACTTTCTTCTGAGGGACTACGTATCCCTAAAATATTTATGTTTGGAATAAGAATTCGTTTGATATACTTATATTAACAAACGTACGACTTAGCAGCTCCAGTAACATGTGTTAATTAACTTTTTGCTTGCAGACAAAGATGATTCTCTTAAAGAGTTTTGTAAAGCAATCTACCTAAAACGCTATATCTCAGAATAGATATTTTTTCTCCGGAAAAATTATAATTAGAAGAAAAAGGCGGTGCTTTAAGTCACATCATCTCGCAACTTAGCTACTGGAATATAAAAAAATTAATTTAATATAAAAATTTATACGTGAATTAGCTATCAACCACACAACTTAAAGGTCACGTAATAAGTAAGCCTCAAATGCGTTGTTTCAATAAAGATTGGGCAAGGGCCGACATCGAAAAAGAAACTCTTTCTATTAACCACTTCAAAAATGTATTCACGACAAGCACATTCGCTGATATAGTGGAATTGCCACCAATTTGCCGCTGAAGCCACTATTTCCCTAAAATTTCATTGCTGCCTCAAACTTGAAGAAATCCTCAGTTGTCGATGAAATTAGTAGATACTTTCAAAACTATCCTGCAGAGAAAAAAATATTCTTTTGTTTCTAATTGCTACTTAACCTCCACACTATCCTATGGAATGAAAGCTTTTAACGATTACTATGATCCTAAGTCCGGAAAAGACCACATGAAAGTAGTATGACTCTATTGAAGTTCATAAAAGCACCGAAGAGGAGATATGTATCAAAGTTAAGTTAATCTAATCTAGACTAAGAAAAATCTTGATGCTTTGAAAAATTTCTACTTTTTTCAATTAAACCAGTACTCATGCAATTCACTGTGTTGGTATTAGGGAAACAGATTAGGGGGAGTAGTATTTGTAGATATTTGAGTTGAACTTCTCCACGCTTGGATTGACAGGAGAAACATCTATAGAGATCACAATACGAGTAGTTCGACTAAAGATTGAATTTTCTCTGTAATGCACAATTGGAATCATCATCACCTTGATCACAAATGGAAGTGCTATTGACAAAGAACATGTTCTTAGAAAATAAGAGCAGGGGGGTTGCTCTCTATTGCGATGCGTAAGCTAGTTCGATGCGTTTGATGTTTTGTTAGCGCAAGATATTTGGTTTTAACGAACGATTTTGACAATTACAGAGTGCATTGAATTATCCGATTATGTACCATTTTTCTTACGCATCGCAATAGGGAGTAACCCCCCAGGTCTTAGGAACAGTTTCCCTGATCATTTGCAATTTTGGTCATATTATTCGAGTTTCTTAGAAGTTGAAATACTCAGCATTATAGTATCAAAAAAAGGGTTGTAAAGCTATTAAAGAAATTATGTGAATTCGGTGAATAAGTGATTACGTGAATGGGTGAATTTGTTTTGAAAACGAATAATTTGCTCGGGCTCGATTTACATAACGGGGACGATAGTTTTTTATTATTTTCTTTATTAATGATTTTGCTTATTCATTAAATTCTTTCTTTAATTCTTTCTATGAAACTATTTCATTACTCGTTAACTGAAACAAAACTTAATGTTCAGATAATTGTTAGATCACAAGATACTTTACAGAACCTTCTCTACAGTTATTTAATTCATTGATATTATATTAGTTAACAAGCCATGAACACGTTAAAGTTATGTTTCTGGAACGCAAACGGCATTCGCCAACATAAAAATGAACTAGAGCACTTCCTCACGGTGAAGAATATTGATATAATGTTGGTATCTGAGACTCATTTGACTTCGAGAAGCCTTTTTAAAATGAGTGGCTACACCTTATATGATACAAAGGACCCGAGAGGAAGAGCATGCGGAGGATCAGCAATTCTAATAAAGTCAAGACTCAAGCACTATATTCTTGAGAACACTTGTGAAGACCATTTACAAGCAACAAATATTTGCATCGAAAATTTTTGTTCAAATCTTGTGATATCATCAGTTTACTCCCCTCCCAGATTTTCAATCAGTGAGGATCAATACGAGGATTTTTACAAAACTCTTGGCCTTTGTTTCGTAGCAGCTGGAGACTACAATGCAAAACATACGTTCTGGGGATCGCGTCTTATTACACCTAGAGGACGAGCATTGTTCAACACAATTTCAAAAATGGGTTTGGATGTCATTTCTAGCGGGGAGCCCACTTACTGGCCTACTGACTTACAAAAAATTCCGGATGTTATAGATTTTGGGGTCATGAAAAATATCCCTAGGGATTTAATTCATGTTGAAGCTTCACATGATCTCTCCTCCGATCACTCTCCCACGATCGTTACAATTTGTAGCCCAATAAGAAGTGACTTACCTCACCCATATGTGAAGATGATAAATCGTGTTAACTGGCTGGGGTTCAAAAAATATCTCAGTAGTCATTGTACGGAAAACATTAGGCTTAGAACTCCCGATGATATTGAACTTAACATTGCCAATCTTACCGAGAATATTAAACAGGCTGCTAAACATGCCACTACCTCCCATCCGCAGACTGAGTTTAATAGAATTTATTCTGCGGATATTGAACGTCTCGTATGTGAAAAAAGAAGAGCTAGAAGGGAATGGCAACAGCACAGATCGCCCCAACATAAAATCAGACTTAGAGAATGCACTAAACGACTCCAAGAGTTGCTTGCATTTGAAAAATCTGCTTCTCTTAAGAACTATCTGGAAGGTCTCGATGTCACAGCAGCATCTAATTACTCCTTGTGGCGCGCTGCTAAAAAACTTAAAACACCCGTTGAGTCTAAACCACACCTGCGCACTTCTACCGGAGGTTGGGCAAGAACTAATACTGAAAAAGGTAACATATTAGCTGGTCATTTAAAAAACGTATTTACCCCAAATACATGTACTGGTGCTATTGATTTGCCGAGCGTAGTTGCTCTACCCCCTCGACCCATAAAGTTTAAGATGCTTGATGTACAAAAACTAATTGCTGAAATCAATCCAAAGAAAGCCCCGGGTATTGATGGAATTAGTAACAAGATGCTGATGCAGTTGCCTCGTATTGCTATTAGAATCCTGTTATTCATTTTTAATGGCATTTTACGACTGGAGTATTACCCTCACAGCTGGAAACTTGCCATGGTCAAAATGATTCCAAAGGCGGGTAAAGATCTTACTAAGGCTGAGTCATATAGGCCAATAAGTTTGCTGTCAACAATTTCAAAGCTCTTTGAAAAACTTCTCATGACAAAATTGTCCCCAATTCTAGCTGATAATGGATGCATACCGGACCATCAATTTGGTTTTAGAAGTCAGCATAGCACCATTGAACAAACTCATAGATTGGTTCATTTCATAAGAAGAACATTTGAAGAAAGAAAGTATTGTTCTTCCCTCAGGCATTTGATAAAGTGTGGCATGAAGGCCTAATTCTAAACTTGAAGACATATCTACCAATAAACATTGTAAATCTTTTGGAAAGTTACATTCTTGCCCGGAAGTTCACTGTCGTGGAAGGAGACTTCATGAGTGTGCCCGAAACCATTTCATCTGGGGTGCCTCAGGGGAGTATACTGGGGCCAGTTTTGTATTTGATTTATACCTGTGATATGCCTTCGAGCAGTAATATCCTCACTTCTACTTTTGCCGATGATACAGCCTGCCTTAGTATGCATGAAAACCCTCACGAGGCATCCCGATATCTTCAGGAACATATTAACCTGTTGGAGCTGTGGTTGAACTTATGGAGAATAAAAGTAAATGAACAAAAGTGTGTTCATGTCACATTTATCCTACGAAGAGACACTTGTTCCCCCATTCGAATCAACAATCAAGTTGTTCCTCACCATTCACAGGTGAAATACCTTGGTATACATCTTGACCGACGGCTTACATGGAAACACCACATTGACTCTAAGCTAACACAAATGAAGCTTAAATTAACCCAGATACACTGGCTGATTGGTAGAAATTCTACCCTCAGTCTAGATTGTAAACTTTTAATATACAAGTCGCTTTTGAAACCCATATGGTGTTACGGAATTCAACTATGGGGCACTGCTTCAGCTTCCAATGTAGAGCGAATACAACGTATGCAAAACAAAATTTTAAGGTTAATAACATCGGCTCCTTGGTACATGAAAAATTCAATTTTACATCGTGATTTAAATATGCCACTTGTGACCGCTGAAATTGCAAAATATGCAGGCAAATATTTAACGAAACTAGAGTCCCATCCTAATCCCCTTGCTCGTAACATCTTGAACTTTCCTGGACACATCCGCCTAAAAAAGAGGGATACTACGTCTTTAGTACGCTACACTCCAGATGAAACTTTTTAAAAATATATTTATGCTAAATACGATTCTAATGTATTATTAATTATTATCACTAAGTTTATGTCTGACACTGGTTGGGCCTAATAATTATTTATATATTTAAGATTTGAATACTTATTGTTAGTTCAGATGTGAAGATACAATAAATAAATATAAGCGTGCAAAAAAAATATTATTTTTACGTGTAATTGTAAATGGTATTTCGGTTTTAACGTCAGCGAAAGAAAAACTAAGGGTGTAATTTTGTATTTCATGACATGTGTTAATTCAGTTGAGTTGTTTTTGTTTTTTACCGAAAAAAAACAATTCGCATTTGAAATTTATATCTTAACGGTATTTTAGTACACGCAATCTTATTATATTTAAAACATACAAAAGTGTGGCATCACTACTATCGACAATTGACATTTCATTTACAATGGAACAAAAAACTCAGCTGATTCATTGTGAAGTGTGTTATTTTAATGAAATCTTTTGTGTTCTTAATTTGAATAATTTTTGTAGAAAATCAAATTATAAATATGCACATTTAGAGATATGTTTCTTCTCAAAAATTTGGATTAAGTTGAAATATCTATGCAGCAGTAAATATAAAAGACTTTAACAGAAGAAGGAATCCAATAGTGAAAGTCGTCTACAGTCTGGCCTCGACAAAATGTCCAACAACATATTTGCCCATACAAGAGAGGCAGTTCGAGTAAAAGTGAAGGTAACAAAAGTAAAAAATCACTGTATAACAAGTCAAGGTTAATCAATTGTGTTTGTTTCTGTTTCAATTGTTTCGTAACGCAGAAATGTGAACCGAATCTACCACCCGAATGGCGTAAATTCAGCGTAGATCCGCAAATCACATCGCTGGAAGTTTTGTACTCTTTGTTAGCCAAAGCTTTTGAAATAAAGTCAGACTTTTCAATTAAATATAAAGCATACGATCCTGCTGGTAATGAGATTTACTTGGCCGTCTTGTCCGACTGGGACTTGGACGCCGCATTTCTACGGATTCATAACATTTCCATACAGACTGCTACTGAGCCATGTCTAATGCTGCAAATTGATATTAAGCCATTCACTGAGGTAAAAGAATGGGATTCTGATTCGGCATGTAGTCCCTCGGCAACATTAATTGTTTCAAATAGTGCTGGTGCAACTCCCACAGGTTCAACAGCCCGTGAGTTAATATCACCGCTACAACAATCGTTAGGTGTTTCGCAAAAGTATGTACAACAAATGCAAACTAAATTACCTGGTCTGATTATGAATCAAATGGAGAAAACTTTTTCGATGGTGCAAAAGGCATTCAGTTTGAATGAAGAGACAATGTCAGCTCTGCCGCCAAGGCCTCCATTAGCAGATGATGAGTTTCGTATGTTTCTTGATGCTTTGGGGCAAATACAACGTTGTGATGAACTGCGTAAAGTAATATTTTTTGGAGGAATTGATCCCAGCTTACGGCGAGTAGTTTGGAAGCATATTCTTAACGTTTATCCCAAAGTAATGAGTGGTAATCAGCGTATGGAGTATATGCGACGCAAATCGGAACAATATTATAAGCTTCGCGAAATTTGGAAGACAGCTATTAAACAGGGTATGGCAACAATAATTAATATGATTTTTTAATCGAGTTGATCTGAAAATTTGTGCTATGATTCCTAGATGAATCACAGATTACACTCTCACATATTTCTAAAAACACGATTCATCAATATCTACATCTTTTTAATAAATATGCGAATCATATACATTCATGACATTGTCCCAATTAACTTGTAAACTTTTTATTGGTTGTTGCTGGCTTAGCTGTGTATATGGCTGTATTTCATTGGTGCTAACCAAATCATCAGTACACTTTAGCCGAAACATGTTATGGATATGTATTTTATAATATTCATATACGATGAATAATTTTCATATTGTTTATGAATGTTTTGGCATAAATATGTGAGGCTGAATGTTTTCAAACCTTATAAACCTTACCGATGAGTTGGTTTAGCGACCGATTAAATGTTGCCATATGAACAGCTAAAGCTATAACATATAAGATTGATAAGATAATTATTTATTTAAACCGTAAAATGTTTTAGTTAGATTGGCATAATAAATCCTATCTTTGTGAATTTATAATTCCGTAGGATGTGTGGTTGGCGAACTAGCGTATGTAACAAGTATGGTGAAGAAAGATGTATTGCGTACAGACCGGTTACATCCATTTTACGCAGGCAGTGATGACAATCAAAATATAGCAGCACTGTTTAACATACTCACAACTTATGCGTTAAACCATCCATCCGTTAGCTATTGCCAGGGAATGTCTGATATTGCTTCTCCTTTGCTTGTAACCATGAATGATGAAGCTCAAGCGTATATATGTTTTTGTGCTATCATGAGTCGACTGAGAGGAAATTTTATGCTCGATGGTATTGCTATGACACAGAAATTTGCCCATCTTACAGAGGCATTAAGTTATTATGATGCAGAGTTTTGGGATTATTTAAAGGCCCAGCAAGCCGATGATTTACTCTTCTGTTATCGTTGGCTGTTGCTAGAATTAAAACGTGAGTTTCCATTTGAGGACTCCTTACGGATGTTGGAAGTACAATGGAGTTCTCTTAAATATGAGACAAGTGGTGATAGCGAGGAATTGAAATTGTACGAGAAAGAATTTGTACCAATTTCGGAAACTTCGTTAGCAACAGGTATAGTTGTTGGTGTTCCGACACCTTCAAGTATTATTCGTGGGAATGGTGCAACGCCCATAAGTCCTTCGTATTTAATGGCAAAGCCAAGAGAAAACGCCTACACCAAAGTTTGTGCTTTAAGACGTCAAAGTTCTTTGGCCTCTTTGAATTCCCTTAGTTCTTCTTTAAGTGCAAGTACTAATTATGTGAGTGTGGCAGATAATATAAATTACAAATTGGATGCAGCAAAACGTCTTAATCATAGTCTAGATGACAATATTACACGCCACGCTACTCGACGTCAACGTAGAGCATCTTCGAAAGCGCACCAGTCTTTAGATGAGACAAAAATATTACAGCTTCTAGATGGACGAACAGAGAATGACAGTAGCACTATTCCGAACGATCGTTATCAGACGAATGAGGATGTCTTTACTGATATAAATCATTTCAATTTCCATGAAACAAACCCATTTAAAGACAATGATGACGATTTCTTAGTGAATACGAGTCAGGAAAAGCAAATACCTAAAGCATTTTTGAGTAGTTCTTCTTCATCACTACATTGTGATGAAGTGAGCCCGTCTACTGCTATTGCTAGTTGTGGTAATAGCACCATCGTTACTGAAAGCACCATTGATGGCAGCAACGAATGCAGCAGCCCTGGTAGTAAGAATATTCAAATTCCTAAAGGTATCGCAAACTTGCAGAACAAGAACATCCTGTCGAACTATAATGCAGTAAGCAATATTATTGCAAAACAATTGGCGGCAAATGTTAGCGAAGGGGTTAAGCGTGTGAGCAGCACCGGAGGTGGTCACTTCAGGGATCTCAAGGAGAAAATTGCAGCTACAAGCAGAAAAGGTAATACATCATTATTTTTGCAATTAGCTTTTTATATACATAATTTAAAAATTTAATTTTATTAAATTTTTTAACTGCAGGATTAAGTCTTGAGGAATGTAACGCAAAATCGCAACAAAAGCTAGTTAAAAATTTCAACGAATTCCTCAACTTTGCTTCAATAAATAAGAGTCGCGTAGGGAACACTGAGAGAATAAGTGCAAATATATTATCTGCAGATGGAATTCTATCATCAGCAAACAAATCGAAAACCCCTTCGCCCACACACCATCAAATCTCTCCAACACTAACTGTACATCCTTTAGTGCAAATAAAAAAGGAAGATTTCGCCTCATCTCTAGACTCGGACTCCTCATCAATACCCGATACTACAAATAATACATGGAGCTGCTCAACAGCTGCCACAGCAATACAACAAGCAAATAATTTAAGTAGTAACAGTTTACAATTAGAGCTCAATTCTCAGCTCTCGTCTTTAACGCACACTCCAGAGCGTACACCGATAGCAGAACGCCACAGGGATCAATACATACCAAATGCCACAAGGAAACATCAAGATCAAGGGGACTCCAGTGCCACGCCAGACGATAGCCAAGACCTGGACTACTACCCAATGACAACAGCTATTACACGCGAATTGCGTATTGAAGCTGAAAACTTAGATCGTCAATTATTTGGAGATTTGATTTCAATGAAGGAAGCTTCCGTTGAAAATAAAGACTCCACGAGTAGTGAAATTGAGTACGAAAAACTAGGTAAAGATTCACTTGACATGGTGGAAGATTTGAAAGAAAATGAAATCATTACTTGTCCCGAAGTCAGTGAACTTATTCAGAGAAGACGCCAACGTGATAAATCATTGATAGATAAGACTGAAGAAAATAAATGCAGGTGCGTGCTAAATGGTCAGATTGATAGCAATTTAAATATAAGTGATGGCAATAGTAGTAAAAATGAACAGACGAAAAAGCATGTGATTGACGTTTCAAAATTCAATCCTTTTTTGGATGAAAATCTGCTAGCAGACGAAATATTGTCGACAGCACACAGTACCAGTAATATTAGTAATTGTAGAAATTTATATAATCTTCCTGCGAATTCGGTGTCCTTGCCAGAAGTGTTGGTACCAGTATCATCAACAGATGCCCCGGACACAACAGCAATTGATGAAATGGCAACAACTGCTGCAGAGGAAGAGGTTACTTTTTCCACAAAAACTGCACAATTTCCAAATGATAGCACGAATAATTCCACTTTTAGCCCTCAATTGCCACCACCATCGGAATTTGGTGGCGGTAATCCATTTTTAATGTTTTTATGTCTTACTCTCTTGTTGCAACATCGCAATACCATAATGAAAAGTAATATGGATTACAATGAAATTGCCATGCATTTTGACAAAATGGTACGCAAACACGATGTCACTAGGGTCCTAAATCAGGCTAGACGCATGTATATTGACTACTTAAAAAATCAAAGTGCATACAACTCACAACAGAAACAGAAGACACGTTCTGGTAATGTTCAGAAGCCACCAGAAAGTGATGTGAACAGAAATGCAACCGCGTCTAACAACCAAGTTCAAAAACAATCTAAAAATAATCATAACTCTTTAGTTGTGAATTCATCCACCGCGGCCCCATCATGTTATACTAAGTCATCATAAAAAATTCTATATTCTAGATATATATTCCAGGTGAAATGGTTCTGATTGACCAAACGAAAACACCAAAGATTTGTTATAAACGTTAAGACGTTATCAGTTGTTTTCCATTTTTTTTTGCACTTTTGAGATTAGAAAGAATATTTTCTTTCGAAACTAAAATTGTAAATTTTTTTACACTAATTCTTGTACTTAAAATTGTATTTTTAACTTAATAACTGCAGTACATATTTATATGTATATTTATATAACTAGTGTTTCATGTCTAATTTTAGTTTTTCAATTACATTCTACGGCAACATACATGTATTCAATAATTAAGCTTTAATTCCTTAACAGAACGTTGATTCGAGTCGGCAAATAATTTAAATATTATATGACGTCGATTAAACGAAATAATAAGCAGAGAATTCTAACAGAATTCCCCCCCAATTTTTAAATTTCAATTTATTGTGAAATAAGTATATGCATGTGTAATTATATAAAAGGATGAATTTATAATTAAATTCATTATATATTCAATATATAAATTAGTGAGTAAGTAAAATGTAAAAAACACAAATCTTATTTAAAAATTCGCTTTTAAAAATCAATAAATAATTTATTTATGGATTTAACTAAGACTTTATATTTTCAAAATGGATATTGGAGTTTTATTTTTTTCTATCACATAGGGAAGCAATCATAGTGGCAGTAATCGATATTTATCGACAGTCTATATGCTATCGGTCTAATTCGTAAAAACTTCATCGAGCATTATTAAGTAAAATTGTATTCAAAAAATGTCTTTTATAGAAATTTTAATGTGGCATATTCCTACAATAAAACTACTTTTCAAAAGTAGTATTTTGATCACAAATATCTTTGTTAGTGTAACACCGGGATTCATATTGCATTTTAAAATAAAGCTTAAAGTGTTAGCTGCTGGTGAAAATTAATTATTTTTTTCATGCAATGGAAAATGTAACTAAATTATACAATTGAATCAAAATTAGCAATAAAATTCATAAGAAATGCATGCTGTGGTTTTAGCTCTTCATATGCCAGCATTTCATTGGTCGCTAAACCAAATCGTCAGTGAAGTTTAAGCAGTTTGAAAACATTCAACCCATACAATTAAACGCTCATTGGTCGTTAATGATTGTATTCAGTCAGGCAAAAATGAAAAATAAAATCTTTATTTTAAATACATACTTAATATTGAAAATTGTTACTCCCCAACTAATCGTTGAAACAATTAAGAGTTTTTGCAAAATGCATTGTTTGTAGTGGTTTTAGCTCTTCATATGCCGACATTTCATTGGTGTTGAAAGAAAAATAAAATAGACTCACGTTGAGTATAATTGTTTGTTGTGTTGTTTGTATAAAAGATTTTAACCCTACTATGATTATGTATTTTGTTATAATTCATATGCAATATTAAATGCTCATATTGTATTTGATACGTATGGCATAAACATTCAAGGTTGATTGTTTTCAAGCTGCGACCAATGAAATGCCGGCTTATGAAGAGCTAAAGCCACAACAAACAATGCATTTTGCAAAAACTCTAATTGCTGTACCGATTAGTTGGGGAGAATATCTCGAATAATAAATTTCAATATTAAGTATTCATAAGAAATGTTATACAAAAATATATGCACATAAGTTTAAAAAAGATTATTTAATCTTATAGGAATACAGACAATCAATTAAATACTCTTTTCATATGTATTTAAAAGATGCCATATAGTGGGAGAACTTAAGCTCTCCGTGTATACATACATACATATTTAAAATATTTTACTTTGACACTAAATTTCGCGGAAATATTTTCCAAAGAAAATTTTATTTTTTTATTTTTTCCGATTCTTTTCAAAATTTTCGTTGAAAACCTGCTTGTTTCTATTTTTCTTACAATAAGCTCTAAATTAGCAATTTTAGTGTCGGTGCGAATCGATATATGTACATACACTTATGTACATAAGTAGCTACAATTGTACAATAATAAAACTTATTTATAATTTGCCTACAATTAATTTTCTGCAGCTTATTTGCACATAATTTGTATGAAAACAAGACTTTTTTATTTTTTGATTTGTAAATGTTTATTGTATGTGGAATATATATTGAATATGCACACACTTATGCACACATACATACTTATATGCATGTAAGAATGAATCGCTGTTATGAAAACAAGAATTTCTCTGAGAACAAGCTCTCTTTGTAATTTCCCATACTGCCATCCACAAATTCAGCACTGCCAGTTCAATGTATGGCAGTACAACATCTTTATATGTAAATTTATAGTCTTTGGTTTGACATTTATAATGATTAAAATTCATCAGCTATGAACAATATGTAAGTGAAGCAAAAAAAATTATACTGGAGTAGTCACCTGGTAAAATTTATTCGGCCTGATTTAGTTATTTAATTTCTATTAAATTACGATTCCCTTCTAGTAAAAATTTTTAGGTTCCGGCAAACTTTGCAAATGCAAATTTAACAGTAGTTTAGCTTTCATTATTTTCAGGTAACGTTCCAAATATTTATTGTTATTTGGCTTCCTTTACTGCTACAAAAAAACTTTTTTATGCCTTTAAGCATCTGAAGCTGCAAACGATGGTTTTAATTTTAATATCATGTACAAATTGGAATATTCTTGTGATCCACTATAAATAACCTTCAAATATTTAATCTACTGGCATTTTTATTTATTGATTTTGTTTATTTATATTTAAAATTAGAAAAATGTAAAAGGAAATACAAAAAATATAACACTTATCATGCACATAGACGCAATCAACTGAAATACATACATACATACTTATACAGGAAATCAAAAATAATGTAATTTCATTTGTTATTAATATCGAAAGCTATATCCACTTACAAAATAGTTTTAGAAATTATATTTTAATTTTAAACGTTCACGGATAAGAAGACCACGAATTAGTTTCTTCCAATTGCCGTAAACACGAGCCTCATATTTTTCTTGTTCTTTGCGATCCTGTTCTTCTTGATCCTGATACCAGGCGGCAACAACTTGATCTTCGAATTCTTCACAAACAATAAAGCCATCATAAGTAGGATGACAAGCGCCCTGATGGAAATCGAAACCCACCACAGCATTGGCGCAATCGATGCCCAGCTTCTTGCAAATTCGATTTAGACCAGGCACTAAAAAAGTAAAATAGAAAATTTATATAAAATTAAGATCTATATACGAGTACATATGTACATGCATATGCACGTTCTCAGTGTAAATTAATAACACGAGTACTTACAGCGTATATGCTTAGTTTTCTTCGGCAACATGGAGGGCTTGAACAGCTCCACATTACCGTATGCATTACGTGGTACTAAGCCGTTTTCAGCTGTTGGTGGTTCATAATCTTGTGTCTGCCAGTAGCCAAATATTTCTAGCGGTTGATCTTTGATGACTGTTTGAGTGATCTGTGATTTGTAAAAGAATTTGATTAATTGAAAATTTGCTTGTTTATCAAGAAATGCCAATCTTACTCTATCCCATTTCGGTCGGGCTTTTACTATTTTATATGGTTTCTCTCCTAGTTTAACGGTTCGAGCTTGCTTAAGCCAAATATCCCGGGAGTGCAACGTGTGTACACAATCTCTAGAATATACTGCCTCTCCTCGAATATAGCCTAGAGCAGGGGCAGTTGGTGGGTAAAGAGCCTCGAATTTCAGCAAATGGCGCTCTAGTGCGTAAAATGGATGATTTTTATAATCACTAATAGTAGTTGGCATAGGTTTTTCTTCATGTAAACGACGCAGTTCGTCGTCTTCTTTTATGTCACGCTTAGTACGATGACCGAAGTACTTGGAAATAGCTGCATCTAACCAGGATTTATCTACTCTGGATTTACGTACAGTTGTTGTCCAATTCGGGCAATATCTTGCTGTAACGTCCTTAATACTGAGGTCATTTTGGAAAGCGAAAACATAGGCCAAGGAGGCAGATGCTGATTTCTGATCGCAAATGGAAACATACCAATAGGAATTTCATTTTATATAACATATTTGATAAGTGAAATGTCGCAGTTAGAATCAGGGGAAAGAAATACATACTTATGTATGTATGTATTTATGCACAAATGTATGTAACGAATAGACTTGTGAATTTATGGAGCACAATTTTAAAACTTCACACCCTATCACTCTTTATTTTGTGATAGTTATTGCAAACGAATCGCCCGATACAACCAGACAATTTGAGTGTTGAAAATAACGCCAAGGAATAAAATTATTTGTTATTTTTACTTCAGGAAAATATTTTTAGAAGTAAAAACGGGAATTTTATTAAAGAAATTTAAAAAAAAAATTTGAACATTATACATACATATGTACTCGAAAATTTACATATTTGCGAAAAATGTGATCAGCTGTGCAAACTTGGCGGTCAAGTTGATAGTCCCCTTTTACAATATGGTGAGACCAAAGAAATTTGAAGAAGAGGGGACGAAGATGTAGAGTGTTTACTATACGACTAAAAACCAATTCAAAACGATGATTTAAAGTCTCTTCAGATTTATCAACTAACGGATTCGTGAAGCAAATGGGATAGAAAAAGTCTCTTGACTTTGTTTACATTGGCTTCAAACAAAAAGTCATGGTATGAATGTTAAGGATTTTCGAAAGCAACTTTTTTTATTGGTTTTAAAATGTTATTTAAAATGTTCTTGTACTGCAAGTAAAGAATTCGCGAAAACTTGTAAAAAAGAAATAAAAAAAATTATGTCTGTCTATTAATTTCCCAATTGAAATGAGAATTGGAAAAATATCTGTTTGTCAATTTTGATATATCAAAATGGGAAATACGCAACTTGAAAGGAAAAATTTAAATGAAGTCTGTTTTCAATTTCAAAAGGTATTAGTGTTTTAGGTGTTTGCCAAAATGTCAATATGTTGTTCAGCCTCTCTGACATGTGAAAAAGAAGTGAACGTGTTATGACCGTTCGCATTTATTTAATATTTTTGAAACTATGAGTCTAAAATTTTTTAATGACGTGTGCTTCGATGCGGTGTACTCAATTTAAATTTATTTTTTTGGTTATGCTTTTCAGTTGACAATATGTATAAGTACATACATACGTAGGTCCTTAGGAGAAAGTTCATATAAAATTAAAAACTTACCCTTATGCTATCGACACAATGTATTTTGCCTTTAAAAATATCAACGCACACCCATTGTTCTTCAACATCACACCAAACTTCCAGCCACATATCGCCCGCCGTTTGCTTACGTTTAGGATTATCCGCACTATCGTCATCAGTCGAGATAACTCGGCGATCTCGTTTGGATATAGCAGGTGCGATTTTCGGTTTCTTTGGCGGTGATGGTTCAAAGTCTTCATCCGAGTTTTCTGTGCCACGTTGAGCTTTTAATTTCTTCAAATTTGGTTGTTTATTTTTGACATTTTTTTCACTACAGCCAACATCATCAGTGCCATCTAGTTGGGGTATTTTAAGTTTTGCGTCTTTGGAATCGCCTGATAGCGCTTCGTTTGTTTTCTGCCTCGAACGCAAGACACGTTTCTGCTCGTTGCCAGCTGGATTATTTTGCAGAAAATCAGTTGATATTTTTACTTTATCATTAGGATTTTTGCGACGAACAGTTTTATTTTTAACATTCGTGTTTGGTTTTATATTATCAAAAAGTTTCTCTTTGTACTGAGTGCTATGTACTAAAAAGGCTGTGGATATGTGAACTTGTGGTGAATTGCTACGAGTTCGAGTAATTTGCGTTTGGCTTGAGCCACTTGGTAGTTCTGTAGCATTTTGATTTTTTGCAGAATGTACGACAATTTTTGGTATGACCGGAGAACCAGTCTCAACGGTTGGTTTCTTGTTAGGCCTGCCTTCCAGAGTTTCAGTGTTATCCTTATGCTTTGTTCGTTTTAAGCGGGCCAAAGTTGGCTTACTAAGAGTTTCAGTTTTATTTTCTTTCTGTGAACTATCCAGTTCTTCAGGTATGATGTTTATTTTTTCATCGTTGTTTTGTGATTGGGACTTATGGACCTTTTCTCCTGAAGCTGAGCTTCTGACAGTGGTTTTAGTGCCTTTATTATCAACTTTACCTGCTTTTGATTCAGAACTTTCTTCAGACATACGTTCACATTTATCAGTTTTCTGATTTACTTTAGAAGAATTACAAATATCACTTGCAGGTGAGATAGACGGGTTTATTTCCTCCTTGTTGGGCCTGGGATTTGTCTTTTTAGTATTGCTTTTAGTTTGTTTTGTGTTTTTGACACTAGAATGATTTTTAGTTCCGGTATTTGCGACAGCATCAACAGTGCATTTTGTTTTATTATCAGGTTCTGTGTTTTCCCGTTCATCTTGTCTCAATTTTTTCCCTCTTTTAATAGTTGTACTTTCCGATTTAGATTTGCCTGGCGAGTTATTTTCATTTGGCGATTTTTTATCTTTATCGCTTTTATTGCCTTTATTCTGAGGATTCTGTTTAGTTGATTCTTTTTTTGATTCCTCTACCATTTTGTCCGGCTTTGTGGTCTTCACTTTAGAGGCAGACTTCACTTTTTCATTATTTTCGGAAGATACCGAAGCATTTTTACTTTCACTTTTATCGTCTTTTCTCATCTTGATCGTTAACAAATCCGATTGCGCCGGTTTAAGAGGTAATGGTTGCATATTTACGACTAAGCGACTTTGTAATCCCATGCCTCGCAAAAGAATTATCAGTATAAATATCATATCCTGTTTACTGCGAGCTTCTTTTTTCTCAATTTGTTTCAAAAGTTCAACTTTTGCTTTGTATTTTGTTTTAGCTGCAGACTTTTCTGGATACAAATTTTGTGTTTTTAATTTAATGGCGCTCTTAAACCACGTGACCATTGACTGGAAGTATTTAATTTCAGTTCCTTTATCAGGTGGGTAGGCAGATTTGCTGGGCAACAGCTTCAAAGCATTTTGCATCAAAACCGTATCGTTTAGTAAACGATTGTAAAAGAATATACGACCGAAACGGCACAACAGACTGGCTTTGTGCAAACGAACTTGACGCTCCTTAATATCTCTATTCAGTCTACGTTTGAAGGCCATTTCGATATCTTGTTGAGTCGTTGTCTTCTTCTCGCGATTGCGCGAAGGCAATTCTACGTGTATTTCAAGATTGCCAATTTGCGAAACATCACCTGAAGTTGCTGTGCTATCGGCACATTCTGCATCCTGGTCTGCAAATATAGAACAAGGGTTCATATGGATATTAAGTTTTATCTATACCGATAACTAAAAGTGTACGCTCTTCTAGCTGATGCATAGTGGAAAGGTGATCAGTATAGCTTCTTGTGTTTTTAATCAAATAAATGAATAATTTTTTAAATGCTTAATTGCAAACAGACAAACTAAATACAACATATCCTGATGCCACAAGCGGATGTTTCCATTATATTTATTTTCACCAGTTTCAAACGATTTAATAAAACATTTGCTAAAGTGTGTGTCTCAAAAAATAATTGTTTTAAGGAATTTGTGAAGAGAGCTATACCCACATATTTCTAGTTTCTGACTTACATCTGATGTTTCCTAAGTCAGCTGAGCCACTGGATAAGAGCTGAATATTATTATAAAGAGAAAATTTAATGTAGATGTTATCTACGAAGTAAATTTAGTGCGGACAGAGATAAATTTTTTGATATTTAAAATAGACGTGATATTGCAAATGCGTGCACTTAGATTTAAAAAAGTAGTATTCGAAAAGTGGGCGTGGCAGTTTTAACACGTAATATTTATTACCGCATATATGAAGAACTGTGATAGCAAAAGCATTTAATTCTGGTGTGAATAAGTTTTTCTTCACTACATTGCAATACTCGGTGCGACAGTCCTGTTACGGATAGAATTAATTTTACGTATCCGAAAATTAAATCAATGAAGATCTTCAAACACGCAATTTTGTTACTGTAACGATCACTTACACATAGGAAATTTAAAGAAATATGAATAATTATAGTAGTGGAAGCCTCAAAATTATGTGAAAATTTCAAAAGCTAAAACTTATGTTTGCCTAATTAAAAAAAAAAAAAAATAAATAAATAAATAAAAAACAGTTCAATGAAGTCAATAGTTTTTCATTATCCACATATGTAATTCCAAATCATCAGCGATTAGAGTGCTGTTTAAACATTAACCCTTAAATGCATCCTCTAAGAATATTTTTACTATGAATAAATTTCTGTTTTTCTAATTTATCTTAACAAATATTAAATGCGAAATTCTTAAAAGGCATTAGAATTTCATTTTTTATGTAAATAGACACCAATTAATAGTAAGTAAATAAAATAAAAATAAAAACGAAAACATGCATTTAAGGGTTAATAGACAAGCTACTAATGAAAAGCAACGCACTTACATACATTATATAAAATATATTACGTGATTAATAAAGAAGCCAAAACACAATTATTTTTAGTTTTTGCATTTCAAATAACATTTATTTTAGTGTTTTAATCATAATTATTTGTGTTTTTCCTCCAGCAAGTGTAGTGTGTTGTTAGTGCTTTTAAATAAGTTTTGATTAATGTTTTATTTCTTTAATTATATTTATATTCATTTTTATGTTGGTTATTTAACTTATGATTTTAACTGCATAATAACAATGGTATATAGATATATATTTGTAAGACACAATTTTAGAACGAAATGTGTATACAATAAACCTCCAATAAAAAAAATATATATACATATATGGTATACATATTAATGTCTTCTGTTTGTGTTTGCCAACTAATGCCTATCCTTGACGAATTAATGGGTCGTTTATGGATGGCAAACGGGCCTCAGTTGCATTGCCACTTGCTGAAAATTATATAATGAGAGGCAACTGGCAACTAAAAAAAATCTTCATTTCAATTTCCTTTTAGTGTTCAACTGCAGTTTGGTTGCTTCCCATAATCGACTTGCATATAATAAACAAAAACAGTGTTTGGAGTTCACTGTGACATGAATTCATGCTTCCCCAATTTGTCAGAAAAGGATGTAGAAAAATTAAGTTTAATGAACTCTTTCTACCTCAATGAATTGTTAGTGTTTCGCAAAACGTACGTATGACATTTACATATAATTTCATAAGATTTATTTTTCAACTTTTTCAATATCACATTTCACAAAAGAAATGTTTAAAGGACAAAAGAGCAATGAATTTTTGCTTTTGAAAAATAAAATTTAGGCTTGATATGTACATACATAGATATTTATGTAAGAAAATTCCCATGTTATTTTCAAATCTTAACGATATTTAATTTTTTTTTTTATTTATGTATATGTTGGGAACGTCAAGTCATACTTGCAAAAGTTTAGCTATCTCGCATGATTAACAAAAATTTTATTGCAGAAATATTTATATATATGACAGTTTAAATCAGGTTATTAGATTTTCTAATACTTTTATTTCATGTACTTTTAACACCATGGCATTTTGAGTTATTTTTTATTTAATCCAATTGTGTTATATATGTATGTATAATAAACACAATAATGTGTGACAGCATGTGTGAATCGGCCACTGTTCTAAACCGAAACGGATAATTCCTCAAGAACAACATTGAGTATTTCTAGGGATGCTTGAAAACTGTGTAAGTGTAAGTACATAATGTTTATAATTTTGCGTTGGATCGATATTTTTTGATTTCATGCCAGATAAAAAGAAAGGAAAAAGTTCAAATTCCCTTTCACCCGTATGGTGAACGTTTTATTCTCTCTTGGTTTTTTTTCCGTCAAATTTTATTTGGGATAGAGGGATTAACTCGATTTTTACAAATAGGTTTGTATGAATAAATTAACATTATATATATATATATATATATATATATATATATATATATATATATATATATATATATATATATATATATATATATATATATATATATATATATATATATATATATATATATATATATATATATATATATATATATATATATATATATATATATGTATATATATATATTTATTGAAATGTATGCTGTAAATTTAAGTAACAATAATAAAATTTAATTTTGTTCATTTGTTCATATTTCTTTCTAGTGTATTACAAGTATTAGATTTTTTCATATTTCAACAATTTCATTATTTTTATCTATGTTTATATAGTAATTATTTTTTGTATATTTCGTATATTTAATGTGAATACAATGTCTTTAAAGTAAATTCGTTTTTAATTCAGTTCTCTAAAAAATTTTACTAAATAAAAAATGCTTTATTTTATACAACAATATCTACTCGCTCGACCTTTATATTGAAAATTCTCACAAACCGTACAGATATACATAAATATATACGAAGTAAATGGTATAACTATAATGCATGCTCTTAACTAGTAGAATAAATTTATAAATTAAAACTAGTACAACTAATTTATTCCTGCGCTATACACAGGTTATAATAAACTTATTGCCTACTATCGAATGTAATGCTCGCTTTCACAACAAGAACTAAACTCATATTCCTATATAAAATCTGAAGGACGCTGTATCCAAGATCGGTTTCAGCTGAGCTACTTCATCAATTAAGTAAATTAGAACTCTTTTCTTTGAAGACAATATACAGATATAAATATATATAGTACGGAACGCTTGAATGTTTGATTCGAAATTGATCACCCTTTTTATAGTTTTTCTGTCTGTGATAATAAAACAATAATTACATCCTGACATAGTTAATACAAGGAAAAGTGAAACTGGAGCATATTTCAAATTAATTTTTGTCAATTACATTTCAGGTAGAGAGATATTGTTGCATTATTATTATTTTTTTGCCTTAAAAGTAGGACGTCAAGAACCGTTTTCATAACTTAAAATGGTATTATGCAAGCAGTTCTTAGTTTTTAAAAACTTAAAGTGGCCAACAATTCCGGGGAAATATTTAAGCTATAATATTTACTGTACAGTAACTCCAAACGAACCTAGTATAGCTTGTTTCAACCTTTAGTAGAGTCGAAAAAGATATACATACTTTCTAAATTTATTTAAAGGTTTTAAGCCATTCTATTACGTCTGACGTTTGGCTGGTGCTTACGACAACTCATAAGTATATCTCTAAATGTATTTTGAAAAGCTCAATATATATATATATATATATATATATATATATATATATATATATATATATATATATATATATATTCCCAAAACAGTTTTATAAGAGTTAATTTTTTCAGAAGAGTTAATATTTTCAGAACCTAAACATATTAATATATTAAGAATATTATTAATTTTTATTTTATTATTATCTTTAGACATGTCTCAGTAACAAAACAAATCCCAGTTGTAATTTTCATTTTTTCTTTCGTATTAAAAGAAAGCTGCGAGTAAATGTGTCTACCGTATTAACCGGATACAGCATCAATTAAAAAATCTTTAATCACCTTATAGTCGTCACTGCCAATTTATTTTATTGAATGAGATTTGTTAATAAAAATTTCTTCTTATGTTGGGATGGTTTGGCTACCAAAGCCGCGGGCAACTACCACAAAGAGAAAGAACTAAATTCTTCACTTAAAATAATTGTCTTCAATTATATACTTCATTTCATCATTTCAACAAATGAATTGTTTGCCTTCTATAACTCTTTTTCTAATGAACACACATTCAAGTGTATGCTTAACAATTAGAAAAGCATTATGACATGTTACTGAACTGCGAGAAATTGAGAGATAAAAATATGGGACAAATTTCCTTCACCTAGCGGGGCCTGTGGAGATTAACGATTTGGTTTTCACACCAACTGCTCTTCATTCTATAAACGGGCGCTTTTGCCGATGAAACTTATTATTGATCTTAAACAGTCTTTAGGCGATTCGTGTAAATCTATGCAAACTTCTGCATGGGAAACTAAAGATCACTACAAATCAGTTACAGTTTTTCTTTTGTTTCTCTCCTCAGACTTTAAAATTTCTATGTTTTCAGTTAATGTTTTTTATTTATCTTTTTTCTTTTTAACATTTATTTTTAAATTTTACTAATCCATATTTTCTTCTTCTATGCACATTTTTTTAAATAATCGGTTTTGCTAAGTTCTTGTCAAAATAGCCATACTTTTCGCACTTTGTTAACAAAAGTAAGTTATAAAAAGGCTCTTAAATTTATAATTAACATAAATATTTATTTAACTATAGTAATGTTTATTTTATTTTGCAAATAATTATAAATTTATATTTAGAGAATATTTTTTTTTGTAACTATTGTGCACCAAAAAAAATTATAATTAAATAAATAAATAATAAATATATGGAAAAGTTTTTATGCATAAAATGTGCATGCAAGAAATGAGTATTTTATCTTAAATGATTTATATTTAATTTAACAGACTCTTAGCTTCTATGAAAAACAATATAACTGACAAAATCTTGAAAATCAGTTTTTTCTTCTCCTCATCAAAAATTAAAAAGAAGTACAGGCAAAAATAAAAAACTAATATAAATGAATTGATATAAATAAATGAAAATGAAACCGTTAAATGCATTATTAGAAATATATTTGAAAAAAATATCACAACCATAGATAGTTTTATCAACTAAAACACAATAAACCATAACCATTTCAGCCTTATTCACAAAAATTTATTTTGATGTACACGAAAGGATGTATACAAAAACACAACAGCTTCTTCATAAAACCTTTTACAACTCAAGAATATTTTTATATAAATTTGATAGCAGGATAAACAAAACTCTTTGCGCAAGTATATTTCCTTTGGAGTGAAAGTTTAATATCATTTTGATGTCGCTATTAAAGTTCCCAAAGTAAATTATTTATACACATGGAATATAAAACTTATACACTTCTGGAATAGGTTTTTTTTTGTTTAGAAATCTATTCAGTTAATGAACTTTAATAAGACAAAATTTTATGAATTTCCGACACATCTAAATTATAATAGAATTTGATTTTTTACGCAATCTAAATCTAAAAACAAAAGGATTCATTCATATCCAACATAAGTTCCTTTTTTTGTGTTGTTTGGTATGTTTTAAATAAACAAAAATCAATTTGAAAATTTTTTAAAGGTCTAGAATGAAAACTTGAAATGCAGAAAACCTGAAATTATTCAAAAGATCAGACCTAAATCTTTTGAATAATTTCAGGTTTTATGCATTTCAAACTTACCAAGGATTTTAGTAACTTTTATGAAAAAAGTAGAATCATTTGGTTCGGTCTGATTCACTAACTGATGCAAAATAACAACATGAATAGCACATTTTATGTATATTCGATAGATAAAACATTATTTTACAGTAAATGCTGGGGCTTTTTAAATGCCAATGTCAATTTAGAAACGATCATGGAAGGATTTGAACCTTGTATAATTAAAAAAACTCTCCAATAACACATGATAACCACTTACGGAAACAGCACAATAAACAACTTATATTCGATATGAATCTTTATACGAGTATTTTTCCAACAGCCTGTAAACAATTAGGATCCCATTGTGCGACAATAAATTTATTTATGAAGCAAAACAAAAAGAAGCAAAAAAAAAGACTTTTATTTACAAAATAAAAACGCTATAAATCAAATTAAAAAGTTGATTCCACATTCTAATAAGTATGAAGCCTGTAATACTACAGGATATATATGTATATAATTTTAATATAAAAAACCCATGCGGTCGATACCAGAGAATGACTTATGAGTGATCGCTTTGACATCCTTGTTAAAAAATACACAATCTCTATACAACAAAGTATACACATACATATCTGATACCATTAAATAAGCAGTTCTTATATATACGAGTATATATTCAGATGCGTGTAAAAGCTGCCCAAGAAAATATTAATAATATATTAACTTTTACTTCGTATCCATTTACAGTGCCTTTTCTAAGTGGACCATTTTCATTGTAACTTGAATTTTTGTCTTATTTTACAAAATATTGATTTTTCTGTACAATATGGCTGAGTTAATAATTTTTTGATATATTTATTATAAACAGACAATAGACAGTCCAATTCAAGCTTTTTCTTTAAAAGTTTAGTTTGGATTTTTTAGATTTTTTTTTGATTTTCATAGTTCTATTTTCATACATAGGCAAAGACAAAACAGATCAAAGGAATATTCTCCTCAGTTCATACATTGATTTTAATTTTTTGTTTTTAGTAGCTGTTAAAGAACTATCGTATAGAATGTAAGTTTTATTGAAATCATTTACGTATCTTGGCATTTGAAACGTTTGAAAAAACATTTGAGATTAGTCCTGAAAGCGACGATTGTCGAGCTTAACTGTTATAAATAAAATAATGTTAAGAAAACTTTTTTGTGTAATTACGATTGATATTCGTCCACTAGGCAGGCTGCCCGACAAGCATACTTGAAATTTGCATGGTACAATTAAACATAAGTGTAGTTTCAACTTTATCACATACGCATTCATACATAGGGACTCGTTGTCATTATCTGGTCGGTACATATTCAGGTACTAGTTTAGTAATTTTGAAATTTCAATTTGAATTTCTGTTCTGAAATGCTTCTTTTCTTAACTTCAGAAACTACAAGTGCCTCCTCTTCAAGTTCAGTTTATACATATTATTATAAATCATTTAGTCTTTATCAGCTGCCTGATAATGCAAACATTTCGTTAATGAAAGTTCAGCTTTATAGATATCCACATTCAGCATTTCAAATAGCTTTCCAGAACAATTATTGACATAAAATCGAATATTCAGCCGTGTTCTGTAAATCTACTCGTTTTTTGAATCAAATAATTTCCAAAAACGAAAAATTGGTGTGTTCAGCTAAAGAAATTTTAATTATCCGAGTAAATTTTCTTCAAATATATGAAGAATTCATGTGTTCTTTGGACTCAGATTTTTAGCATACAATTTGATTAAAATTGTTTTTTGGTATTTATTAGAATAAAAGCATATTCGATTTGCTTTCGACCAGGTTTGTTTACTCAATTTTAAAAAGAAAAAAATTATGTGAACTCAGTTTACAAAACACCAAATATTTGAATTTGTTTTAAAAACGAGAAATTATCTCGGTTGAGATTTATAGAACAGGGTCGATTATAATTTTATTAAGACATACAAAAAAATTATTCCAATTAGTGAAATAGTTCCACTTGCTCCTTCGGAAAAATGTTAAACTTAATCCAATCTGTGTCCATAACGAATGGAGTGACATTTTACATTAATTACTATAGTTGTAATTAAAAATTAATAAAAAAAAAATATTAATTAAACCAATAGAACTGAAAAAATTGAAACCTACAATTTGCTTTCACTGCGTCATTTTATATACACGCTTAAATCTTTAGGTTTACTTCAACACTTAATACACATTTATGTTTTCACTTAATACTATTTATAAGATCATTATTTTCTTTTAACTTATTTGCATTGCTTGATTACAGCGTTCTATTTGAGCTTAACATCTACGCAGTCTCACAATTATATTAAACCAGTGGAAGCGCGCAATGAGACTGTTTGATGAACTTATGTATTTATTAAATTTCTAATATCATTCAGTTACCATTGACTAATTAAAATTAAGTATCTTAAGAAAGTTCAACTAAACATTGAGAGGGTACAAAAACCATGTCACCATTAAGCAGTTAAGAAAATACGTATGTGTACTACGAATGTCTAATTGCGTTTCCTACCTGCTACTTCTTCCCATTCAGAATCGTCGGTATCATTGGCAGCTACAGTTGATGGGGGACGTGTCTTCGTATGACGTTTTACACGAGTAGATTTCGTTTTGCTTAATTTGGAAGGTTGACTCTTGCAACTACGTTGTTCATCGCCTAACCCCTCATCATCCTCGTCATCTTCATCTTCTCCATCGTTGTGAGAACGATTTTGCTGTTTTTCGCCCAATGCAAGCACGGCATATACATCCAAAGTATCAACATTTGCTACGGTTGAAGATTTTTTATTTGATTCTTCTGCATTATGCTTGGCAACGCTTTCTTTAACCCGCTCTAGACTTTTTGCATATTCAAGCAAATTATTAAAGTCAAAAGTGTTTTCGTTTCTTTTGCGTTCATCTTTTTCCTCGTCCGAAGCAGAGTCTGAAAGATTTTCTAAGCCTGCATTGCAATCAAAAACAGGTGCCGGCGAGGCTGAAGAAGTTTTCGCTGGTTTGGCTTCTACATTGAAAAAACTGGAATGTATGTCCAAATCTTCAGGATTAACAAGATAGTTATCAATGCTAGAGTCGCTGCTCGAACCTGAATCTTCGCCGTTATTAGTTTTGCTTCTGATACTTCTGCTTTCATTGGGCGCCACGGCGTTTTTTGAATTCGTATGTGACGTAGATGCTGTTGGGGAATTTTTACCACCTACACTACTGGGTGGTGAAAATGTTTTGGGCGGCGGCCTATATTTATTGTAAAGTTTGGCACGCAAGGATAAACCAGTGCGTCTTTTCGGTATTTGTTTAGTAGCGCTTCGATGTTTTGGTTCGCTTCTTTATTAATGAACAGAATATTAATTAAAATTGTTTTCAAAAAACAATAATGTACTTTATTAAACTTACCTCTTTCTTCCAGCACTGGTACCACTTCCACCACTTGCAGCTCTGGCTAATGGTGATCCTTCAAAGTCACTATCGTCGTCATCTGAAGACTCGCCATTCTTTATATCTTTCCCCGGCATCCATTCATCTTCACTAGCTGAAAATCCTTCAGACATAGATTCTTCTCCCTCTGACATTTTCTTGGCTTTTATACGCCAGAATTAATTCAGTTGTTTTTTGTATGTGTTTGTTTTTTACATTTGTTCGAAAATTCCTGTTGTGCAAAGATTTTATCGATTTTTTCTCTAATTCTCGCAGCTTTCCGTCTATTACTTTCACCATAAATTTCACGTTATAAAATTATATTTAACCTGTAATACCGAGGAAATATACAAGTCTGCACTTTTTATTTGAAATTGCTTTTAAATTGCGTATTTATGCTATAAAATTATATGAGAAATTACTACAGCAAATCCAATGCAGAATTTCCTCAGAAAGCAATAAGTTCAGCGTTAGATAAAATCGTATGATGAAATAAAAATACATTTATTATTTAAGGTTACCAGACTTAAGGCCAATACGGAACTCAAAAGAGAATCCCATTTCCGTTAAAAATTTGAACATAAGGCTGATATCTGGGACGTTTTTAAACGTCATAGATTATTTGTGCATTATCTGCAGGACATACATATAAGCATTAAGGGACACTACAAATCTATAGCTCCAATCGAGTTAATGGAACGATTTTACCAATATATATTGTCTCGCTTTGGTGAAAATAATCATCAAAATCAAACTCGGTATCGTAAAAAATTGCCATGAAAATTCTAATAAAGTTTATATCTACATCAAATTCCTTATTGAAAGATTTAATTGATATTTGGTGATCTCATCACATTATTTAAGGCAAGTATTGAAATAAATTGTTTGGTCTATCTTGCAACCTTTCCATTTTAGCGCCAATTTAACTATTAATACACGTGCTAGCTACATAAATACTTTTACAATTATACAATAGTTCTAGAAGCAGGAAGAAACGAGCTTGAAATTTATTCTTTACTATTTCTACACCGAAAATATACTGAAATGCGATCGCTCTTAAATATCCTAATGGAGTTACTCTTCAATCAAAAATTTATTAAGCATCTTATATTAATAAATAAATAATAAAATTTGTAACAATATTCATCAAATCGCATGTAATCATCTATCTACAATGAATTCGAACTCAAAAGAAAACTGAATCGATATCCCCATGTTCCATCATAATAAGCGCAAATAATTTCATACTGTGCGTTTGTCGACGTAGCAGCAGCATAATTTTGTGTCCTATGTATGTGTGCCGTGTAAGTTGCTTTATATATACAATTAAGTAGAGCAAAAATAGTCACATTCCGTAATACTCTTGGGAAGTAGTTGTACTTTAATGCAGATATTTTATTGACCAACTAAACGACAACAAAAAATCCGAGATCTATTGATGTTGATTTAAAAACCGATTAAAGCTGAGGTCACTTAAAAAAACGACTGGTATATAGCATATACATATATCGTTTAAATTTTAAAAACAAAGAAAATCTTTTATATATATATATGATATAAAATATTTTCAGCTCGAGATTTTGTTTGAACAGCCGCATCCCTTAGTTTGAATATTCAATATTAAAACTTCAAGAAAGAATTGGGTATATATAAGTACATGGATAAAATCTTTAATATTAAAACTAAATAAAAACGATAAACGGCAGCATTAAGTTGGAATTTAATGCAATTCAAGTAAAGTTAACAACATTTATCTCCTACAGCTTTTTTATTTGGTGCTAACAAAATATTAGTCCATAATTAACGCTTTAATGTGATAATATGAAAAATAGATTAAACAGAATAAGTATAAGGAGCGTCAGCAGTTTCAACAAACGTCGCTACGCATCGCAGTGGCACCTCAGTCGTGCGTAAACACATCGATGAAGTAAAGTTCAGTATTGTGTTGCCGTACTAAAGGCGTTATATAATAAAAGTGTTTGTGGATTCTATTGCGTTAGTCGGTTAATCGAGAGAAACAGTGGTATGATTGAAGAAAATATACGTTTTGCATTATTTATATTATTTTGCATAACAATCAAATGAACCTACCTGCATAAACGTCAAATGCTTGTAAAGCATTTTATTTATGTAAATATATTATTTAAATATATTTTGAAGATTTTTTTAAGATATAATGAGATGCAGATTTTTTACCAAAAATTTTTTGTTTTTTGCAGATTTTACCTCATAATATTCTGTCAACGCTGATGACCACTTTCCGAGTTGATGACTTGCAAGGTCTGGAACTGGAAATTCGTGTATCAAAATCTCCAACGTGGCCCTTTTGATTCACAGCTAGCTTTTCTCTTCATATTGATGACTACAATATGCATTAGGGAACAACATTTTAAGTGCTAAATTTAGAAATCAATTGCAATGTATTACTGTAGAGGAACATGTGTTTGGAAAGTTATCCCATCTTCACGAGCCATCAGTTTTTTTTTTTTTGGAATACATATGAATGTGTCAAATTTCGTACATGGAAATACCACAACAAAGAGTGTTTCAGAGTTTAAGGTTTTTCAAAACAAATTCATGGATCATCAGAAACACCCAACAAAATCTCCAACTAGTTTATAAATCGAAAATTAGGAAATCAAAGTTTTAAAATCGCCTCATTTGGCTAGATATCGCCATATTTGCTAATAACAACTTAAATACTCGAACTTCTTTCTTCCACGAACTATAAGAAAATGTAAAATACATAAACGTAAAAAAAGTTTTCAAATGCTGACCTGAGGCTAAAAACGTAGTTCTTCATGAATTAGAGGTTTGTAATCCTGAACCACCGGCAGCAGTAATTTGTATTGTCATTTCTCGAGTTAGTTCTTATTGACATTCTGCAAGAGGACTACTGTTTAAAGTGCTGCATCAACTTGGTATGCATTTAGTTGTCCTAAACTTCAAGAGTATTGGTCTCCCTTCTAGAGTTGGCTGATATGTTAAGCTTAACTCTACATAACCTCGATATATTCATAGACAAAATCAAATGGTTTCTAAAATAGCATGTTAGAGAAAAATGTACATACAAATATGCTGTTTATAACAAGAGTCCTCAGCCATCCTGTGAATGAACTCGTATCAAAGCTGGTTGCATTTAATCTAAATAGTCAAATCTAATCTAATCTAAATAGTCCTTTTTTTCAAAATATTGAACTCTATTACCGATTTTTGTTTAAAAAAAACATATGCTAAGACTGCTAAGCCTTTAATAATTATAAGCAGCGGTACATTTTCTAAAACTTAAGATCAAATTTCAACCTAAAAAATTCGTATAAAACTTTTCGACTTTTAATAATATATCTATAATTTTGACCTTTTTTATAATAATTTGGTTAATATAATATTCAAGCTTGAGGTCTTTTATCGTTTAACAATTTTATTAAAAAATAATCGATATTTCGATACTCATTGAATATCATCTTAAAAAAAACAGAATTGTCCTGAACATGATACTCAATGAGTATCGAAATATCGATTATTTTTTAATAAAATTGTTAAATAATAAAAGATCTTAAGCTTGAATATTATATTAACCAAACTTTTCGAATTTTTTTAATAAATATATTTAAAATATACTTTCAGAAAGATGTTACTTAGGAGCAGCGAAATAGCAGAGAAATATTTTCACAGAAAAGATTCTTAAAAAAGAGGCATACATATGTATATGTAAATCATAAGTAGTGCTTCTAACCGATGGTGCAACTTCTATTTAAAGTTTGAACGGAAGCTCCTCTTGAACACAGGTGAATTCATTTCATATTAATCTAATCAGCGTTTACAAATAACAAACTTATTTGTATAATATTAATTACTAATATTAGTTCCATTTCACTGTGTTCTATTGATTTATTTACAACTACACCTATACCAATAAAATTAACACAATCAATAACGAAAGGGTTTGAGCAACGGATAGTGTTAGCCAAATTGCCACAGTCAAATTATGTGTCAACTCTTCACTTACAACATTCCGGTTAAGTTAGGTCATGGTAGCGTTTCAGTTTTCTTCCTTCGCTTTTACTTTCCTCTGTGAAAAAATGACAGTCAGGAAAGGGAAAGCAGAGAGAAAGAGAGGAGCGAAAAGAAAATTGTAAAAATACTGCACGTGCTTTTTTAGTATCATGTGCTGCGTGATGTTGTTTTTGCCTTAAAGTCAGCCAACCAAATACATTTATTGAAATTAAGGACACCACTGACATACAAACACATTTTTATACTAGTGTTCGTTTACGAGTATAAATTTGCATTTTCACTTCACTTTTTTCGTATGATGGAATTTGGTGCAAACGGAACTGAGAACTTCCGAGTTCATTAGTTGTATGTATAAAAAAAGATAAAAGCAATTAATACAAAGAAAGTCTCAAGGATACTTAAAAGGATATGCATAGTTTTACTTTCTATTTATGTCTCCCTGTCACCAAAGGCATGTTTAGAAAACAAAAGAAATTTAAGAAAAAAAAAAACAATAACGATTTTTAAATAATACACTTAAAATTAAAATAAAAATAAAAAACAAATAAATATCCTTGTACACTTCAGGACAACACATTGTTGCTTTTGTTTATATCGTTTAGTGAAGAGCAAAGGGCGCATGTTTTTTATCCACAATGAACTCTCTCCTTAATCCTTCGTTCACTTACAAAACTTCAACTGCAATAATAAGTTCAATTTCCATTTAGTTCTTTGCGGATTTTAAAGGTGTCAAGTGGAAAGACCGCGTACAAATAGTTTGAATTCTTAGTATATGTGCTTATTGTCGAACACATTAATATATTACTTAATCCATTAATGGTGTAAGTCGTGCAGAATTCTTATTTAAAAATTTTTTAAAAAGAAGTGAAACGAAAACGATTTTGCTTCAACAATTTAAATATTTCGGGAAGAGTTTTTTATTGTACCTTTATCGGAAATGTTTTTAATTAATTTCAAAATACTTAATTATTCTGAAAAGAAAATACCCTTAAATGGAAAATCGTTTCGGCATCGTTTATTTATTTATTTAACGCTGACGAAACACCATGAAGTATTGAAGTTGATGAAATAAATTTTTATTTATAATCGGAATATATTTATTTTCTACTCAAAGAACGATTTAAAAAAGCTGAGTTCGTTTAAACGTTTCGTTCTTTTATTTTTGAAGTGTTTTGAATTCGACTGTATATGGATAAATTAATTCGACTGGTACGTGCATTTTCCGATATTGTTAGAAGGTTTTCGCTGGCATATGTATGTTTGTGGGTTGAAGGCAATCAACTTCTTCAAATCCTATAATATATTTCAACTTCATACTTAAGATCAATATATACTTATATTTTCTATATTTTTTGTTTATTTGACAGAACAACAATTTTAAATTATTTTCACGAGAAATGAAATTAAGGTGTTAAAATGTCCACTTTTGATTGACTAGTGATATCGCCTATAAATCAGCCAAATAGGCCACCTTTATCCTTTACAGTTTGCTTATAAATATGTAGGCATGTCCAGGAGCGAACACGCGAACAGATGTACATCGAATACGAAATGAATAATAGTGTTATTTTTCCGAAAATAAATCCTTTTATGTAAAAGGATATTACTACTCTAAAAAAAGAGCGCCAGTCTTACAAAAAAAAAAAAATTAACAAAGTAATCAATCTGGAAATATACTTTCTTTAAAAAATTAAAAAAAACTGAAATTGGCTTATAAAGCAACAAACAAGGAAAAATTACGAAGAAATTGAAAACTTTCCTCCTTTGAAATCTTATATTTTCCAGATATTCATATATGTGGCGCATATTATGTACTACCTGTCCTTCGTGATACTAAAAGGATGCTTAACTATAATTTTACGAAAGCAGAATGTAATACAGTATAATTCCGATAAATGAAAATTTATTGTTACAGCAGCTGTTTTTCGCTTGACAGCTTTCGGATCGTTTAGCTTAAAGAAACTTTAACATTTGTTCAGAATATAGATACTAAATATGACATAAATTTATGCTTATGGCGAATTTAGATTTATTTTATTGAGTGAAATTTTATCGGTATTATTAAAATGAGCACTATGCTTCATGGAGGGTAAATAAAAGTTATTTTTCTCAGGCGATGTTTATTTCGTACAGTGTAGTATTAAAAAAACACAAAATATGTACGTTTCATTCAAAAGGGCTTTCGCTTAAGCGGAATTTCTTTTCATCGAATTGAGGGGTCCTAGAATTTTTTTAAAATATTATAAAAGATGCTTATGTCCTTGTATTGTGTCTTCCTATTCCCGGTAATGTTTCTGCGATGTGAGCATTTTCATCCTCCCTGCAAAGCTATTCATCATATTTCTCTTCCATCTCTTTTATATTCTGATGAAAACATTCCTCTTACTTTCACTCATGTCAACTTAATTTTTAGGAAAACAAGTCAAGATACTATTTGGTTAAGAACCAAACCATTTGACGATTTTTTATGAAAAATTCGCCGTATTTATAACAAAAAGCCCTAAGAGATTTTTTACAACTATGATTAGTCATATTAAAGTGTAACAAAAAGGACATTGGTCATACGCGGCAATGCGAAGTTATATTTTGAATAATAAAATAATATAAGTTGTTTGTTGTAAAAAAATAATTTTGTAATTCTTATGTTATTTGAAATATTTTTTATTAGCACACGAGGTTGAATGCTTTTCAAACATGATGGCTTAAGTCTACTGATAAATGAGTATTCGCTCCAACTACACGTCATGATATAGCAAAAAAAAAAAAAATTATAAAAAGTCTTTTCATCGTTGGCCTGTGAAATAATAATTTTATTTTTTGTTGATCGTATATAGAGTTCCCGTATTCCTTACTTTTTCATTTATGGGAACCTTTATTTTTTTTATTCCTGGGCACCCGAGAGTTCTGTTAATGATTTCACCCCGAATAGCTGTATCGAGTTACGGTTTTCAATTGGTGCAAGCTCACTGCTTTCTTTCCGAGGGTACAGTTCGAGTAGCTCATGCTCCTGACGTCTGATAAGTCCAGGCGTTCGAGTTGGTCAGCCATTCCAGTCCTTAAGTACATATATAACGCGGAATTATGAGTGTTGAAAATACCGTCAATTAAATTTAAAGTCACAGGAAAGTTATTATGAAGAAAGATACAGGATCCAATTATATATTTAATTTTTTTTTAATTTATTGTCCATTTCCTATGCAGCAAGATTTGTAGTTAAAGATTCATTTTATATCATGTATACAAAGCAATAAAGATATTTATGAAAGAAGATTAGAAAAGGAAACAATTAGAAGATTAAATTAATTAAAATATTCAAATAAAACTAGTTGCGTTGCTATCTTCCATATTAAATAATTTTTTTTTCCGAAAATACCTAATTTTTTATTTAACACAAACTTTTGTTTTCAAGTATAATAACCAATATAACGTCAAAAATTACAAAGATTTGAACACAAAAAAACTTTTAACATATTGAAACACTTCGACATGATTCGCTCAAAATAATTTACTTTGTTCCTTCGGAAACGTTAACTAGTTTCGATTTGGTTTAAATGGTCAATTTGAGGGCTGTTAGATCATATTTTCGATTCTAAACAAAATTAATTTTAGTGTTTTTTATTTAGCACAAACTTATTAGGGAAAAGCATGCAATCCTGTAAGGCATTTAAATTTCTTTAATTAGACCGATATCTATATTTATTTTATAAGTTGATCCACAAAATATTGAATTTTTTCAAGATCGAAAACGCCATATATTTTATATTAAAAATTGAAGTTGGCAATACATAACCTTTAAATGGGCAACTCTGTTGTATTGTGCATTTGTGCATCTCTCATCTTTTTATTTGTTGCTTCGTATTTAATGCCCTAACATGTGCTCAAACAGCTGTACACGTACTGTCAGCATAGCGGAGGATGCAATGTAAGCAAAAATATCACGACTCCAATATAAACAAAAATATGTAAACATATAAGAATGCAGGCGAAATGAAATCAAAACAAAAATTCAGAATGAAAAAAAAAGAGAAAAAGAGCAACTGAGAAACAAAAATATTCTGTTAGTTTGTTTCACACATTTACTAAGAGCTCTCTCGGCATGTAAAATGAATTTCATTTGTAAATCGGAGTTCGTTGTGTTCGGAAGTTCTAAATTTTTTGTCGGCCGTTCTTCTTTGAAAGAAATGAATAAAAAAGAATAACATTTTTTATTTCACTTATTAATTGAAAAAGTTGAAGAAAATATTATTTTTCTTGTTCATCCATATTATTGATATTAAAGAAATTTGATTAACGCAAAAAGTATATGAATTTTTTATTTATTTTGATATCATATATATAATTAATAAAACCTTGTATTTGTACAACAATGTTGCTTGTGAAATTAAAACATACGAAATAAGTAAAAACGCGTTAAGAAGTTAAAATTTCCATTGCAGCAATTAGATAAAACAATAATTTGATTGAAATTTATATACATACATAAGTATGTACATAGTTTTAATTGTTAGTGTTTGAAATGTTTAATGGAAAGTAAAATAAAGAAATTTTATAAAATGATTGTTTAAATCATTACGCTTGTGTGAGTTGATGAATATCAAGAAAAAAGGAACAAAATAAAATTTAAAGCAAAATATAAAATAGTTTTTATATTCTCTGTGTGTTATTAAATTGTTTTGGTGATTTTAACGTCGCTGCTACAGCTGCCGATGCTGCTTGTACCACGTGCTGATCTTATTCTCCTCTGTTTGCCTTTTGCAATTGTTTGTCTATTTATTAATTAATCTTCGTCTATGTAAAACAACAAATGTATTTGTTAGAGAAATATTTTCATATAATTAATTCCAAGCAAAAGTCTTGATAAAATAAAAACAATTTGTGTCTGTCTATTTAGTGTTGGAAGAATTATTTAGAATTGATTGTTTGCTGTCGTACTATTTATTTATAATCTAAGTGCTTAAATGCTACATACAGGTGAGTTCTTTTTTTCATTTGATTTAAAAATCTAGTTTGGCAAATAATCTAAATTCGCTTAGATATGCCTTGATAAAAAGTATTAATTGTTCAACTACAATATAATGCAATCGTTCTCAGGGCCCTTTTATAATTAAAACTTAATTAGAATCTTAAACCCTGCATGTAACTTATAAATACAGTCGAACTCAGATATAACGAAATCCATAGAACCTGATAATAAAAATTGAAATAGAAATTAAAATATTTTATAAATATATACAAGTAAAAGAATTTCACTTAGTTTCTATTATATTTTATTGCTTTGTAAAATAATGGTGAATAATTTTAGCCGAAAAATTTTGTGATTTCTTTCAAAAACATTTCTTTATTGAGTATTTAAAAAAAGTTCACTATAAGCTCAGCTGTAAAAATTTCTTCAAAATATTCGTACTGAAGTTTTGGGATCGGAGAAGTTATTATAAACGAAAATTCGCTATAACAAGTGTGCACGTTTTAACCATAGAATAGACCATAGAGGAAAAATCTGTATTTTTGGTGCGAATGATGGAAAACCATCAGGACACAAAGTAGAATATTGAGGATGTGAAATACGAGTATGTACATTATAAAAAGATGACATAAAATAATAAATTAATAAATAATGAGAGAAAATAAAACTAAACTAAATTATTTCAAATCTTGTATACTTTGTGACCAAAAACTTACTGAAAACACGTTGACCTTTCACAGTACCAGGAAATAAATATCAAAAAAAAAAAAAAAAAAAAAAATACCGAAAAACAGCGACAAGTATACTCCACTTAATATCGTTCAAGTCTAAATAGACAAACTTCGAGTTAAAAATAGAGTCAATAGCCATGGTCAGCGAAAGCCAACAGCTGATCATAATCCATGTGAAAAAACATACATGAAATCGTTCATATGTAGAGTTTGACAATTACATGAAGTAATTAATGATTTTTGCAACAGAGATTCACAGATCATTATAAATAGGAATTGTGCAGAGTTAAAAATAAATAACAAATCATCATTTCGTTCATTGTATAGATATTGTTTCATATTTTTATTGAGATGTGAAGTTGAATTAGTTTCCGTATTTTTGATCACTAAAGTCAGTTTTTAAATGTAAACTGTTTTTTTCCATATTTCGTTTGCACTATGTGGAACTTTTTCATTTAATAAATTGGTTTTTCCTACATCTAGTTTTTTTCTTGGAGTTATATGTTACGAGTATGTATTTCGCAAATGAAATACATTTAATAGAGTGAAACTTTGCAGGTTAATGCAATAAGAATAATAAGAACTTCAGAATAAAATGTCATAATTATCTTTTTGGAAAAAAAATTAATGTGGCTCTTTAAAGTGGTTTGTTATTTCAGTTGATTTTTCATAATGGACTATCACTAAAATTTATAAAAGCAAAATACTATTTTCTTTTTTCAACAAAATTAAAAACATTTCGTGTAGATTTTCCCTTTCTGAAGATAAAAGAGATAATTTATTTTTAGTAAATTATTTTTCCTTAGAAGCCGCTCAGACAGTCTTAAAAGTGTTCTTCCTTGAATATGTGATTTGATTGATTTTTTATATTTTATTTTAAAGCTTTTATATAAATGTGGAGGTGGAATGCCTGAAAATATGAGTACGTTCGTATATGCAGCAATTGCGTAAAATTGCCGTATTTTCACATCATACGTTTTCTTTTTACAGTGCTGCCATAAATTCTATTCAACCTTCTATTTTACATTGCAATAGATCGCCATGCATCATTTTTAATATGTTTTATCGAGAATAAACCACATATAAAGTGCATGACTAAATAAAACAAAATAAAATGTATTTTATAGTTTTTACGAAAATTCACCCGTGTCTTTTGCTTTAACTGATTTCGACCTTGTTCCTTTTTGGATTTTTAATTCAATTTATAAATAAATTACCACTTTTACTCTCACCATCACTGCCTCAGTTTCTCACAAATTTACTAAGTTTACGAACGTATCTCTTGAAAGTAGTATTCTGAGTGCCTGGTTTTTACTTATTTTTGTATAGTTATATAGAACTTTTGTTTTTTTTTTTGTGTTTTTGAAAGAAGGACTTTAGTATATCAGGGATTTTTGGGAAAATGTAAATATCAAATGGGCCCTTTTGCAAACAACATGTGAAATAAACAAGTCAGTCAGTCTAGTACATAAAGAAGACCAGAAGTGAAGGCTATCTATCGGTGCCGTGGCAGAAAGACACAAATATATTGATTTATTATGCTCTGTGCTCTTTTTTCTACATTAGCCCTCTTGGGAGCATTTGGCTTCCATAAAGCATCTCCATCTTTTACGAGTTTTCGCATTGTTATTTTTGCTTTATATAAATTTCGTTATCGCTTGTTGTTCCAGCTTAGTAGATGATTGTGGTACTGCTTTAGCAGGTCTAGGATAATGGGGCTGCCATCTGTCATTGCCTAGAAACAACGCCCTCTGTGTATTTTGTATAGTGGTGAGGAATCTTGCTAATCTTTGGTTCCCACCTTTTTTCCCAGGGGTGGTGGCTGCCTGAACTTTGTCATAATGTTATTCTCTTTGTAGGAAAAGGGGAGGTCAGGGGGCTTCTTGGTTGGATTTCTTGTTAAAACTCTAAAAATCATGGTGAAAAATGTGTGTCCTTTGCCAGGTAATGAACCCGGGGTACTTGGTTTTGTAGGCAAGCACTTTAACCACTACACCATGCCACCACTCGCTCTACGCTCTTAAGATACATTAAATTCTGACATCGCCAGAAAATGAATATCAAAACAAAACAAAAAATTGATGTCGCGCAAGGAATATATGGGTAGGAAATTCAATATTTCAGTCTCATAACATCTATGGTCTCGTATGAGCTTTCAAACAATAAAATTCTGTTGTCACTTGTTGCTTGATTTACAAAAATTTGCAAATTGGGAATATGAGAATGATTTTTTCCTAGCGAGAGGGAAAGCTCAAACGCTATTTATACAGTTCATCGCAAGAGCTCAGGTGACAGTTTTTGTGTACATTTTTTATGTGTCAGTGTGTTGAATTTTTTCTTCTTCTGTTCAAATTTTTGGGCCCCATTCATATTTTCTTCTGTATTTTATTATATTTTTAAACGCTACTATGTTTTTTCTTGCAAGTTTTTTTATTTTTTTATTTTCAGCTACTTTAGACAGTAGGAAACTTTATATGAAACATATTTTTTGTAATATTGTGTTTGTTGTAGAACTGCGACAATCTATATAAATAGACTTTGGTTAGTAGCAAGGAAATGTCAGACGTAAAGAAAACTGAATTTAATTTTAAATATGGAGAATTATCTTCCCGGCGGGTATTTTTAGACTTGATGTTTATGTGCTCTACATAACGCTTTCGACTATCATAATAGATGCAATCTTCATAGCCCGCAGCAAATCGATGCAGAAACGAATTAGTTTTGTAGCTTTAAAGTAGCATTTGAGGCATACAAGACATCTCTTGGTTTCAATGTTCGCCCTTTTGGCTAAATGTAAGTCCTTTTAAGATGTTAGAAATTAATCTACTGCCAGTTGCTGTGCATGCTATACTTGCGTTAGACATGAGTCAATTCATATTCATACTTCTTCGACTGGTCGGGATACACCTTACCATACGCATCGAAATCGACACATTTAAATCGTCTAAACCATTCACATCAAGGTGCCTCAGGTAGAGCATAATCTCTATAAAATTCTACCAAAATGCCATGGCTTCCTGCAACGGTGCTCTCCAAAAAATTATATTGAAGCAAAATTTCCCGCTCTTTTTTAATACGATAATTTTCAAGCTTCTGTGTTTTTTTACGTTTTAAAAGAATGACACATGCATAAAATGCTAAAGGGATGCTTACATAAAAATGTTGTAAAAATGGATCGCTTGGAAAAAATACGTCTTAGATAATACAACAATACGTAATAAGAATAGAAAGTAAAAATCAGCTAATATTTAGAAAGTTGCAAAATACATCGAATATTTTACTCTAATTTTAAAAGATTTTCCGTCATCCTACGTCAAATTTGGCTGGTAAACTTTCCGGTTTCGACTATGTGTGCCATCTTTAGTGCTCTTGTTCTTTGAGAATTTGAAAAAAAAAACTCAAATTGTCGGTTGTTTAAAGCTGAAAATGTACGAAATAATGAAAAGAGGTCATATCATGCAAATTAAAAAAATAATTGAAATAATTAGAACTAGGGCTGGAACTGAACACCTCCAGGAAGCTTACCTTGGATATTTTAGTGGACATATTCTGTTTGAACGAAAGTCTACTAACTAATCAAAATATTTATCAATAGAGGATTGGGTTATTTTGTTTAGTTCGGGAACATAAAGCATGGCGCTTGTCCCTTCAGTTCCCTTCCCTCTGGCTGAACGCTAAATACAAATTTAGCAAAACAAGTGAGACTGTTAAAATAATATAAATATTCGGCTGAGTCGAATTTGATGTCAGTATATTTCAATGCCATTAAAAAGATGTTTTGAATTTATAAATTTTGTAAGGACTTATTTCATTTGTTCATACACATATAAAGTTACATATATGAAAACAATATAAAAATAAATTTCTTAAACATATTCGCAGTGTCAGCAAAATATTCGAATGCAAACGCCAACATCATTCAAATAAATTCAAATGATAGATTTCAATCGAAATAAAACAACATATTCAGATAGAATTATATTGTGTTGTAAACATTTTGTTTTTGTTTTGTTAATATTAAGTGGTATTAGTGCATATGTAAATACTCTCACATCGAAAATGATTTGTTTAGATTTTGATTTAGTATTTGAGGAAACAATTAAACATACGTATGTGGCAAACATTCGAATACATACTCGTACATAAATCTTAATACCATAAAAACTATTATTTAGTAGTAAATTATTTCAGTTCTACTCATAAAACTCTAAGCAGAACGAAATGTACCTGTCCAGCTCTTACAGAATTCATCCGATGCATTTGTTGGATTTGAATGTTTCGATAAAATTACAAATTTTATTTTTTAACGTAATAAAGTTTTAATTTTGTATTCTTTATTGTAAAAATATTTACGTGCATTGTTTATTTTAAGTAAAAGCAACAAAATTTAAATATATTAATGTACATACACATACTTATATATTTAGTTATGTATATTAGGGTGCGCCTTATTTGTCAATTTGCGAAATTGCATCCCATAGAAATACCTTTTCCATAGAAAAATTATGTTTTGAAAGGAAATTATTCAATGTTTCCAAATTAAATTATAATAAACTTTATTTTATGGAGTCCAAATTTATTAAGTAAATCATATATAAAGCAAGAGGGGGCCGAGCGAGGGTGCTAATTTTACATAATACGCCAATAGCTCCATCTTGTGCGTTTTTCAGAAAGTTATGCTAAGGATCGGAGGTTTAGAGTGCGAGAGATTATGGAAGCCATAGGCATATCACTTGGCTCAGTGGTTAACATTTTTAATGATCACTTAGGTATGAGAAAGTTTTTCAAAGATGGGTGCAGCCGCATTTACTCACAATCGACCGTAAACGTAATTATGTGATAACTTCGCAGGATGTGGGTCCACCACAACACACCAGAGACCAAACAGCAGTCAAAACAGTGAGTTTTCGGGGTGAATTGGCTCCAAAGAAGGCGCCAATGGATGGGTTTTTCACATCGACCTTCTTTTTTTTTGGGATGCACGCGGTATAATCCACATTGATTATCTCCAAAAGGGTAAAACAAAAAATCAATGGCGAATATTATACCAACTTATTCTTATTGGGTCGATTTAAAGAGTATTTAAAAAATGATCCAAGAAAAGAGTTTTTGCAAGGGTGCACGCATGTGTAATTTCCGTGGCAAAATTTAATGTATTAGCCTACGAATCGCTCCTTCATCCTCCATATTCTTGGAACTCAGCCCTGAGTGACTAGTTCTTGTTTCCAAACATGGAGAATTGACTCCAACGATAAAATCATTTCACAAACATGATAACCTCGACATGTTGTTTTTTTGTAGGGGATAAAATAATTGGAGAAACCTTGGGCAAAGTGTTTAAAGCTCAGAGGAGACTATGTTCAAAAATAAAATGATTTTCCATCCACAAACCTGTCGTTTATAGACATGCCCTCGTATAGTACAATTATTTTAATTTTAGAAATATAATTAATTATAATATAAGAATGTAATAAAAACAATAAAAAACATCTTTAACTTTTGTCTAAACTTGATGAAATAAAAGTGATTTTGAAGATTTTTTTATAAAAAAAAAATATGTTGTGATGAGTTTTTGGGAGGTTCGACTTAAAACCCAATAGTCAAAAAATACTTAACCGACATAATTTTCGATTTTAATTTTTATCGCAATCGATAATTCACGATAGTTAAAATTAATTCTGAAAAATTTTTAACCATTAGAAGTGGAATTAGAAAGTAAGTAATAAAAGGACTATCGTGCAAAATTATGTGTTTTTTACTTACGTTTTTTCCTTTAATTTAAGGGCGAATGAGCCATGCCTCCACATTAAACGATCCCGAAAATTATTTCTAAAGTTTATTTTTTCGATGTGAAAAAATATTTTTTAGGGCGCGTTACTACTGAAAAATTTTGATCCATACATGTGAGGCGCACGCTAATATACATATGTGTGTATATGTGTGTATATATGTATATATGCATGTAGTATATATTTAAAAAAATTGCTAATGTTTTTTCAAAGACAGTTTTCGTATCTCTAAAATATGAAATTATTTTCTGTTTTATTTCACTAAGTTAAAAATAAAATATAAAAATTTGTTTTCCACAGGTTCGTAAGCACACACTCACACACTCACAATTTACAAGTATATAATTAAGAAATGTTTTTTCAGCCAGTTCCCTTTGTTCTCCATGAGGTCTGAATGTTATTTTTAATCATGTTTGTTGGGCATTCGGACATTTTTGTTCGCTTGTTTACGTTTGTGGGAAGAGGGAGTAGATATAGATCATCATTTGATGCATTTGTGAGAATTAACTTCTGACATACTTATGTACATACTTGCGTGTATGTAATTGCGTCTATACTTAATAATGCCAAGATTTTCAAAAAACATATTAAAAGCGTTTGTGTGATTCAAAGTTTTTCTAATAAGGATAAAAGGTGTCAGACTTAATTGGGAAAAAAACCGATTGTTCAGTTTTATTACGAATGAACTTAAGTTTTACGTGTCGATTTCCTGATTGTAGAAACGTTTTATTTTTTGTAAATTATTCCAGGATGTTGCAATATGAGAGGAAGTCAATAAATCTTAGCGAAATTATATACAAAAATTTTTTATAAAAGAAAGATAAAAAAATGACATTCATAAAACTACAAGGGTTTGTTAACTGGCAGTATTTTAAATAGAAGAAACATGTACGAAATTTTGTAGACAAGCCATATCCAGAACGGCCAATGTTTTTTGATGTCAAGAATTCTCATCACCATACAATTTGTATGAATCAAACCGAAATAAAGTGGGGTCAATGCTAAGCAATTGGGAAATCTGATTATGACAGCTTGTTAAGCAGTGAAGTTTGCTGCAATGAATGAAGATTATAGTTTTTATTGAAAATTAGAGCTTTGTAAATGATTTTTATTGAAAAATATGTAGATTAATATATGTCACAGTTCAGTTTTATCGTTGTCAAAAAAACGTTTAGAATCCTTATATGTATGAATATTTTACAGCCGAGTTTTCGTTGTTGACATGGCGTTGTCGCTCTTACTTAATTATGACACTTTAGCGTTAGCTTTTTTAAATTTAACTTTTAATTGTTTTCGATTAAGTTTTTCCCTTTTTGTTTACTCTTATTGCAATTTATCTGTTCTATAAGCAACAAGTCGTTTTCTATGAATACGATATTTTTGTATTTTTCCGTCTGACTTTATTAAAAATCGTTCTGTAATTTATTTATTCATTATTCCCAAGAAGGGTGAAGGGAGGCAAAAAATTTTTACTGAAGTTTCTTGCGAACTTGTTTTCACTTTCTTCAAATTGACTTGAGAAGTTAATTCAAATTCAAAGAATATTTAATTGAATTTGTTTGATATTTTATTCATTCATACTTTCGTTATGTGAAGTACTTTGTTAAACCTAATTTTTTTTCTATTAAATATGAAGAACCAATATAGTGATCATATGTAAAGTTATGGATACATGATATAAATATATAAATAGATGAATGAATATTTAGTTAACATTTGGATTAAAACAATATTGAAGGAGAGAGAGAGAGAGAGCAGTTTAAATATTAGATTTTTAGAACTGACTGAAATAATTTTAATTGTACAGCATCTCACAATTACGTATTTTAAGTATCAGAAATGCTTAATATTATGAATTTTCCAAATAATAAAATAATACACTATAAAACTGATATACTTAGATAATGTTGCTTAAAACTATAGATGTTTAATTCGTAAACTGAACTGACCAATAGGAATAGAAATAAAGTTTTTTTATTTAAGATTTTATTGGTTATTGTTGGCTTAGCTGAGTATATGCCTGCATTTCATTGGCGCTAACCAAATCATCAGTACTCTTCAGCTAAATAATGTCTGGAAAGCATTTAAACTTCTAATGCAATTTCTTATATGTTTAATGTTAATCAAAAGTAAAATAATATGCTTGAATTCTATAGAATTCTAATAAAATATTTTTTTATTTTTATATAAGTATGTGAGTTTGAATGCTTTTCAAACATAATTTGGCTAATGGGTACTGATAATTTGGTTAGCGCCAACGAAATGCAAGTAAGAACCAATAAAATGTTAAATAGTTATATTGGAAAATATCTGGAATAACGAATTTAATAAATATTAATAAAAATTTATTATATATTCTAAAATTAAATATTTTGTTTTTTTTTATTTTTATTCCGGCTCTAGGTCATATATTAAATAAAACTCCTTTTTTGTTTTATTTTAAATTTTATTTTTTATTCCATATTTCGATCACCATCGGTTCTCTTCTTCAGGAATTTAAGTAAAGCAAACTTTATCGTATTTTATAAGGCAAATTACATGTGATAGTTATCAAAGAACAATTTACAACAAAGACAAATGTGTAAATCATTCTGACAAACACTAGCAGAACGGAACAACATGCTGTTTTCGAAAGCCGCTACACTTTCATCATCAGCGTTCTTGTGTTTGGTCCACTTCTGTGGTGTCAGTTGATGTATATTTCAGCTATTCATACAAACCTTCACTGTAAATGTAATACGAGAATTGTTTTTGATTCATCGTATCACAATTCGTGAAAACTTTTTTTTGTAATGAAGAGCTCAAATTACACCTCACTAACTTACAACAGTCTTACCATTGTTATTTATTCTTTACCAACAATACACATGCTTATTTTTTTAATTTGCTTATTTTATTTTTTACTTATGACAAACTTGTTTGGTTTGTTACTATAAGTATGTATATTTTATTAATTTCATATTGATGTTCTTCGGCGTGCCCTCCGTTAGTTAAGTATATATTTGTTAATTTTTCCGACCTTAATATTTTGTTTTGGTTTCCTAAAAATTTTTTACTTTCACTGATTTGTAAAATTTTTTCAATTTATATATTAATTTTTAATTTTTTTTTGCAATTGTTAGTCATATAAACAAAATTTTTCCTGAAGAAGACGCCCATAGTAGCGTCGAAATATTGAAAAATAATAAATTTGTTCTTATTTTATAAAGAAGAATAACTAAAGCTCGATTATATAAATAATATAAATATATACAAAAACATAATGTTAGAAAAAATTGCATTAATTAAACTTCAAAAACATTAATAAAAGCACTGCCATTCGCTTTTGATAATTTTCCCATGTCATCTTCAAGATGTTCTGAATGCTTTTTTCCCCTATCAGCAGCCTATTACCCTAATCCAGCCCACTTGGCAAATACATATTTCATATATAGTCATTTGGTAAATTCTTAATAATTTGAGATTTTTTATTTGGAAAGAATCGAAATATAAATAAATAAGAATAATAAAACAAAATAAATATTTAAATATCTCAATGAGCAAATTGCAGTTTTTGTTTTATCCAAGTGCAAAATGGATTTATTTATAAAAATTATATATTTGTACATGTAATTATTTATTTGCACAATTTCGCAGTGCTGCTTAAACAAAGATGAGGAACAAGGTTAACGAAATCAGAACAAGACAAATGAAATTGTAACCAGGAGTTAAATAATCTACAGCGAGAAAGCAACATACAGCTGGTTGCAAAAATGTACATTGAAAACTTAGAGCTGTGAGGTACATTGGACACAAATTGTGGCAAATGGTTGATAATATATAATATTCCCACATGAAGGGAAAAAAACTTCAAATTAGTGTACTTGTACCGAAATATCCGGACCACCGAATTAAAAGTATAACTTTTAATTATTTTTTTTCAGCGGAAACACAAATATAATATTAGTTTTTTAGTTTAGAATATTTATGGAGTGGTCATGGAGTAGGTAGGTATAAATATCTAGAAACTAGAGGGAAATTTCTTTTCAACACAAATTTTGGTTAAAATATTTTTTTAATGCTGTTAGAACTGCTAGTCTAGTGCATTACCCAGTGTCATAAAATTTTATAAATTCTTTTTTATATTGTAATTTTAAGATTAATTGAAAAATTTTTTTTAATACCGAATTTACATCTCCAAATCAATAGTTCCATTACAGATCCATATTAAAAAATTACAGATCCATATTAAATATTAGTTATTGAAATTTATTTGGAATATTCTTCGATTATTAAAATTTAATTATTTATTTGTTGTGGACCTTAAAAAATTTTATCTATCTAAAATTTTCTTCGTGCTTATGTCAATTTATCAGTAGACCTCGAATTATAAATTGAAAAGCTTAGCAAAATTTCATGCTTATAACACATACGAGGTCTGTTCAAATGAAAAGGTGAATTTTGAAATTTCTCAAAAACATATTTATTTATTTATCAATTTCTATTTTGTCCCCTGCCAGCGATTTTTTCAATTCTCGAAACAGTTGTTATATTCTTAAATTTTGAGAACAGGAAAAAGTGAGCAAAATCTTGACATTTGATCGACCTTGGTTTGCTTGTTTTAGTATTGGCTCTCTTTGGCTTTTCCATTGGGACGATTGGACTTTGGTCTCGATGTCATAACCATATACCCATGATTCGTCACCAGTTATGACCCTTTTAAGCAATTCTGGATCTTTGTTGATGTGAACGATTCCCATGCGACGGTGCGACGGTTTTTTTGTTCAAAATTCAGCAATTTCGGAACAAACTTCGCTGCCACACGCTTTATGCTCAAAATTTGCGAAAAAATTTTGTATGACATGAGCCAATGAATGGAGCTTCCATTCACATCATTCACATTTTTCTGAATTAGAGTACAATCACCATGTGCAACTCCCAAGAGCCCGGGAAATTTAAAAATTTACCTATTGGACAAACCTCGTATCTATCTCTAATAATTAACTAAGAATTTTTTATTGGCAATACAAAATTCAAACACTTATTAAATAGGAACAGATGTCATGTTTTTAAATTTTCTATGCCATTTAATTTTGTTGTTGCTGGTATTTTGCTACGTTCAGACAATGTTTTACTTCATGTTCTCTAACATAAAAATAGTTTATTGGTATTATAACCCACTGCTTTGTACTCGTAGTTAAAGTTTTCTGTTACGAAATTTTGAAAAAAAAAATTAATCTATTTACATGGAAAATTATATTTCTTGAGACGCAATCCATGCGATCCAATTAAAAATAAAATATTCAATAAATACCAATAAAAATTTATTTTGCGAGTATAAACGGTATTTGAACAGGTTTTTCTTTATAGATCATTTAATGCATCCAGGAGTTAAAAGTTTAAGAAAAAAGCGAAAAACATAAAAAACAATAACAAGTAAAAGAATCTGGCCAATATAAAATCGATGCAAGAGGCAGATACTCGGATACATAAAATTAGAAAATCATAGAAATAGAAAGCCATTTGGCTATGTGTTGTGTGTGTGTGTGTGTGTATGTGTGTGTGTGTGTGTGTGTTTGTGTACATTTCAGTTTAAGGACGCTTTTTCTTTACAAGTGATGCATGAATAATTTGAACAGTCTTTGAAGTGGAATTGTATAAAAATCTCATTGGAGATTTAAAGATTGTGCTGACATTGTAAGAACATGATTCTGTCTGTGTATAGATGCTGCATAGAAATAATGCAAATCCCAGCACTTAACTTTAGTTGATTTTTAGTTCTCGCATGTTCATTTTCATTTATGATAAAATGTTTGATGGGCCGATTTATTCGTAATTAAAATTGTTGTTGTACGAGTATTAGTTGTAATATGTATAAAAGGGCGTAGAGTGCTAACAAAATATAAAAGAAAATTTCATTAAATAAACTACAATGAGTCTCATATTTTAAAAAAAATAAGTTTTTTAATACTGTTGGAATCACGATTTATTTTCTCTATCGAAAGAGCACTAATTCGTATCTAATGTGAAGAAAAATTTGGTCAACGTTATTTAATACAATTCTGTCATTTGAAAGGTCTCAGTCCAACCAACATTAACGTCGAGCTAGACTATAAAATATTGTGTGCTAGAGTTTAAACAAGGTTGTACGGCCGCGAAGATTAGCAATGTATTGGTAGACCATTTGAGGTGTCCACACCAGAAATGGGTAAAAAAATCCACAAAATGGTATTGATCTAAATGCACCATAAATCGCATTGAAATTTCTATCAATGCGAATGATCTTTCAGATGTTTGTCAGAGTTACGTTAAAGTTTTCTTAACTCCGCTTCATTTATTTGTTATTTAAGCAAATATTTGGTCGTTATGACTTCCGCAAAAGCCTTTATGTCCTTGAGATCTAATGAAACATTTTTTAATATATTACCCAGCACCCATTAGAACAAATAGCTCCTTGGATCTAACTTATTTCATTTATCATAACTTTTTTATACTTTTTCTAACATCTAGTACTATTTTAAATAATCTCATTGATCGTTTCGTTCTTCTTTTGCCACAAAAAGTTCACAAACTTCCATGGTACACTAAGGGTTTAAAAAAGCTAAAAAATCTTAGAAACAAAAATTATAAAAAATTTAATCAAACTGGTGATTTACATTACAAAACACTCTATGAACATTATATGCGTGAATTTAATTTTCTTGATAAGTTTTTATATAATCAATATATATTAAATTATGAATTTTCTATTAAATACAATCCTAAACGATTCTGGAATTTCATAAGATCTAAAAAGTCTAGTTCTGGATATCCATCTGTCATGTATTTTAATGGTAATACCTTAAGCTCTGGTAATGACATTGTAAATGCATCTTCGTTGTTTTTTCAGTCTAATTTTCAGGCTGTAAATGACTCTGTAGATCCTGATGTTTTAAGATGTATAGAGCCTATTGTTGACTTCGCTTATGTTCAATTAACATTTAACGATATCGTAAATAGCATAAGAAATATTAAGAATTCTTTTGGTATTGACGTCGATGGTTTGAGTTCATTTTTTATAAAGAATCTGGCTGAAAGTTTGAGTATACCTTTACTGTACCTTTTTAATAAATCGTTGGATGAAGGATGTTTTATTGATAGATGGAAAATTGCTTCGATTACCCCTGTCTTTAAAACTGGTGATAAATCGAACGTTATTAACTATCGTCCAATTTCGAAATTGTCTAATATTTCAAAAATTTTTGAGTATGTAATTAAGGAAAAGATGTTTTTTGCACTAAAGCGGTATATTTGTGTTGAGCAGCATGGCTTCTTTCCTGGTCGTTCTACCACTACAAATTGTGCTTTCTTTAATCACTTCTGTATATCTGTTTTTGAAAAATTTGTTTTAGAAAATTTTGTGTCCTTGCCATATACTTACTTCAACCTCAGGCGTGCCACAGGGTAGTACATTAGGCCCGTTATTGTTTGTAATTTTTATTAATGACATTGGTAGTTATTGTGCTAGTTCACAATTTTTATTGTATGCTGATGACCTGAAACTTTATAGGGAAATTACTTCTGACAATGATGTCATCGCTCTTCAACTTTGCATCGATGAAATATTCTATTGGTGCAGTATTAATAATTTACCTTTGAATGTGGATAAATGTTTTCAAATGAGCTTTCATAGGTCTAATATTCGTAATGTAATAGCATTCCAGTACAAGTTAAGCGACTTTAATTTGAAAGTTGTTAACCAAGTGCTAGATCTTGGCATTGTTTTGGATTGTGAACTTAACTTTAATGCACATCTTGATTATATTATACCTAGAGCTTATTCTGCTTGTCCATTTATAAGAAGAAACAGTCAGAACTTTTCGGATCCCATAACATTAAAAATTTTATACACTGCTTTTGTTCGCTCGAAGTTAGAGTATTGTTCTTTTGTTTGGAACCCTTTTTATAATGTACATACTGATAGAATTGAAAGGATTCAAAAGAAATTTGTTAAATTTGCACTTCGTAATGATCTTTCAATGTTGATCCCGACTACATATAATGCTCGTTGTTTTCTTTTGGGCTTAAAGCCACTTTAAGTACGACGTACTATTCATTCCGTTAGGATTGTCTATAATTTGATTAATGGTTTTATCGATTGTGAATACCTATTAAGTTTGATTAAATTTTTTGTACCTTTTAAACACCTTAGATCCAATAACCAATTTTATGTGTCTACTCATGTTACTAATTATGGAATGCGTGAACCTTTGTTACGAGTTTTGAATAATATAAATAAGATTTCTAATATTATAGTCTTAGACATTTCATTGTCTGCTAATGATCTTAATTTGTTATTAGAAAATAAGGATTTATTTAATGTTTTATATAATTAGTATATTTGTTAGCCTGTAAGGATTATTTTCCATAGGTGAATTTAAATTTAAATTAAATTAAAGTATCAATAAGACCTTCTAATAAACAAACATTTATTTATAAAATGATTTTTAAATAACTAAAATTCTTATTTTTGTTTCTTTTTTCTTTTCTTTATTTAGTTTCTAATCAATGCGAGTATTAAACATCTTTATGTACCAAATAATACAAAAATTTAATTAATAAATCTATACAAAACAAATCGAAAATGAATGCATCTTCATGCAATCTTCATCTGTGTATGTAAAAAAAAATTAATTAATTAAAAACGAATCAAAAAGAAGATCTAAAACATAAACAAATAAATATCAAAATTAAATAAATTTTGCATTTACTACGCTATCACTATTGCCACAATTAATACCTGCAAAATTACTAGTAAAAGTGTTAATTTTTTATTTTCAACTCCCGACTATGTGGATGATGGCGATGGTGTTTTGCTGATGCTGCCACAATTCAATTTCATGCTACACTGATTTTAACCAAAAATATTAGTTGTTATTACCGCAATTCTTAAATGACATTTTTGTACAATAATAAACGATAATAAAAATTACAGCACTTCATATTTTAAAACCAATATATTGTTAACAACGCTATCAATTTATTATGATACTCCCGCGCACAGTGTTCTCCTTGCTTCTGTTCTGTTATTTTATTGAATTGTAATAAAATAATTTTACTAGTCATTACTATCTGCTGAAGTAATCGTTTCAAATCATCGACGTCTCATCGTTATTGGAGCTGTTGCTGCCATTAAACAGTCACTGGATACGAATATTGTTGCGAATTGCTGTTGATATTTATTCATCGCAATAAAACAACTACAAATTCAACAACACCGCCATCAACAATTGTTTGTTTGGTAAGTAAATATTTGAAATAAAATTTAATTCTTCATTATGGAAAACTGTGGCATCTAAATATTTAGTTATGAAACATTTTTTTTGGGAGAACAGATTCATGAAAAGCAATGAATGAAGATGCAAGTGAAATTTCGAAGTGAATACTTAAAAATATATATATTTTTTTATTATTTGTTGCTCCTGTTGTTCAAGATTTAATTACTGCTTATATAATTAAAACAGCTCGCTCTTCGCTGAATATAATTTGAAGAAGAACATTAATATCAAATATTTTCTTTGCACTTGATTTTTTTCGTACATTTTTGGCCATAAAAATAAATTTCAATTTCTTTAATTGAAAGTATTTTCCTTTAGCTTTAAGAGTGTTTACACTACTTGTACTTTCGCGCAAAATCAAATATTTCTCCCAAACACTGTTTCCAGGCGTAAATCGAAATCTTTGTTTGTAATCCAAATTAATAACAATTTATATTTATTAAAGGGGCGACCCAGAAGAGAGGTCGATACACAGCATGAAAATAATATTTAATTCCATTCTCAATGCCAATACATTAATTTCTAATGTGTGACAGTTTGACATACAGGGCGGTTACAATTATATGGAGATTGTTGCTTTAGAATTTTTTTACATGTCGCTCATTTGCTGCAACACTGCAATAACTCCAAAAGAAATTAGTTTTTTTTTGTAGACAAAAAGAGCTTAAAGTACAGAATTCGATGGGAAAATAGAGAAATATATTCCTTTGAGGAGTTGAATATACGAGTTTTTTGTGTTATGCAGATTTGACAGTAAATGTACGCTATATGACGGTCAAGTCGAGATCTACGTGTACAATTGAAAACTATAATACGATATTGGCTTCAGGAACAGTTTGTATGGCAACTTCTACCATACAACCTGTATCTGAGACTGGAATAAAGAAAACCTCCCAATAAAATTTTAGACACTATTCCATTTACTAAGTCCCTTTACATATGACGACTTTCTAGCTCGATTTTTTTTCTCCAAATTTTCTAGTTCCTACGAAATGTTACACTCATTTATATTGCAACTTTTTCCTCATACCTTTTTTGTTATTATTTCTTATGTTCTAATGTTGTTTATGGCAAACAGGGATGGAAAGTTGAGTTTTAATTATACTTTTTTAAATTCAATTAAACGAAAACACTGATGTATGTGTATCAGTTGCATAATTAAAAACAAATATAAGTTTATATATAAAAAAAAACAGACAAGTCACATTGAAAAACTGTGGCCCAGATATTGCCCCTCTTTAAATGTATGTGATTAAAATATTTGTGCAATTATAAAGCACCTGTGGACTGGAGAAAAACATCCGCGTCATCGGATTTACTTTTTAAGTGCTACAATGTTTGTTCCTCGGTTTTCGAGAGTTTTACTAGATTACCTCGCGGTACTGCATTGAGTTTTTTTTTTTTTTGAAACGAAGGTATAGATCGCTTGGTGGCTGCGGACGGAAACACCCAAGAAATTCGATGAACTGTCATCTACATAAAATAAAAAAGTTGGCGTTTTCTGGAGAATAATCTTTATAGTTATTCTATTGATTTGGATCAATTTCGATAAAGTGGTAAAAAGTTTTCTTTTTAAAACCTCTTGCAGAGCGTTGCAGAGAACAATTACAAGTCAAATATATAAAATGACTGAAACTGGAAACAGAATTTTTTTCAAATAATTAATTATGATAATATTTCGAATTATTTTTAATAAGTGTTATTAAATACGATTTTATTTCTTTGGTTTGTCTAATAACTATAATCATTGTCTCACAAAAAGGCTGACTAATTGTATACAAATTGAAAGAAGAATAAATTCATAACGAATATAATTTTTTGTTGTTGTATTATTTGTATTAAAGCTTTCTAAGCCTATTGTCGTTATGTACTTTTGTTGTAATTTTCATATATGATTGAATTCTCTAATTGTATTGGAATGTTTTTATATGTATAAGCTAATGAGGTTGAGTGCTTTAAAGACAAACTGGTTGAATTCTACTGATGAGTTGGTTAGCCTTAACAAAATCTCAGACATATCGACAGCTACAACCAACAATGGAAATAAGTCTGTTTAAGAAAATTCTTCTAATTAAATAAATTTAGTGTTGATTTAATCAAATATTAAGATGTTTTACTTATTTTTTCTTTAAGGACTTAAAAACTTTTTTGTCAATACCCTCTAGGATGAGTGCAACAAATTTTAAACTTCAGTCACAGTTGAAGAAATATGCATCAATGGCTGTAGAAATATTTACTTATATATTAAATATACAAATTTATTTTCAAAAAAAAGTTTAAATAAAAATTGTATGGAATGAAACTTAAGCAACAGAAACACTAATTTCGGAAGAATTATTATTTCCTTAGTTGCTTCCTCTAAGAATCACGAATTAAATCGGTTAAGGGTGAATTTAAATATTTGTTTTCTTGATGATGAACTGCTAATTAGGTGATTTATTATAACTTATTTGTATTCACTGATAGTTAAGCATTTGAACAGCGTGTCCAAATGCTAAATGGAAAATTTCATTGGTCTACAATATATAAATAAGAGAAGCGATGAAGGTATGAATAATTTTTTTTAATTATAATTTTTTCATATAATTAGAGTTTAAAAGTGTATTGTTGTGATTTTAGCTGTTCAAATTCTTATATTTCATTGGTCGCAAACCCAAATTGATATTTTAACAGCTAAAGTCACAACAAACAATAGATTTTTTAAACACTAATTGTTTAAACAAGTTGTTGGGCAGAATATCCCAAAATAATAAATTTCAATGTCAGTTTTTTACATATAATTTTAAGATAAATATAAAGGGATATAGAAAAATCATTTACAAAATGTTTATTGTAAACTTTATTGGTAATAATTTTAAATTGCTATTCACCCTGCTCTTTACGTGCAAAGTTAAAATGTTCATCCAAGTGGAAACGGTGTGTGTCTGTTACTACGCAAATTATAATGGCCAAAGTAATTAAATTTATTATTTGTTGAACTTTTAAAATAAATCATGGCTGTACACTTTTCCTCTTTCATCATTAGAAGTATACAGGACTTTAGTCCTTTGAGTTGTTTTAAGTGTCATGGCGGGTGCGGCAGGGAATCTGAATAAGTTATTCATGAAAGAAGATAATTTTAAAATAACTCCCTTGGGAATTTTAAGTGTTAATATTTTCTTAGTTAATGTTGAACAAGACATGATTTAAGGATACAGTTTAGAATTTCTGCAATAGGTGTAGAAAATATGTAAATGTAACGAAATTTAGACGATATAAAGTTTGACTTGCAGTATGTATTTATAAGCCTTAAAATGTTAAACATAAAATAAACTCCAAAGGATGTAAATGGACGATGCTTTTTTTCTGCTTCCAAAACCAGCAGATATAATGGATCTGCCATACACAAAATTCTCCACCATTGTATATTTTATAAGTAAAGTTATATTCCTAAAGTCATCCCAACATTCCATTATTCGAAAAATTCAAAGTGTCTTGTCCAAAAATAACTCTCACAATATATTAAACTGTGGAACTAGTGAAACTTATTGCTGCAAAACAAGACGAAACTATTTTATTCTATCTCAGACTGGCCATGACTACACAGAGCCAGTAGAACTCATAGTGATGCCTTTGGGAGGGCTTCTTCTACAAGGAAATAAAATACAAAACCCCGGTGCATATCATCATGAAGGGTAACGTCATTTATTCAATAAAAAATTTTCTGCAAACTAATAAATTCGCAGGAGAAAGCAAGTGAACGACTTTGGCCTTTGCCAATGGCTTCTTTAGAACAGAGTATCCATTTTGATAAAACAATTTTATCATTTGCAGGAGTTTTTGTACGCTAATTCCGTCATTTGGCAAAACAGACTTAGTAAATTACAGTCAATGTGACACATGTAACTTCAACAGTATGGCCGCTATCAACTGCCAAAGCTCAGAAGTCTCTACTGAAGACTCGAACTTTTAAACCAAGCGCCGTTTCAAAACCATTAGTCCATCAATCATTTCATCCTACAACCAATTTCTAATTTTGTTAACAAAATATGTATCCAGAAACGAGAGCCCAGTTACGAGAAGCAATGTTTTATTTATAGTAAATCTTTGTTCCTGATGCTCCCGTCGGAAATTTTCGCGAGTAGAAAATTGTGGAATTGTACTTGCAATAAAAACATTAAAAAATAGTGTTAATTGAGATACGAGGTTTTTGCAGCAAACGAACAATATGTGTATTTTTCTTATATGGCGTTCAAGAGACTACAGCAGAGGTTGTATTTTGTTAACAATTTTGAGACGCATAAATATATACAACCAGCAAGTGTTTATTTTTATTATTTTAGACGAAATGTACTTCAATGAATAACTTTACCCAAATACTTTTAATTAATGCGATAAGTTTTATTCATTACGGCACAAACATCATATATTTAACCGACTAATGAATAGGAATTGTACACAAGGAATAATTATTTTACGTATAATCAGCCGTTGTGTGATTGGAAGGCGGTTTTATTCGTATTTACTGTGCCCTGTTTGTACACTGTCAACTGGCCTATTAAGGAACTCCTTTTTAATTTTATATAATATTTTATTTAAGAAATTACTTCCGTTTTTCTGTGAAGATTATGTTGCAATTCAACTAAAATTTGTAGTTCTATCAGATTCGAAGAGCGCTTTTTTCTAAGAAGGTGTAAACCTAATAACCTGTAAAATTGAAATCACTTAAAGCTAAAAAAAGACAAGTTTAGTAAAAATTTCAAATTCGGAACATATATGAGTCGAAGAAGAGTCGAAGTATTTATAAAGTACTCAACTGATTCTAAACCTTTCTAATACAAGTAGCTCCTACATTCAGTCTTCATGTCGTGTATCACAACTTGCAGATAACGAACTATCGTGTGGAAACTAATAGGAAACCCTGTAATTATGCTTCATTGCTTTTTGCCAAAGTTAGATAGTTCTTTTGTTTTCGTCTCACTCTTATTCTATTCCCTATTAGTTGTGATATCATGACATATTTTTGTGCAAAAAACATGTCATAACAAGTAAAAGTTTCAGGCTCGTCATGCTGACTCCTTAAATACTAAATTTAGAGGTAAATTCCGTTCCGAAATCCGTTCTGCAGCAATGAGTATTGCATAAAGTTTTTCTTGCATTCCTGTCCAGTTTGCTTGTAATGTCTCTGAAATTCTAAAACTAAAAACCTTTGAGTAGAATTTTGTAGCCAAGTTTATCTTAGAGTCGTCTGTGAACAGTAAGAGTTAGTTTTGGTGGGTTTTGAATACCTAAATATATTTAACTAGTAGTAACTAGTAGTCTAAAGCTTGTTCGACCTTTCTATGTGGGTATAACATTTTTGTAATAGAGGTAACTCAGCCTTAGTGCATCTTTTGCTGAACAGTTTTTTAGAATGACGTATAGCAGGTTGAATATCGCCTCCTATTCAATTTGATGTCACTGCCTCCGCATCTATGTATATGTTGCATCCACATGCTTGTCATGCCTGGATGAATCTGCTAAAAAAAATATACCACAGCATCTCATATGCATTAAATATGGGTTTATTTTAATGAAAAAATAATTTTATGGATTTCACTTATACTTGCTTCGGAATAAAGTCGCAGTTGAAGTATTCACTTGCCTTGTTAGATGAGAGACATATCACAAAGTAGACCCACTTATATATTCAATATAAATGGTAGTTCAAAATTCCATTGACATCTTTCTCCTTTGCGTGAGCAGCATAAATGAAAATGTATTTGTGAAAGGAAAAAATGAAAACGTTTCATTTTTTTCTCTCACAGTTTTATTATTTATGGCGGTCCTTGAACACTTTTGATTTGTTGTGTGAAGAAATAGCGCTATGCCTTTCATATTAATTTCCCTAGTGGTCTCAAAATATGTTTGCTTTTCTTAAAATAATATTTAATTACCTTGAAGTTTTCCAAAAGAAAGTTTTCTTTTGGAAATGAATGTTTTTTATTTTTGTCTTCTGACTATTGTTTAACTATCAGAAGGTATTGGTATTGGTTATTTTTTAACAAACACTCATCTCTTCAAAAATATTAATAGCACAATATATTTTATGGAAATATATTTATTTGGTGAAAATTCTTAAATAATGAAAAAATTAATGATGTAAATGTAATTAAATTTTTTCCTACAATATGTCTTATGAGAGAAAAGGTCATTAGCATTCCGTATTAAACCACCCCAGTGCCCAGATGAAAAAGTTTATCTTCTTGATACATATTACATACATATGTAAGTTCTTCTCTCCTCCGAAATGTGATCGACAGTCTCCTCTGCCTCTTTATGCTGAGAGCTTTTTCAGCAGTCGTTAAAGAGGAAATTCAATCTCCTGGTGTACCTATGTACCTATATACCTAAATAGCAATGCCTTCATGATGTGGAGCTCATAATATTAAAGTGCTCCTCCATCTGAGAGATAATCCGCAGCCGAGGGCTGTTCGTGATTTCGGAGGCAAAAGACGTTAACTGCAAAAGTGGAGCTGATGGTGTCTAAAAATACGCTCTTAACTGCAAAAGTTAATCAGGCGGCGTTTAAAAATACTTTAACTACAAGTCATAAATATTAGTCTTGTAATAAAAGAGCATTATTTGATTTATATCGGTATAGGGGAGAAAGTTTGCGCAGTACTGCATTTACGAACGTACTCTTAATTTTGCATATGATTAAAGACGCGCAGTAAAAATAACTGGTTTTCAATATACGAAATGATCTATACAATGATCTCATTTGATCGATAATGGCGTGCATTAAGTACTCTCAACAGAGAACAAGATGTGTGACCGATTTCTTATATAATTCTTAGATAGAGAGCTATTTGTCGTATTATTAAATATAGATATTGAAATTCTAATTAAATACTAATAATACGTCAATTATTACATTTTTACATATAATTGTTATAAACCGAATGCTGTGATGTTCACAGCATCAGTTGCGAAAATTGTTATTGCCACGACTTTGCATGGATCATAACATCTGCTTTTTATCAAGATTTCAAATATGTTTATTTATTTCTGCAAACTCAGACATTAAGGCAGCGTCATGTTCCATGCGATCTTTGATAAAGATGCAAGATTTTATAATTTATTAATAAAACCGATAAAATAAGTAATAGACCAAGTGCTGTGCCATGTAGTGTTCATTAAAAAGTATTTTGTAATCCATCTTTATAAATGGCGGTTGCTGATTGGCAAGATACATCTTTTAAATTCAATTTCATTAACGACAGAGATTGAGTTCTTGTAGCAAAATAAAAAATTATCTATAAAATCAAGTATTTTATTCAAATATTTTACCAAAATCTCCAGCATCAGCACTTTCCTTCATTTCATTTTTACAATTGTATTCAATTCGTAATATAATCGAAGTAGTTGCACTGATATTGTTTATCATGGACAGAATCGATTTCAATCTGTACGTGTATTTTTCTCCTAAGGAATTGGGACCAACTTATGAGTTTTTAAAACATTTGGTCTTATTCGCACATTAACTATATTTACTGGAAAGGGAGTTTATTCATTAACATATTTATAAGGATATCATGCCCAAACTGTTTATTTCATTTTCTTTTCAATGTCATTTTCTTCACTTCGTCTTATTTTAATATTTCGAATTAATCTTTGCAGAGGATATTGATTCATCGATACAATCCTGATTGCTTTCATCGGCAATGTAATTGGTTTTCCTTAAAACCTATTCTTTTTTTATGGCGTTGTTGTATGTTTTCTATATCGTTCTTAAACAATTTTTTTCACTCAGCTATTTCTTTCTTTAATTTTGTTTTTGCGCCGACTTTTTATAAAAAAAGTTTTATATCAACTTAACGCTTTACCTCTCTCATTTGCTGATTTTTAGCAATACAGTTCAAATCCAGGCAGTAGTAGTAGTAGGATCTTATCATCAGTTGTTTTATTACAAACGGTATGGGCTTGCGTGCTTTGAATTTCAAACGGCAATCAATAAGAATGGAGAAGTTAATAGATTGCTTGCGTTATATGTTGATCCTAATACGAGTATTCATTATTCATAACAAAGAAATGTACTAGGAAAATAATGAATTGTGGCTTGATTTAAACATTTAAAACTTTTTACTTGCGTGTTTTGTTGTTTCTAAATTTAAGAAGAATTTGGGCTTTTGGAAATTCCATGTGCAGTATGTATTTACAATTCCTTCGCTTAAAGGACGTATCCATTGTCCTGTTCGATTATTTCTTACAAGTAAAACTTTTTCTAATAACAATTTCATAGCAATTTTGCCACTAAATTTTAACGCAGTTTTTTCACTCTCTCATCACTAATTTTTCTATTACGAGAACAACTATTAACAATTAATAAAAACTTAATTAACAAAAATTATTAACAATTACAAAATTTTACTAAATGAACACACTTATTGTTTTTGTTATGCGTGTGTTGTTTTTATTCAAATTAATAAAAATAAGTACTAAACAATTGTTAACTCTGATTAATCAGCCTTTTTGCCTTTTTGTAGCATCACGACCAAAACAGCATCCTAGACGTCAGAGGCTGTTGTAGGAGTTTCGGGTTTGCATATAATCTAGGAAAATACGTGCAACACGTACAACAACTAAGTTAAGACCTTTACCTTTCTTTAAAATGTTAGTTAATGTTACTGACAGTTATGGTTTCGCTTTTGTGAAATTTGCAAACAAACCACTACGATCACCCACACCCACACCTTCACCCAAATTAAATTGGAAGTTCTGTCTCATGCTATAAATGAATTATTTATGCACCATAAAGAAAATAGTATTTCTTACTATGAACTGGAAGTAGAACACCCTTGAAAGTTTTACATATTCTTTTAAATTTACTTGCGTTTACATACTCGTACGTACGCGATGCTGCAAAAATTTAAAATTTCGCAAGTTTATAAAATATTTTCAAGATTCGATTTTTTTATCGATTGCATAAATATGGTGTGACTCCTATGTATGCAATGCATTGTGCTTATGGGAGGGAGGATAGAGGGAGTTGTGTTTGTGGACATTCGAACGATGAGAACGAATTGTCTCTATAATGCGTAGTGCGATTCCCCGGTACATCGACTAAAAATGGCATCTGCATCTCCTATACTCGGTCCAATAAACTTTGAAGAATTGGTCCATGCATGAGAGTTGTATGCCATTTTCGATCGGCTATAGTTGGGAAGAACACTAAGATGTAAATAAAATATAGAAAAGCTAAATCAATGGCCCTGGTGCTAATAGCACCATGTTGTAAAGTCGATTCGCCTTGTTCACCACGCAAAATAGCAAAAGTAATTAACTCTCATGCTTCCAGAGTTCAAAAAAATCATTAAAAGCTTTAATTATGTGAAAAGGGTTCATACCAACGACAGAAAAGCGCCAAATAAATTGTTTAGTGAGCACGACGAGCGATATACATATTTAAAAAAAATTAAGGTACAACAAAAATTTTCACGGCAACTTTAACTTCCGCAGATGAAGCTGATGTGGGTAAATAATATTCTGTTGAATATATTCCCTATATCTTGCGTTCACATGATTTTCATGGTTGAGTTGCAAGCAAACATCTTTTTGCAAACCAAGGAAGCAGACTATGCGGTCTCAATTTCGCCAGAATTTCGGGTTTCGGTAATCTTCGCCGATGGAGTAAAATTTAACATATTCGGCCATAAAGATCAATACGCGAACAATAATCCAACATAAGAAAATATAACGTATTCTTGTTCATGTTAGAACAGTATTTATTGAAATTCATTATTTGGGATATTTGCCCCAACTAATCGTTAGAAACAATTAGAACTTTTGCAAATGCATAGAAAAAATCAAAAGTTTGTTGTGGCATAAACATCCGAGGTTGAATGTTTTCAAACTGCTTAAACTTCACTGACGATTTGGTTCTAGCAACCAATGAAATGTCGGCATATGAAGAGCTAAAGCCACAACAAACTTTTGATTTTTTCTACAGTATGTATTTATTAATAGAAACTAAAATAAAAAAGTGATTCAATTCCTGGAACTAATTAAAATTTGCAGAAGTTAATATTTGTTTGTTTGTTTATTCTTTAAAGGAAGTGAAACGTTTTGAAACTTTGCTCATGAAGAAAGTAATTTTTAATTATTCTATACCTGAAGAACTACGATAACAAGACCATCCAAAATTTGTTTTCAAATAAATGCATGGAAATATGGAGTGGGGGAGTCTGATATCTCCCATACAAAGCAATTATAGATTATTCTTGAATAGTTACGAGTACAGCAGTAAGACTCCTCAAATTTTTGGTACCCATCTGTGGGAACAAAATATATACTTAAGGGAAAGCAGGGATGGATAGGAAGTACAAAGTAATTATTATTTTTTCTGTATCTGAAACTCTCCAAAATTTTATGTAATAAGCCATTTAAATAATATTTGAGGATTGAAACTTTTAACTTTGAATGAACCAGTTCAATCAAATTATAGAGCACCAATTTGTCTAGTTTTTGTTTTTGAAAATTATTAGATCTACATTATATGGGTGATAATTAATTAAAAATTTTAGAAAAAATGCTTTGGATTTGAAAATTTGCTGATTAGCGAGCTACAAAAAATTAAAAAAAAAATTTATGCTTAATTTCAGTTTTAAAAAATTTTAAAGAAAGAAAAATTTAATCCTCCATAAAATTAAACTCTGACATATAGTTACATAATGATTTTTTGGTTTTATCTGCCAGAATCTTTTGTCGGAACTTTATTTTTTTATGCTCTACAAAATAATGTACAAAGTATCCCTACTGTCCAACCGCCCTTCTTAAAATGGATTTCTGTAATGAAATAACAATTTAAGCAGCAGCAATTTCATATTTGTTTTTCACAAAACCGTAATACTATTGTAAATAAATAAAATTGTAATCATTTCCAAGGAAATATTGGGAAGAGGATTAAGTGTCATTAAGAAAATATTGTGGGGCGAAATTTTTTATAAATTATATTACAACTATCGTACAGCAAGAAAATACGTTTCTGTTAATTGAAATTGAATAAATCGATTGCTTCAACTTCAATACACATACCACACTTTCCACACACACATACCAAACTTTCATATGTGGATTGGATACTCGTACAAAATTTCATTTGCGGTTCAACAGAGTATTTCTTTCCACAGATTACGAACATGATTTTTTCCAAATTTAATTTATCGTTCTTAAAAAAGCCTGTGTTTCTTACAAACAATATGTATGCAATACACAGCATGTTGTACAACTATGGCAGTTGTGAATACTCTTTTGTAGAGTTTTTCTGTGCAACTTTAAAACTGCAAACTTCAAAAACTAAGAAAAATAACAATAAAGTTAAATTTTATGTTAAGAAATTAAACTAGTCAGTGTGACGGTTGATTGAAAATTAACAATTGTGAAAATTTTTGATATGAAAGAATTTTGTTACTTTGTTTCTTTAATATAAGCTGACATTTCAATTATATTATATTGAGAATATATTATTAACTACTTCTAAATTTATTTACAATTCATATAGTTCTTGAATCTGGAATATCTCTGCACTTAGATCTTCATTATAATCTATATATATAAAATTGGATGTGTGTATGTATGTATGTATGTATGTATGTATGTAACGTAATGGCTCCAAAACGGTTGGGCCGATTTTGACGAAATTTTCAGGGAACCTTCAGAATACTCGGGCGGGTGACACTGTGAAGTCCGATTTTTTATTTTCGGTCTGTGGGCGGAGGGGCGTGGCAAAATGCAATTTTCAAATTGCACCACCAATGACATATACATATATGTATTTTTTGTGCTTTTTTTATTTTATTTTACTTTTTTTGGAAAGCCGTTGTCATGTTCTTCTAAACGAGATATCAAACTCTTAAATCGGTTATGTAGTTCCGAAGATATTTTGAGCTGACGGTGTCAGCTATATGTACATAAAAATTACGTGTATGTTCGTGATCGCTAAACTCAAAAACTACTGGACCGATTTTGATCAAATTTTATATGCATGCTCTATGGGCCGTGAGGAGTGTTTCTGTGTAGTTTGACGTTCGTCCAACAGATGGCGCAATACTTAGTTTTGTGTGTGTGTTTTTGCACCGTAACTCAAGAACTACTGCACCGATTTTGACCAATCTTTATATACATGTTCTATGGGACGTGAGGAGTGTTTCTGTGTATTTTGAAGTTCGTCCGACAGATGGCGCAATACATAGTTTTGTGTGTGTGTTTTTGCACCGTAACTTAAGAACTACTGCACCGATTTTGGCCAAACTTTATATACATGTTCTATGGGACGTGAGGAGTGTTTCTGTGTAGTTTGAAGTTCGTCCAACAGATGGCGCAATACTTAGTTTTGTGTGTGTGTGTTTTTGCACCGTAACTCAAGAACTACTGCACCGATTTTGACCAAACTTTATAGACATGTTCTATAGGACGTGAGGAATGTTTCTGTGTAGTTTGAAGTTCGTCCGACAGATGGCCCAATATTTTTTTTTGTGTTTTGCCCAATAGAGATTAGCGCGATAAGCTTATGCTGCGTTTTGCTGAAGGCGTTGGGTCCTTAACCAGCGTGTAGTGGGGTTAATTAGCCCGATACCTTTATTTGAACAATAATTGCTATGTCGATTTAGTGCAAATTTGAAGGCAAAACAAGGTTTGCCCGGGTCAGCTAGTATTTTATAAAAATCAATTATTGGCTATATTTCTTAAGTTCCACAAAATCTTTTCTTGGGTGCATATCTTTTTTCAAAAAGGTTTTTTCCTGGTCACACTTTGCAAATTCTACAACGGTCAGATTGTTCGTAAGCATTTCAATAAGAAGGTATGGAAAATTCAACATTTTGTATTGTTCTTATTGCCGTTTATTTTGGCTCCCTTCAATCGCAAAATTCAGAATTATAATTAATACTTATATGCTGATGTATTTATGTATAAGAATTTTTTCCAAATAAAATGGTTCAACAATGATAATAATTAAATTGTGTCATTAATGGCAAACACGATCGTGGTTAAAATTTTTGTGAGAAACCCAACCAACAAAATTCATTTTTCACTTAAGAATCAAGATCAACAAGAAATTTTTAACGAAAAAAATAACGAATCGAAGTAAAAATACTCATTTAAAAGTCATAAAAAACAACACATTAATAATAACTTTTTCTTAACAAAAATATTTTGTCTAACATGGTTGATCGACCTTAAAATAATAGCTATTTTGATTATTTTTAAAATTTTTGCACATAACCAAAAATATTTTCGGAACTCCTGCCGATTACTGAAAAGAGAAGCTTTCATTACAAAACATTACGCATTAAGCTTTAAAAACCTTTGTTTTTGTATTGTTTTCGGGCCAATAAAATAATAAAGATTGCAACTGTTGGTTGTTTCTGTTATTAGAGCAAAATTCTCTTTGCAAACACGCATTTGTCCTGATCTACACTATACACTCCCATTGTCCTGATTTATGGACAGGAAACAGCCAGAAACACATTTTGTAAGCCGTAGTGGATGAAAAACAAAACAAAATAATTGCTTTGGTTGAGCGAGTTGTTTTTAAATTTTTGATTGCAATCCAATTAAGTAATATTGTGGCATTAAGTCCAGGAAGTCAAAGGATATAATTTAGTAACATTTGCAATTTATATGAATCTTTAAGGAGAATTCTTGTATAACTTTAGTCTTGAATAAACTTCATATCATACTTAATTAACGCTGTTGTATTGATTGTGGTGGTTTCTTTTCTTAATTTAGAATATCATTCACAACATTAAATTTATTAGAAAAAATCATAACCGTGCGCAAGAAAACTGACCAATAACGTTCACCGTTCTATCAGTGTGGAATACAACTAAAAACTTAAAATTAGGAACAATTCTTCATGGATAATTCAAAATCGGGCCACTGTGAAATTGCAACATTGCAACGCGGGTGGTTGTTGCCTTGGCCAAATCGGGTAACTCAGAATGTTGTATTCTTTGATGTATAAATATGTCAAAGACTTACGTCAGTAGCTGTTATACGACCTAACCTAACGGTTCTCTCCGCACTGGGTGAATAAAGGCGTTCAGTATCGTCACATGGGTTGAGCATCACATGTGCCCCTGATAGGGACGACATGGTAGCAGTACTTACAGAGAATAAAATATGAATTGCTCTAAATTATAAAATCATCCATTACCAGAGACTATTTTTTATACAACAGATGGCGATGAGTTAATAAAGCTCATCACATTATTAAAAGTAATTCCTTTTAATGTTGTTGTTGAGAAAGGACGGTACACGTTGGGGCAAATAAGGTTGAAAATAGCGTTTAATCAAGAAAGAGCGGTTTGGAATTTTTCGCCCTTTTATATATGAATAAACAAGTTGCAATTATATAAAAAAGCAGCCCTATGCTCCCCAGATGAGCAAATTTTTGTATAAAAAAACATTTTTCTAATTTATAAAGTTTTTTTTAAAGCCTTATTCACCTGTCTGTTCGTTTGTCTCTCAATATTCAACTTGAATTCAACCAATTATATGTCGAAATTTAGTTGGACCCACAATATTAATTTCACTTGTTTTTCCCGAAGGTATATTCGAAGAAGGATGTTAACAGTCATAGATGTGTGAAAGAAGGAAATACACGTCATATAAATGTTCTATCTAAACGAAATAATGGCCCAGAATTATGGACACAAAAAAGCATAAGTTAACTTTAATTAAAAGTATTCTTTTCGTTAGTTAAAAAGCATACTTTAAGTGCAAAATCGTCCATTAAATTTAAATATTCTGAAGTTGTTTTCGACTAGTTTTGACAGCAATTTAAATCGACCAGCTGCTACGTCAGATTAAACAAAATCTTGTGAATCTTTTGAAAAGTCAAAGTGGAAAAGAAAACATATTTTGGAGCGCCTCCGGTGTTGAGTAGATGTATTAATTTCCCTAAACTGCAAGCGTTGTAGCAATTTTATTAATTGTTTTATTTTGCCGACGATTCTGCCAACATTAACGACGAAGAAGGGCGGTGTGAAGCGCATTAGCATAGAACACTATCAATCACCGTCAGTAATGTTCAGTGGCAGCGCTAAGCTTTCATTACTTCCAACAACAACTAACACAATGCCACACTAATGTACATCAGAAAAATTCATAACGTTCATGATTTTTCCTGAACGCACGTTCTCAGCCATAATTTGCTTTGTAGTAAACGCGCTAACTACTTTAGCCAACACCACTCACTACTGTTTATAGGTGCCACATGCTTATATTTTGTATCCGACAGTATGAAAAGTTTTACTGCAGTTAAAGTTGGCTAATCTTAAAACGTGATTAACTTATGACTATAACCACAAAATAAATAATAAAATGTTTTACATTTGAAATGTTTTTCACTTTGTTCACGATTGTGATTATGGCCCAATATGTTTATTTAGTAAGAAAATAAATTGTGATACAAATATATAGAAAATAACAAGTGAAAAGAATTTAATTTGTTTTTATTAGCAATATTTTTTTGATTTTTTTTTTAAACTTTAAATACCTTCTGTATTCCATCCATTCATTCACTCTAATTTCCGTCATTACTAAAGCTGTACTTTCCAATGTTAGAATTATCTTTATTAGAGTCTTCGTTATGAATAAATTTAGACTTGAGTTTAACTCAAGATATTGAGTTTTAATTCTACTAAACAAAAACCACACTGAGAGAAAAAGTTTGCTGAAGTGTACTATAACTTTGAACACTACTGTAGTTACGTTTAATATAAATTACTAGCTGACCCGGGCAAACCTTGTTTTGCCTTCAAATTTGCACTAAATCGACATAGCAATTATTGTTCAAATAAAGGTATCGGGCTAATTAACCCCACTACACGCTGGTTGAGGACCCAACGCCTTCAGCAAAACGCAGCATAGGCTTATCGCGCTAATCTCTATTGGGCAAAACACAAAAAACAAAATATTGGGCCATCTGTCGGACGAACTTCAAACTACACAGAAACACTCCTCACGTCCCATAGAACATGTATATAAAGTTTGGTCAAAATTGGTGCAGTAGTTCTTGAGTTACGGTGCAAAAACACACACACAAAACTAAGTATTGCGCCATCTGTCGGACGAACTTCAAACTACACAGAAACACTCCTCACGTCCCATAGAACATGTATATAAAGTTTGGTCAAAATCGGTGCAGTAGTTCTTGAGTTACGGTGCAAAAACACACACACAAAACTAAGTATTGCGCCATCTGTTGGACGAACTTCAAACGACACAGAAACACTCCTCACGGCCCATAGAGCATGCATATAAAATTTGATCAAAATCGGTCCAGTAGTTTTTGAGTTTAGCGATCACGAACATACACGTAATTTTTATGTACATATAGCTGACGCCGTCAGCTCAAAATATCTTCGGAACTACATAACCGATTTAAAAGTTTGATATCTCGTTTAGAAGAACATGACAACGGCTTTCCAAAAAAAGTAAAATAAAATAAAAAAAGCTCAAAAAATACATATATGTATATGTCATTGGTGGTGCAATATGAAAATTGGATTTTGCCACGCCCCTCCGCCCACAGACCGAAAATAAAAAATCGGACTTCACAGTGTCACCCGCCCGAGTATTCGGAAGGTTCCCTGAAAATTTCGTCAAAATCGGCCCAACCGTTTTGGAGCCATTACGTTACATACATACATACATACATACATACATACACACATCCAATTTTATATATATAGATGTAGGACTCCTTGCTTGCTTTATTTGAAAAATAGCAAATAGCAATATTTGTAAAAAGCTCAAAAGAAATAAAAAAGCACTCATAGAGCACTAGAATAAATATTCATATATTTTTTTTAATAATAAAATATTTATTGTTTGTTGTTGGTTTAGCTGTGTATATGGCTGCATTTCAGTGAAGTGATGACTTGGTTAGCGCCAATGAAATGCAGGCATACACTTACATACATACTTAAGCCAACAACAAACAATAAATTTTTTACAAAAGTAATTGGGACAATACTTGTATCCTGAATAATTGCTTGATATTGTTTAAACAAATTAGATTTGCGTCAGAAAAATTATGCCACTCTTTTTTCTTTTGAATATTAAAGGATATTTTGTAATTTCGATAAATATGCAGGATTTTTTGTATTATTCTATTCAATTTGAAAAATAGCATATATTTTATGCCCTTAAAAATACATTAGATCCCCGTTTTGCGTCGTTGGTAGGGACTGGAGAAATCTATGCACACCAAAACGACGGTAATCGAATCACATTTTTCTATAGAAATGCTCTGATTTTTATTGATTGGGTCAAATACTAACAGATTTTTTCTTCCGACTTGAAACGTCGTAATACATAAAATTTTTTCTCCATTATAGCAGCACTCAGGCGATGGCCCCCACTCCTGTAAAGCACATACGAGCACCGGAATGATCTAAATTTCACACAAAACGGGGCTCTAGTGTATATAAAATTATAAGAAAAAAATTTACAAAAGTTTTACAAATAAGCATTGAAATATCTGAAATTGATGATCACTTTTAAAATGTTTAGCTTAAGGTAAAAACGGTAAACTTTTAGCTTTTTTGTATTAAAAAAAAGTCCAACTGTAACACATTTTTCATTCAGATTTTTGCGCTCGACAGATATTAATATTTTTTTAAGGCAAGTTTCTCTCGATCTTTGTTGAGTCCAACAACACACAGCTCGGGCAACGATAGAGGTTTTGAGGCACCTGTTTCAAAACTGGCCGTTCAGATCGCCTGATCAAACAGAACCAGACTTTTTCCTTTGGGGCTTTTGAAAATCTCTCGTTTACCAGGACAAACCACGAACCTTGCAAGTGTTGAAAGTTGACATTGAAGGAGAAATCGATAATTTGGAGCCAGATGTTTTGCGAGCAACAACTGAAAATGCCATAAAACGAGCGTAACCATCTCGGGAGGTGGCTATTTGAGCGATATAATTTTTTCATGTTAATGTCATTAGTTTTACACTTTAGCCATACAAAATTTTAAGCGGAAAACACTTTGGTTCATTTTAAATGGCCGTCCGACTTCTCCCTCCTCTGTTCTCACTTTCATTAGTAGAGTCCTACGGAATTTTGACTAATTGATTATTTCAAAACTAAAAAGTAAAAATAAAAATGTAGAGTTTAGAAAACTAAAACATATGCTTATATTACCACTTCAAATAGTGGCCATATTGTTAAACCCACATCTGTCAAATTGGATGTCATGTATGCAGTCTGTTTTGCAAATCACTATCGTTCGATTTGGCGTTCAACAACATGTGCGAATGTTAAATGTCTTTTATAAAAATGGGTGTTCTGTTTGAGTAACGTGACGTGCGCTTCGCTCCATTTAATTTCTGGGCGAATGGATACATTAACAAACGAATTTGATAAATTTTGAACGATGAAATTCAAGAGCCTCCAATGCATTCCGAAAAAGTCACTGTTTGGTGCAGATTTTGAGCTGACGACGCCATCGGTCCATATTTCTTTGACAACCAACAACATTGGTCATACCATCATAGTCAATGAAGATCGATGATCTTCAATTTCTTTTGGTCTGAGTTAGATGATATGGACACCAATGACATGTGGTTTTAACAGGATGGCGCTTCGTACAACACAGCTCATGCAATATTGGGGATTCTAGGCGAGTGATTTCAGTGGAGCAATGGAGATTGTGATATTCAACCCCGTCAAATCGCGCTCAAAGCAAACCCGCGGTGAACATTTGCACAATCTTGAATTTCATACATAATGGCATCGATAGACCTTTGAAATAAAGAACAATTTAGATGAAATCTTGCTCACAGTTTGTCTTATTTAAATTTATGGATAGGAAGCGCTTAATAATATACCCTATATTACACTTTACAAATTATAGAATATCAAATCGATTTCTATTAGTCACGTATAAATGCCAATTATTTAACTTCATTGCAGAATAATCGCAAATATATATTTTTTAAAGAATATATGTCGGGTATATACAATCGAAAAGCACTCAAGGCTTTTTGGATAAATCATTTTAAGTATGAAAGAGCAAATAAGTTAAACCTTCAAGATTACCCCTCATCCACCATATATTCTTAAAAAAAGCTCTATTTCTATTTATTGTACAATGAAGTTAATTAATTGGCAATAGACAGTCACAAACAGGCATCGCAACTCATACAAATCAATTTGCTTATTTTATAATTTTTGTTGCCTAATAAAAGCGTTTTTTTTAAATATATTTTTACTTAAGTTTAACTTGGTTCTCCTTTAATTTACTTATCAGTCACAAGACCGACAGACAAATACAATTCTTCTTCTGTTTGGTAATAGACGGCCTTTCAGTAGATAAAACGATGATATAGAGCAAAAATGTACTAAAATGAGCCCTTAGTAACAAGAATCGATTTGCCACAAGTCTATTAAATTATTAAATAAATTTTGAAGGAAATGTTAAACGAAATATTTATTTCCATTAATTAGACTCAATGGCACACGCTTTTTGCTATGGGCTTAAAAATAATAAAATAAGAATTTGATTTGTTTTCGAACATTTTCACATGTTCTTCTGTGAACGTGTGACTGCGATAATTTTGTGAAGCGTCATAATTTGCACGTAAAATGTGTGACTGATGTTATTACCGACTAATAAAAGTCAATTGATTTTGCGAGATTTCCAATGTGTGTTATTTTTGGAATTTTTTTCTTTACCATAAAATTCTAATAAAGATTAGAGTTTTTCTTTTAAAATTTTTGTGTACAACAAATTTTCATTGTCAGATATTCAAACACACATTCGTATGTACTCATACACATGTAAGTATGTAAACCAATCAACATATAAATAGACAAAGACAAAACTGTTCGGAACCACTTTCCCCTCTGCTCATCAAGTGACTTAAGCATCTTTTTGGTCTTAGTAGCTATTATACAAGGTGGCGCAAAAGTAATGTAATAACTTTAATTCGCTGCCATTTTTGTAGATGGCGCCAAATATCACTGAGCTTTAATATTTATGATTTAGAACATTAGTTGGCAACAAGCCATCGAGCGCTATATATTTCAAGAACGTGGAATTATTGCTACTGTTTATTTGAAAAATTTTCAGTTTGTGCTTCTAACGCAGCTCGAACACTGAAGCGTTTGGCTGAAAGCCTCGTGCATGGCTTCGAAAGAAGTACATGGCTTCGCATTGCTCGTTCGACCGTTAACATGGCTGCTGTTGGCGATGACGTCAAATAGAATTTACAAACATCAATGAGATGGCAATGAACGCAATTAAATATCATCAGGCGTTCGCTCCAACGAATTTTAGTGAAGAATTTGAAAATGTTCGCCTATAAACTGCAAACTGTCTGCCTGCTGAACGTCGGACAAGTTTAACTTACTGCAATAATCTATTAAACTTGGTCATAAAGAGCGACAAAGCCCATTTCTGTTGCAGAGAGAATCCACATGAACAGCCATTGCATTCTCTCAAAGAAACTGATGATGTATTTGCAACGAAAATGTGATAGATTCTTATTCTTTTCAAGATGCCTATGGCACCCAACGATAACCGTTAATGATGAGCGTTGCAAGTTTCTCTCGATCTTTGTTGAGTCCAACAGGAAGGGGCAACCGCTCACACAGCTCGGGCAACGATAGAGATTTTGAGGCACCTGTTTCAAAACTGGCCGTTCAGATCGCCTGATCTAACAGAACCAGACTTCTTCCTTTGGGGCTTTTGAAAATCTCTCGTTTATCAGGACAAACGACGAACCTTGCAAGTGTTGAAAGTTGACATTGAAGGAGAAATCGATAATTTGGAGCCAGATGTTTTGCGAGCAACAACTGAAAATGCCATAAAACGAGCGTAACCATCTCGGGAGGTGGCTATTTGAGCGATATAATTTTTTCACGTTAATGTCATTAGTTTTACACTTTAGCCATACAAAATTTTAAGCGGAAAACACTTTGGTTCATTTTAAATGGCCGTCCGAATCACCAAGAAATTGCTATCGTCTCTAATTTTTATCGCAATGCATCGTTAGTTTGGCAATAATCGTGTAAACTATTTGCATCAATCTATGTACAAAAACTAATTGCTGAAACCAATCCAAAGAAGGCCCCGGGTATTGATGGAATTAGTAACAAGATTCTGATGCAGTTGCCTCGTATTGCTATTAGAATCCTGTTATTAATTTTTAATGGCATTTTACGTCTGGAGTATTACCCACACACCTGGAAACTTGTCATGATCAAAATGATTCCAAAGGCGGGTAAAGATCTTACTAAGGCTGAGTCATATAGGCCAATAAGTTTGCTGTCAACAATTTCAAAGCTCTTTGAAAAACTTCTCATGACAAAATTGTCCCCAATTCTAGCTGATAATGGATGCATACCGGACCATCAATTTGGTTTTAGAAGTCAGCACAGCACCATTGAAAAATGTCATAGATTGGTTCATTTCATAAGAAGAACATTTGAAGAAAGGAAGTATTGTTCTTCCCTCTTTATTGATGTCTCTCAGGCATTTGATAAAGTGTAGCATGAAGGCCTAATTCTAAAATTGAAGACATATCTACCAATAAACATTGTAAATCTTTTGAAAGTTACATTCTTGTCCGGAAGTTCACTGTCGTGGAAGGAGACTTCATGAGTGTACCCGAAACCATTTCATCTGGGGTGCCTCAGGGGAGTATACTGGAGCCAGTTTTGTATTTGATTTATACCTGTGATATGCCTTTGAGCAGTAATATCCTCACTTCTACTTTTGTCGATGATACAGCCTGCCTTAGTATGCATGAAAACCCTCACGAGGCATCCCGATATCTTCAGGAACATATTAACCTGTTGGAGCTGTGGTTGAACTTATGGAGAATAAAAGTAAGTGAACAAAAGTGTGTTCATGTCACATTTACCCTACGAAGAGACACTTGTTCCCCCATTCGAATCAACAATCAAGTTGTTCCTCAACATTCACAGGTGAAATACCTTGGTATACATCTTGACCGACGGCTTACATGGAAACACCACATTGACTCTAAGCTAACACAAATGAAGCTTAAATTAACCCAGATACACTGGCTGATTGGTAGAAATTCTACCATCAGTCTAGATTGTAAACTTTTAATATACAAAATGAAGAGCTAAACCCGCAACAAAGAATATATATTTGAGCACTATTATTATTTAAATGATTAGTTGGGAGAGTAAACCGAATTAATTTCCATAATAAATATTAATAAAATTTTTTGAAACAAAACTTGCACAATAATATTGTATATATTTTCTGTTTCAAACGAATATTAATTCATAAAATTGTGAAATTCATTATTTTTTTTGTAAATGATTTGTGATATTCTGTCATACGTAAATTTTATTTATTTATTTACGTGCTGTTGGGTTTCACAAATAATTGTTGTAAATATATGTATATTATTATTCGTTATGCCTTATAAATATATTTGTTGTGTGTGAACTAACGCCGGACTAATTGTATAATGGTATAAAAATGAAATTAAGATAAAGAACAAACTTTTTTCAAAGAAGTTTTTGCACGTTCTACGTGTATGTTTTTTATAAAATTTCACAATTATTATTTATCGGGAATGTTTACATATATAAATGTAAAATTTTCTAAAGTTTTCTAATTATCCACAACAAATATATAAAATACATGTACAAATTAAGCACAAAATCATGTTCATGTTACAGAGGCATATATACGAGTACACAAACATATACATATGTATGTATTAGTGATGTAACGAATCCAGTGTTGCCATTAGGATACGAAAGATACATTTTTCGGATCTTTTGATGACTTCAGGTACCATGTATAATCCGGACATTTTTCGTATCTTTTGAATCTGTACGCAAAATGTACAGAAATAAAATATTAAGCTTTCCGTCCCAGACAAAGTATTTCAAAATTATCACTTAGTTATGAATACTAAAAAAAAAACAGTGACAACTAAATAGAAAAATTACATGTACAGTCGAATCCGCTTTAGCGCAACACGCTTTACTGAAAAAAATCGGATTACTGAAAGCGATACAAATCCCCGCACTGATTTTAAACGCAGTTAGTCTTATTCACTTCGCGTTAGCGAAACATCGCTTTACTGAAAATATCGTATTACTGAAAACCAAAAGCAAGCCCACAACTACGTTTTGTATGAAACTTACTTCGCTTTAGTGAAAAAATAAACAATGACAAATTTATTTATTAGAAATCGATTGCATACAAATTTGAAAAAAATGACTCAAAGTCAAATTCAAAGTTATTTTAAAAGCAATACATGATTTTGATTATTAACTTTTATGTTAAGTACATATTTAATGCATTGCATTCTGAGACTGAATTCTTATTATTTTATGTTTTTTTTTAACTGCATTCATAAAAATGTAAATACTCAATGCACAGCATTGTGAAACTGAATTATTTTAATTTATATTTTAAACTTTTATTTTTTGTTTTAAAAATAATTAAAAAATATGAATATGTTTTTATGAATAATTTTTTTTAATAAATTTTTTATGACATAAAAAAATATACAGATTTGATATAAAAAATATTGTTTTACAGATTTTAAGCAGTACGCTTAACTGTAACAAATTTCAGTAATCCGAACTACGTTTTAGGGAAAAAATCGGATATCTGAAAAGAAAATTGGGTTTTGGCTGTTTTCAGTAAAGCGGAGTCGACTGTATTTTGTTGTTAGGTTTTCTAAGTTCTTCTATCGTCTGCTTATTCTTGTGTGCATATACAGATGTATATACATATGTACATATGTTAAGATGAACTTTAATTTCAGACCGTATAATAGTTTTATGAAATAAAACAATTGTAATCCCCAAAATTAAAAGAAGAAAACTAAAACAGCTGACTGCAAATATTATATATAATATATTATATATTTATGTACATACATACATATAAACAAAATGAGAGTGAATTTTAAATTTTAAAAAAATTGTATGTACATACTTACATATGTCCATATGTTTCTATATGGAATTATTGGCATTTCATTATAATTTACAGGTCATTCTCCAAAAAAGATAATGTACAATTTTAATGATAAATGTCTGTTAATAAATGAGTACAATGGATGGTTAATGAAAAAATATTAAATATGAAATAAGAATGTTATGTTAACAAATGGTAAACGTTGAACATGGATTTTCAATTTTTTTTTTTCAAAATGTATCTTTTTGGGAAAAATTGTATCATTTTGAAACTAAAATGTATCTTTCTCGAAATTTCACTGGCAACACTGAACGAATCTCACTTTTTAGAGAATCGTGTATACGAATATGAATATCTGGGGAAATACTCGGAGACACGAATGCGTTTGTTGAAAAAATCTTCTTGCGTCAATACTCTTATTCTCATACATTATACCGTCTAAGAATCATCGCAAACTATTAATGGATTTTATTCGATTACATTAAAAAACGATACAAAATGCATGTTCTTATCACCAAGTTGCTGGACTATTGGACTATTCGAATTGATCTTTAAAAATTAGTAGCCAACTACTTACGATTTTTGTTTTAGACTTTATATATAATCGGCGAATAATCGCCCTAGACAAATAATCATCCATGACTTTACTGGATTATGAACCTCTAGAATGAAATCATATGATGTAGAGAAGCAATTTTGGCGAAGAAATGTATCTTGCGTTAATTGAATGCTGGCAGCATTTTGCATGGTCTTATTAAAACCTCATGTTGTCTGTATAAGTATCACCTGGCCATGTTCTAACACTCGCACGATTGCCAGATTGTATGTGATTGACTTTAAAAAGGAGTTTTTATATTTCTTTTTGTCGTCCAACGATTTTTTCGTCATATATGGATCGATTTTAAAACTTTTTTTATATGAAATTGCAAGCTTCAGGTGGTACTGATGATACTGTTTAAAATTGTCATGGGTTACTGTACGCCGAGTACACGCAATATCAAGAAATACTACAGGGATAGGCGTAGGAGAAGTGTTGCCTCCCATGCAAATTAGTACGTAACTCTCGTATATTTAACAGGCTCCAATAGTAAGAGTATCCAAACATAGTATGCTCCAGTGTATGAAACCGGGGGAAGGATACCTTCCGTAGTGACTTCAAAAATAGAAAACATTTCATTCAAGTATTTACATTGAAAACGAAAACCAAAAACAGACCCTAAAATAAAAGCATTCCAACACCAAAATTCAACCGGCTTCGAATATCGTCTCTCCAAAAAGTTTTAAATAAATATACAATAATTATCACTTATAACACAAGGGATGAATGGTCCCAAGAGAGGGCATGCAGCTGAGCTTTTTAAGCACTGGCTCTGATATAATAAGTTGCCGCATGCTGCCAATATTATAAAACCACACGATTTAAGTAAAAAAGACTATGCATGAGCATACCTTTAAATAAAAATTCGTCAACGTAACATTAGAACCAAATTGATGATATAAAATGTTATGGAATATGAGTGAGGGAAATTTGGGGTTTAAAATATTATTCAGTTTATAATAAAAAACTCTTTCAGTTTAATGCAAATTTCATTCAATTAAAGAGAGAAAATCTGTAATAAAAGCCAACAAAGTAAAATTAACAAAGAGTTGTTAAAGTTAGTGCCTCGACCGCGAATTTCTATTTGTTACAGCTTAAGTCACTTTAAAAATCTACCAAACTGTCCCAGAAGTTGACGACCTTCGAATTTAATAGTCCGTGATAATCGCTGCTGGTCCTGGTGAACTCGTGCTCATGGTAAAGCATGCATATATAATTTGTTTGAAAGAAATGTTTATCAAAAAGTGTACATAAAATTGACATTGGAACTATTGTATACCTTCAGCAGGACATAGAAATTAAGCGAAATAATGGAGGGATTAAACTTAAAGCCCAATTTAATTTTTTGTAATAAAATTAAATGGTTGTGTGTGTTTTCGTTTTATTAAATTTTTTGTTTATATGGGTGTTTTTACTCGTAGATTCAATTTGCATACCCTTTTGCCTTTTATGGTTGTTACGTGTTGCACTCAAACATGCGTAACAAGGGCACTTGAATTTAATCATTGTAACATGTTTAAGAGCTTGTATGTGGGCACAGGCATATACATATAAATACATATGTACATCAGATACTTATATATTTATTAACATACATACATGGATGTGTACATGGGCACACACTGCTAATTTGACTAAATGCCCAGCAAACAATTTCGTTTGGGTTAAGATAATGATCAGGCCTTGAAATTTTATGCAAATGTGGAAATTAGCATATTTAGCTGCATATTGTTCATATTTGGAAAGTTACGGCTTATATTTGTAGCACTTAAACATGATTTGGCTAAAGCGTACCGATGAAATTTAGGAATATACTCAGGTAAGCCTACAACAAAAAGTAAAGTTCTTAGCACTTAAATATTTAAATAATTTTTCTTGGGTTAAGTTTGATTATTATTATTGTTATTAATAATTCCTTTAGTTCCTATAAGGAGCATAGGGCATTGACTATATTATACTCAACTGCAAATGACTCAGAAGATTAAATAGTTTCGTATCAATAATGTCAAGTTTAACTTCGAATTTGGTTTCATCCAAATTATTTGGTGGAAATAAAATTTTTATATCTACTAACACCACATTCTATAAAAGTGATAACTAGTGTTAGGGTATGCAAAAAGTTGACTTTCTCAAAAACCCGGTTTTCGAATAATACGAAAAAATGTTTTTAAACCCGGATACGGTTTTGGACAAAAAAATAACCGGTTAATCGTGTTTTTACAAAATAAATGCGTTTGGATTTTATTTTTTAATAATTTTATGGAAACAATTTAATATGTATGTATATGCGTATATACAATACCATACATTGCACGTACTTGTACTTAAATACGTAGTATAAAATAAATATATTACAAGTGCATACATAAACACATATAAACAATGCGATAAAAATAAATACTATATATGTAAATTAATAAATGGATTAGTTAATTTAATAGACTATTCTAAATGTGTATTTTCAATAGCTTTACATTCATGATTTGAACTTAACTGTCATATTCATGTAACTGAATTTGAGCGTGAAATGTATTTTAAGATAAATTTTTCACATATAATTTTTTAATTATTAGTTTTATAAATATGGCAGTAAATCTAAACATATTTTTTTGAAAATAATATACAATTAATATCATGACATTTCAAATGATTTTTTTTGTGTGTGTGCTTATTTTTAAGGCAACTTTAGGTAGAAAATACAATCTCTCTTCAAGTGTTTAAATTTTCTAGTTTATCTGTCCTCTTATTTCATTTATTTAATTATATAGTGATGAATTTGATTCTACACTTTTTTCGGGTTGATACACAACCTATTGCTTGTAACTCTGCAATGAAGCCCTTTTAATTTTCAATACATGAACCCGAATCATCCAAATCTGTTGAAATTGTATTTACGACTATCGAATCAAATAAATTTATTGTCCAACAAATCCAGAAATAAAAAAATGGTACTTATGTAGTTACTTGTATATGGAGTTTGACAAGAATACGAGGCAGCTTAAATGATAACGTGGTTAAAAAAGTAAATGTTTGGAATAAAATATTTAAGAAATAAACGTTAACGTAATTTTGTTTTCCATCAAAAGCTTATAAAACCGCTTAATTGAAACATAAAATTGTCCAATCGGAATTATTCGAAAATACAATTTATTCTAAACCGGTTTTTTTCAGAAAAGCGAAAAACCGCTTAACCGCTGTTAGTTTCAGATTTTCGCTTACTATAACGTGTATAACAAAAATATATAGTTTATAAAATAATAAAATATTCAAATTGATGGAAAATGGGTACGCCAAAAGAGCACTTACCTATTCTAAGCTTGCTACTTCTTTCATTCCCGATAATTTATTTAAAAAGCTTGGCGTGCTTTAGATTGCATGTACGTATAATGTAATTTTTATAGTGATCTATGCTTTTTGGAAAAATAATTGGAATCTTGTGAGAATCAGCTTCAAATTAACTCATACCAAATATGAATACTATGAAAATACAATGATATAATACTATAATAGCTTTCCAGATAGCAGAAGTTACATTTTAGAAAACGATCGCCATGATTTTATTGGCTGACAAAACTTGACCTGCTGCAGCGCGCTGCTGTCTGGTCTCTGGTATGTTGTAGGTGGATCCACGTTTCATCAACGATTACGAAACGATACAAGAACTGTGATTGTGATCGATTGTGGCCAAACGCATCACTTATCTTGTTGAAAGCTTTCTCATACGCAAATGGTCATGTAAAATTGAAACCACTGAGCCATGTGATATGCCTATGGTCTCCACAATCTCTCGCACTTTCAATCTGCTATGGGCCAACAAAATATCGAGAATTTTTTTTGAAATATTTGGTGTGTAGAGACCTCTACTATGCATCCAGAACCTCCGGCATCATCCGTTATTGTACAGCCAACAGGAAATTCAGTAAACCACTTGAAATTCAGTGTACCATTGAAATTTATAGTGCAAAAGTTCCAAAGTTTGAGTGATCCTTTTTTTTGCTAAAATTAATGCTTAATGAGCACAAGAAATTCACTTTTTTCAAATTTCTCCTCACGAGGTAGTCCGCTGTCAATGGCTGTAAAATGAAATGATGCAGCTCTACTTTTGACAGGAGTCAACTGACAGATGCTTGTTGACAGGAGAAGTTTTGCTTGCGCTTTCAGTTAAAATGTGGATAGTTGAAAAAGTAAGGGAATTACTGAGCCACCCTCGTAAGTTATAAATAGCTCTGATATGTAGTAAAAATGATGTGAACACGAAACAAGAAAATAATTATAGGATACATTCATTTTGATAAATTTACATGAATGATAATTTAATCACAAATACTAGAGTTATAATTGACAATTTTGTTTTGTTTCTCCTTCAGGTCTGAAAAATATGTGTCCCGATTATTTGCCAGTACAAACCAGTTGACCATTCAAATTAATTAACACCAGGTAAGTTTAGTGTTATTTATTTCAAAATTTAAACATGTTTTTCAAAAGCACAAGTTGTTTTTTCCAAATTAAATACCTTGTGATGTTGAGTGCACAGTGATAAAATTAAATTTATTTAAATTATACAATTTGACATATTTTTGGTATCACTTATCACTTTATTTGTTATTTTAAATGCATTTGCATATAACATTTTTTTTTAATTAAATATCATGTGTCATAAAACAAAATAATATCATAAAATTGTGGCGTTTTTGTTGTCTGCAAATAGAGAATTTCAAATTGTGACACAAATCTGCAAATTAATTATACTCGAGCTGCATAAAGTTATAATCGAAATATATTTTTTTGTTTTAGAATTTCCTTTAAGATGAGGCAAGGAAAATATTTAAGCTGATAAACATCTCCAAACTAGCGAACTATATAACCAAAATTCTTTAACTGATTGACTATGTGTGTCTTTTTTTCTTATGTTTTTCTTGGTGCCTTTTGGTAAAAATATTGATATTTTTATTCTTATTCGAGAACTGGACATTTTTATAGCGGAAGTTGAAAGATAATTTCCAGCTGAATTTTATAAAACAAACTTTAGCTGTAGGCATGGCTCGAATTTTCATGCAACTATTTTAATGCAAATAAAGAGCTTAAAAAAGCTATCTAACAAAAACAAATAAAAACAAGCCTATAAAATATGCACCAATAATAAAATAATACACAAATATTTCTTGTAATTCTTCGATTTTTCGAATTCGAAAAAGTGTAATAAAGCAACCCAAAAGCATTTGATGAAATGAGGCGCATTATAGTTACTCCTTTAAACAGTTTAGTGCAACAGCTCAGACGCATGTTGAATGTGTAAACTATGTACTCGTATATCCTTTACATTGCTATGCGTGTAAACTATACTTTGTGGTGTAAATAATGCATGACGTAGCACCAAGCACATGCTAGTATTGTACGTATCCAGGTGCTAATTAAAATTACTATATAAATTATTTAAAAAAGTACCAATTTTATGTCTGATTTTTGTGGAAAAGTTAACAATCTGAACTCATCATGTTGGATTACATTATAAAGTTCCATTATTGTCATTGAGATGTACAAGTTATAACATAAATCGATCGAAGATCGAAGCCACATCAATGATGTTTTTATTTAATAAAATGAAAAATATATGTGGAGCATTCACAAAGTGTAATAAAGTCGTATGGCTTAATATGACAATACGAACAAATATGACTACAGCGAAAAAGTCCTCATAATCCGTTTTGCTAATTTTAAATTACATAGGATAAAGTGAAAATACATTTTTTTAAAATAAATACTTGTTACTGGTATGAAAAAAACAAATGAACATAATTTTTCTTTATGGCCTTGACTTCAGATCTTATCAGATTACATTACAAAATTATGTTTATTAATGACAAAAAACTTATATTTTGACTACCAAGTAGGGCAGTATACTACCACATGCCTCATCAGCACACGAGACCACCACTTGTGTATATTTTATTCAAACATCATTACTATTTCACTGGAATATGAATACGAGAAATTTATATTCTCCATTAGTCATATTTTTTTAGTTATGAACGAAGTTTATGTACGAGTATTCTGCCAAATCTTGCTCCACTTAGTCCATTATTTCTATTTTTTTATATAATGTGTATTATTAAATTAAAGCGTCTCTCTTGGACTAGTACCAGATACGAAACTTAAGGCGATACATAAATAAATATAAAAAAAAATAATTATAAAAAATTCCAGTTTTGTTTTGTTTTCTATATAAATAAAGGAAGCAATTTTTCTTTTACAAAAACCAGCAGATAATCCCTTTTTGCTGCCTCAATTTTGTCCAGAAAATATCTATGGCATTACGCAGAGGCTTCTTCACCGCACACATAAAAACACATACATACACACATGTGTACATACTTTATATGAATCTATACACTTGTAAATTTTTTTATGAAGTACGATTATGTACTCGTATATATGTTTGGCCTTTGTTGTTGCCGCTGTTGTTATATCATTATTGTGCCATTGCCACTAACATTTGGTGTCTTTAAAAGAGTCGGTGGTTGTTGGCAAATGCTCAAAATCAATAATTTTATTTCAAACACCGACACACATACACTTGCAGTTGCAACTGTGAAGTGTTTTTAGTTCCCGTCTTTGGGTCAGTCGTAAAAAAGTGGCCTGTAAGCCCCAACGAATAAAAGCGAATGGATTTTCGTTTATTTTCTATGTTTTTGTTGCTGTTTCTTTTTTTGTACATGAATACATCTGCATTTAAATAACATTGATTTAGATATTGTGTTGTTTTAAATAGTTATTTTTAATTACTTTTTGCATGTCTGATTTTATCTGCGTGATAAATGCTTTCAGATGTCCTTTAAATGTTTTTTTAGGTGATTTAAAAGCAAATAGAAAAAAAATGTTTACAAATAAATAAAAACAAGGTGATGATATTTAGCTTAACTGGCAGAATTTTGCTTATAAGTATTTCTAATATTTAATACTAGCTGACCCGGGCAAACCTTGTTTTGCCTTCAAATTTGCACTAAATCGACATAGCAATTATTGTTCAAATAAAGGTATCGGGCTAATTAACCCCACTACACGCTGGTTAAGGACCCAACGCCTTCAGCAAAATGCAGCATAGGCTTATCGCGCTAATCTCTATTGGGCAAAACACAAAAAACAAAATATTGGGCCATCTGTCGGACGAACTTCAAACTACACAAAACACTCCTCACGTCCCATAGGACATGTATATAAAGTTTGGTCAAAATCGGTGCAGTAGTTCTTAAGTTACGGTGCAAAAACACACACACAAAACTAAGTATTGCGCCATCTGTTGGACGAACTTCAAACTACACAGAAACACTCCTCACGTCCCATAGAACATGTATATAAAGTTTGGTCAAAATCGGTGCAGTAGTTCTTGAGTTACGGTGCAAAACACACACACAAAACTAAGTATTGCGCCACCTGTCGGACGAACTTCAAACTACACAGAAACACTCCTCACGTCCCATAGACAATGTATATAAAGTTTGGTCAAAATCGGTGCAGTAGTTCTTGAGTTACGGTGCAAAAACACACACACAAAACTAAGTATTGCGCCATCTGTTGGACGAACTTCAAACTACACAGAAACACTCCTCACGTCCCATAGACAATGTATATAAAGTTTGGTCAAAATCGGTGCAGTAGTTCTTGAGTTACGGTGCAAAAACACACACACAAAACTAAGTATTGCGCCATCTGTTGGACGAACTTCAAACTACACAGAAACACTCCTCACGGCCCATAGAGCATGCATATAAAATTTGATCAAAATCGGTCCAGTAGTTTTTGAGCTTAGCGATCACGAACATACACGTAATTTTTATGTACATATAGCTGACACCGTCAGCTCAAAATATCTTCGGAACTACATAACCGATTTAAGAGTTTGATATCTCGTTTAGAAGAACGAAAACGGCTTTCCAAAAAAAAGTGAAATAAAATAAAAAAAGCACAAAAAATAAATATATGTATATGTCATTGGTGGTGCAATATGAAAATTGGATTTTGCCACGCCCCTCCGCCCACAGACCGAAAATAAAAAATCGGACTTCACAGTGTCACCCGCCCGAGTATTCTGAAGGTTCCCTGAAAATTTCGTCAAAATCGGCCCAACCGTTTTGGAGCCATTACGTTACATACATACATACATACACACATCCAATTTTATATATATATAGATAGATTAAGAGTGCAAGGTTAAACACAGGGTTACTACACCATAAATGCATGTATTATAATTGATAATTCGAAATTTAATAACTCTTGCCAAAAACCGACATCATTACAGAGAACCAATCGGACAGACAATAAAACGGACGCATTTATGGCTGAGCTCAAAATCCGATATTATCCATTTCTAATTTATAATTTATTTATAGAGAAAATTGAAATATATTCTTAAATATGTGACGGATTTATGTGATGATCAATATTTTGGGCCCGTCTAAATTCTACTTGAATTATTAAGGGATAAAACCCCGAGCATACAATTTCCATTAAAAGAAAGTACTTTTATGATCAGTTCATGAATGAAGGAGTTACATATGTGATATACGATTTCCGAAAAAATGATTTAATCTTACCAAACTCCCATTACGCCTTTTCAAACAAACAAAGGATTTTGTACTCTATGATAGCAAGTCAAATATACGATAAATGTGTATTATTTTATATGGCAGGTATCCTTTCCCTGGTCTTATTTAGTCAGTTGCATTGAAGGCAGAGTAAGCTGCAACAATTTTTAACACATTCACTATTAAGTCAGACATATTACGTTTTAGGAGGGTTCCTTCCCCTGCTCCTATCCAGTCAGTTTTTCTTGAAACTGCATTTAATGCGTACATTGGATGCCCATAACAATTTCAAACACTCAATATTATGGTCAGACAGATTTGCGATGATTAGTTTTTGCTTTGTAAGGAGGTACCCTTCTCCCTGTTCCTTACCATATATTGGCTGCAATGGGACTAAACCGTGAAAACACTTAAAACATGTTATATGTCGCGTCACAAATGAGAGAGTTATGCCTGTTCAAATATTGTATATATAAATTCAGAAAAATTCATAAACTCCTACTATCTTGAAATCGGTTAAAAAAATCTTATGATTTTTAAGAGAATAATGAACCTCTTTATTGGGTAGATTACATTTTGGGCCTAGATTAAAAGCAGAAACTTTGAAGATTCAATCAGCATTTAAGACGATTTTGTTTCATCATGTATAGCATTGTGTTTTTGCTATGGTCACTGTGAATGGCACGATCAGTTGGTCAAACTATACGTTTTTAATCAGCTTTTTCGAAAATCGATAATAGTCGGCAACATTTTTTTAATGTTTTTTTGATAAAAATATATCGCCAAATATTAAAAAAATTACTTGCTAAGTTTTTGCAAAATTCATCTAATGAAAAAACAACGGAAACATTTAGAAAAGAATATAAATAAAAATTAAAAGGTATTCTCACCGTATGTGTTATAAACACAAAAATTTTAATATATTTATTTTAAATAATTTAAATTTTAAATAAACATCGAAGAGGGTATAAGCCTCAGTTTCGGCCTCATCCGTCATATTCTTACTGTTTTAACTACAGGTATCATAGTATTGAAATTAAATATTTCGCAATGTTTCCGGCTCAAACTTATTACAGCAAATGTTATTTATATTCATTATTATATTAATTTTTAAAGCATCTTTGTATTCCTTGGTAAGCGAATTAAAACTATTTTAGTTTCTTCTTTAACAATTGTTATGTGATTTGACGTTAGATATAAATTTTTTAGTTCATTTTCAATCTCAGTCCATAATGAATGTTTTCAAACGTGATCAGCCAGTTGGCTAAATTTCAATGGCATTAAAATATGAAGGTTTAAAAATAACTATGCTTCCTACGTCCTTGCGATCGAACAGTAATTCCAGGCTTAAGACATGAATTTCTTTTAAAAACGGTTTTGAAATGTCAAATATGGGCAATTGTTTGCGTCACACAACTCATTTTAAATGATTTACCATTGTCAGCGGTTGATACTAACGAAAAATAATATTTAAACTCTACCGACTGCTCCATGACAGCCTCATATGACAACCAACAAATTCATTCAATGAGAATATAAATTCGCCAATTATTTCACCGCCTTCATTTAGAAGTCGCCACATCGATAAACAGAAAATTGGGTCGCGAAAAAAACTTGGAAATGGACATGTTTGGCGAGAAATCTCTTCGTATTTTACCCCGTCTAGGAGTTCTCATAATAAAGTAGTGAATTTTTGTGGCTTTTTTTTGGGATGCATCTGTAATGATACTACAGTTTTCATATCTCTGTGATAAGAAATCAAATTTTTGCTTAAAATTTCGTTTTATCGCCACTTCCGAATTAATAGTATTTCGTATTTTGACTCTTGATATATTCAGAGATTTGTATAATTTTATAAAAAAATACTTTCGGGTCTTAACAAAAGGGACGAAGAAGGCTTAAATGTAATTTCGCTTAGCTTATTGGCTGTTTCAATTAAAGTCTTACTGCTTAAGAAAGTACTGGTTATTAAATTAATTGTAATAAAAATTGAAATAATCATAATTCTTAACATTAACAATTATATGATCAGCATCTAACGTGTTACTTTATGTCAATTCAAGCATGTGCGTTGTTAATCCTGCAGTCTCTCAGTTCGTGTAGTTAAATTGTTCAAGTTTATGACACCACAAGTAACACATGGCTTCACGTTATGACATTGGCTTCATTGTGAAACAGTTCCTCCATAGTTTGTCCCTTAAGCACGTCAAAAGATACTTTTATTAAAAATAAAACTAAGAAATGTGTGCGAAGGTGCAAATTCGATTTATAGCATAATGATTAAGTTTACATTTTACATTTTATATGGCACATACTCTCCTAATGAACAAAATGATGGCACCAACAATAACCCCCCACACAAGGAAGCCGCATTAATAACAAAAATCCATATGCTAGTTAATGGCAGAATTTTATTTACGAATGGCATTGCACATTAGAACTTTTTTCTCTTTTTACGATAGAAGAGTCAACACCAGCTGCATTGTAATTTTACTGTCACAACAACTTCGATTAGATTCCTTACCAACAATAATAACACACTTCCCATTATCATTGGCACCAAGTATCAACCACAATATCATCATCACCATCATCATTAGCAGCAACAGCAACATCGTCCCCACTAACGCAAACATCGGTGGCAGCAAAATCAGCATGGAAGACATTTACTGACAGCATTTGCACAGTAATTGACAGCTTCAAGATGTATTTCATTTCATTCTTCTGGTTGTTGTTACTGTTGCTGTTGCTGCTGCTGTTGATATTGTTGTCGTTGCTCTTATATGTTTGCTTTTATATTGATATATCTTTTTTTATGGCGAAGAACTCAGTTCACTCTTGTTGCATACTGCCTGGATTAAAGTCAAAACTTTTCTCATATGTTCCTGCATCGTAAAATGAATGAAAACAAAAAATGAGGATGTGAATGACTAATAGAGAAAATATTAACTGAAGTATGAAAGTAGTACTTGATAACAACATCAACCTCCCACCACCTGTTCCGCACTGGAAAAGGTTGCGTTTATTTGCATCATTAAAATTTATGATAATGGAGATTGACACTTAAGCAAATTTAAGATTTTCTTTTGCACCTTATTCATAGTCAGAGTCAGTGAATAAAAATGTAGCATTTTTATAATATGGCGATTCGCTAACGAGACTGAAAAGTAACTGGAAGTTTATAAGTAAGTAGGTATCGGGTAGGAAGAAAAAGCGAGAACATTTATATAATAATGTTCATCTTCTAGTCAATTCTACTACCAGGCTTTGAAATAGATCTTCTGTAATACAATTCTGCAGGTTGTTTTGTACTATTTTTATGTTTTATAGACAGAATCTTTACTCCAAATCAGCTTAATCTTATTAAAAACCGGTGGTTGTCATATACACAGATAAAATTAATGCAAAAAAATCCAAATAAACATTTTGTCCATAGGTTAGGTTAGGTTAGGTTAGGTAGATTAGAGGGGTGTGATAGCCCGTGTCATACGACATACACTTAAGCCAGTGAAGGCTTGTTGTGCGCTCCCTTGGGTTTAACCATAACATATTGACCCAAAGGTCTAGAGAAACTCCGTGTCACTCACAGAGTTCCCTTATTTCCTTATTTCGTTATTCCAGAGAGTTGAATGGGTTCTATGTGCTCAAGTCTTTAGCTCGCATTTAACTGCATCGAAAGGTTTCGCGCATTTCAAGCTTATATTACCTAACTCTAGAAGCAAGTGAGTTTGCTCTCTCATTTCCAATTATAATATGGGTGCCCTGACACCCATATGATGCGCAGTTCACCATGTGTCGAGTAACTGTTAATAGCGTTTTTGCAATCCCAAACTGTACGTGATTTAGTGCGTTCCGCTGAGATTGCTCTGATGGCCATCTGACTATCTGTGAATATATTCACAAGTCCTGACCTCCTCATTATATTGAGTTCAATAGTCCGGCAGGCGGAGAAACAATTCCTTGGTGTTTTATATATAAACACCAAGTCCCGTTTTCCCTCTCGACCTTGATCCATTCGTGTAACAATGAAGCCCCATGGGGATCTGGTTCCAATGGTCGGCCAACCAGGAATGGATATCGGTGATCAATGTATGACCGCATACCGGAGACTAGACTAGAGGCCAACTGCGGAACATTGATCCCCGACATACATTCCTGGTTGTCTATAGTAACTTCTTTCAGTCCAACTTTTTTTGTTGTTCCTGTTAATTATTTGTTGAGGGACCTTTAGAATACAAGTAAAAATGATTTTCCGTATCTTAATTTATTAAATTATTTGTAAGTCGCCATACACTAAAAATAATATAATAATATACTGAAAATAAAATTTTATTTTTTCTGTGTATATGTGTGATTTCTTTCTCTAAATTAAAAAAAAATATACTTATGTATAAAATAATTGGCACTTGAAACGAGCCATTTGCTACAAATAATAAAATATTCACTATAATCACTATTAAGCAAAATTAACGAAAAATTTCGAATCAATTATGGACGCAAATATATGAAAAACGCAATATTGCATCAAATAAGTTTATTCATGTTTACATAAAATTTTTCAAAACGAACAAACAATTTATTTGTGGTCGCACTCATTTGGTCATTTTATTTGTTCAAATAGCCGTATAATAACGTCTTCGTCAAACATTGGAAAATCCAATTTTCCATGCGGTCACACTCAAAAGAAATATTTGTCGTTATAAAAATTATGTTTAAACTGCAAAAAAAATTAATTTTGCTTAGAAAAAATATAAAACTAAGATTTTTAGAGAAGAGTTTTTCTACTATATTTTGTTTAGTTGTAGAATTAAAACAATTCTATGAGAAAAAATAATTGGAAAAAGAAGAAAATTTTTGCATGGAAATTAATTTCATACAAAAATTAAATATATTGTGCTGAACTACTAACGGGTTATAATTTTAGTTTCAAATTTAAATTTTATTTGTATCCATGTAAAAGCTTTTCACCAATGAACTTATGAAATAAATGAATTTTAATGTTTTGATACACTAACTTCTACCCGCCAATTCGTCCTTAAGTAATTCCTGCCACTTTTAGCATTTGGCTCCGGAACTTATCAATTGTTCATTGTGTATGTCAAATATAGGCGAAATTGCAACAAATTTAATGTAAATATTAAATTCCTTAGGATACTTGGGATGCGGGCCATCAATATGCTCTCTCCTCCCCTAGCTGCTTTGCTAAAAGTAATCGCCGGTATGATATTCCTTACAAACTCTTCGATAACTTCCCATTGGTCCCATTGCAAAATCCCGGTGCATTGGCATTACGGATCAAAAAACTAAGTTCATCTACCGATTATGTTTCTTTTGTTTACCAAAATGTATGTGGCTTGAGAACAAAACTGTCAACCTTATATATGGAAAGCTTCAACATCGATCATCATGTCTTGGTTTTTACAGAAACATGGCTTAATGAAAATATTTTAAGCTCTGAAATTCTTTGCAATAATTTTAATATTTTTCGCTGTGACCGTTGTACCATAACTCCTGTTGGTGTTGTAGTTATCGCCGTTTCTTCTATTTTTGCCTCTGAGCTTGTAACTTTTGATTCATCGTATGATATTGAATTTGTATCGGTTTTAATAAAACTTCACTGTAAACGAGTATATGTATCTTGTTCGTATGTGCCACCTTCTTCTCCACAGATTGTATACAGCAAACATGCAGATGCTATTGCTGACTTGGCTCGTTGCGCCTCGATTGGAGACTCTGTTTTTGTTTTTGGAGATTTCAACATGCCATCAGTTAACTGGAGATATCTGCAGGATGATAAATACTTTGTTCAAACAAATCAGTGCTCAATCTACAATGATTGTTTAAACGTCTTGTATGACCTTAGCCTGTATCAAATTAATGGCATTACCAATAACTGTTGTAGAATATTAGACCTAAGTTTTGTTAATGACGTATCTGATTGCTTCATTAAGCGTTCATCACCCATCACTATTCCTGAAGATGTTTACCATCCCACAACAGAATTGATCTTCGAAACTCTTCGTAAACCCGTCGAACCAACGCCAATTAAAAATCAAAAAATATACTCTTTCAAACATACTAATTACGATATGTTAAATCAGTTGCTTATTGACACCGATTGGCACAACATATTAGGAAGCTGTAACGAAGTTGATCATATGTGCAATGCCTTTTACAATAAATTGTATTCTTTCATTGATTTATGTGTTCCAAAAACTATACCTATGCGAAGAACTGGTCCACGTTGGAATAATAAACGCTTGGCTCTAGCTAAAAACAAAAAGAACAAATTCTATAGATAATACAAACAATCTGTTTCCTCTGTTGACTACTTAAGGTACTCTACCAGTCGCGCTATCTACTCCTCGCTTAAAAAATCATGTTACACCAATTACATAAATACTATGAGATACAATTTTAAGCTAAATGCAAAATCGTTCTATAAATTTGTTAACTCTAAGAAAAAAACAAATAACCTCCCCTCTACTCTGAAGTTTCAACAAACGGAATCAAGCGACGATCATATCATTAGTAATTTATTTGCTGATTTTTTCTCTACAACTTATTCAAATGCATCCTATGATGAGTCGTGTAATTATCCATTCAAAATACGCGCCAACCTATCAGTATCAATTCCATTTACTGATATTCCAACAATCACGAAGGAATTAAAAAGTCTTAAGTTTTCGTTCAACTCTGGTCCTGATAAAATACCAAGCAACATTTTAATAAATTGTGCTGAGTCTTTTGCTTCCCCTTTAGCACTTTTATTTAATGCCTCAATCAAATATGGTACATTTCAGAGTGTCTGGAAGAATTCGTTTATTACTCCATTGTTTAAGGCAGGAAATAAAGCTGATATTACAAATTATCGTGGCATTGCAAAACTGAGTGTTATTCCAAAAGTCTTTGAAAAAATTATTACCCAGAGTTTATATTATCAAGTAGCAAATTTGATTTCCCCCTATCAACATGGGGTTCAAAAAAGATGCTCCACAACTACAAATCTCCTTCATCTCACGACTGTTATTTATCATGGATTTATGCAACAAAAACAAACTGATGTAATATATACTGACTTCTGTAAGGCTTTTGATAAAATTAATCATAAGCTTTTGATAACTAAACTACACTTATTGGGTTTTACGGATAATAGTACTAAATGGATTTATTCATATTTAAGCAATAGAAAACAAATCGTTTGTTTTAACAATGCATTTTCTAGATGTGTTGATGTTCTTTCTGGAGTTCCTCAGGGAAGTCACCTTGGTCCACTTCTTTTTACATTGTTTATCAATGATTTACCCGATGTTTTTCTTTCATCCAAAATTTTGATGTACGCTGACGATGTAAAAGTTTTTCACCGTTATCGTCAAAAATCTGAGCAACAACTACTACAAAATGTATGATATATGACGGCAAACAAAGCCAGAGGTTAATTAGGTTTCATAAAACGATGGGCTAAAGAGTTTAATGATCCATACATTGCGAAAAGTCTCTATACCACGCTTGTAAGGCCTGTGCTGGAGTATGGTTCGGTAATATGGGACCCTATTTATAATAAACATTCTGACGCTACTGAATCGGTGCAAAAACAGTTTTTGATTTACTGCCTTCGTGGACTAAACTTTAATCCTAGAAATCTACCATCTTATTCTGCAAGGCTTGCTCTAATTAAGCTACCATCCCTTAAAAGCCGTAGAATCGTGCTGAATATCTCGTTTATTCTGAACATAATTAATGACAATGTATGCTCTGGATTTTTAATCAACAATCTAAATTTTAATGTTCCACAACGACCTTCACGTCATTTAATTCCTTTATCGGTTGTATTTGTTAGAGCTAACTATGCTAATGCCCTACTGTTATAAAAAATAATCTACTAGTATATTTAAACTCATAACTTATTGTAAATTTTAAATTTTGTAATTATTTTAATTTTTGTTCAATTTTGTTTAATGTCTATTGTCTTATTAACATACATATGTATTTTGTCTGTAAGGATTATTTTCCATAGACAAATAAAAAAAAAATAAAATAAAAGGGGATTGTACATTAACCCTGCCAATAAACAAGATCTGCAATAAATATATAAGATTGTTGATGTCAGTGAGACATTTGGACAAGATTGTCTGATTTTCTGCATTAAGCGCTTAGCGATTTCACTCTGCAACCTGGCAATTGTTAGAGTTTCCACGCCATTTCGAGTACATAAATTTCAATTATCAGTATAATATCTGAGGTTGGAGTTTTTCAAAAAGGCGCAAACTATTAACTTAATCAATTCTTGCAAAAAGCAAGAAATGGAAATCTCTTCACTGTTTCAAATTTTGCTTACGTTCTGAAACCATTTAGATTAAACATACTTGAAGAGTCCTTGAATGCCTTCCAAAGAGTTATTAAATTCCTTTAAACATGAATATTGATATCATTATGGTGTACCAATATCAACACAATACAAAGTTTATTATTACAAATTAGTTTAATTTAAAAACTAATCGATTTTCTTTAAAATTATTTCATGTTGTTTGGTTCTTACAAAAGAGTATTTGAAATGAAATATAATTTATGGTCACACTACGCCAAAGAAATATTTTTCCATTTTTGTCAAATGTTTTTGCAGTATGAACGTATCTTTAGGGAATTATATGTTTTCGAAAGGGTTAGAAAAACTTCCGCTCTTTCATAAGAAACAGTTCGAAAATCATTCTACACAATACGATCGGGCAAATGTAGTTCAAAACTATTATTGGTTTTGTCGCTAATGTTAAATTCATATAATGTATAAAAATAACATTAGAAAAAAGTTTTACAAACTATATATACTTACAACTAATCGTTAAAACAACTAGAGCTTTTGCAAAATGCATTGTTTGTTCATATGCCGACATTTCATTGGTCGCTAAACCAAATCGTCAGTGAAGTTTAAGCAGTTTGAAAACATGCAACCTCGAATGTTTATGCCATACGAATCAAAGACAATATGAGCATTCAATATTGCATATGAATTATAACTCCTTTTTTGCAAAGGTTTTTTGTGTGTTTATTTTAACTACCAATTTTTCATGGATTCTTTTTACAAGAAATATTTGTTTTTGTTTGCCCGATATAGAAATGCTTAATAATTTCAATTGTCTACTCAGACTATTTCTTAAGTGCTTATAACATTTAAAATTTTGTTTATGGAAATTCGTTTCATTACCATAATTTCTTATAAACATTTGACAAATTTAATATTTTATTTATTGTTGTTGGCTTAGCTGAGTATATGCCTGCATTTTATTAGCTTTAACCAAATGATCAAGCTCGTATACTTATGCCACAATTACAGATTTTAGTGCTTTTCAATTATGATTTGGCTAGAGAGCACTGATGATTTGGTTAGCGCCAATGAAATGCAGGCATATGGTATACTCAGCTAAGGCAACAACAAACAACAAACAATAAAATATTAAATAGTTATTTTGGAGAATATCTCGAATAACAAATTTGATAAATATAATTTGACAAATTATTATTAATGACGATTAACATCATTTTATTTTTTTTTTTAATTTTGGAAATTCGAAAGACAAACTCTTAACGATCCATCCAACAGTAGTTTTCAAAAGATGTGCTGAAAGTCAGTAGCAATTTGTTCTTCATCTAAGATTATGAGTTAAAATTAACTTGAATATAAATTAATATACAAATAAAATAAATATTGCACAAAGTATGTATTCAAGTGTAAATAGAATAAGAATAACAATTTAAACGAGCTTCTCTACTAGATCAACAAAATATCAACTTATCCTTACTTTCTCGTACAATTTCATTTATCTTCCATAAATTTATCTTATCATTAAGTTTTTATCTCCATCAGGCAAATGAAAGCTGACACTGACATAATAATGGTGAACATGACACATTAGCAAAATTTCACTTGTCTTTTCTGTTGTACTCGTATGAGTATCTTAAGATTAAATTCATTTCAAACATTGTTGCAATTAGATATCAGTTGTTAAGCATGTTCCTTCGTATTCATAAAATTGTGAAGTTGTTGTTTTTTTTATTTATTTATTTATTATTTTTTTTTTGTAGAAAAATTGATGGTGGTTGTTGCGTATTGACTCTATTTGAATTGGTTTAAGTGTCGTCAACAATTATCTCATCTAGATCTAATATATTTTACAACAATTGTTGTTGTTAAAAGTTTTGGAATGATCATAAAGCTGCAAAAGTGCAGTCTCATTTTGTTAATTTTTTGTTATTGCAGTAGCAATAATATTTTTGGGCAAAATACTGTCTAAAAATGTTCCTATTCATTTCAATTGTTGTATTTTGATTTAGACACTATTCTATAAATTGCTTGGCATCAATTCAAGTTCATACGAGTATTTCGATAATAAAACTTTCTTAGGAAAGTTACATATGCATCTCCCAGTTCTTATTTTACGGATTTATTTTGAGAAAAGCCGAAAGACGAATTTTTTACTCGATTTAACAGAATTTGAATTTAGTCAGAGTAGACATGTAGTCATAATAATATTCTAGAATGCTTCGCTACAAAAAAAAAAAAAAAACAAGTCATCAATATTAATAGTAATTCGAGGAGATCAGTTTTTGCCATCTCGTGAAAATCGTAATCCAAGAATGTACGTATTTGAGATTAAAAATTTCAAAGTCAGATATTTTCTTATAGTGAAAGAGTTGAGCATATTTTCCTTTTTAAATCGACTGGAAGCGAAAAGTTTTTCGCACTGGCAGCGGTTAAATTTTGATAGCTATGGCTACTCCCTTAACCTTTAGCATTTAAGGTGAAACACTTACCTCATTTAAGATAAAAAAAAGTTTTAAGAAAATAATACATTTTTTAAAGGACTTTTCAGAATATTCGTAAAAATAAGAAGGAGAAACATAACAACATGTTCTGTTTCTTAAATATGCACACTAGGCTATGCGAAAATGCCTTTTTAGTTTTAATTAGTTTTAAAATTTATAATTTTTAAGTCATATATTAATTTAAGTACAACTCCTTTGTTTTATTACATTTTATTCTTCATTTTTTATTTTTTTTGTCAATAGTGGTGATCGAAATATGGAATAAAAAATAAAAAATGAAGAATAAAATTTAATAAAACAAAGGATTTTTACTTAAATTAATATATGACCTAGAGCCTGAATAAAAATCAACATAAATTTAAAATTTTTTTTTATAGGTTTGTGATGTTGATTTTGCGTTACAATAAAAAAACTCTTGACGTAAAATGGTAGTTTCGTTAATCTAATTAAATCAGCGTTTGATTAATTTTTATTATTTTACAACGAATAATGTGAAATTATTTATAGTAAAACTTATTTATAAGTTTCGAAATTAACTACCACCATGTCAAAAACAATGTCCTTAAATTTCAACTTCCACAATTAAAGGTTAAATATCATTTCTTCCCTAATAAGCTGTGAAAATCTTATTCTTTTTCCATTACAGACACACACGAGTACAATTAGTAGTTGCAAAGTTTCTATTTATTTTAGAAAAACAAACCCCCTGAAAAAACCAATGACTGCCCACTTGAGTGCATTTAAATTCCACCTTTTTATTAAAGCAGTAATTGGGGCAATAGAAGCAAGTTGCTTGGTTTGTTTTTAATTCACTTTGCAATGTCTATCCTTCACTTAAGCGCTCTCTCATGGCGGTATTTAATAAAATTGCTTTAATTACCTTCACCACTTGGTATATGGGAGAGTAAAGCAAACTCCCTTTGACTGCTTGTAATCGCAACGTCAATAAAACTTTTATTGTTATAGTCTGTCCTTTATGATCCACATGACTGCCACGAAAGTGTCAATATATTAAACGTGTTCAGGATGGGTGAACGACAAGCCTTTTCACACAATAATTAGTCGTTATATTACATAAAATGAGAAGATTTTGCGTTTCGTCATTAGTTTATTGATGTTCTTTATTGGATATTTGTCGCTTAATTTCTTGAAAAAGTCACAAATTTGGTAATAATTCATATTAAATGGCAGCCACATTTGAGACATGTTTGTGGAAAAACGCCAGATATGATTACAAAATATTCTTTTAAAGCTACACAATCAATTGGATATTGCTAATGTGACCAGTTAATGGCATATACGAGGGTGGCTTAATAATTGTGAGATTTTTTTTTTTTTAATAGAACACAGGTTTTTTGATTAAAAATCACCTTATTTTTCAACATAGACTATTTTAAACTCTTTAGACTTTGTCCAATGTTTTTCCAATCTGATGAAAACCGGAAGTTAAAAACTCCTTTAAATTCTTTATGGATAAATTTGCTAAAAAAATAAAAGAAAGTCAATATTAAAAACACAAGTTTGAAAATTCAAACTTCATTGTAGAAGCCGTGTGGTTTGCTCTTTGTTCTTTATTTGTTTACGAAATAATGGAAAGTTATGGCATCCTGAACACAAAATATAAATAAAAACCTGAAGTGACCAATTTCTCCACTCTGTCGCTCATTCTTTATTTCACCTGAATGATTAATGTCATGATTTTCAATGTGTTTAATTTTTCTAGATTTTATGTCCACAATTTATTGAATCATCATTCAAAGAATTACATACACAAATAAATAAATAAATATAAGTTTATATCGTATACGCAACATTAAATTGTTGTTGTCCAAATATGAAAATATCACTCATGCGTAACAGTGGGCAGTCAACAATTGCAATTTATTGGCAATTAATTTTTTCACTTAATATACTTTTAGGCGCAAGAATATTTCAAGTAGAGCGTATATCTGTGTGTGTATTAAAATAGAATTCCAAAAATTTTCGTGTATAAGCGCTAAATTCTAACATTTTTAGTATTTCTCATGAATGAGGTAACAAACATTTTTATACCCTTTTAATTCTCACAAATGAACATCAATAATTTTCTTTTGCTATCACAAATGAATGCGTGTGTCTATTGCTTTATTCCAAGTATACTTATGCAAAAGTAGTGATACAGAAATTTTAAGTCCCAGTTTCTTATCTGGTACTAACAAAGAGACGTTTTAATGTGAAAAATAGAAATGTGCAGAATAATTAGAGGAAACTTTGCCAGAGTATACCAACTTCGTTCATAATTGACAACATGACTGATGAAAAATAAAGGTCTCTAACATTATTCTTCCAGTAAAATCTAAGTAATTTAAATAGTAATGATGTATGAACAAAAGTGGTAGACTCGGTTGGTGATGAGGTGTGTGGCAGCATTTCAGACGTTTGCATGTCACTCCAGATGCTGGTCAAATTTACTTTCCATGCACATCTAATTAAAAAGTTCATAAAAACATCATTCCTCTATTGAAGTCTGATGAGATTTGAACTCGAGCCCATAAAGAAAAATTTTGTTCATTGTCAAAAATATATGCAGTTCAACTAGAAATACACTTTGCGGTACAACTTACATACATGGGTTGATTTACACCAGTTTGTGCAGCGGGTACATGTAAATCGTATGCACTAAACTATAATGTATTTAATAAAATGTTGCGTGGTAATTGTGTGTCAATGTCATTCTACATATGAAATTATATTGTATACTACGGTGGTATATTGTATAAAGGGGTTGATACTGGGAGTTTTAAAGTTGTATTAACTGGTTTGTATATTATTAATATGAAAAACATGTCTCTTTTATAAATTCTCGTACATTTGGATTTACACTATGGATTTTGTTGCATGCAAATTCTTTTATTTGCTAAATGGAGGGACAATGAAGCAAAAGGGATTGCAAAACTGGCAAAACATGAAATTATATACGATTTCTTACAACATTTTTTGTTACAACTGTTTCACACTACCTCATGTTGGCAAACAGATAAAGTTTCTTGAAAAAATTTCGTAATTAAAGTCATAGTTTTTATAAACAAAGTGGTACGTAGAGGTAAATATTTCGATTTTAAGATCATAATTCATATCATAGTATTTAGTTATTTGACACATTCATATTAAATCAACTAAAATTAGTGGGTCTTTTGTTAGGATTGATCCACACAAGTTTTGTTTCTATTTTTTCCTTTGTTTTAACTATAATTTTTTGTAAGAGAAAATTCTTCACACATTTGCAAATGAATACGTTGCAGTTTTCTTCCAAAATTTTAGATATATTAATTTTCATAATAAAAATTTTCTTATTTCAGAAACCTTTAGCCCGAAATGGTTTCTACTTGAGCTCTGGTAAGATTTCAATATTTCAGCATCAGCAAAATCTTTAAAATGGAAATTAATGTTATCAAATTTTAGCTGTTCATTGAGAAACATTTTTTCGTATTGTGGTACTATTTTATTACATTTCCCAGGAAAAATTTCCTCTACCGTTTTCAACTTTCATATAATTTTTCTTAGTATAGATTCGTAAAAGCATTAATCGTTAATTAATCTATCAATCCTTATTCCAAAGTCAACAAATAAAATTGTATGAACTCGTATGTACATATGTATTTGTTCACAGAAAAATTACTGGAATGGTGTGATGGCATATAAGACTACTGTTGTGAAATTTGGGAAGATTTTTAGTGTTTGAATAATACCAATAGTGCAATTGTGCCATTTCTGCCATATTTGCCATCGTTGTTGTGCACAACACATTTTGAAATGAATAATAATTTTATTAATTTGTATATGAAACACGAGAAAAAATAAATTTTTTGTCAAAATCACATAAATCATATGATAGTTCTTAATTCATGTGTAAGTGCAATATACTCACCTAAAAGTTTTCTCATCTTTGTTTTAAAATTTTACATGACTTTCGTTGATTTTTGACAGTAGCTTGAGCAAGCTTTTGCACATTAGTTTAGTTTAGTTTAGTTTCAACTTAAATAATGAATTTTAATCGACTTCAATCGACAGAATTTGAAAGGTCTTGTTTTATATAAGAGGACATATATCAAAGTGAACCGGCCGCACAAAGTAATACCTAATTATCGTATATATTGTTGACTATAATAGTCCTTTATAATAAAATTCCTCGGTGGCGGTTGCGTTTCGACCAATAAGTGAAAGGAGCAAATATGAGTTGAAGAATATTCTCTGAAAAGTAAATTTTTTTTTTAATGTGATGGAGCTTCCAGGACGAGCGTTGTCTTTGAAAAGCTTCTATCATTTGTAAATATTTATCTGACTAAGAGTATAATCACCATATGCGCCAAGTGCTTTTGAGCACTTAATTCCATTTTTTTAAATTTCTTGCAAATTCTTAGATCAATTTTTTCCACGGCAGAAAATCGCTGTTGTGCCGGAAACAAACTAAACTAAACACAAACAAACTCAACTAAGAACATATGCTCGTGTGTCAACACAGAGAAAAATCGCTAATCGAATGCACGTAGGCCGGGAAATTTTAAAATTCACCTTTCTGTTGAACAGACCTCGTATACATACTTTTTTAAATGTTTCGTTATCCTTATCTTTTCAAGGAATTTTATAAAAAATATTAGATTTATTTTATCTATTTTATCCTACATTTTATTAAATAATTTACCTAATGTATTATAAGTTGTTTCTATCATTAAATTTTATTTTCCTGATGTTACTGACATGAACGGTAATGATTTTTATATTCTTGGCTCAAAAACAATATTAACATCATTAACTTTGTCTGAATTGTTCATTGGAAAATTATCATTTTTTATATAAAAACTGACTTTACTGCTTAAAAATTAAAAAAAAAAACATAATTAAACAAAAAATTGCTATTTTAACAATTCAATAATTTGTCATATTGATTTTAACGCTTTTAAACACAAATTCATAACCCATTAGAAAATTTTATGAATTTCTTGTTCTATGCGACAAGTCACTCGAACGACGGTGCGAAAGAAGACGTAAGCGTTTTTATGTAAATTTGGGTTTCACAATATCGAACGTGTTGTCAATGCTGCGAACGCAAATGTCAAAATCACTCACTGGTTGTTTTGCTTTCGCATATGATAATTTCAACAAAATATGTATAAAAAAAGGTCTGAATTATTTATAAATACATACATTTAAGCAAAACATATTAAAGAGGTCATGGCTAAGTAGTAAGTAAATACAAAAATATAATTAGATACATACATATATAAATGCAGTTGATAAAAATTGGTAAATTGGTAATTGGTTAGTTTAAAAAATCAACATTACAGCAACTGCAGACTCTTGTGCAGTATATGGAAGAAAATCCATTACTTGCCAAGGGAGCACCAGTTTTTGGAAGCAACAAAGCTGCAGTAGATGAAAGTTGGGAAACTCTTTGCCAAAATCTGAACTCAATTGGACCACCTACTCGCTCAATGGCAACAATCAGGGAGCAGTCAAGCTCTTTGAAGAAATTAGGTGATGCTGCCGAAACCATAGCCGAAATGGCGAAAAGAAAAGCCGAAGCCGCTGAAGCAACAGCAACTTCAATTGGAGAAATCCACAAAACCACACAACGCATAGAAGAGGTCACGAAAATTCTTTTGCACAACTTCCGAAAATAAACATAAATATGTATGTAAATATGTTTTTTTTGTTCACTTTTTAAAGTTCTTTTATTTATTTCTTGGTTGATAAAATTTGTCTATACAGCTGTTCACTTTCGAAAATGGTTGTATTTCTCTTAAAGCAATTTAGTAGTTATTTTTGATTTTTTTGAAAAAAAAAATCGCTTAAATAAACTGAGTTCAACACCAATTTATGTTATCACGTAACAACTATAAATTAGCACTCGTAACTTTAAGCGAAAGTTGGCTTGCGACATCGTGAAACCCAAATTAGCTGCTGATCGAGTGACTGGCTTTCTTTCGCTTAGGTTTTCATTTGAGATTGTGAAACAGGCCATTAAGTTCTCGTCGATATGATTATTATCTGACATTAGTTTATGAGGCAAAAGGTCAATTGCAAATCGAGGCATTCGATATCAATCGAAATGTCAATACATTTAAAAAAAATTCTTTGAAGTGTCGTCCGATGTCGACTGACGTATTAATTCAACTGGGCGCACCGTTTGCATAACTGGATGTATATGTTCTGCGATGAAAGAAATCAATTTTCCACTCGAAAGACAGATACATTATTGCTGAAACTCAGTCAGATTTTCTCAGACAAGCCAACGAAAATTGATTTGTGTCCTCCATTACAAATAAAAGTTTTTAAATTCAAATTTAAAACATCCCATTGATTAAAGTCATTATGTATTAATATAAATTTTTTTAAAGAATTTGTCTGAAATTCTTGGATTTAATTTTCATTAAATTAGTTTATGACCAAAAGAATTTCTATCCACTCGTTTTATATAACTTAATCATACTCAGCTATTTTCTAATAATTGAGAGCTTTTTTCCATTTAATCAAACGTAATTTTCTTTTGCAAAACTCATTCATATTCATAGTAAAGGCTCTTCACATTATTTGCTTATTGTTGAAGTGCAGTTGCAGCAACATTTAAGTGCATTCAGCATAAATTTATAGCAAAACCAGGAATAATATAAATATATAACGTATAAAAAATAACCAATTTGTTTAAAATAATTCTGTTTGATGATGAATACGATGAAAAGGATACGAATTCGGGAAGAGCAATAAAAAGTAAATAAGGATAGATGTACTCGTAATCGTATAGGAGTGCGCTTGTTTATTTTTCAATATAAAATATGAATTTTGTTATTTTCGTATGCAAATTTGAGCTTGAATAAGAAATAAAATTAACTTTAAACTTTAAACATTTTGTAATAAATACAAGGGTTGGATCTATCGGCAGATGTCACATTCAATGACGCGCTATTATTTTATAAAATCTTCATGTTCACATACATTTCCGAGGAGAATATTTCTCCAATCAGGCACCTTTAAATATGTCAAATAGAAACATTGATCCAGGCAAAATAAGTGCATGTAAAAGAAATTCAATGTGAATAAAAAATTTTTGTATAATATTTTTCGCAAAATATTTTTAATAGATTCATCGATATGATTCTTGATTTCAACAGATCCATGTATATTTACCTAAATAAAATATTATCAATATTGATTCTACATATAGCAAAGTTGGCCACGTCGATCTGGACATGCTTTTGAGCACTTTATTTGATGTAAATCATTTGATCCATATTTTTCACAGTAGAAAATCGTCTCTCACAAACAAATCAACTAAGAACGTATGTTCGAGACAAGTGTGCCGATCCCTAATCGAATGCCCGAGAAATTTTAAAATTCACTTTTCCAATTGAACATACTTGGAGATGAAACCACAATATTTGCTCAAACATGTGCTCCATTTTTTATTGTCAGTTTATGGATTTTGAATAAAAATATTTTTGTGGTAGTTTGAAATTAACGTCTTATTTCTCAGGTATCCGACAAAACTTTAACGTAAAATTTATCCTGTAACATTTCCTTGCAACAAGATTTAACACTAATGTGTTTCCGCTTCCTGTGGCCAGGCACAGGCCAGCGACCAATGCACAATATCTTATTCGTCTTGTTAACAATACTCCAAATTTTGTTTCTTTTGTTAAAGTTTTCGCATAAAACTAAATTAAATAAAATAAAATGTTGAATGAAAATAAAAATGTAAGAAATAAAGATGTCAGCCTTAAATTCATTTTGTTTGTAAAGGTTTTCAAAATTTGTTACTTTACATTCGTATCTTTTACCATTTCAGGATAATGAAACAATTTTCTAGAATTTATTACATGCAACAGCTATAAAACCAGCAACAACCATTTTAACCAAAGGAATTGTTGAAGGTGGTACGTAGCGTAGATACAATAGAATCCTTTGGAATTTTTTAACAAATAATGAAAAAAATAAAATTTTTCCAACTTTTCTGCACAACAATAATTCAAAGCAAAATATTTTTAGAGGTTTGAATACCTAGTAAAAAAATGTTTTGATTAAAGTTTTCATCGCTTGAGAAAATTCAAAAAATTTGCAGGATAATATAAAAAAAAAAACCATTACGGAACAAAAGTATAGACATGCACATACAACATTTCGTGTAAAACATCATCATGTCCAGTAGTAGCAAAAGGAGCTAAAGCTTTAAATTGACAAGGACATTGTTGATGCGGTTGTTTCGAACATAATTTATATTCATCATTCGTCATTAATAGGAGTGAACAGCAAATTTATTTTGAAAGACATCAAACAACATGGTGTTCAGTGATATAGAATTCCTTTACGTTAAATGCTTGTGTCAATTAACAGCATTTCGGCATTTGGAGGCTTCCTAAATTGAGATGGTGAGGAGTAGTGAGGCATGCTTATCCCTTGTGTTTCAATAATTGACGTGTGATTGCTAAAACTGCAGCCCGCTTTATTGCGAAATGTGAATGTACGGTACATATGCTGATTTCAGTGTCGGCTTCCGCACCTCCGCAATGTCCAAAATTTTTATGACACTGACGCATAAACCAGGCTTATCTTGTCCGATGGAATGGCTTGTGTTGGCTCTGAGAGCCACTGTGGTTTCTGGCTTATTCGCATAGACCTGCGTCATAAGAAAACCCCACAAGAAAAACTCTAACGTCTAACTGGATCAAAACTCTGGAGCTGAAAGTCCATATCATAGAATAGAAAGTTTTTTTTTATTCGCACTTTACCACAATGAGATGTCCACATGAAAAATATTAAAATTGCCATGCCAGAATTTCATCGTGTGTACAGGAATGCAATTAAAAAAATTACAAAAACTTAAATTACTCATGGAAAAAAAGCTCCGAGTGAGTTATGGAGGCTGGTCATTATTATGGTTTTATCTACAGCCGCCCAGAAGATAATGAACAACATATTGATAGATTGTTCTTCAGACTAATCATTGAAAAAAAAAATATAGTGTGCACGACCTCGAACCTTCCTGCACATTTTTTTTCATTTCACTCTTAAATACTTTCAGGAAAACAGAAGACGTAGTAAAACGTAATAAAATCATAGAAATTCCACTTAAATTTTTTAGACTTTAATGTTTCAAATTACAACTTATAATTTGAGGAGGAGCATATTGATATAAATATCTTTACACATAAGTAATTTTTTATGTGAATACAGCACACGCATACACATTGTGGCATCCACAATGTAATAGCTTATATAGGGTGGTTCAAAACCAAATATATTTTTAAAAGCTAAATGAATGTGCTGTTATGACAAGGTGATCAGCTGTGTGTGTGACATGGTGCACCAATCTGCTGAAACCATATATTTGAAAAAAAAAAAAAAAATATGATGCCACCACTCCGAGACCTACACCAAATTGTCACGCTTTAGCAACCAATAACATTTTGGCATAGGAACAGCTAAAGCCACAACAAACAATACATTTTATTTATGTAATTTGTTTAATGAAATTGTAAAGTGTGAACATTCCTACAACAAACCAACTTGAAGCGGATATTCTAAAAATTTAACTTTTTGCATCATAAATCTCTGTTTGTGTACACCACACAGGGTACACTATGGACGAAAGGAATACTTACTCCGGTTATATCGAAATTCGTCTATAACGAACGAAATTGCCTAGTCCCACTGAGTTTGTTATAGCCGAGCTCAATTACACATCTAATTTATTTTCAGTATTTTTTTTATTTTCGATTCAAATTATAAATTTAAACAGTCTAATTCTAAACATATTTCGATTTATTAATATGCAATAAAATTTTATATTCATAAACGATTAGTAACGCTGCGTTAGTAATTAAACTTTCCTATCAGATTTATCTATGCTGTTGGCAACCTTGAACAAAATCGTCTGTCATTTTATGTTTAGTGATACAAATAATTTAAATGGGTTATATGAGTATTTGGTTCAAATACAACAAAAATTAAAAAAAAATCTTTGGAATCGATTGTAATTACATATATTAAGCTAAAAAAAACAAAGTTTTACAAATAATTTTCTACAAACGAAATTAAAAAGTGCAAATATATTGTAAAAAATGTACCTAAACATGTTAGTTTTTTTCATCGTTGAACGATTATTTAGGTACCCACTTGATTGCATTTGTTTGTGCGTCACTATAATGTTTCCATAATTTTTGTGTTTAATTAAATAGAAAATATTGTGTAATAATAGCAATATTGTGTAATACGGCTAATACAACAATCAATGTTTTTCCGTTTGATAGACTGACTGTCGAACCATCTAGTAGGCAACGAAATCGTTGTTTAAAAACTCCGAAGCAACGCTCAATGGTATTTCTAGTACCTACGTATATGTGCAACATTGTATTCCCTTTCTTTCATTTGTGGGTTTAAAAGTGGGGTAAATAAATAGGGATGCAGATTGTATCCACTATCTCCTAGCAATCGAGCCTTGAACTCTCCGTTCTCAAACCGTTGCTTGATTATTGATCCGTAAAAAAATATGGCAGTCGTGAGTGCTTCCTCTCCACCTTGCAACTACATCTCTGATCTTCAAGTTCGCATCGCAAATAACCTATAGGAGACGTTAGTGACTAATGTTTCTTATTTAATTTTGTATGCGAATTACTAATACCTGAACGTTTAAGGAATAATAGCCCTTCCTGTTAATATAATATTGGGATAAGTCACCTCCGGTTTTTTTTTGATGCGAACGTGAGTCCCATCAATGACACCAATAACGCCAGGAAAGTTTTTAATTGCTCTATTGAACTGTTAAAGTAGGGTAATGGCTACAATAAAAATTCCTAATTTCAAACAGTGTTATGAAGCGTTTAATAGACTATTAAACTCTTTTTTCAAATTTCTCTTATTAATATCTTATGAAGCTGTTATTGTGCGTTTATGAATTAGACTGAAAGTGTTTTCCCGAATGCCCTTTAAACGAAAATTTCTTTTAAACGAAAAATAAAACTGTTGAAATTTTCCATTTTCTATTTGAAATTGCAATTTTATCAGCCAAGTTTCCTTTTTTCATGCACAAAACTACTTACCAAGAATACTTTTGCTATAAATATTTTTATATACATATATTATTTATATTTTTATTTTCTCAACCTTAAAATTAAGAAAAAAGTGCGGCATTAAATAATGAAACTATCATAAATCAAACATTTGACTCTGGCGTTTGCTGGGTAATTGATTGGGCAAACAATGTTCAACCGTGTTAAAGAATGTAAACTTTTACATTAAGTTTTTTTTACACACTTTTTCATGTACTTGGAAAGGATTGATGTTAATGTTTATATATTATTTATATCGAGCAAAACAATTTTTTATATAAAACGATTGTTCGTTCAGCGATGTCAGCTTTTTGGAAAAAAGCCCAAAAAAGCAAACATTCATAAGTTAAACTTGGCTAAAGGAATAATCAGCGCAAGCTGTCTGTCATTCAATGAAAATCATTTCATTTTGAATGTATTTGGAAACATAAGACCGCAACTACAAAACTCTAAAGTGAACTTTGAACTATTATGAGGGCATTTGGTACTATTGCTCATAAAGTATGTGTGTTTAACCAATTCAACATAATCCTCCTTTTGGACTCGAGTTCCAATCTTATCAGACTCTATTAGAGAATGACGTTCATGATTTCATGATTAGAAATAATAGAAGTAAATTTAACTACAACCTGCGTGTACATGAGTACGTTTCCAGTGTATGCGTACCTCTCATCACCAGTCGAGTCCAAACACTAAGGCAGACTTTGTTCAGACTAAGATTTCATGGGAAGAAGAATACGATAAATTTTTAAGTCTTAATTAGTGGTTAAAATTTTGGCCCAACAACTTGCAACAGCGTATATACCAGCCTAATATATCCGGTTGTAAGAATAATCGGTCAAGAACACATCATTGAAAACTTACAAATAGGGAAACGTCAAAAAATTGTTTTACAAAAATTTCAGCGAATCATCCAATTTGGTGGGTATAAAATCTTCAAATCAAATTCAAGTTATTTAATAATCGAGCTTTAGCTCGAAAAAGAAATTTGTTATATTTAATATTATGCACAACTCGTTTGTATTATAATTATGTATGTATGTATTTTTTTTTTATAAAAAGATTGTATTTTCAAATCGATTTTCAAAAAAATTTGTAGAAGTAATTCCTATTTTAAATTAAAATTGTATTAACTGAATCGTAGGAAGTCGGAAAGGGGCATTAACGGATCCTTTGGAAGCATTGAAAATGTCATTCCTTAAGAACAACATTTATTTTTTAACTGGGATTTGCTAATTTCGTTGAGATTTTTTTAATCAAAAATTTGTTTCAAATTTGTTTTTTTTTCTTATTATCCTTAGAATTCGCTAATAATAAAAAAATTTACAAATATTTTCATCTAAAACGCAAGTTCCATTTATACTTAAAACTATTATTAAAGAAAAATGAAATGGAGACATGGAAATCTTGAATTGTTTTTCATATGCATGTACTGTCGTATAAGAAAAACTTACAAAATTGCATTAAAAAATAATTATTATATGAAAACCTTAACGTAAGCACACACATGCTTTAAGCCTATTCTAAGTTTAGGTATTCAAAAAATAGTTTTTTACTTCAAATATTTTTATCAATAAAAGATATAGAGATTCATGTTGCATCGGAAATTAAAACTAAAAGTAATGGCTGTCAGTAGAAATTTATTATATATTTCATGTAATGGAAAATATTAATAAATTCCACAATTTCATTTGAAATGCTATAGAAAAAATAATAAATATAATATTTTTTTAGTGACAAAACACATATAAAAAATTTATATTCAAATACTTTCTTCATGCCAATGAAAACATCTTGTGAATTTTTCTTTTTAATACATTTACTGTTTTGAACTTATAGAAAAATTTAAATGCTCTACTATTACGTTAAAAACTAATAATTTTTGATTACAATTTGTTTTACTTCAAAATTTTTTCAACAAATGTTGTTACTCGCATAAAATTGTAATTATTCTTTACATCATAAACTAAATATAAGGTGCAATTGCATAGCCATCAAAATTTATAAAAGTAGAGTTTGAACTTAAGGTGTTTTTAAACTAATTTAAACTTTAAAGCTTGTCCTGAATAAGGCAAATAGAATACGTGTATACTGTAAGTAAATCGAAAATTTAACAATTTGAATATTTTCTTACTGCTTGAAATATAATTAATGTTTCTCCAGTTCGAGTTCTGAATTTTTCAAGTTGATAGTTTTTGTGTGTGGGAATTATTTTGGTTAAAGAGGGCAGTAAGAAGAAACTTATTACAGAACGGAGCGGTGTGGTTTTCAATAGTCGCTGCACCATCAACATCAGCGTTCGATGGCTGCTAAAGTTTTTGGTGCTACCAACTATTTAACTAACTTATAATGAAGAAATAATACAAGAATCATATTGTTCTTCAAACAACAGGATCAAAGTTATTTATTTAAAATTTCCCATATAATTGTTAGTCTGCGTTCTTCTTATTTTTTGCTTATATTCTAATATTCAGATCATCTTGAGTAAAACAAGGAAACCAAAAAACCATCAAATCAACAACAGACTTAAATTCAACAGAAATCGTTCCATTTCACATTATTTGTGGATTAAAAATTCTGGATCGTAAGGACTTCCTCCAGTCGTGGTTGTGATATACAACTTCCCTTAAATCTTTATTAATAGTAATAATAGAAAATTGCAACAAGTTGCAAAGTCTATGCAAAATTTAACACTGCCGTAAATATCAATGCCACTTGTTGTTCTATACATTTGTTTACTCATTCATTCAAAGCTTAAAAAATATATGGATTATAACTTTTGTTACTTTAGCAGAACTGCAACAAATGTTTCCGATTCACTCACACACATACATTTGTTACATATTTTCATTACTTTCCAATTTCCGCCAGCTCTTTTTATATTTCCATTTATACATGTGCAGATGAGCATATTTATTTGTTCCATGTGGTGGCTGGTGCATTTGTTATGCAGGAAAATGGAAAATATTATTTTTGATTAATGGACCTTTAAGAGAATAAATTTTGCTTCCCCTCTAATGGCTATTGGAAATGAAATGCACATCATAAATTGTAACTAATTTTTTTTTACTTTTTTTATTGATGTTAAAGTAAGTTGAAATTATAGTCGGTCATAAGCAAGATTTATGTGTTACAATTAACAAGTAACGTTATTAATTAAAAATCCTTTTTATTTTACACAGCCCATAGTGAAAATTAAACACACGAAGGAATCTTTATAAATCTATTCGTATATACACATTCATATTTATTAAATTAGTTAACAATAATGCAGTCATTCCTTGTTTATCGCCGTTTATCACCGTTCCCTTGATACCACATGTCTCAAACATCCACAGTGATCACTTCGAACCAAACTGGATGCTGCTAATGGACTCATTAAAATCTCTTTTAAAAAATTAAGGATGTACTACATCCCGGTAAATGTTGTATAAAAATTATTATTTTTAAATAAAATTGGGGTACTATTTATTTCAAACCATACAAGGCTCATTCAGCGAACTGACATATTTTGTACCAATGAAGAATGGCTTGTGTTCTCCTCTTTAGTTACCGTAGGAATAGCACTAGAGATAATATGACCAACAACGCAATTACATGATAACTACCAAAATGCCAAGTTTGGTTCGTCCTTATGTGAAAATACACCTTCAATATTTTTAAAAGATGTGTGTGTGTGTGTGTATTACCAAAAAGGGCTTTCAGAAAAAAACATAGATAAAGCCCGGAAGTTGTGAAAATTTGAATAATTTCTAATGTTTTTAAAATCTTTTCTGAATCCCTTTTGCTGAATTGGAAGCGATTTTCAATTTTCGCAAAGAGAATAATTTTATATTAATAGTGTAATGACCAAGTGTATTTTACAAAGACTTAAATTCTATTTAATTATACCTTAATATAAATAAATAAATAAATTTTATATTATATGACAATTAACTATTTACCACTAGGATTCCATGTACGTCTCATTTGGGCGTAAAAGAAACAAGTAGTAAAAGGTTGTGAAAGGCACCCTTCACGCTGCTCCTGTCACCCTCCTCCGGAACATACCGACTCTGAAGACTCGACCTATTATAGCGAGATACAAGGTAATCAAATATTACATTTTATTAGAGGTATTCTTGATGAATCATAAAGGAAATTTGTTAGCTCACATGGCTCAAGTACGAGTATACATGGTCCCCTTGTGATATACGTGATCACTTGGCTAAAATATGACCACATCTGGAGTTTAAATCTTTATATAAAAACAGAATTTTCAAAATTGTTCCATAAATCATAAAAAAACATACGTACATCAAATATATATGTATAATACAGTAGAATCTTAGAAAAGTTAACTCTCACGCGGATAAGTTAACAGTTTTTCATAATCCACGTGCAGCTCTAAAAAGTTAACTTTTCGGTTAACTTTTTAGAGCGAAATATATGAAAAACTTCGTAATTTTTCCAAAAAATCAAACATGATTCGGCTAAAGACTACTGATGATTTGGTTAACGCCAACGAAACTCAGGCATATTCTCAGCTAAGCCAATAACAAGCAATAAATTTTTTATAATATATCTATATTTTTTGACCTTTTTTTATAATAATTTGGTTAATATAATATTCAAGCTTGAGGTATTATTTTATCGTTAAACAATTTTATTTAAAACTATCGATATATCGATACTCATTGAGTATCATCTTTAGGACAATTCTGTTTTTTTTAATAATAAAATTAATAAATTAGCATTTAAAAAAAATGAAAGAAAGAGAAAATTTTTTGTGTCATATATGAAAAAAATTATACACACTTGTACACAATAATAAGTATTTTTTGAAAAAAACATGGTTGATTCTGATATTACGGGCTAATTTCGACGTACTTTTTGGCATTGAAGTTTTTTGCAGATTTTAGTCTTTCAAATATGTTATTTTAATGCTTCCAATAATAACTACTCAATAATTGTAGATACACCTTAAATTTCTTAACATTTAACCGAATTATGGCACATTTTTAAAATTATTTTCCCCAGGGTAATGATTTATTGGGCAGGGTAATGACGACAACAAATAAAATCAAATTATTTCTTTAAAAATTAATCATTTCAAATCAGTTTATTTGTTAAAATTATAAAATAAAAGAAAAAACTTGATCTATGTATATACATATGTACATAAATTAGTAACAATTATAATTGAGGGTGTTAAATGCAATTTGCTTTTAAGCCCATTGAGAACGTTGTTAGTAAAAAATTTCGTTGTCTATTACGCTCATTTCTTGGATCCAAAATGGACAATATGTGCAAAACGCTGCATAGTCTAGGACGCTATTCGGATATTCTTTAAAAAATTTCCTATGCAAATTCTTTAAGGTGTCATTTAAGAATCGTTTTTGCATTGACATTTTCCCTTTTTGGAAGAACCGACGCTTGCCAGGACAAATTCGGCATGTTTTTCTGGAGATGTTATTTCAGCAATAGGCTTCAGTAACTTTTTTCTTTTTTTCATAAGATACTTTAATTTTTCTTCATGCTTTTGCTCTTCGTATTTAACTGCATCGTCTTTAATATTTCTATATCGCATTTTTCTATCTCTTGCTTCACTTCTAAAAACTGTTCCTTGGTTTTTACTTTATTTTTAGCCATCAAGAAAATCTAAAAAATATACTCTATTAATTTACATTAAATTATTATACCCTGCTAGTCGTCATTCCCCTGTGCGTATTTTTGACAGGGGAATGATGAATACCTACAAAAATCTCTTAAATTACAATTTAAATACTTACTTTTAAAAAATTGACATGAATCGGAAGTTGATATTTAAAATTAACTTAAAAAATCACACACAAAGACTTTCTAAAAAAACAACACCGGGGAATGACGAATTTAAGTGTGAAAACTCATTACGAAACACAAAACCCGACTTACTTAATTTTATTAATATTGATGGCAAAAATCCTGCCGCATATATACGTAGTAGATATATTGTTCTTTCAAATTTGAGTTTTTGCAAATCAACAATGCATAGAACATTTGAATTTTAACTAAAATATCATTTCTTAGGGAAACTACGTGTACTTTCAGGGACAAAAGATAATGATTCATAAAGCTATAAATATATAAGTAATTATGCCCATCGCAAGAAAAAACAGATAATTTAATGTTATTTTTTACTTTGCTCTAATTTTTCTCAAAAATTTATGTACTACTTTTGTTAGAAAATTTGCGAAATTTAAGTGAAACCAGTATTAGGGACAACCAGGGTAATGATATTTGAACCCTTTTGTAGGCAATTTTTTGAATAACAAAATAATTTTAAGAAAAACAAGTTTCGTGACTCCAAAGAACGTGTAAACTTCAAATGGAAATTAAATAATGAACTGGAATATATTTTATATTTCCCTATTTAAATACACAAGGACAGCAAATTAGCCCGTAATATCAGAATCAACCATATAAATAATAAAACTAATTATTTAGAAACATGTATATTATCATTTTATAGTTGTAAATATGTGTGTATGTATGTTGGAGAAATGTTAATTTATTAATTTTATTATTTTAAAAAACAGAATTGTCCTGAAGATGATACTCAATGAGTATCGAAATATCGATAGTTTTAAATAAAATTGTTTAACGATAAAAATATGACCTCAAGCTTGACTATTATATTAACCAAATTAATACATTTTTTAAATATTTATTTTGGCGAATATCTCGAATAATGAATTTAACAAATAAATGTTCCCTTACTCTAGAGGCAATTATTCCGTTGGAAACGCACCGTTTTGCTGAGGTAATTCTCTAGGAAAGAATTTTTAAACTACTTTATGAGTCAATTGAATTAATTTTTTTGAGTTTTAGGTCTTTTGGGGATTCAATTGCTAGTCATAAAGTCATATGTCATAAAATAATAGCATGGAAATATATGACTGCTATGAACAACCCGTCATAACTTTGTATGCTATTTCAGAATTCGGTCAGCTGATATGAACATAAAACATTTATAAATATTTGACACCAAAGAAAAGAAATTAAAACCTTTGTAAGAATATTACTTGTTGTCAACTTAGTTTTCATCAAAATAATATAATCTAGATCGCTTTTTATTTTAAAATATTATGTTTGTCAATATTTTTCTATTTAAAATTTCATTCAATAAATATATACGTAACGAAGTACAACTTCATAACAGCTCTTCAGAAGTGGGATAAGCTCAAATAATTGAAATAAAAAATGCAAAGGAGAAATTTAACACGTCAGGAGCTAATAGCTGAATTAAATCTAAATGGAATTGAATTCCCAGAAAGCGCAACTTTAACCCAACTTCGAACATTGCTTCAGAAAACTAATATTGATGTATATGAACATTGTGCTATTAATAAGAATGCATCTGAAGATACTACTGGAATCCCATCAGCACTGCAGGATGACAATGATTCAACTGATAATATCCAAACTTCCGTACAACCAGCTTTGAATGCACCTACTGCTACTTCTGTAGAATCAGTGATTTATAATCAATCTTCAGCAACCATTCAATCTTCTGTTCATTCCGTGCAACCATCAACTTATGCCAATTTGCAATATGTGCCTTCAGTTCAACAAACTACTTCCGTACAGGTAGCTGCTAACACTGGTGAAGGTGTTTCTTCCGGGCAACATTCAGCATCCGTTAACGATTGTAATAACCTTAACAATAACGATAATTCAATTGATAACGCTATTAAGAACTTGCAAAAAGAACGTGAACTTATGTTACTTCAGCGTGAGATAGAAATGCTTCACAATGAAGCTAAATTTTCTTCGTTCGATTTTGCGAGCATTGAATCTATGGTCATTAAATTTACTGGCGATGACTTATACGGTATACGAAGATGGATAGGCGATTTGGAGGACGCTTTTATTTTGCACAATTGCACAGAACACATGAAATTGATATGCGCTCGAAGATTGTTAAGTGGAACCGCAGCGTTATTTGCAAGAACTTTGCGTTCATCCAACTATGAGTTATTTAGAAAAGCTCTTCTAGAAGAATTTTATAAGCCGAAATCAATGCTGGAAGTATATGAGCAACTGAAGAGAAGGAAGCTTAGATCTAATGAAAGTATTCAACATTATGTTATAGAGATGATGATGATAGCAGAAGAAGGAAATATTCCTGAGACAGACTTAATTGATACCATAATTTATGGGCTAGATGATAAAACGCCACTCGTAAATATTTTATACCAAGCTACAACAATGCGTCAATTAAAAATTCAACTTGATCGTTACCAAAAATTACGTGAGAAGCGTATTAAAGATAATTTAAGATCCGAACAGGCAGCTGGTAGATATTCGGATAAATATAAGGAGTCTAGAGCAGAAGCCCGTTGCTATAACTGCTCTCAAATAGGTCACCTAAAAGGGCAGTGTACAAAACCTATACGTCCTAAAGGTTCATGTTTCAAATGTGGTGAATTAGGTCACTTAAATAGTAATTGCCCTAAGAAAAATTCCATGATTGCGGCGGTAGCGGAAACCAAGGAAGATAACCCCAATATCGGAAAAACTAATTTGACAACGTTAAATTCTTTGCAAATGGTAAGTGTCGCTTTTTTGAATAAATTAGGCAACCGCACTGATGTTCACTCAAAAATTTTTGCTCTTCTTGACTCTGGTAGCCCGAGGAGTTTTATTAAATCTTCCGAAGTTCCGTTTCCGATTAACATGATACCAAAGCCTTCAAAGTATCGGGGTATAGGTAATTCTTGTCTTAAAATATTAGATGAAATAATTTGTGAAATAAACATTAATAATGAGAAAGTTTCCCATAGCTTTTACATACTTTCTGATACTGATATATGCGTACCAATGTTAATTGGAAGAGATCTCTTATGTCGATTTAATATATTCTTATGTAAACTCAAAAGAAGTTATTCAAAAAATGAGCTCCTTGAGATAAATAAAAATAATTCAAATAATGACCTTAAATATATTAAAAACAGTGCGTTTGTTTCATTTGATATTTGGAAAAACAGAGTTATCACATTAAAAGTAAATAAAACAAGCCCACCTCCGTCTGATCAAAGGCTTTCTGTAACAAGTGAGTTGTTATCATCAAATCCTGAGGTAACTTTAAATAGCTTTTTAATTGAGATGAATTCAGTTGAGTTAGTTGATAATAATAAGAAGGAATACAAAAATGTCGCTGTTGATTTCAATAGGACGGTATTTTCCATATTACAGGATAGTGAACAGGATGAAATGGATATAGATCCACAATTAAGCCAAGAGAATAGAAAAGAATTAATGGCAGTTATAAAAAATTCTTATTGTAGTCCTCCTGCAGAATTTCAAAAAGTACCTTGTAATAGCAAAATGAAAATAAATTTGACAGATGACACTCCCTTTCATTTCCCTCCTCGCAGGCTATCTTTTGTGGAAAAGAATGAAATAGATAATATTATTGATGATTTATTAGAGAGAAAAATAATTAGGCATAGTAATTCACCATATGCCTCTGCAACAGTCTTAGTACGGAAAAAAAATGGCGAGGGTAGATTATGTGTTGATTACAGATTTTTGAATAAGAAAACAGTTCGAGACAATTTTCCCATGCCACTTTTAGAAGATTGTTTTGAACAACTTGAAGGGAAGAAATATTTTACTGTTTTAGATTTAAAAAATGGATTTCATCAAGTAGACATGCATGAAGATTCTGTAAAATACACTTCATTTGTGACACCTAGAGGGCAGTATGAATACAGGAAAATGCCGTTTGGTCTAAAAAATGCACCAGCATTCTTTCAGCGATTTCTTTATGATATCTTAAAGGATTTCATTTCATCCGGCAAAATAGTGGTATATATGGATGATATAACAATAGCTACTTCAGATTTTACATCTCACTTAAAAGTTGTGCAGGAAGTTCTCTTACGATTGTACTCAAGAGGACTTGAGTTAAAATTTAGTAAATGTAAGTTTGGTTATACTGAGATAAAATTTTTAGGATATATTGTGAATTCCACAGGAATACGTCCAAGCGATGATCACATCGAAGCAATAAGAAAAATTTCGCAGCCTCAGAATTTCAAGCAATTGCAACAATGTATTGGCTTATTTTCTTACTTTAGAAAATTTGTGCCGAATTTTTCAACGATTGCAAAACCTTTAACGTCGTTATTAAAGAAAGATGTTTCATATATCTTTAACAATGATTGCATTACTGCGTTTAAAAAGTTGAAGGAATTACTAACTTCTCCTCCAACACTATCAATATACAACCCTAAAAGAGAAACAGAGTTACATACAGATGCCAGTAAACTGGGTTTTGGTGCTGTTCTTTTTCAAAAGCAGGATGATGGAAAATTTCATCCAATTGCATATTTTTCGAAAACTGCATCAAAGAATGAGTCCCAATTACATAGTTTTGAATTAGAAACATTAGCTATCGTGTATGCCTTAGAGAGATTTAAAACATATCTTGGAGGTATTAAATTTGTAATTGTAACTGACTGCAATGCTTTAGCACAGGCAATACAGAAAAAACAAGTGAATTTAAGAATAGCTAAATGGGTGTTTGCATTTGAAAACTATAATTATGATGTAAGACATCGTAGTGGAATCTCCATGCCCCATGTAGATGCATTGAGTCGTTGCTGTGTGATTGATTCCGACGAAATTTATGGAACTGATTTGAATATCCAAATTACGCAGAATAGGGATAGTGAAATTAAGAAACTGAGACTTAAACTGGAAAATGATAATGATAATCATTTTGAGCTGATAGACGGAATTGTTTTTAGAAAAGAGGAGGGGAGAAATAGTAGACAGTTGTACGTCCCAAGTGAAATGGAGAATAATATTATTCGAATTATACATGAAAAGATAGGTCATCTAGGTGTAAATAAGACTGTTGAAAAACTTAAACAAAATTATTGGTTTCCGAAATTGAGGAGAAAAGTGATTAACTATATTAAGAACTGTGTTAAATGCATAATATATTCGCCGTCTTGTCGTTCCAATGATCATAACTTATTTTGCATTCCAAAGGAACCTATTCCATTTCACACTATTCATATTGACCATTTTGGTCCACTACCATCTATTAGATCTGTTCGTAAGCATGTTTTAGTTGTTGTGGATGGCTTTACCAAACACGTTAAATTATATCCAGTTAGATCTGTAAGTTCCAAGGAAGTGTGTATGTCACTACAAAAATATTTTGATAATTTTAGTCGACCAGTACGTATAATAACCGATAGGGGTACTTGCTTTACATCTATGGAATTTTCAGAATTTCTTGTACAAAATAACATAAAACACGTAAAAATATCTGTAGCTTCTCCACAAGCAAATGCGCAGGTGGAGAGGGTTAATAGAGTTTTGAAGTCAATGTTATCTAAACTGACTGAACCAGTTGCTCATGCTGATTGGGTATCAAAATTAGTTAACGTAGAATATGCTCTCAATAATAGTGTACATTCGACGACTCGTAAGTCTCCTTCTGTACTATTATTTGGAGTTGAGCAAAGGGGTAGAATTGTAGATGAATTAACTGAATTTTTAGAAGAAAAAACAACCACTGATGGCGTTGCATTAGAAATAATTCGACAAGAAGCTTTGAAAAACATAGAAAAGTCCCAACGATACACCCAGAATTACTTTTTAAAACATAGTGTTCCAGCAAAAGAGTTTAAAGTAGGTGATTTTGTAGTTGTAGAAGACTTTAGCTCACGTGCAGGTCAGAATAAAAAGTTATCAGAAAAATTTAAGGGTCCCTACGCTATTAAAAAAAAGTTACCACATGATCGCTATGTTATAGCAGATATTGAACCTCACCAAATTACACAAAAGCCATATAATGGAGTGGTTGAATCAAGACGTTTACGTTTATGGATTTCATCCAGAAATGATGACGGTTCTGTTAATCTAGGTAGCTAAAGCGACACTACATTATAAATGAATTAACCATTTGATCGGGTCGATCAAAAAATCAGGATGACCGAGTTGTAAGAATATTACTTGTTGTCAACTTAGTTTTCATCAAAATAATATAATCTAGATCGCTTTTTATTTTAAAATATTATGTTTGTCAATATTTTTCTATTTAAAATTTCATTCAATAAATATATACGTAACGAAGTACAACTTCATAACACCTTTATATTTTTTTTTTTTGAAAATGCCAAAAACAAGCGAAAAAACTAAAATAATACACAGTTTGTGTGAAAATTACATGTTGGACATCATAATGGGTGGACCAAGTATGAAAAAAATGTATCCATTCAAATTTTAATTCATCTGTTTTGAGGTGATAAAGACGAGGAAGAATAAACTGAGGAAGGGTTTTTAATAAATGTTGTTAGTGTGCTCACTAGCCGCAGAAGTATCCACCTTGGGGTTCCAAAAACTCTATTAGTTTCCAGCAGATTCCATTTTTTAGTTGGATTTGTGCGCACACGTTTAATTTTGGCTCAGATTTTTTTCATTATTTTACGACAAAACAATAAACATAGTTCAAAAAGTCTTATTATTTTATGCCTTTTTTGTTTGCAGCACAAACACAATTTTTTTAAATCATACTAAAATATTAAGACATTATGACAATATGACTTAATAGCACACCGTTTGAATCCCCCAAATATATTTATTTTTCAATATTTCGACACCCACAGGGTGATTTATAACAATAAAGGTCGAATAAAATCATCAATTTAACTACTTTATGAAAAAATAATACAATGCATTTATGCAATTTAGCATAAGTTTCATTAAAGTTAAAATAACTCTGAAAGAGAGATTTTTAGTAAATCATAATCGTTCCAGCGGCTTGAAAGCTACGGTGGTTTTTATTGTGTATGTTACCGAAATGTGTGTCATAAATTTGCTACATCGGCAAGTATTGCAAGGGTACTTTACAAGCAGCAGTGATTACACCTAAAATTTATATAAAAAAATTAACTGACATTAACTTTTTTTAATCGTAAAGATATTTAAGAAAAAGCAACAACAAAAAAATAGATAAAGCTAAAGAAAGAGTGGCAGTAAAAGAATTGTTTAAATATCTTAAATGTTTCCAACACTATTTGCAATATGCGCTCTTATACATCTAAGGAAGTTGCGGCATACGTGCTCGAAATATAATTCTCTTGAAATGTTTTAGTTGGGGCTTATTGCAATAAACACATTTATGCAACTGAGCAACTGTATACGAGTATGTGTGTATATATAAATATGTATGTATGTATGTATGTATGTATGTATGTGAAAAAAATATTGTCGGGTACATGTGTGCGTGTGAAATGTGACAATTATACTCTTTTCATTTACCCGGAGCTGCTTTAGTTTCTTTTTTCCTCTATACGAGTAAGTATGTGTGATTTAATATCCTTTTGCACATATGTGTACATTTTCATGTTTTTGTGTATGTGAATGCGTGCAAATGTGTGTATGTGTGTGTATTTCACCTTATTCTAAAGTCGTCTTTGCAATTAAAGTTCATGCAAGGTCTCTATAATGAACGAAACTCTGAAGTGGAGCAAAAAAAAAACAAGTCGATAATGATGAAAAAAAATATGTCAACAAAATAAAGAAAATTCAGTGTCTTTGGAAAATTTGAGCACAAGTAGCTACACTCATGGTTTTTCTTTCATATAATCTATAAGACATTTTCTAAATTTACCTCCCCTTTTTCCTACAGAGCAGTGCGTTGAAATTTAATCAAAAAAAATTTATTTCATGTTGAAATAATAAAAGGGAAAACAGAAATGTTAAGTTTCTCAAATTTATTCGAATGCTCATACCGGTAGTTCCATGGGAAGTGCATTTAACTAAAAAAAAACATAATTACAAACAATAAATGTTATATAACTTGAAATGGGACAATATTCTGCTTAAATGTGCCTTATGCATTAAATGTATTTTTGGCTATAAAGTCTAGTGCGGAGTTCTACCTGAATTTCACGTTTTCATAAGAACTGCGCGTAAGAAATACTTGCGGAAGTTCAGGTCGGTAAATTTCTCAAATGACTTCCTGTTCGCTCATACGCAGTTTAGAAGGAAAATTACACGGAATTGCTGACATTTGTTGCCTCTTACATAATAAGTGTTATGGGATACTTCTTTCCATCAACTGAAACAATTATTTGGTTATACAATTTTTGCCATTCCGTGTTTATTGTGCCTTGTATTTTTGTTTAAGTTTATTTTCTTGTTCTTATTTGGAAATTAAGAAATTTGTGTGGATACAATTAAATTTCTACAAGAAATAAATGCAAAATTGCAAATGCGAAATTCAAGGAGAACTCCGTATCATGCTTAAGCAGGAAATCTGAATGGACCCAAAGGAGTCCGTTTTATAAGCTTTAAATGTACTAGATTTACTCTTTATATATTTTGTAAATTGATATTTAAGTAAAACTATAGTATGCACATACGTATATATATCATTTATATAATTATACGTTCTTTATATCAAAATAAACTGCCCAGTGAATCGGTAAGGTTAATTAATTAAGTAATAAACTAATATCAACAATTCAGTAATTGTGGGTCCTATGGACATATGGGCTTGACCCCATTTAGAGAAGTGTATCATTCATATTCTGCTTTATATACCCAATCAGAGAAGAGCTGGGCCTAAAGCTGAATGAATTCCAACGCTCAATACTGCTGTCCCTCGCGAAAGGGTATGCAGTATTAGAAGTTTAACTAAGAAGGCGATTAAAAGAATAAAAACAGGGCAGTAGAGAGCGGTATCCCTGAAATAATTTTGATACCATCAAGAACGATCTCTGAAAGCTGGACATAAATCAAGAGAACTCCACTCGATACTAAAAGCAATAAGTTTTGACAAAAGTGCGCCATACCACACTGTATTAAATATCTTGGGACAACCACCTTATGCTGACCTTTCTCTCGCAATGCGAGCATGTTTCCCCTAGAGCGACTCTTGTGGAATCAACACTGGCGGTTGCTAAATATATTGCAAGGCTCTGAAACCTTTATGAGATGGAAATTCATCATATTTTTCAATACTTTGTAAAGTGTAGAGCGAATTGCTATTCGACGATAATTTTTAATGTTGTTAAACTCTTATTTTTTTGGTGGTAATTAGAATAACATTAGCGAAATTACAACACGTTAGAAATTTTGCAGCATTGTACAATGTACTGAAAACCATGGGCTAATTGGGAGCATCACCTGTCGAAGAATCACTATAAAAAAGTTGTAGAGAATTTCGGCATATCGGTTGGCTTATGCCATAAAATGTTTTCGCAAATTTTCCGCATGAAGCGTGTGGCAGCGAAGCTCGTTTCAAAATTGCTGAATTTCGAGCAAAAAAACCGTCGCATGGGAATCGCTCAGGAAATGTTGAATGACTTTAACGACGATCCAGATTTGCTTAAAAGTGTCGCAACTGGTGACGAATCATGGGTATATGGTTATGACATCGAAAACAAAGTCCAATCGTCCCAATGGAAGAGCCAAGGAGAGCCCAGACCAAAAAAAGCACGCCAAGTTCGATCAAATGTTAAGGTTTTGCTCGTTGTTTTCTTCGGTTACCGTGGCGTAGTGCATCACATGGTCGTGCGGTTAAAAAGGAGTAATAATTTTTTTTGAAGTTATGCGCCGCTTGCGAGAAGCAAAACAAAAAACAAACGTCCGGAATTGTGGAAAAACCATTCACGGCTTCTGCATCACGATAATGCATATGCCCACTCGTCATTGCTTGTTCGTAATTTTTTGGTCACGACTTTTTCCTGTTGCCAAAATTGAAGAGACCGCTTGTGACGATTGAGGAGATAAAAACCAAATCGCTGAGAAAGCTCAAGGCCATACCAAAATATGAATATCAGAACTGTTTCGAGGATTGGAAAAATCGGCTGCAGAAATGTATTATATCTAAGACAGAATACTTTGAAGGGGACAAAATAGAAATTGATGAATGAATAAATATTTGTTGAGAAAAATGGAAATTCAACTTTTCTATTGAACAGACCTCGTACATAAAAATATGTCTGTTATAAGAAAATATTCAGTTGCTTCATATCCGCAAACAATTACTTTCACATATATTGTCCAAAAAAATTTTATTATAAATTTTATATTAATTATTTTGTTATTTGTTGTGGTTTTTAAGCTGGTCTTGGCTCAGACATATAAACACACTGCCTTCAAATTCAAACTGAATAACAAAATAAGTTTTGAACTTTTTAATTCATATTCCATTAAAGCACAAACATACATGCATGAACGTGTGTGTGTAGGAACAAGAGTTTGATTAAATTCCGTGACCTTAAGCCTAAGAAGGGTGCATTTTATAGCTGCGATAGGCAGTCTATAAATTATGGCTCGAAAATGAGGAAGGGATTCAATAATGAGTTGCTTGCGGTAGGAAAAAATAAATTCATTTTCAGCTCATCATTGAACAATGCAGCCTTCTGCTTTTATTATGGCATAATTTAAAATTTATTATTTAGTTTATTTTTTTCTCTGGCTTAAAGCCATTCATTATTTTGTTTAGTAATAGTTCTTCAACAGTAAACGTAATGAATGCTGTCGAATTCATTAATTAAACATTCATTTTTGTTGTTACCATTAGTTATTGGTTTATTTAAGTAAATTTTTTCTAATTACATTTATCGAAAGATAATTAATTTAATGAAGGAAGCAATTTTAAAGGATTTTTTATAGACCAATCACAATTTTCTTTCAGTTGTTTGTTAATGTTGTAAATCAATGAAATCTTTCTCTACTCAGAATGTAAGTTGAACTCTTATTATTACAAAAAAAAAAAAAAAAACCGTCTGAATACCAATCTAGCGGATTAACCAGTGGTATACTAGGGCACCCTATATTGTTTTTATAAATAAGTCCTTATAAATTTCTGATATTTTTTTATTAACAAAGTATATAGTATCTATGCCACAAGACGAAATATGAGGGAAACTAAACACAAATAATACGTATAGAAACGTCCCTGTTATCGATGGTAACAATCTTTCTTTTAAGAAAATTTATAATTAAAATTATTTCTCTCAAAAGAAAACGATTCAAGTTTCCATTAGTTTGAAAAACTTTCTTCACAAATTGTGTTTCGTATAGAATAGAATTCCAAAGTATTAAAAGAAGGTTAAACATTTCCTCTTTACACATTCCGCATAATAATTTTGCTTTAAGACAATTTTCATTCGAAATGTAACTTGAACTTGTAAAATTCTCGATAATGCCAACAATGGGCATTGCATCGGATATTCTGGTTATTATTATTATTATTATTATTTTTTTTTTTGAAAATTATATAAATTTATGTAATGACGTTAAAAATAAATGAATTTATCCATTTAAACTTTCTTATAAAGTCTTATAAGCAAATTGCCGACTACAGCCGTATGAACATCAGTTGTAAAATTGCAAAAAGTTAACAAATAGAAGAATCCGTGATGAAAATGTGCCAAAAATAGAATAATTTTATAAAAAAGAGCTAAATGAGTTGAAAATTTGATAAATCTACTATCACAAATATGCTAAATTGGCAACAGTGTTCGGCATTCCATTGTAGCCTTCTTAAAATGTTTTTAAAACTTTATTGTACCCAATTATCTTTTGCGTTTAAGATGCAAATTTCTACAATTTTAAACATTTTCAATTAATTTTCAAAGTGCTTTTTTAAGTTAAGTTTGCAATGCTGGTAGCATGTATGTCTCCTATGATTTTTTTACCCCTCTTTCCGAACTTTCTAGAAGATATTTTAATATATTTGCCATTGGACCTTTGTTTTATTTAGTTAATTTTCAATTGATATTATCTATTTTTTCTTACAGTCGATTTGAAATTAAGTCTTACATAGGCAGAGTAGATAAAAATTATGGTTTCAAGTCTTGTACATATACAAAGGAGTAGCATGTGCAAACTGGTGTTTTTTTGTTGTTGCAAATGCTACATTTGCAAGACCATTTGCACAAGATTGTGAATTGTCCTATTGTATTTCTTTCGAGGACGTTGCAACATATTTTGTATAGTAAATAAGGAACTTTACTTACTTGGGGGTTAGACGATCAAGTTTTGCCTTTCAAGTGTTAATACACGCACTTTTTTCACCACTACACTTATACTTTTAAAAATTGAAACGAACTTGCTTTCAATTTCCCTTGCAAGTTGAGTGTCTCAATTTACGTTCAAGAAAACAGCTGATAAAAAGTCTATTGAAGTATTTTTGGTTTTTCTTTCTACAAATATTTTGTCGATATAAGTTTTTGTTTTGTTTTCTTTTTTACAAATTTTCTTTTCCATTACTCCTCTTGGGAGCATATTGCTGCCACAAAGCATGTCCATCTTGTTGCAGATGTTTGCGCTGTTCTAGTTTTTGAAGTATTTGCAACAATTTAAAACCTTTAGTTGAAAGATCATAAATAAATAAATAAAATCAAATAGTGAAATATGTTTGTGCCTTAAATTACTTGGTATAATTGGTATAATGATGTGTTGCAATTCATGGAGCTGCAAAGAAGCCACGAAGTTTTGTGAAATATGAATCTTTCATCACATAGACGAAATGATTTAAAACTGGAGTATTATGAGCCTTTTAGCTCCTCTTTTATCTCTTCCACCAAATTATTGATTTCTTCCGACAGTGAAGAAAACATTTTAAGTTGTTTTCTTGTCGAAAAGTAAAATTGCTTTCAAGTTGCGTGCAGTCTAAGTTGCAGCTGTTAACTTAAATGAACTTTGGCAAGCAGTATGTGTGAAAACCTTGAATGCCAAACTGGATCGTCTTGCTGCAGGGTTAGTCAGTTTGTACAATTTCTGGTAATGTGTTTTAATAACAAAGATAACATCAGTTGAAAGAAGGTGTCATAATTACGAGTAGTTGAAGTGTCTAATCAGCATTAAGCAGTTGTTCCTTAATAACGAAATGGAAATTGATAAAATTCGTTACTTTTATTAATGTTTAGTTTTCAATGAAACAAAAACTTAGAAAAAAAAATATTTGTGTTGGTATTCTAGACAATAATTGTCTTAAAATCTTGAAGAATATACTTTATGTGTACGACTATATCATAATAATTTATCTTTTTATTTCCTTTTCTCTTCTTACAGGTTTCTTGAGAAACTTAATTTAATTTATTATTAAAGCACACAAATTTATTTGACTAAGGACGAAGGAATCAATTGAAAGCCTTCTCCATGTTGGGCAAATTTACATCAAACCATGTTCAGGTTTATCATCAGTATTCACGTACTGTTTCAATAAAGAAACCTAAAAAGGTAAGATTTTCGTACTTTCTCTTTTACTTATTCGCTTGTTGCTTTGTATCGTTTGTTTTTTGTGCTTCTTGCTATTGAATTCCTTTAACTTAATATATTCTTTTATGTTCTTTTCTATAAATTTATTTTGCTTTGAATTATGTGTTACTTTGCATTGAAAAGGGAAATCCTTTTTTTGTGTGTTCTATAAAATTAATCACAAGGATCTATTTAATGTCGGTGTAAATACTGCGTGCTACAGAGAATTCCATTTTATTTCCTATAAAGGATGCTTTACAAAGCGATTGTTATCGTCTTTAATTTGTTTAAAAAGTAAATTTTATGTGAATATATTGCCGGTAATTTGTACAAGAATATGTTGCTTTATAATTGTTGTTGTTCAATGGTTAAAATAATTTGCAAGATTAAATAAATTAGTCTATAAATGTGTGTTTTTGTCAGCAATTGTTCTGTGAAAATATTTTTTGTCAATAACATTGTGAACGTAAATCCTCTCTTAATTGTCATCATTTTGAACATGTGTTTTTTTTATTTCCGTTTTAGATTTCAAAGGATTTTATGTATAAATGTGCAAATTGCTTATTGTTCTTTTTATTCTTTTTAATTACAAATCCGATAAAGAGCAATAACTCTTAACAGTTGGCAGATGTTTTGAAATTAAGGTGTTGGTGCGTTTCGTAATTTATATGTAAATTCATTAAAAATATCTCTCACCCGAGAAAATCACTTACATATTTTCATAAAATTTAGTGGCCAAATATTTTCATAACAGTTTTATTCTTGTGACACAAAGCGCGGCCAAAACAAAATTGATGGAATGTTGGCATCGTATGTGTTAGATGTCTATGAAAAGAAATTCTAATTAATCTAGAATAACACTGTGCAACAATATTTTATTTTTTCAATATATCAAGGATACAGCAACGTATCCTTGCTGAGAATAAATATGTGCATGTATCGGCGTTTTTACGCCTGCCTCTAAGTTTCATTTTAGAGGGAACTCAAGTTACCCATAATTTGCATAGTCTTCATAGTGATTAGGTATAGAAAATGATAAAGAGCCTGACATATAGGTGTAGGATGTGTTGAACAGATTTATGTAAAATATTGCAAGGAAGATCTTCGTGTAATATGTCAGTTATCTAACACTTCAGTATAATGTTAATTTTGGTCTATTTCGTAAAAGGCAGTGGGATAAAATGTCGAATTTAAAATTTTTCTATTGATGAAGTATAGAATTAAACAAATTCCATATTTTTACTTACATATATCAGGGATTCTAGTGGAATTTTTAATACTTATTTAGCCAGATAGTAAAGACAAGACTAGGGAAAGATGAATTTCAGACTGCCTTTTTTTATTCGAAACAAAATTCCAAAAAATTTCATATCGATGTGAGTACCGCTAAGAAACTTACATGAGGTCAAAGGCCACAAAATATGCTTTTTTGAACCTTTCCTTCCACTTACATTTGATATTTTTTGAAACATAATTTTTGTAATGGCTCCAGTGGATGTAACTTAAATTATGATTTAAAAAAGTATATCAAATCGATTCACCAATTTTTTTGGTAGTTATCAAGAGCAGGACCGTGTCATTTAATAATGTTAATAACGATGGTCCTATAGACTATATCAATCTATTGTGTTTCGACGGAAACAAAAGAAGAAAAATATGATGAAGGGATAATAAAGTTGCTAATTTAAATATAACCGTAATAATAAAATAATTTTCTAAATTAAAAGAATTATAACGTTCATTTATTATTAAAATGAAGAGTTTTTAATCACAGATGGACGTAGAGTAGGCCGATTGAGAATGCAACTTAAGAGCCATAAATTGTAGTCTACCTACGGGGTTGACAATATAGTCGCGAAAAACCGTCCTTATGAACTTTGACCACGTATATCTTTTGCAGTGGTACTCAGAAGGGACATTTTAAGATTTTGTTGGTTACCACAAAAGAGGGGCTCATGCGACAATTCCCAATTTTTTTTGTTCTTTATTTCGTGGATTGTTAAATAAGAATTTTAGGATTAAAATTTTTATAAAATATTTCATCCTATTATGTTCTTAGCCCCTTTTTATGCAATGGGGCCAAGAAGGACCCCACGAGCAAAAACCGCAATTTCCACGAAAATGTTCCTTGTAGTATTTTCCTTACATCTGCCGAACACTTTTGTGACCTTAAATACGAGGATCAAATGGTTTCCTCCGCCGCCACACCTTAACACTCTGCTAAAGGCATGTAATTTAAATCGCCAACAAAATTAAGCCCAGATGTAAACT